>OZ007578.1:42365615-42965615 GCA_963931925.1 Onchidella celtica
AGCCCAACACTGTGAGAGGTAAATGCCCAGAGCAGCGACCCTCCATCAACAGATGTTTCTCCTTCAAAAAACAACAAACAACGGAAAAGCATAGGCTTGAGTATTCCATTTATTGACGTTAGGAAAACAAAACAAAACACGCCCCAGGAGAGGAAAGGCGCCATGCAGCAGCTTTAAATGCCTGGGCAGAACAAAAACAAATAAGACGAAATGATGGGTAAACAAACAAGACAGAAGATGGACCAGGGGTGTGTGTTGTGGTGGTGGTGGGGGGGGGGGGGGGAGGGGAGGTGATGAAGATGCGGCAAAACAAATAAAAGAGCCGTATTTATTTATCTTCTAATTTGGACAAACGAGAGAAAGGGAAATCTTGACACAAGCAA
This sequence comes from Onchidella celtica, assembly GCA_963931925.1. Classification (NCBI taxonomy): domain Eukaryota; kingdom Metazoa; phylum Mollusca; class Gastropoda; order Systellommatophora; family Onchidiidae; genus Onchidella; species Onchidella celtica. The sequence goes on from OZ007578.1 coordinate 42,365,999, forward strand.
GGCATGGGCTTAAATTGACCAATGGAAGAGAATTGCAGAAATTTACTGAACCTTGAGAAAAAAATAGGCTGACACTTTACAACAACATATTCATCAATAAACTCAGGGCCGGAAAGAGAGGGAGAGAGAGAGAGAGAGAGAGAGAGAGAGAGAGAGAGAGAGAGAGAGGGGGGGGGGTAAACAACACAAGCAGCTGTCAAGTTCACTTAACAGCAAAATAATGATGATGCACAGGAAACCCACATCAACAGAAGGCGCGCGGTCAGCACGAGCCAATACAACTTTCCGCTGAATAACTAGCCCAATCAAATGCTCTCCCAGTTTTTCATTGCGCGCATCCAACAGCTTTCCGAGGAACAGAAAATCTCTCACAGGTGTCAAGGCCGTACAAAATGAAAGGAGCTATGATAGCAACAACATCGGACAACAACCTCAACAGCGACTACAGCAAAACAACTGCAACAACAATGTCAGTGCTGGAAGTAAAAGTTGTTACAAAAACAAGAAGCGTCAAGTGTGAAAGAAACAAGCAAAGATCATTATTTTCATCATCATCATCATCCTCATATCATCATGAGTCACAAGGAAAACTACGAAGAGACCTCCATTATCGGCAAGCAATAACAACAACAAGAACAACAATTAAACGTATACCAACTGAAGTTCCTCGTCTTCATCAATAAAGTGCAATCATCAACTGCAGCAACTTAAACCACCTCACTGCCAGCGTCATCAATAACAACATCACCACCAACAACGTTAATTAAAGAATTAACATTTCGTCGGTACGGAGCGAGAAATGATTATCTCCGTTTTCACGAAAAAGGAGATAATCACTTCTTACACTTAACCGACAATTTTATCTTTCTCACTCTCACCAACATAACAATTCAAACGATAATGGGAATCTTTACCCGAGCTCTTGGTGAAAAATGGCAAGAATCATCACTGTCCGTTTCAAAAGTCTCATCCCCATCAAGGTCCAATTTGCCAGCAGAACATATGAAAAATTTCTTGAGAGTCGGCGTCCTGCATCCACTTGAGTACAGGTTTAGGAAATCAGTCTTGGGGCGCATTTTCATTGTTTATTTTCTCGCTTTAACGGCCAAAATTGTCGGGAAATAGGTGATCCTCAATAACACAGGTGTGGAAAATCACAAGCAGTAGAATGTCCTACACAAGAAACGCCTCCTTCAAAGCAATGAGCAACAGTATCTTCCTAGTTTTGAAGTCAAATTTCGGACACAGTACAGGAAATGTCTGCCAGTAAAACGTTTTTCTGATTGTGACTGTCTCAAATACCTTCAATGTCCTGTGACACTTGCGTACGATTTTTGCGTCACTGTGAAATATGGCGCAATAAATATGCATAAGAATCACTTCAGCCGTTAGCTGATGGCTGCGATGGTGTACAATGATCATTTGATACTTCTATGTGTTAGCTTTCACTAAAAATTCCCTATGCAGTACATTAAGCTGCTGCAATGTCAGAAAACTGCAACATCCATCCGTCATTATACTTACTATGCATGAAATGATTGTAAACTAATATCTTTAAGACGAAAAAAACAAAAATCCTCAGCAGACTCAGGCTGGTTTTCTAATGCTAACCAGCTTCTGAAAACACTTTACGGTCAGTGAGAAGCACTCAAATGTTCTCTCATTTAAAACAATGACATCGGCCACTTAAATATTCCTTTCTCTTCCGCCTCCGATGAAGACAATTCAATTCAATACTGGCAGATAGAGAAATAAATTCTTTAATTACGTAAACAGAAAAAAAACCCACACTTGGCTACACACTGACTACAATTTTAAACTTTACCACGATATTAAATATTCAAACTGATGTTTCTCGCAAACAAAGCGAGACACTGAATCCTCCACTGCGCCCGTCAACAACAAGACGGCTGTCGATGTGGCTTTAAACAAACGCTGCCCAAATATTGATTCACTACTGAAGACATTGTGTAAACCCATGATTTCGCAAGAAATTTCAACGTAACGACACCCGAACCCTCTATGTACATGTTATAATAACTGGGACAGAGGCCAATTTTCTCCTGACTGCGTTGTTTAAAAAAAATTTACGAAACAAAAATTGTTGAATGTCGAATGCCATAAAACTGGCCTTATCATTAAACTAATTTAAACCCCTGGTAAGTAAAACTTGCTGAAGGCAACATCATCATCGATTTTCACGAAAACTGGCGGTTAGATTTCTATGAAAATTTGCATGTGCTTTTATTTTGTCAAAGACATTATGGGAATTTTATCTCGCAAAATTTCCTTGAATAAAGATATTAATTTTCTTGTTTTTCCCTTTGTTAATTATCATTTCATGGATAAATCCAAGCGACGTTAGGGCTTACAGCGCACAAACGCACTTTTTTTTTGCCAGATACATAGTGACTTCCTGGAAACCATCTCTTAAATGAAATATTTCAAGTAAAACGTTTTTTTCTTTCTTTTTTTTTAATCACTTGCAGAATCAAATCCTTAGCACTTGGGCGGTTTTGTGAAGGCGACAGTGATAATGACCAATGTAGTCAATAATATACATCCACGGTTACAAATGTTTACAAAATACATCCATGGATATCCAGCTTGCTTAGTAATAAATTAATCCATCAAATGTCTGGGTTCAAAATATTCCACCTACAGAACTTTAGATTACTGACGCACACACCCAGGGTGACGTCCTACAGCCCTGATATCTGTTAATGCGCAATTTACTCATTAAAAAAAAAAAACTCCACGGTTATCCTTTCCTCACACACCTACACTCTAACTACGCTAGGGGCTCTTTAGGGACGAGTTATTTCAACACTTTGCTTTTTAATGGTAAATAAAAAAACGTGCCAGCAATCAAGTACTAAAGAAAGTAACCACGTGAATAATATACTAAACAATACATTAATTGTAATATATTATAATTACACAGCAATATCAGTGATGACAAGCTGTAAATGAATTCAGAATTAGAATAAATTTTATAAAAAAGCTACCCCATGTTACAAACAAAACTAATGGTGACGACCGTCCTCAAGTTGGGCTCGGCACGCACTAGCCGATTTTGATCCGCTTAAGTTTAACTAGCTGGCTGGTGACGTCACGACCTTGAGTTTCAATATTCGGCCGACTAGTTGGGTGATGACGTCACGACACTTGAGTTTCAACGGGACCTCGCGCACCAGCCAACTAGTTGGAGCTCACCAAAAATTCGATGTGGTGACGTCACCATCGTCACTACTAGGCCGATCAAAATTGGATAGTGCGAGCCGGGCCTAAGTAAGTAGGCACCAAAAACAAGTTACTGATAGGTAAGTATACAGCATCATTGACGAAGATAAAATTCTAAATCCAGTTAATAAGAAGGAAGTACCGCAAGTGAGAAATTTCACCAGATCTAAATTCGCGTCCTCAAACCTTTCCATATTTCTTTGTGTTTTTTTTTTCTCTTCACAATGTATTCACACCACAGCTCAATGTCTTAATAAAAGTCTTGAACAGAAATGCCAACGTCCTCCCAGAGCTCCTGTTAATGTTTCAATGAACTCCTGACAGTCTCACTATAGTACATTGACAACTACTTGACTTGTTCCACAATGCCACGGCGCCGCTGGGAAATGTCGCGCGCAGTCACGTGGGCCTCATTCTCATGCTGATAAAATAGGAGTTCGGATTATTGTAAACATGAAGAAAAGCGCTGTTCTGGTCTCCGCGTAAAACGCTGGTGTCTCTCCCCCTCCCCCTACATTAATTTTGAGGCCACCAATAGTGTATGACACTGTACGCTTCCAATTAGGTTAATTCAGCTCCGCTATGAAAATTCACCAGCACACTACAATGGAGCCACAACTACAACATGTACTAAAACTTCGTGCGAAAAGCTATGAAACCTCAGTTTATGACGAAAATGGACACATCCATTCTGTATCTTTTGGGGTCGGAAAAAGCAAACACGCATTTTCGCGGATTAGAATCGATAGAAATACCTGCCTATCGTCATACGACTTGCCAGTTTCATATAACCCAAGCTGTAAGTGTTTAGATTTTTACCACTGATACAATTTTAAAGATTGCTAATTATATCCCCTTCCCCAACTTTTTGTTATATACCAATATATTTCAGTTAAAAGCAATTAGGTGTTTTACATTAACTAAGCTGCTACAGGTAATTTTGCCAAATTCAATGGAAAGGACCAGAAAAAATCAAAGCCACACGACCAGAAAATATATGCGTCTACCTTGTAACTTGTTCCTACATTCGATCTCTAACTCGTGCATAATTATATTCGATTTCAATGTCGCTGCCAAAAACGTGCAGCTTCAATGCGTGGTTGAGCTGCGCCAATTATAATAAACATCTAGCCTACTGTACGGGAGAGCATCTAACAATTAGCATGTTGTCAGCAGGAGTTAGAGGAAAGTAGTTGTGCAGTGTATTTTAATCCAAATTTTCCATTTGTATACAATCATGTATGTGTGACCTCTGACAATAATTATATTTTTCGGTGTCCAAACAGAAAGGTCTCCTTAATTTTCTGCATTTGCCTAGTTTGTAAATTAATTAAAATAAAATTGCGTACACAGAAAACGCATGTGTGTATGTGTGTGTGTGAGAGAGAGAGAGAGAGAGAGAGAGAGAAAGAGAGAGAGAGAGAGAGAGAGAGAAAGAGAGAGAGAGAGAGAGAGAGAGAGAGAGAGAGAGAGAGCGACCTGATCTTTCACGAATCTGAGCGAAACTGTGAAGATATGAGATACAACATGAAGAAGAGCCAAGCTTTGGAAACTTAGGCTAATCAAGGAGAAATTCTGGCCAAAGATTTCCCAATGACTACAAAATGAAATAAAAATGACGACCACGAACGACTGAAATTAGTCTGATTTTTCCCCCCATCTGATTCATGCCATGCCATCATTTGCCTAATTACATTCTGAACCTTGGTCAGTATCGCTGATGGAGTTCTGCTAATTAGGGTACGTTTTCGACGTGTGGTTATTGTCTTTATCAACTGAAATAAAAACAGCAACAACAAAACAGCAACATTTGACACGATTCCGATATTACTGAGTACGCGCTAGCCGACTTTAATTGGCTCACTTGTTGGATGGTGACGTCACCATAGTTACATTGAGACCCTGAGCACCAGCCCTTGGGTTGGATCTCATCACAGAATAGGGAACTACCATAGGCGAAAGAAGCATACTTTTCGTGTCCAGCGGAAGAACGCACAGCGCCATTTTGGATGTGATGCAACTTAATAATAATAAAATAATAATGGACGGCATTTATATAGCGCATATCCGTTTTTAAATGCTCTATGCGCTCTACAAAAGCAACATGTCAACCACAGAGCAGAAAGGAATGCCTGCGAAGCGCCCAACACACTACACTGTTTCTTTCTCTCACTTGTCTAGGCGCAGTTCACAACTCACAACAGTTCACAACTCACAACTCAAATAATATTTGAATATTTATTAATAATAATTATTATTTAATAATGAATAATAAATTTTGTTGTTGCTGGTGGGAGGGGGTGATATGGATAAATTTTTAATCTATTAATTTAAATTTTGCCCGGGCAGCGGCCTGTTCGGTCTGCTCTTTACGATTTCCAACTGCCAAGGTATCTTTAACGTGCGCAGAGAGAGAGAGAGAGAGAGAAAGAGAGAGAGAGAGAGAGAGAGAGAGAGAGAGAGAGAGAGAGAAAGAGAAAGACAGAAAGAGAAAGACAGAAAGAAAGAGATAGATATGTGTATGGGAGAGAGAGAGAGAGAGAGACGGAGCATGAGAGGGGGTGAGAGACGGAGCATGAGAGAGACAGAGAGAGAGAGAGAGAGAAAGAGGAGAGAGAGAAAAAGGAGTGAGAGAGAGAGGGGGGGGGGAAGAGAAGAGATAAACCCATTAACTTAACTGACAGATTATAATTGGGCATATCAAGTATAAATAGACGCTACTTCAGACTTTCATGATGTTCGTCGGCAATACAAACATGATGCACAGAAATATAAGGTGTATTTATACTCTGATAATGTGCACCAAGAGAGAACTGAAGGTGCCATGAAAAAAGGATTTAATAATAATAAAAATAGTGGATGACGAGGGAAGGGTTTTTCAATATTTGGATTGCGTAATGGAGCAGGTGGCAGGGATAAGCGGTTGGACTTATCCCTGAAACTACAACAGCGTCACATGGCGAGGTAGGCGCCGATGTTGAGCGATCAACAGAGATTTCCAGATAAGAAAAAATAACGACATTCACGCAGACACATCAGTAATTTATATGCATATGTATATTGTACAAACGGAAAGGGAGAGAGAGACCAGATAGACAGACAGAGAGAGGGGAGGGAGAGAGATACAGAGAGAGAGAGAGGGGGGGGGGAGTGATAGACAAACACAGTTAGAGATAGAGAGAAAGAGGACCTGAGAGACATGGAGACAAAAAGAGAGAGAGAGAAGACAGAGAGATAAAGAGAGACAGAGAGAGAGAGAGAGAAGGGGGAGAGAATGAGAGACAGAGAGAGACAGAAGAGAGAAAGACAGACAGACAGACGAGATCGCTGACACAACACTAGTAACCATGTGTGATGCGCCACTTGGTAAGCCTCAGAAGAAAATAAAAGAAATTATTATGTAATAAAGGTAAGAGTTACTAAAATTTTAGACTTTACTGTATTTTAAAACTCTATTCCATAATTTCTTCTTTCATTCTTTTAGAAAACATGGTATGTTTCTTTGCTGGTTGAGCTCAATGCACTTTTCTTTGGTCACATTCTTTTTAATTAGGAAACACAGAAAACAAGGTGTGGAGAAGATCGGGGAAAGTCAGATAGGAAATTAGCAAAATTTTAACACAAACAGGCCCAGAGATGGACAGAAAACTAGGACATGAATCCAAATAAACAAAGTGACATTTTGTAGGAGCAACGCCCGGAAAAACAACAAACTCTTCAGTCCTAAGATTTAATGTTAACTCTGGTGAAGCACAAGAAGCCATTAAAAAATTTCAAGTAAGGGTGATGAGACAGCAACGGATGATTGAGCAAAGCGCAACATTTAACCCTTTCAGTGCCGGCTTTGTAAAATGTGCACAGTTTCTTGTCTTGTGGCGGTAAATGACATTTTTTTCCCGCAGATTATTTTTACCTGACTCTCAAATATTAATATTTGGAGTGTTATTGCCATGTAAGTGGCACTCATGTAATCAACACTTTACCAAAGCCATCAACAATAACAGCAACGACAACAAAATCAAGATTTACTGCATTAGTAATGAAAGAGTTGGAGCATCAGACAACTGTTGAATCAGAAGGTGGGAGACCGATCTTGCATTACTTTACACACACATTGGGAAATTTCAATAGCGTAAATAAAATAGTCGGAGGCTGTTCACTGGAACCTTGCACGCCTCTTCAAATTTTTACAATTTTTGTTTTCAGACCAAACTTAATCCGTCACTGTTTTTTCGAATTACAATGGGATTCTAAAGAGAAAATGGTGTATCATACACAAGATGAAGGCAGTTAGCTTTCCAAACTGAATTCCAAAGATTCAAACTTTTATGTAGGCGTATGCTTTATGCAAAATCAAGTCTTAAGCTATGGTGTGTAACGCATTTTGTATCCTGTTCAACAAATCTGACCCGAGGCTTCGCATGTCCAACTCGTGTCGAAAACTCGTGCCCAACGGTGTCATGTCACAAACTAATCTTTTACTGCTAATTAATTTAAAAAACAAAAGAGAAACAACCAACAGCAACTGGTAGTAGGTATAGTCAGGGCACTGACAGTTCACTGATCCTGTTAAAGTACGTCATGATTCCAAAGGCTGTGAATGAAATTGCAATCTAGATGTATATTATTACTCAAGGAGGAATGTTCGTGGAACTGCTTTTAAACTGCTCTTGGACAGTCAAGGACAGGAGTACTATGCCACGCGCACACTCAGAAAGCACACCATTCCGCTTTTAAATAAAAACACAGCTAAATAACTACAACGGCAGATACTGACCATATTAATATCATATTTTGTGGTGAATAAGATATTAATTTTAGCATGTGGCAGTCCCATTGTAATATCGCGATCCACGCCGTGCGCCCGGTTTCGACACACGTTTTTGTTTCGTTACCGTTTCAGCGCCCCTAGATAACCCAAATTCAACCCGTTTTCAGCGCACCACATTTTATTACTACAAGCCTTGCACATCCATTGATTTCAGGGTAAAGTAGACATTGGGTCTTTCGGTGTCAGGCATTACTGTTTCAATCTACACATTGCACATATTATTATGTCACCGACGACCTTTATGTTCTAAAGCTTTAAGTGGCACTTCGCATGGACTAGACTATTTGACTGTTTCATGAGATACATAGCCTATCATAATTTATAAATCATTCTCTTTAAAAAAAAATAAATATCAATGGGATCACGTTTAAAATTTATTACTGTATTATATTATTATATTATTATTGAAAAGCGTTCGCATGCTCCTCTGAAGCCCGCCCCATCCCTCCATGTAAGCTTTTCGTATGCTGGGGGCAATCCTCCTCACCCCACCCCCTCCCCATTCACCAAGCCTTCGTACTCCAAGGGTGCCTCTAAATGTAAAATCATTTAGGCTATTCTGAACTCACAGACGAAAAAGAAATAATCCCCAGGAAAAGCCCAGGCTAATCTAATCCTTGCCAATGGAATGAATGATACTGCGCACGCAATTCGCAAGTAATTAAAATCACCTTGGAATTTCTAATTGGTTAATTGCCATTCTAGAAAACATTTCAGATTCCATTAACTTACGTCAGTATTCAAGGTTAAGTGGGCAGATAATGTCCTTATCAACAACAGGGGAGAAAACTATGTACTTAACTTGATCAATTTACTCCCCTTTATCTTTTTGGCCCAGGCCGTTAATCACAAAATAAATGATGACTTAGCTGCTCTCAACGCCTGAAGGCCAGCGAAACCGTCCTTATTTCTCATGCTTTTTTCAGCTTTGCTTTTGAATGTTGATTTCTCGCTGAGTGCAAATGGGGATCGATTATTATGTTAATAACAAATCTTCAGCCACCAATAGTTTGTTTGCAGCGACAGGGAAAAACCACTGTTTTAATTTAAAACCTTTTTTTTTTCTCCAATTTTATCTTCAATCAATCTCATCTCTCGTTTCTGAACAAAAACAAGATATATATTAAACAAAAAATGTGATAAAATTAATGAAATAATTACATTCATAATATAGGTCAGCAAAATATTCAAGGTTACGCTTGTTCGCATATAGAGAAAGCTGCAGACCTGTTACTGAGGGCAGAGAGTTACTTTGCAGATTTGTATACTGTTATTTAATGCTCAGTACTTCAGGGTCGTATGATTCTATCGTGCTACGTCAAGACTGACAGGCTTAAGTGCAGTGACAATTAGATGATGATACTTGTTGGAAACCATTGGTGCTAGCTCATGATTCCACAGTGACAAGAAAAATAATAATAGGGTTTGAAATAAGAAGAAATCGATACACTCCAGAGTGGCTGGAGATGTTTTATCTGCACCGCCTGCTGAAAAGCCACCGAAAAAAAAAACCAGCAAAGACTTGTTTTCACGACCGTCGACAAATTATCATTATAATTAGTTTTTTTTTTTTTTTCTTTTAGCAGGATAATAGATTTTAGAAGGCTTGAGAAAAATTGCTTATACCAAACTGTCTTTTCCATGTCTTACTGCAATGGAATGAATACCCGAAATGACTGTTAGTTTCAGAACATAAATTTTGCTCATAATGTACCTCATACTCGCCATCTAGATTAAATAAGTATGTTGATGCTGCCAAGCCATTTTTGTTTACAGCATTTTCCAGGCTTACCCAGTGCGAATCTACTAAGAAACTAATGAAGCTGAAGCTTCCTGTTACCCTGTTATTGCTGGTTGCGAAGGGGCCCCATAACAGTTCAAGCTTCAGGGTCCCAAATGTTGGTCCGCCACTGACCTTGCCTACCCGTCAGTGTTTTCACTCTTGTATTACTATTAAGAGTAACGGCTAAACAGTTTTTGATAATTTCGGGGGAGGGGGGGAGGCGTGTGTGAATGATGTAACATTATTCCTATGGATACTGCATCAAATGAAAATGGTTGCTCCACTCATACGATTCATTACTATGTGTATTAATATTGGAACACTATACTTATTTCACATCCTCGTGTCAAAGGAGTAGGACTCTCAAAATGATATGCTCATTATAATATTCCAAAACGGACGGCAGACATAATTATCTCAGTTCTCCTCTATTCTGGAGCTCAACTGATTTCTGAAATGTATTTTATAATTAACGTTACTGGAAAATCCATCATGTTGATTCCCCATGACGCCTTTCCCCAATGATCCCGTCATTTGACCGTCAATATGGGCGGTTCTCAACGTGGACTTCAAGGGTGACCAAAACAAAGAAAAGGGCGAGGAGGGGGCTAAAACGATGTGGGGGGGGGGGGGGAGGGGGCAATTTATTGGAAAATACGGGGCAACTACTGACTTGTTCAACAGCACACGCGAAGATGGATTTTATGAATAGAAAAGGTCCATTTTTTTGTGTGGATTAAGACAATGCTTTCTGCTTTATGATGAATCAGGAACACGCTTATTGTCATAAATCAGGCTTTGAAAAATTTAATGTCGTAATTTGTGTGCAGTCTGTCTCCTTGTGAAATGTATGCGTTGGTTTTGAATAGAGGTGGTTGGAGAGGAGGCGGTTGAAAAAAAAATTTGGAGCCTAAGGGGGCGATTGCCTGAAGAAGGTTGAGACCCACTGACTGGTGTGTACTCTTAAATTAAGGGCACTCACGCCGGTCAAGTGCAATGTCTAAAAGTGCAGAAAATGAAGTGAAACCTTACCAGATTTTTCTGACACCAGATGAATGAGAAATAAATATTGTTGCTTTATTGAAGACAACCAAGTTTCTTGCTCTATAAACAATGAGGCTTGTGTCCTGTTAAAGTGAACTTTCACAAACAGGGCAAGGTCCGAGAGACTTAATTATACAATATTGGAAAGTTATTAAATTTCAGATGTCACCAGAACTGGTTTATGGATCGAGTTGACCCAATCTTTCTCAGAAAGTCAGGAGTTTGAAATTTAAAGACTGAGAATGGAGTAAGCAGTTTGACAGGATAAAGGTCACGCTGTGCTAGGAAAAAAGCAAGACAATAGACAGAATATAACAGGTCAGGGGAAGACCCTATCAGTAGGGCCCGCCAACCACCCGCTAAGAATGCAAAAAAGAGTCCCGTTCTGTGCAATACGACAAGACAAAATCAAATTCTCACCGAAAAAAAACAAGGGCCATTTGATCTCATAAAACAACAACAACAACAACAAAACGCTGTGTAATAATTGATAAGGCATAAGACAGTAACAAATACCAGGCAAACGACGCGTGAAATCTAAAACTGAAGTGAGTGGCTTGCATGAATTCATAATGAATCCATGAATTCATAATGAATCTACGATCAAAATACATTAAAAGTAAAAACAGATTTATTTTCTGTGCTTCAGCTCAATGTTGATGACGTCATGGAGGTGATGCATTCTATAAGGCAGAATCTGGGAAGACTGTCGTCCCACTGAGTCAAGTACGCTTTATCGCGGTGTCAGTGTGAGACCAGGACTATGCTAGTTACGACACGTCAAAACTGTCTTGAGTCACCTGGACAGGAGTGAATTCAGAACTCGTGAGTAAAACAAGAAAAAACCACAACAAAAAAGTAAAAAAAAACACACACACACACACACACACGCAAAACGAGACCTGACTCAGCGCGCCACCAGCTTACAATTTTGGAACTGCCAGACAGTCAAATTCATGTCAACATAAATTAATATCCTGTTTGTTCCATAAGAGAACATCACGATCAACGTCCGCTGTGAGTGTGACCTAGCTGACAACTCATCATTTATCATGCTCGCATTTCAATTAGATGAGATAAAAACTGGTCATTGACAAAAATTAAAAAGAAAGTATCACTATCAGTCTGTGATAGAATTAAAAACCAGCTGGTACAAAAGTACAAGGGAGAATTTTTCAAATAGCTCCAATCATTCTCCATGACATTTTTCCTGCCCCCCCCCCCCCCGGAAAAAAACATAACCACACACAAAAGGCAAACCACTCGTACATTGATTTAAGTGGGAATGTCAAGGCCCCTTCTTTCTCATTAGCCATATCCTGGTAGTAGAACAAGTGATGGACAGGTTTACCGGTACAAAATCATGCCCAATCACCCCACAAAAACAGTGTCACATTAGATCTTCTTTTCTGAAAAACAAACAAACAAAACAAAACACTGAACGACACAAACTTTGCATGACGGACGGAGAAGGAGAAAAGAAGAACATTTTTAGCCCAGAGATTCTCAGTTCCAGGTCACATTCCTCCCCTTGCCATTCCAGATTTCCTCAACTGCTCATTCTGAAGTGCCATCTAATAATCCCATTTTCACCCTTATGCAATTTTACAGTGATGGTTACTGAAGCAACTTATGATACTAAATTTTGAGGGGTATTTGCCATAATTGTTGTATGTGACATTTTGCCGATTTTGAGGTTTTGTTACGAAAGTCGTTCTCTCACTCTTAATTTCATTAGGTGTAAGTGCAATACGAACCGGTTAAAAAAATTTCGAGCTATTTGTTTGTGGCGCAATGTTTTTTGTGTTTTAGCCTTTCTGCCGACCAAACTTCAAGCCTCCTTTTCTGAAAACGGCAAAAATGCACATACAACAATATGGCAAATACCCAACGTTTTTTCCATTAGTTGTAGTTAATTGGAAAAGCAAATCCTTACTTAACTGGATCATGAAACTTCAACACACTGTATAGAGTACAATTTTTCCCAGTTAAAAGTTCCTCCTCTACACGAAACTCCTCCCCCAAAAATCCCCCCTCCCCCCTCGGCTAACATTCCTCCTTGGTAGCTAACTTGTCTCCCATTCGAAAATCCCTATACTGCGGACATACTGCCGATTAACCATGTATGTACGCACCCCAAGTATTTTGCAATGGGGGCGCGTACGTATACCTATATCCCAAACCCCATCAGTACCCTCAACCCTAGATCTTATCGAATCGCTAACCCTGCCCCAAACTCTTTCAACCAAAAAAACAGGAGGAAAACAAAAAGAAAATCTGAAAGAATAATTAATTTAAGGCCGTTACTAGGAGTATTTCGGGAGGAGCTCTCTAGCTCTGGAGTCACAAAAGACGTTAATACACGTACCCTTAGCGCAAAAACAACAACCACAACAACAACAACTTGGAGGACGTCCGCACTTGTAACAACATTAACCTACAAGTATTTCTCAATCTTTAATTTTCCTTCCCCGCACGTAACACCACTGTAACAGCACTGTGTTGTCATGACTAATTAGTGCTAACATTAAAGCATACTATTTTCGATAAATTACGACTCTAGAAATACATTTTAAAAAAAATGAAAGTAATCAATAACAATAAGTACACTTTTTGATGAGAATAGAATAAACATACGGCAAGGGCAAGGGCAAGGCCATGGCCCCTGCCGAGAGCTTGCGCCAGAAAATGTGGGTCACGATCCATTACATTGGGAAACACGTACCTAAAATAATAATAATTATTATTTTTATTGGCTGCCATCAAATTTTTAATTCAATCATTAACCCACAGAATACAGTACTACACTGCAAAATGCTAACATTCTGTTTAATATTTGACCTAGATTAAGTCTGGCGTAAATTGTATAAAACAGAAATGTCCACCAGTGACCTCAAAGACCATTTATTTTTAAATTATACCATGTACGCCAATCCAGTTAAATATTTCTGAAAAGCTGAAATAATTATTTTCTTTTGGCAGGGCTTCAATTTTCCTTTCTTTGAAGAATGTCCCTTTGTGACAAAAAGCTTGTTTCTTTTCCTTCCTTTCTATTTTTTGGTAATTTACTGTTTCTGACGTTTCTTTATTAGTTGTATTTAACTCGAGGCTTTACAACATACAACAACTTCTTTTTTGCCATTTTGACTTTGTAAAGAACAAGGTAGCTCCATCATGGAATGACCCCACAAGATACAGCCAAGATGAAGACAAGCAATTACTTTGGTCAAAATGAACGTAGGCGATCAGTATCGAGCATGACTGATTCTAGAACGAGTTTAACCCTTTCACGGCTAACGCCAGAAGCGCTGTGATATTTAAAGTCCTTATTACTAACAGTTTTGAATCTGCAGTGATTTCACATACTGACTGTGAATCCATAAATCCACACAAACAAATCGCTTTAAAATAACTGGCGGGTATTACGCAAATTCATTGTTGATATTACCCGAGACACAGAATACCGCGACCAACCATTCTTTCTTTCGCTATATGTCCACAGATTGCGCGCGTAAAAATATGATGAGAATTATTCTTTTTCGTTCAATTATGAAGGGTTGTAGTGAGAATTGTTGCACTGCTGACATCGATGATACGCACGCAAGTCGACAGACAGAATAATGACAGATTGATTCGTCTCGATACTCTGTGTCTCGGATATTACAAAAACGTATTCGTGGCTTCAGAGCGCCGCTACTGCAAGGGTTAACTGGGACTCGAGTAACGATTGGTGAGCACGCACCTGAATGACTTTGAACGTGCTTGAGAGGTTTATGTAAAACTATGACCTGCTGGGAACTGTCAGTATTGATCGAACGCCCAGAATGTCATGGCTAATGAAAGTGAAAGCAATTTTCACCAAAAAAAAGTCTGGTTAGCGATAATGACGCACCATTCCTCTGTCTAATTTGAATCAGAAAGCAAAGATGATCAATTGTGTTTGATGTAAAGTTCAGCTTTCACTGCGCTTTAGCTGGTAAACTCTTTGTATGACATGGACGATTATGGAAGAGAAACTCTTCAAATAATAAATTAATGATGAACGAATAGGAATTTATTTTAAAAGGTAAAACCTTCGACCCATCAGTAGGGTGTGGCTATATTTTGGTGGGGCATGGGATTTCAGAATGGGGCGTGGGAATCTTTCATAGAAATCTTAATTCCACAGTGTATTTTTTAAACTTGATTGTATAGATAAACCACTGTTTGTTTATGTCGTTTCTTGGTTTAGCTCGGATTAAAACGTCGAATTTAATCTTTTTGAATACTTTTCACTGACATTGTCCAACCATGGTGGCCCAGCAAATGCAGGAGCGGGGCAGCAACACACCCCCAAACACAGGTCATATGCTAAGGGATTTCTCGTCCTGTCGAACACTGCCATGGGTGCTGCAATCTCTGAACGATGTCTGATATGACTCTGAACGTCAACGAAAATCCCTGGGATGTGTTGGAGCTGTTCTGTGTTTAGGGGTGTATTGCCGCCCCCTCCCGAATTTGCTAATGCTCGTACGGAAAAAAATCACGCGGGCCGAGGTTGTTTCAGAAAACCGAAGTGAGGCGTGGGACAAAAAAAGGTTGATAAATAGTGTTTTAAAGTTTCGCTACAATGATATTCGTACAATATACATAAAGGGATCCCGGCGCTTTTATCGCATAACATCATGGAACCGGCGTCTCATGTTAAGCTTCGTTGACTGTTGTGTCACTAAATCTTAAGTCTGTTGTGCCAATGAATCTTAAGTCTGTTGTGTAACTAAATCCTAAGTCTGTCTTGTCACTAAATCTAAGACTGCTGTGTCACTAAATCTTAAGTCTGTCGTGTCACTGAATCTTAAGTCTGCTGTGTCACTGAATCTTATGTCTGATGTGTCATTAAATCTTAAGTATGTAGTGTCACTGAATCCTAACTCTGCAGTGTCACTAAAATTAAGTCTTAAACTTGTGTCACTGAATCTTATGTCTGCTGTTTCATCAAATGGTATTGTCTGCCATGCCATTGAATCCTAAGTTTGTTGTATCACTGAATCTTAGGCCTGCTTTGTCGCTGAATATCAAGTATGTCGCGTCACTGAATCAATGTCTGCTATGTCACCGAATTACGTCAAACACTAACCAACAGTGTCTGACATTTAGACTATCTTTCTAATTGTAACATTAAAAGCTACCCAAACATTTCTCAAACTCCATTTTCGTGCTTTTAATTATTACAATTATGAGCCTGGCCCAATATAGAAATATTGTCAATATGTCAGTCACACGGCTAGTAATTAGTATGCCAAAGCATCACCATAACCCCTCCCTCCTCCTTCTGCTACCCTTCCTACCCTCTACAGCAGACAAAAACATCGGAGTTCTTTCAGCACTGTGCCAGGACCACAGAAAACAAAGTTTTAAAAGGCCAACGGAGATCAGTTCTTAGATTTATTTCACGTTTAGAAGTTTACCATCGACCAGGCAGGTGGGCCTATCACAGAAGCCCCCACATCCAGGTAACAGTGTTCACGTCAACGAAACACCTTGACCTGCTCCAGATCTTCCGCCGCCCGCCCGTCCGCCCATCGATAATCCCCGACAATCCCAAGATAAGCTTTGTTTGCGAACAAAATCTGAGCGAGACGCAATTTGCAGTAAAGGTGTAACACCTGTCTGCTTTTTTGTGTGTGCATTTCTTCCCTCTGGCAAGATCTGTCAGAAAATATTGAGCAACACCCTGAAAGCCCAAATCACCAAATGATGCCAGATATGACGTTACATTGATACACTTGAAACACTATATACAAAATTTATGATTTCCGTTACGTGTATAATTTATCCATTATTTTTGCAAATTTTTTAAAAGTACATTTACCACTGTACTGCTTTCATTTTACAATTTTTCTATCTTTCTTTCTTTTTGTTTATTATCACAATTATTATTATTATTTCTATCATCACTATCATCATTATTACTACATGTATTATCATTTAGTGACTGTACATGAAACTAATATCTGCATTTATCTTCGTAGTGATATAGATGATCCCTTCGGGGTTACTTGGGATATAAATAATTACTCATATCGGTTAGGCAAATTCTAATAAACCACCAATGCTTTAAGTAACAATTGGTTCATACCAAATTTTATAAATGTTGAATGAAGCCAAACATCTTCACTACATCGCCAATGAATGTCCAAAGAGCCACGGTAAGTTGCTATTGTTTCAAGCACTGAACTTTTTTTTTTTTTTTTGTATTCAGAAAGATCCTGTCACACACTGTTGTGACACTAGTTGGTTTACTACTCTTGTCCACAGCGTCTGATCCGCTCCGCTCCGCTCCGCTATTTTTTTTTACCGACAATGGCGTAAGATACTCTTTGCTTTTGTATATTTTTGTCCACAGCATCCGTTCAGCTCCGCTCTTCATCGCTCTAGAGGCAAAGAAAGTTTTTCAAAAGTCATTTTCTGCAAAAATAGCGGAGCGGAAGCTGTGGAGAAGACTACTTAAACTACAAAGATCTAACTCACCGAATCAAATTAACTTAATGTCATTAATTCTCTTCTTTGGCAAAGTCTTTCTTACACCGAATCTTGAATTTGAGAACGTGAACACAGGCAAAACATGACCATAGGTGTCTGCAAAATGACAAATGCCCACTACTCTGGCCATGAAATACATGACAGGAGACTAGTGTTTATTTATCCAAAACCTAAATAGAAATTGTGGCGCTCAATGGCATGAATCAAAAGCAGGACATCTGGTGCTAGGTCGACATACATGCAATAACAGGTATAGTTGTATCTGTAACCAGGAATTTGATACAATTCCTTGACAGGTAGGCACCTGAGCTGTGATGAAATATGACAGGTCAATGCACTACACATAAGAGTACACTACTAGTAATGTAACTCTCATTCTAGATGAACGCAATATTATGTGTACCTGAGAAGAATGACAGAATGGATTTACTTCTCTTCATATAAAATGCCTTGACGTATATATACGTGAGCGGCTCACATGATTATCCTTTCTAGAAAAATCTAAAATTCATTTGATTAACCTTGCCAACGCGCTTGAAGGTCCCAGTGGCCAGATACACCGAGCTGTGTGCACAGTGGTGAAATAAAATTTACAAGATACTGAATACCCCCCCCCCCCTTTTTTTGTTTCAATTTTCCACGTGCTCACCACGCACCAATCAATTGTGAACACTCTAGGCATCCTGCTGCCACTGTATTCTTAAAATTCGCATGGATTTTCTTCTTTTTCCTTTTGTTCTCTCCCTCTATTCAGATAAAGAGACGTCAGTTATTCACTGCGAAGTATGAGAGAAACTTATGGCGGGCAAGTTTGGCTAGGAGGTTTTTCTTTTTCTGTTTTGTTTTTTGTCTTGTAATTGCTGACGTAGAAATGATTGGAGATCTTACAGACAAACACCGGTGACCTGCACGGGCGCAGAGACCAGAACACTGAACAGCTGACGGGTCTAAAGAGACAGAGGTGACACTATTCTCAAACTGTATACAAGGCGGAATAACTCTAGTTGGAAACGAGTCACATAACTATTTTTCGATTATTTCCCTTCGCTAAATTAAAAATGTTGTCCTTCATTATTGTGTCAAATCACACAACTGTTCCATTCGATGGAATATTATCTATGCCAGAGTAAAAGAATAGGCATGATCATTCTAAATGAGATGAAGTGACCAGGGTAAAGAAGTAGATAAACATGTGATGGAAAAAAAGGAAAATAATGTCATTATGGCACATTGGAATGAAGAAAAGAGGGAATAACTCTACCGAAAACTAGAGAACGTTACTATATTCTTGACTATTTCCCTTTATTTGATGCTCTTTCGCCTTCGTACCATTGACGACACAATGTTCCATATCTCGGTTAGTCATCACATAATGACAATACCAGTAGAAGCTATGTAGTTCAGCGGGTTATTTACCGGAAGGAAATTGTACACAGATCGATTGTAAATCCCCTAACATAATTATCATGATGGGATTGCAAATCCTGATGATGAACAGAGGATGACCAGAGAACTCTTTCCTCAACACACGGAACAATGACCATTTTGCATTATCATCGTAACATTCAAATTGAGTAATTGAAAACCAAACGTATTAAATACTGATTCCACCTGATTTCATACAGCGATGTGGCCAGCCAGAAAGTCAATACTGACTACTGTCTTCTCCTACCAAATATTGAAAATCAAAAGCTCCTATGTGCTAAAAAGATACAGATGAAAATCACACTAGCCTTAGTTAAGCTGTGCTTTCATCTGAACTGAACAGGAAATGACAAAAATGCATCCAGTAGTGACAAGAAAGAGATCCAAGTGTACAGAAATGACGTTTTCGTGAACATAGAAATATTCTTTCTACTTCATTACTTGAAGGGTTTGGGCGTTCCACTTGCCGTTTCCAAACGCATGAAAACACAGCTGAATATATTTTAAGAAATCACTTTTTTTTCCCAACAAAAGTATGAAATTTGCATTCAGTACGTTTGTCTTTCGACTCTTTATCAAACACTCAGAGTCAGATCGGTGAGCAGGTCATGGCAGAACGTTTGCTTGTTTGGGGAGAATAATATTTATTTCCAAGAGTGTTTCCCAGGGAATATTATAAACCGACGATATGAGGTATTTTCATGGAACACTGATATACAATGAATGGAGAGTGGTAAATGAACTAATATATAATCAGCAACCTATTGGGGTCATGGACATCAAGCAAATATATATATAATATATATACTCTGTACTGAGTGGGCTTGAAACAGTACATTTATACATATAACACGATGAAAATGTATGATCTTTCAATACAAACATGTACTGTGTGCTATATCAAGACAGATAGATACATGAACACACAATTAACATAACATCCTAAGCATATTGACGGAATAATGATTACTCCTCATTGAGACTGATAGGTGAGAAGTGACCGAAGCCATAAGATAATAGAGAAGTATGAAAGACCATGGTGATTATATTTTACGACAAGACATGGATTTGGCTCCCTACCTTCAGAAAGGACGTAATGTCACAGCGCTGATCATCAATTCGAGTACCTTGGAGACGTTCCAGCATCTCGAAGAGGTCAGAATTCTGGAAATTGAAAGTATTTACTATTGAAGAAATGGAAAGGGAAAGCAACCACAAAAAACAAAGCATGATCTGTCTAACAACCGAAAAAATATCGGGGCTATAAATTTCATAAACTGCATAACTGAATATCGACATGTCACATTGTCTACCCCATTCATGTGTCTCTCTCTTAATTTTATTATTGTTATTATTATTTTTAATCAGGGCGGAGAGCTTAGTGACATTAAAAACTTCATGTGCACTCCCCGCCCCCCCCCCCTTCCCTCATCAGCGCACCCAATCTGGTACGCATCCCCCACACTACCCCCTTCCCTTCACAATTATATATGACAAGTCAAGAATACACATGAAAAGAAAACCCACAGGGGTTTGTTTTGGTCAAAACTTGGCAAAAAGAAAAACTTGTATGTAGCAAAAGCCTCGCGCTAGAAATAATACCCAAACGATGCAATAAAACGAAAAAGAAAAACTTGTATGTAGCAAAAGCCTCGCGCTAGAAATAATACCCAAACGATGCAATAAAACGAAAAAGAAAAAGGGAAGACAGAGTTTGTGTGTGTGTGGAAAGGAGGTTGGGGGGGGGGGGTTAAGAACGGATGAGTCGACAAAATGTCTCCAACAAAATTTAATGCGGCTTAATTAAAACACACGTGAACACACACACACACACACACGCACACACTCGCGCGCGATTTAAATGAATGCAAAACAAGCTTAATGAAACAAACACTGATGGCAACTCAAGCACAGATGATGGCCAATAACCTTGCTGATGAGATTAGGCAAATAATTTGGATTCCAATATGATTGCAGTTCTGGAAATTCGCTCTCCTGAGAATCTCCAAGACACATCGATTTCACAATCACTGATCGAGTCGTTTGTAAGGATTTCCGCAAGCAGGGTCGGCAGGGTTTATAGTGAGAACAGGGGTTTTAAAGTTATTGTATAATATCCTCTGAGCTCTGCAAAAGGCACAGCTAAGCTTGGTATAATTTGACAGCAATAATTATTTCAAGATTGTGGAAATCCTCTTACAGGCGCTACTTCCACTTCTCTTAACCTAACCCTGGCTCCGCCGGTTAAATAATAATTCAAAGTGTAGTTTCCTAAAGTAAAAATGAAGACTTTTTTCTAATCATTAATGCATATATTTTTAAGTTGTATGGATTGTCGGTAAATAAACTCCCTCACAATGAAAGAACTAGTCTTAGTTCCCACATCTTAGATTTAATATTTAAAGTTACGTTTGTGCATAGAAGAAAAAAAAATTTCATAATGCCAATCTTCCAAATTGTGACCTAAAAAATTATACCCCTTTGACGGACAGAACTCTGGTCGTAAGAGTCAATATTAATAATATGCACTTATATTTGAGTTCAATCGATTGGCAAAGCTTTCTTCCTAATCCCTTCCCCACCCCCCTCCCACGACAGAACAGCCGATCAATATCGCGGTCGCTTGGGGAGGTTTTCCAAAACATCTAGAAAATCCCTCCGTGAAATGGTTGAGACAGACTTATTTGTAATTTGCTGAATCCACACGACCATCTGATCAGATCCCGTTCTTTTCTACTTCTGAGTAATTTGTTACTCGTTTCGTTTCTTTCATTTGGCAATCCTAGTCTTTATTCTTCCGTCACGCGAAGTGGATAGATGATTTAAAACGGGGATTTCTTAAAAATCTTTTCTGAATGTGTCTGGAAGAGTAGTTCTCAGACTACCTGGGCATGTTCCTCCGCTTACTTTACTCAATTCTTTCCCCATGTTGAATGAATGTTGTTACAGGTACGGTACGTCCCCCAAGTATTTTGCGCTAGGACTGCGTATTTTAAAGCCCTTTGTGACCCCAGAGCTAGAGAGCTCCTCCCGAAATACTCCTAACAACAGCCGTAATTAATTATTCTTTCAGATTTTCTTTTTGTTTTCCTCCTGTTTTTTTGTTGTTGAAAGGGTAGGGGGCAGGGTTAGGGATTCGATAAGACGTAGGGTTGAGGGTAAGGACGGGGTTAGGGATAGGTAAGTGTACATCACGCAAATCGCTTGGGTGCGTATGTACAAGTAACAACAGTCGTTTAGAATTGTTATCTAACAATTTGATAAAAATAAGGACTAAATAACATTTATACAGCGTTTCATTCCGTATTACAAGCTCTAAGCGCTTCACAGACATTCTACCACTCACAAACACAAGAACATACTAAAACGCGTGACAAAATGTAAGAAACCAAGGCTGTTGTTGTTTTTACCATTATGCTTTTACAGAGGTAATTAGTGAAAGATTTCGTTATACTGAATGAGTGAATGTCTTCATTTTATACCAGAATTTTTTTATTAAACTTTTTGTCAGATTTTTTTTTTCTTTTGTATATGTTCGGGAAACCTTTATCACATTTGTGTGATATCTTGGTGAACAACAACAACAACAACAACAACAACAACAACAACAACAACAACAACGACATGTATTTATGAAAAAAAGAAACAAAAAACTGTTTGATTGTGTTGCATTTGGTAACAATTATGGCTATGAATTTAACTGCACCCTAGTAGTGGGAGCAAGTAGAAGTGGAAACAGAAAAAAAAATTCAATCTGAATTTCAACTTCTGTTTGATGTAGTGAAAGGATCCTTCCCAGTTTAGAGTTCTTTCTGTGACAATTTCCTCTCGAATTTCTTTCTTAAGTAAAGTTCCTCCCCTCTGTGCCAACAGCCTCTCGTTTGAGAATCACTTGAAAAGCAGGAAAGCCATTGGGCGTGTCAGGATAAGATGTATGGACGTACAGTTAATAAAAAAGGAAATGTATCAAGTAAACTCTATCTATCCCAGACGCATGTCACAACGTCCTTTTCCTGTAGCTTGGCTAATAATCCTGAAACGTGATGCGTGGACTAGAAATACACTGACATGTTTTGTTTTGTTTTTTTATTCATTTATCTTGATGAGACAGCGATAGATTTCGCATCTCGAATGAGTGAAATGTGAATATAATGGGTGGGGTGGGGTGAAGGGGAAAACGCTAACGCAATACTGAAGATGAATAATTCAGCTGATCTCATGCCATGAAAATTGATGAAATTCTTGTGAAATTGCAAAGGTGGAACTATCGTTGTGTTGCTATGTCTAGGAACTGACAGGACAAATGGTGGATTCCTGGAACCATGAACAAGGTATATCTGATGTAGACAGAGAGAGAGAGAGAGAGAGAGAGAGAGAGAGAGAGAGAGAAAGAGAGGGGGAGACAATGGGAGAGAGAGAGAGAGAGAGAGAGAGAAAGAGAGGGGGGGATGGGGAGAGAGAAAGACAGACGGAAACAGAGACTGAGCAAGAGAGGAATAGAGAGAGAAACACAGAGAGAGAGAGGGGGACAGAGAGACAGACAGAAACAGAGACTGGGAGAGAGAAAGAGAGAAAGAGAGAGAGAGAGAGAGAGAGAGAGAAACTGAGGGGGGGGGCAGTGAGACAGAAGCAGAGACTGGGCGAGAGAGAGAGAGAGAGAGAGAGAGAGAGAGAGAGAGAGAGAGAGAGAGAGAAAAAGAAAGATAGAAAGAGGGGGTACAGAGAGACAGAAACAGAGAGAGAGAGAGAGAGAGAGAGAAACAGAGAGAGAGAGAGAGAGAGAGAGCGCGGGGAGGGTGACCAGTCTGGCATGGTCTTACCTTCTCTTCAGTCTCAGGACTCGGCGTCGACCCATGAGATGTGGGCGCGTGAGCCTCGCAGTACAACTGGCCTTCCATACTTTGTTTCCTGCAAGTATACAAAAGAAATACAGTTATAAGAATACATATCTTTTATGGTAGACTGTACTGCTAATGTTTGTAAGAATTACTTGTACATCAGCCAGAGTTGCGCTGATATAAATGCATCAACGCGCCAGGGTCTTCATGAAGGTGTGATGTTTCTGAAGATGGCAAACAGCAAGATGGTGATAATTTAATTCGGGACATGTCAGCGGAATTGTTGAGGGGCCATAACAACAGTACGTACCCTCGAATGGGAGAGATGTATGTGTAGATCGTGTGTGTGTGTGGGGGTCGGGGGGGGGGGGAGGGGCGTAAAATGGCAAAATTCGAGAGATGACAAAAGCAACACAAAAATAGGCCCCTAACAGGCGATGTCCCTCCAACCCTTCACAGCGAGAGGATAATACAAAAAGTACATTATCAATGGGTAAATATGTTTTTTTTTTTTTAACACCATTCTTGTAAGTTTTACAGTATCTCATCTGTCACATGTAGATGATGAACAACGAGAACCACAACCACAACATGCAGCCTATTGTCCCTGTCATTTTGAAGGAAGAGAAAAAACCCCCCAAAAACTCAAGACTTTTAAATTCATTTTGTGGAACTTCAAACTGTCTATTAAAAAATTATTGACCCCCTTTTTCCACTCCAAGAATTTCTGATTTAATTAAAGCACAGAATGCTCGAAAGTTAATGAGTCTTCAACGACCTCTCTTTTCCTCTTTTCCATAATTACAGCCTTTGAAAATCCCATCACAAAGGCAGACATTTTGTTTTTTAATTATTTTTTTTTTCAAGAAAGCCAAATGATATTGCAGGTCAGATCTAAAATTAACGTACATTCAACTGTTCTGCAACTAGCTTTCTAAATATAAACCCAACGACAAAGGCGTGGGATAGAAGACTTTAAATCATATAATTGTCTTTTCACCAGCCGGAGACGGTAATATAAATGGAGGCTCGAACTTAAAATAGCGTAGGACTTGATTTATACTGCGGCAGTGCTGAGTTTGGATAGAGAACAAAGACCACCATGTTTTGATAGCTGCACTATTCGTAGACAGGTTCATAATATAAAAATTATGCTTCCTTTCACTGATGTGTAGGAGGCGCGGATTAAGAGTTTTAAAAAAATGGTTAGATTTAGAGAGTGGTAACACAAATACACATATACACATCGACGGGGGGGGGGGCAGGCAGATAGACAAATAAAGAAGCAGAGAAAGAACGAGAGAGAGGGGGGGTGAAAGAAAGAGAAACAGAGAGAGAGAGCAAAAGAAAGAGAGGGAGAGAGAGAGAGAGAGAGAGGGGGGGGGGGTTGCAAGAATTTGCAATGAAACAAAATATGACTAACAGCTGCAGCAAGAGACCAAACGAGATTTGAAATGCGGTGTCCCTATACAAATACTAGTAAATAATGACAAAACACTGATAAAATGTAGAGGTCATCTCTCAAACACCATCATTAATAACAACAGCGAAGAAAAAAATAACAACAAAACAGATTTAAAAAAAAAACACGAGCGTCTGAGGTTTTTTTTTTCAGGGGGGGAAGGGGCGTTTACCTTCCGAACATTTCCGATCTGATGGTAGGCGGACGTAAACACAGCATCATTGTTTAGGCTTGTCTAACACTTCAGTAATCACAGAATATCTCACAGTGATTGTCTTGCTGACACTGGGAGTCACACACAACTAGAATTTTCCCAGTACAGTAATTATTTCAGGCAGGTCACCCCTGACGCTGAGCTGGCGAGACAGTGAGTAGTGACTGACGTATTATCCTCACCCAGTCGTGTTCAACGCAGAACTCGGCCTATAGACATTCCTGACACGCGAGTGGGGCCTATATCAAAAGCTCGCACTGGAATAATTTAAGGGCTGAGGTCTCTATCGTGCCCTAGTGACGAAAAGCGAGAAATGAGATTTTGAGTTTGACTTATATAGATAGCACGTCGACACAATAAAGATCAGATTGTGCTACGAAAAAAACAAAACGACAGACAGAATATAACTGCGGCACGACAGAAAGAGAATCTACCAGAAACGCCCATCAGACACCTGCGAGATACTGAGCTAAAAATGTTCTCTCTTCGAGTACATTATGAGTCTAAAAGCTGCAGCTCTTTCAACCCATTCGAATAATAACTGCCCATAGTTATAATAATTTTCGGATGGCATAATGTAAAATATATGCTGCCATGACGCCTGTGTGTGAAAGCGGCTATCCCAGCATCTCGGTATTTAGCTTTAAGGACAAAGCATTTGATCACATCATTGTCACATGAAACCCAAAAGCCAGAAAGTATAACCGAAAAAAAAAAATCGCATACATTAGTAATAAACGAGGAAGTTACAGATGCCCAGAAATGCACATTCGAGACACTAAACATGAGACCTACCAAATAACGAAATACCTGAACTAATGGCTATCACTTCTACAAAATGCAAATCATTTACGAAGAAAAAAGATAGGCTTACACCTGCCAAGTACTGCAAAAATGTCAGCTTCTATCTGAGCTTCAGTAATGTGATATTGTCATCCTTTTAAAATTATTTTAAAACGCATTTAATAATTTCACGTATTCGCTGGACAGTGCAGGATGCAACTTGTATAAACGTTGCCAATATCAAGCGTGCTCAGAGAGAAATTTACTTCAATGCAAAAGTCCTTGAATATGACATGCATTATTTGTGCTATATTCTCAGAACATAAATGCAAACTGTCCTCAAACGGTGAGCTGCAAATCATACAAAACGAAATTCCAGCTTAATATTTCTAATATCTAATTAAACTAAACAAACTACAGCCACAAACATATTCTATAGTCCGCACTGCCGAGCACAGCATACAGAGTGCCAAAAACAGGTTTCTATCACAACTTCACATAAATACATAGCACGTGTCGGTGTAACCGGCCACATGCAAAATGCATCAGCAAATATTACAGGCACTTCATTTTATTTAACCCTCTCTACGCGGATGCCCGTGTTTCGACATCCGACAAGCATCTTAAACAACTTCAGAGTACCGGCACACCTACTTGTACCGTCTGGAAAACAAAATTTACGTGCGTCAAAGAGAAGATTTACATCCGTCAAAAGTTTAATTTTCAGCGAATACGTAGTTGACACAGTTTTTCATACAGGGCGCAATACATAACAAACGCGAGTAATCTTAAACCTTGGACATAATAACAATACTGTCTCTGAATGGTCGCAAATTCTTCCTCGTTCTCGTCAATAACATCTAACCGGCTGTGAAATAAAGCAAAATGTGAGTGCGGAAGCACTTGTCTTGCATTTTTTGTTTGTTTTGTTTTTACCAGCCAAAATAAGACAAGAGGAAAGAGAAGAAAAGAAAGTCACAGTACAACAAAAAGGCAACATGATTTTTACACCCCCCCCCCCCCCTCCTTTTCCCAAGAACACACACACACACAACGACGTCTAAAACAATGGCATGAAAGTGCAGTAAGTGAGCGAGCGCGCCACGCGTCCCCTGGAGGACAAAAGCAATACCCAGCCTGTCACCTGACACCTAAAAGTGCGGCCCTTCTAACACCGGAATGTTGAATAAACCCCTAGTTACTGTAAGACCTCTCGTGTGCTGACTCTGTATAATGACATTATCGTGACTATAAATTTCTATGCTACATTAATCATGGCATTGCTTTATGCCAATAGGAAACTATCTGATTGTATATTTTAGGGCTTTCCCGCTCGAATCAACGCGTGTTTAGTCAAGATTAAAACCATCAATCCCCAGTGGTAGGAAATGGACAGATTGGATATTTAGAAAGGGGGCGGGGGAGGCCCCACACCACACAACCCGTTTGAGGGCTAGAGAGAAGAAGAAGAAGCAGATGGTGTCGCAGAAGAAAGGCAAGAAACGACAAGAAACAGAAGAAAAGACAAACAACAACAAAGAATTTGGACTGCATATGAATGGTGGATACAATCATGTGCACTGCTTTCCAATAACCAGTTTTAGGCATTTCAGTAGCATTCAACATTTATGATTCACAACCAAGAATGCAATGTGTTTTGCAGCAAAAGCCATAACCCGAACTAACGCTTTGTGCCACTAAAGAGAGAACTGGACAGAAATACAGCACAGACTTAGGTCTCGGATTATTGCAATAATAATAGCTGAACCTGTGTCATATCCGTGTCACAACCGCCCATATTTCACAAACTATAAGCATTATTTTTTTTTGGGGGGGGGGGGGGTGTACAAATTCACACCCAAATGTAACTTCAATGAAATACAATCTTCTAGGCTTGAAATTCAACTTCTTTTCACTGCTGTAGGTAAAGGTTGTCTTCGCATCATTTGGAGAAACTGCGTGTCCTTGAAATGGTCACTTTTTTGCCGATTCCAGTATGGAGCAGAATATTCACAGTTTTCAATTACTACACCTAATATTGTCTAATCTTCTTAATGACAAGCTTAAAGCCTGCTCGTAAACGGAATGGAGCGGTATGTAAATGCTATGATATTGTAGTATTATCATTGCCAGTTGCCCCGCTGGCACGTGGAATACACAGCAGATGTGATGTTTAAAGCTGAGTTTCTACTACCAACTTGTAAACTAAGAATCAGAACGAAATTTCCTGTCACACTTTTTAATTCTACTAGTTCCTTTTTATTTTCCGGCTCAAAATATCGGAGCACTTTCTTCTGTTCAACTCAATTGTGGCTCAAAATCAAGAAAATTATTTTTTTTAAAATATAGCAAACTTCAAGACCTTTTAAAATTAAATATGCCCACGGACACCTTTAGGTCTTTCTATGCTTAACATGACCTTTTGCAGAATTGAAGGCTCGGCCGTTAAAAAGCCGTTCTTCCTTTATAATAATTATGATGAGATTCAAAACGTTAAATATTAGAATGTCTCAACCCAAATGTGCGTGTGTTGTCACTGGTGTAGTATTTTTCTAACAGTAATTTATATTTATCTCACTGCTGTTTATTAACCTTGATTAAAAAAAAAAAAAAAACTGCGCAAATTCGAATAGAAACTCCCTGTGGAGCTCTTTAATTCAAGCTCTCAAGCATTGCAAAGCCAGGGCTTACGGTACAACTTTGTGTTATCATGGTCAAAGCCCTTGCCTGTACAACTTGTGTAATTTGCGAGATAAAACACTTATGAAGATGAATGTCTGCCACACAGCCGCCGGGGATATACCTCCCTGCCCTCTCTCTCGCACCGCCCCACCCCCTCCCCTCCCCTGTGAGGGCTCAACCACTTACCATGCAGATGTCGTGGTGGAAAGCGTTCAAATGGAGAGTCGCTCAGTGTGACTCCTTCACCTCATTAATTTAACGTAAGTCCTGCCGCCGTTCGAGGTTTCTGAGGTAATGAGGAGAGAAAGGGGAGGGAGAGAGAGAGAGACAGAAAGAGAAAGAGAGAGAAAGGAAGAGAAGAGGGAGAGAAAGAGAGAGAGAGAGAGAGGGACCGGGAGGGAGTGACAAACACACACACACACAGTGAGAGAGACAGACAAAGAGTGAGAAGAGAGAGAGACAGAGAGAGAGAGCAAGGTTGGGGGCGGGGGTGGCAGAGACAGACAAAGAGGGAGGAAAGGGTTGACGGGACTTGCAATAAGGATGGAAAAACAAGAAATCAGAAGGACAATGGGGCGGGCCCGATCTTACGGACGGGATGAGGGATGGGACAGGGCAAGTGAGAGGGCGAAATAAGAAGACTGAAGAGTGGGGTTGGGAATGGAATGGGGGGAGAACGGAGAGATTAAAGAGAAACGACATAAAACGAGAGGAGAGAACTAATACATGAAATAGAGTGAATTTGAGATAAACAAGGAAGTAAGACCTGAACAAGGATGTGTTTGGGGATGGGATGCCTTAACGCTGTCATACAAAAGATCTAATCTGTTGAAAAACCTTGCGGACGTAGCAGATGGCTTGACAAACCGCCACAGGCATTCATATTCATACACAAAGCTTCAAAGCTAGTCTGTGACACTGAGAGACAGACAGAGTGGTGGACAGGCTGGATATAACTATAAGGCTGGCCAGTGGACAGATGATACTTCGAATTTATAAACTAGTGCATCGGCAAGAAAAAGAACATGAGATTGAAGATATATAGACAGATCTATCTTTTTATTTGTGTGTCTGTCTCTATCTATGTTAGCTATCTATCTATCTGTAAATGTCTGTCTGCCTATTGTCCATCTATCCCTCTATTTGTATAAAAAAAATCTTTCACTGATTCACACTTTCCTTTCCCCATGAAGACCCACCCTATTATTATTTCGGCTTTTGGAGTTATCGGACGTTTCGCCTTCTGGCTAGAAATGCAGTCTTAACCCGGGTGGGGGAATACCCAGGATGTCCGTAGGCGTACGCTCAACCTCACGATCTTTCCAGGAAACTGACTGATTGTGAAATCTTACTGCAACGAGAATGACCAATTCGGCTAATTTCTGGGAACTACGCGTTGGTATGAATATAAATTAGTTTCAGTCTATCATTCTCCTCGGGGCAAAAAGGCAGGATGAATAATACAGAGTGCAGTCTAAGCAATGGAATCGGGACTGGGTGTTGCTGGGGGAAATGGAGTGACGGCATCCGAAAACTGTTTAAAATTAGAATAGTATGACGTAAATGAATCAAAAGTTTGTCCAGGATCTGAGGGCAGTAGAAAAGCGCAATGCATACGACATATCAAGACAGATGATACATGAATGTCTAGAATGGTCACTGGAAGAGATAATATTGGAACCTTAGCCAGGAACTCTAAATCAATCCGACGTAGGATTTCCGTAGGATTGGATTATCGAAGAGGCCGGCTCTTGCATTAAGCCGACGTCGGCGTGATGTCGTTATCAATGGATGCACGTAGGAACGATGTCATTCCTACGTGTAAACTTAACGCTAATCATAGGCGTCGGACTTCCCAATGGTTCCTGGCTGGGCCGACGCAAGACAAGGTTATGTGTAAACTTTCAAGATCATAAACTAGGGTGGTCCAGGGGTTCTGACTGACTATGCGACTTCTAGCTTTTTCTAACCGAGAGTCCATTCATATGAAAAACGCACATGGTGGAAAGTGGTGAGACGGGGCTGGGGCACAGAGAGAGAGAGAGAGAGAGAAAAATGCCAAAGTCGAGCGTAATGCTTTCTGGATGGCTCCTAAGTTACCGGAAAAGACTCGGTCAGACGCCAAGAGATGTTACAGACAGTACGCATTGCTCACCCTGCCGTCTCCTTATGCGTGTGACAGCTCTAAGTAGCACTCACTTTAATGGATAACAGGAGTGATTTCAAGGTCTTCACACTTTCTGTTGTGAGCTTCAGTCATCCTGATTCTCAAGCAAAATGACACTAATTTTATTGAAGGAATATTTTTAGAGATCACTGCACGCATCAGTAGCATGCATTCTGAACGTGCCTTTAAGGAGGTCAGAACTTATAAAAACAATTGATATTAAGCGGGGATAAATGTGTTTTATAACGTACTCGCCCCATCTTATACAATGACCGGGTGAAAACTGAAAAATAAATACGAAATTGAACTGACTAGTCGCAGTGAGTTTTTAGGTCTTGATTTCCACTGAGTTTGAGTTTGAATTGGAGTTTTACAGCGCGTCGGCACGATAACGGCCACTTTGCGCCTTTCACGGTCTACCTGGGTACACGTTCTTTGTTTATGTTTCCTATTCAGAGCTGTTCAGTTTAACATAGAATTAAGTATTAAATACATTCATGTAAATTTCACACATAAAAAAATTTTTTTGAAAGTTGTTTTGTACAGATCTGGAAAAAGTTTTGCAAATGAGTATAAAAGTTATTAAATCAAGTTGAAGATCTTAGCTTCGCTCAGAAAGGACAATAAAAGCACAGAACAATTATTGTGGGAAGAGCATCGAGCCAATAGTCCCTATATATTTTCCGTAAAATGTTAAATTGTTTGCAATATAGCAGTGTACATCTCTGGTCCCATTTTCTTTCATCGAATCCACTGGTTCAGGAGATTTTGATTCGATTCTTTTGATAACAGTGCTCTGTTTTCTTTCTCATCTATGCGTTTCAATTTAGACACGAACGTGTTGGCTAATGACGTCATGGCGCAGGGCCCAGACAATGCGGTATGTGAATCATCTAAGGCGCGTGCCTATCTTTTGGCTTCGGTAACAGAACTGATGCTGGTCTGGAATACAGTCCAACTGTACTCTGATCTCTTGCTTAGACAACATTCTGGTTCTTACACAAGCTGCAGATGTCTCTCAATCTCTCTTTCTGTCTCTCTCTCTCTCTCTCTCACACACAAACAAACATATACATACAAGAGAGAGAGAGAGAGAGAGAGCGAGAGAGAGAGAGAGAGAGAGAGAGAGAGAGAGAGAGAGAGAGAGAGGGAGAGAGAGAGAGGCTTTCCGAAATATAAGATTTTTTTTTTTTTTGGTTACTTCTTTTATGATCCAGAACATGTTCTTAATAGAACAGCGATAACAAAAGTCATAGACATGACTGGGTGGACTGCTACATGCACCTGGCACGGTTGGGCTGTTTTCCACCCAAAGGTTTATATTCAAATGACATTGGACATAAACAGTTTTCGGTCGTCATTACGACTCACCACTCCCATTTCTCGTTCCCACACACACAATGTTTGTTAGATTCTGACACCCCCCCCCCCCTTCCCCCGAACGCTCTTTTCATACAGTCAGCTTCAACCACATCTCCCACTTGTATGAGCATCCGGCCGCTAAAATGGTGGGTGTCCATGATCAAGCCATTGATGTTCTAAGATGGCATTAAATTGCAAAGGACTATTTGACTTTTCACCCAATATTTGACTTGTATAATATAATCCTGCAGCTTACTATGTTGAAAAATAGAGATTACAAAAAAAGTTTTCAATTCAGTATCGTAATTCAAAACCATGCTCACGCCTCCCTGAAATCCTTCCCCTCATGCACGTTTTTCAGAGGCTGACGGCATTCCCTCTTTCTCCCCCCCCCCCATCCCCTCCACCTCTCCAGTGTGAGCACTGTATCGACGGCCCCCCAGACATAAACCCCAGATGTCGCGTGGGTAGAACACTGGAACATTTCACAAGCGCTGCGAATTCGCCATTTCCTCCTACACTTACACTTATCTCCCTATAGGCCTGGCCCCCGCTCGGGTAGGTAAATGGGTTTTAAAAGACCAGGTTGATTGTGTCCCACTTGTGGCTAACAAGGACACTCTTGTATCTTCTATCTTATGTCATTGAAATATTCCTCTGTATGTCTCTCTCTCTCTCTCTCTCTCTCTCCGCAGGTCTAAAGTTCCCTTATTCAAGTCTTGTGTCTGAGGGCGCAAGTCTCCGGAAGACAGAATTAGTTTCAGGTGTGCCACTTGACTCCTGAGTATGGCCGGATACAGATAAACACAGCATGGTATTCTTTTACCACAAAGTAGTGATTATGAAAAATCTATCTATAGAGAGATAAACTAGGCCGGTACTTTGACCAGAGACTGCAGTACAGAAACTTCATAATCATATAGATCATTACTAGGCACACAGGAAAAAAAAGGGTGGGGGGCAACACATTACACGGCCTGGGGAGACACAATAGGACGATGATCCGGAAGTCATGTCAACAGACAGACAAGTAAAAAGACAGACAGACAGACTGACGGACGGGCGGGCGCACGGACAGATAGATCGATCCTCGATGTATGAGAGAGAGTGAGAGAGAATTATGATTAAGACTGCAAGCGAGAGGAGAAAAAAAACCAACTGATTCAACCTGAAACATGAGCTACTCTTGAGAAAAAAGTGCCCCCAGCTGCCAGGTATACGACGCCGTATCCACGCCTCGTTAGTCTCTAAGCCTTCAATAAATGAGGTCTTTTATCCTCCTTAACGCTTCAGCTTATTTCAGTCTCGGCCGGGCTTAAACTCTTCTGGCGTGTGAGTATCCATTACTCTCTGTCTCTCTGGGTGAGTATGTGTGACTTAATAGTGTATGTACGTATTAGCGGGTGTGTGGGTGTGTTAGTTTGGAGGAGAGGGGCGGGTGACAAGAGTGATTCGATGCACGTGAAGGAGTGTTTGTGACTCGCCCGTTTCTCTGTAATTAAATTTTCATTTCCCCACATTCATGGCCACAGAGTGTTAGAGATTTGCGCCCCGTTGGGCCAATACGTGTATGGGTATCCCAATGTGTGGCGACCTATGAAATAGATATTAAAAAGATTTATATTCCTGTCGAGTTAAGATCTTACGTGGGTTTTTCCCTCTGACACAGTTATAAAGCTATTTTTCTCTCAGCCCTGGACTCCAGATAGACTCTCGGGTAAAGCTCACGCTTTAACAGGGAGACACCTACAAAACTTGCCATATTTAGTCTCAATACTTTGATTTAACGCTTCGTCTCTCTCTCTAGGTACTCGAGATCAGCAAGCCCGAAGAAGACTAATAGTACTCCGCTCATTGTCCTGTCGGCCCCACGACTGCTTTGGAAGTTAAAGGGTCCAAGTAAAGCCAAGCTAAGTCAAAGCTTGCCTTGAATGAACCCATCTGCCTATCTAATGTCACTAAAAGTCAATAATCTCATGTCCATCAAACTTCATTTACATATCCATCTCATCCTCAAACTCAGTATAGAGATCTGTCCACCTCTCGTCTTTCTTACTACTCTGAAGTTCATAGTTCTTTGTTTTCTTATGCCTCACTCTATCCCGCCTTCCACTACAGACTTTCCCCATCCCCTCGACTCACCCACTTCTTCGTTACAGACCCCATTTTCCCCCTCCTAGCGTGTATCATCCCTTCATATTTTTTTTTTTACCTCACAGATCGCCAGAGGTCAGACATGCATGTATCTGTGCATTTCCTGCGCATTTAGAGATTATCCTGGCGAGCCCCAGGAAACTATCTTTGATCTCCGTGCATTAAAAGATTCAGATCATGTCGCAATGTTTTGCAATAACTGAAGTAATCATCATGTTCAGACATACAGTTTCTTTATCCATCCGGGCGATTAGAAAGGCGAAAGAACTTAACCTTTTATCGGGAAAATGTCCTGATTTCCACAAATGCAAAGGAAAAAGAGTGTCGTTAGGGGGGCACAGTCCAACTGCAAAGCCAAACAGAGAATATTTAGAGTTGGGTTCATTGTTCAGGAAATGGCTTATAATGTAATATACCGCACACAAGGCAAGGAAAAACATTGGGGAGGGAGGGAGGTCTAAGTGTCACAAAGTAACCCAGACTTTGCTGACTGTCCCACATTCTGACACCGGTTGAGGCCACATCAGAATAATTATTTTCAGCATGCCATCCGGGATGACTGGAGACCGTGCGCTCGCGGACGGCATTCTGACGCGTCTCCTTCCTGTCTTTTCAACTTCCTCGTTACAAAGCAGCAGAGTGTCTATGACGACTTCCTCTGTGGTGTTTTTACCTGCGTCACCAAGTTTCGCCGAGGGTATCGGGAGAGAAGAGATGGAGAGAAAGGGACGGGAGGAGGAAAAACTGATGTCATTCCTCATATCCACCGATCGTCAGAGTCGCGTGTTCGCGTGCAAGTGAAATTCACGCCGTGATTTATTTGTTATACAACAACAGAGTGCCTGCTCTCGATTAAAAGTTTGTTCGCTTGGGTTAATTAGCATCATAGCTTGAAGTTGTCAGGGGTATCAATCTATAGTGACCTCGGGTTTTCTGCCAAGTAATTCACGAATCTTTTACGTCATTTACCAGGTTGTTACTTAATCTTCATTACTTTACCGCTCTCTTCATCCCCTCGAGACAAACACATGCATATTTTGTCTACTCTAGCCGCCCAAATTGGTGACGTCAATGAAACAAAGCAAAAGAGTTGGCGCTTAAAAAGAAGCCAGAAACTCGAACATAGTTTCAATGCCTTTTCGCTATTTTGTCTGCAAACGAAGACTTATCGGTGCAAAAATGCGGTTCAGTGTCACCTAATATTTACGCGAACTTCGTCACCACACAAACGTAAGCGGTGCTTTGATGTAGTTTGATGTAGCTTGGGAAGGTTTCAGGACACGTCAGAAAGGTGTGCAAAGAGAATGGGATCCAGGATACGGTATGCCGTCAACGTAACACCTGAATCATCGATTTCAAGGACGTCTGGCGCTCTACGGCAATTCAGATTGTAGCAAGGTCGAGCCTATCGTCATTGGGTAATGAAAGTTTGGCATTTTTTGTGTTTCAGATGTCATTAATGAACCTGTCCCCGAGTCACGTAGAGCTATGGCATGATTGTGCGTATAAAACACGCATGAGTTGATGACGCGCGCTTGAGCTCGAGACCTCTGAACGTAATGGTGTTCGTCACACTTGCTCGTGCGCACTTCTTAGTCCATTCAGAATCCGCCTCGCACAAATGACAGATCAAATTGTTTTGAGTTTGAAGAAAGCACGTCGACACGACAACGGTCACATTGTGCTAGGAAAAAGCCAGACGATGGACAATAGACGGAGATCCTACCAGAAAGAGCCCCCCAACAACCCGCAGATCAAATGGAACACAACGTATTTGACGCAATGTTGTATAAACAAGAAACGCCATATCATGACAGGTATTCCAGGCATGAAACGGGTTGTTTTAGTTTTTTTATACGGAATAATAAAAATCCTATAAGCACAAACAAGTAGGTACCAGAAACGAGTCAATACGGTTGATAAAAGTGCACTTCATCCTGAAGGCTAAACGTGACCTCACTTTAAAGAACTGTAGCTTCAAAATAATAGATATGAGCTGCCTCTAAACAAGAAATATCGAAAATATAGAAAAGTTGAGTGTGATCGCGTACTTGTGGACAACCGATAGACTTGAAATTACAAGAAGACCTACCAGATATCAACTAAAGTTCATTGAGGACATGAACTCAATTCCTGGGAAAGGTAGCCACAGAATACGTGTAAACTGGGACGACAAATTAACTATCTATTGATCTTTTCCCATCGGTTGTGATGCTTACGTGCGACACTACAGAAATCATCCAGTGAGATTATTCAGAATCGTTCAAAGGCACTTTGCTTCAGTCTTTCGAGTCCTCTCCAGATCGCGACGTCTTAAAAAAACTGGATTCTGGTTTAATATTTCATTAGAAGACACAACGTAGGCTTAATGAAACCACATGTGAACTAAAAAGAACTGGAAGGCATCTGATGAGAAATCACGGTGACATTTCATATATATATGGGATTTAATTAAAGAAAAAAAATTATCATGGTACAATGACTTCTTCACAACACAGAGCGAACTGTCAATCCCCCTTCGGGGCACTGCGATTAAAAAAAAAAATGTACTGCAAGGGGGGGGGGGGCGGGGGGGGGGGGCGGAGAAGGAATGAAAGATGGTAAATGAAAATTTTAATTAAAATGAGTGTTAAAAAAAAAAAAAAGTGAAAATCAGACGGGCCCAAACACCAGCAGTCACAAAAAGTGACTTTTGCCTACACTCTCACCACCCGTGCCAGTCTTCATTATCAGTCTCGTCTCTGTGAAGCCAAAGTTAAAAATAAATATGCTCCAATCACAAAAGATTAGAAATCATCCTTTCAGTTGCAAGAGGGAACTTGTGGACTTTCAAACTTTAAAACGGTGATTTTCTTCGATTTACGTTTATTTTGACTGTGGTCGTAAGTTTTCCATGTGATCTTTAAGTGCGTGAATTGACAAACAGATTGGCATTTTCATTTAAGTCTAAGAAAGAGAACCACAAAGGCCTTGTAAAGAGAATAATAACGAACAACAAGACATAAATAAAATGTCAACATGACAAAAAAACCCACAAAATTCCTAATATCTTGATTAAAGATGTCTGTTTTCTTGCTTTCAGCTCAATATTACTGTCCTAGCATCGGATCAGGTTGTTTCTGCATTGCCAAGCTCTAATGTAAGAGGATTATTGGCAAAAGCGAACGATTTTCTAATGGAAGAATCGACAACATTACTCGCAAGGAAGATTCGCCAATGCATCATCAGCCATAACAGGACAATCCATTTCATTTATATCATAGACTAATCCTTGTGTATTTTCACAGAGATATATACAGATGAAAAGATAGAAATATGACAGGCAGGCACTCAAATAAACAGATGCCAGCCTCACCAGATAAAGTCAGGCAGACAAACAGTCAGAAAGACAGATAGATGATATACAGACGTAGAGACAGACAGGTAGATAGGCAGACAGACAGACGGACGGACGGACAAACAGATAGACAAACAGACAGATAGATAGATAGATAGATAGATAGATAGATAGATATATAGACAGATAGACAGATAGATAGATAGATAGATAGATAGATAGATAGATAGATAGATAGATAGATAGATAGATATGTCATGATCACATTAGGATCATAAATGCCGTGCTAGGTCACGACGTCAGTGAGTTAATTTTTACGATCTTGTTGATTATAACCAGCGTAATTTGTCCTTGAGCTGTTCTCGTGAACAGTTTGTTTTGAAACACCTTTTTTCTGATAGATGGAGAGAAGGAGGGGCGAGATAGAATAAATGTATAGTTAGGAATGACAGAGCAGTTCTCGACCCCGTGATTTTGATTAACATAGATAAGGGGCGAGTAAAGGTAGTTTATTTAGACGCTTAGTTGGCGTTCGGAAATTCGTGCATAAGAGTAGAAAGCACGGGGTTTGAAGATTTTATTAGTTAATGTTTCGCATTTTAACTTTTGTCTAGACCGTAAAATTGACCTTGATTTTGGCGCAAGGCCATGACAAGCATAAATTAATATTGCAGGCTGAGCTGAAGCGACTGCACCAATCAAATGTATGAATCTGGACGGAAGGTCGAGACATAGCTTTAGTATTTAAACCCGTGCAGAGCTTAGATAGATGCCACATGTAGACAATCCATTTACGAGGTGGACGGCGATAGTCCTCAGCCAGATGAGAGACATAGAGACGCAGTTGAGCAGTCCATATTGTGAGGAGCGCCATGATTCAAAGCTCCAGAGCCTAAGCTACTTGGTTTGATATAAACCCACAGCGTTTACATCCAGCGCTCTCACTCCCAGTGAGGGCCCCATGGTGAGAGTCCATACTAATTTGTAATGATGAAAGTGAACCGTTCTACTTACTTTTGAAGACAGTTTCAGAGCTACCGCCAGACAACGCATGGTTGTACAAGCATTCTCCATGGCGTGTCTAGAGGAAATGTCCATATCATAACATGTCTCATTGAATTAATAGAATGTAAACTGTTATATCCGTCGCCACGTGCGCGGATTCTATTTGGCATCTAACTCATATGACCTGCAAGTAGTTAGAGTGAATAAGTTAGTCTTTATAGAAAGCTGTAGTTTCATTAGTTAGATTCAGTTGCCTTTGAATTGATATTTATATTTATAATTATATTTGTTACATTAATTCCTGTAATTAAACTGCCCTACAGTTCTGCTAAAAATCAAAGCAATTGATTTATTTAGTTTTTAGAGTGCAAGTATTTTTTTTGTGTGTTCGTCGATTGTGGGAGCGGACCTCGAAAGAGTGTCAGTCGAATTCTCCCCATCTAACCCACATCGCGACAAGATAGATATCTTTCAGAATTTGCAGAGCGTTCATTACTTTTTCATCTAGTCAATCTTGGAGCTCAAACGCAGTGGGTTCGGTTTTCGGTACGTCTTTCGTTCTTTCGTTTCGACAACGGAATAGGAAAACGTAAACGAATTGATTGATCTGCCACTGCAGAGATTCGGTTCGACTGGTTTATGGGTGTCATGAAATCAAGGTCAACAAAACGGGCTCTCCAGATCAGGGAACAATCTATGAGATGTTTTACCTCGGACGAGGGCTCTGTGTCCTGGCAAAACAATATGTGTTTCAACAAGGCCACAGCTTGAGACATGCACACAGACACGTGACATACACATTCTTTGCTGCTCCAGTCTAGGAATAGCCAATCAGTCTGCACTTGTTTCAGCAATAGAACCATACAAAAACAATAAGTAATATACTTCGGGTCAATTTCAAACTCCGCTCCAATTTCTCTCCATTTATTTGACACACAGTTTCTGTTGCAATAGAATTCATTTGATTTGTCACATAAAGCAGGGTGTCTCTGCACAGCATATATCAATGCATGCAGTCTCCATTGAAAGCCGAAAAGCCGAATGAAATTTTAGTGCAACAGTAAAATTTGAATCGGTAGACGTTTGTAACGAAACAAGACGAAAAGTCGGAAGGTTTTAGTCGAAAGCCGAAACAAGACGAAACCGGAGCTATTGCGCGCGTTCAAAGGTACACTGAGTAATTTTAATGCCTTTTCGGCTTTTCGTCAGCCGAAAGTGACATAATACGGCAAAAATCCCGAAAGCCGAACCGAAAACCGAACCCACTGCGTTTGAGCCTTTACTCAGCCTTTTCTCCAGTCAATTAAAAAAAAAAAAAGGAACTATCGCCTGTACGATATTATCTAGAGCTTAAAGTCCCTGGGGCTTTCCCTCGAGACTTGTGCTCATTGAAAACAAATGAAGCGGAGACTGGCTGAGACACAAAGGCAAGTCATCCTATTTTGGAAACCGCTAAATCTGTTTTCCTCTTTACAATTAACAAGTGGCCTGGGAGAACGATTACGCCTCTTCTCTCCTCTTCCTCTTCCTGTCTTCTCTCTTCCCTTCTGTGTCTCTCTGTCCTTGTCTTTCTCTTCTTCTGTTTCTGTCCATCTCACTCCCCCTCCGTCTCGTAACCACACTTTTTCGCTTGGGACAGCCTACGAACGTTAGATATTGCGCTTATCGCTAATTTTATCAGTCTATCAGTTCACCGAATATTGCCTCTACTCCAGTCTCTTTTCATCGGGTTGCATTTCATTCAACAAAACACGTAAGGATTAGCACATAAACCAATAAAAGTATATGTGGTGTATTTTTAGCCCAATCATCTATGCGAGTGACAGCACAGACTTGGGAGTTCGTTTCGCTTTCGGCAGTTTTGCCTGTTGACGTCAGTCTCGATGAAAAAAGAAACAAAGCGAAAACGGTAAAGTGCGCTGTGAAGGTTTTTGACATCTTCTCGGCTTTTCCGCAAGACGGGACTGACGTCATTCGGCAGCAATGCAGAAAGCGAAGCGAAACCAAACCGAAGCCAGTGTGTCTGAGCTTTAAATCTGTCCTAAACTTGCCACAGTAGACAAGGCCCAGCCCTTTTCGAACGAAAAAGAAACAAAAAAAAAAAACCAAACCAACCCAAGCCTGTATCCATCTACTTCACATTCTTGCAATGCCTATGGCTTTTGCTACCCTCCACCAACACACCGAAGTTTAGCAATGCCAAATTCCAGAAGGGAGGTCCGTTCTCTCGGCGCTGGGAGAAAAACTACGTAAACGCACCCTAACATAAATGTCATTGACACAGTCACAACATACGCCCTGGTCCCCGCAGCTCCAAGTCCACAGCCGGGGGCCAACATTGGCTTTATTAGAAAAGAGAAACATTTCCACCGAAAGTCCGTAACACCAGAAGAGAAGACCATCATGTTTCTATCCAGATTACATAAGGCCAGTGCCGGATTTGGTATAAACTAAATAAGTTACAGCAGAGGACTTCACAGTCCAAAAGGGACCCACAACATTTCTGAAATTTTGTTTGGCTTTAATTAAAAAAAAAAAATTAATTCTGTGTATGTGTGTAATTAAAAGTAATATTTCAAGCGCATAAAACACTCACCAATATAAATCTCACATTAACCTTTCTATGGGTTTGTGGCCACCAAAGGTATTCTCTTTGTTAGACCTTCTGGTGTAACTTTTATGAAAGGGACCTCCAAGCCCTATAATTATATAACTTAAGGTACGTGCATACGATCCTAGTAACGTTTCTAAATTTCCTCCCTTTGCTTAGAAACCTATGTATTTACCAAGTCTAAATACGGCACTGTATACATCGCTAAACCCATTCCGAGTCTAAATTAAGAAATGCCTGAAAGAGATAACCTGTAAACATATTAATCATTTCAGAATTTCAGCAGCCATTCCTGGCTACGTGAGTCAGAGCTTGCCAGCCCAATTTACAAAGCGAGCGATTCATTTTTGTACATTCAAACAAAACTTTATTTTATTAAACCGCAGAAAGAGATGACATGGCTATAAATACAGAATTTGCCACATTGCGGACATTACAGAATCTCTGCACAAGGATACCAAAGTTCAATAATTTACTTTATTCGGTGGTTGAAAACTGAAACATACAAAGTGGCAGGCACGGTATTGCACAATGGGGACACACTTTTTCTTTTCCTGTTAAAAACAAACACAAAGAAAAAAAACAACAGTGCCCTACAGCGGAATGGAATGATATTATGTGGATGCAGCTGATTAAATAGTGAGTAGAATAATGATGAATTTGATGGCAAATATTAATTTATCGATATGTATCGTCTTTTACATCAGTCTGTTATTTCAACTGGCAATTCAAGGACATAGTTCTCTATCTGTATAAGTGTTAGTAACGAAAAGCTAACACTGAGACACTGACCAAACAATGTTCTTCGTGACCCTGAGAACTTCAACTCTCTCAAAGTGCCTCACTTTAATAATAACAGACCTGGGTGAATTAGCTCCGTACAGAAGGTGGTATATTTGCCGATTTTTGTGTGTAACTAAACTGTTTCATTTTAGAGTCCAGGTCGATTTAGGCATGATGTGGAACTAACCCCTTCAATCTGTAAACAAATATAGCCGACTCCACCTCCCCTCCTAATTGAATGTATCGGGTGTCATACTTCGACATCACTTTACTCTCTGGTATCGTCTAAAACAATCAATATCTAGTCAGCCCAACAAAGTACTCGCGATGTGGTTGTTAATAATCTTCGTTATCAATGACAATCGAATCCTCCTGGCCAACAAATACATTACCATTATCTGGTTAAAGGGGATTGGTGCTCAACCGATTACCTGTGAGCGGAGCTAAAGCAGCCCAGGGGCGGGGTGCTATCTGTACGGTCAACGCACACCCTGAGAATAATGCTAATTCAACTCCTGGCCGCAGATCCCGGTATCATATCCATCTTTCTTTCCTTCTTTCTGTCGTTCTCAATTACCATTCTACATCCTCTTTACTATCTTTCTTTTCTTTCTCTTTCATTAAGGTAAAAAAATGTTGGCTTCACAAGGCCTTAAACAAAATGAAAACTGACGTGCAGTTGTGTGGTTCCCTTGACACTGGAAACCTGTGTTATCTCAGTACACGATTCGGTTGGATTTACTTGTACTAGTTGTAGACTAACATTAGAATCAGTGCTCACACATTTCTGTATGCGTATGTCTTTGCCCCCCCCCCCCCAACGCACATACATAATATTGAAATAAAGTACACAAAGCATGCGCTGTATCCCCCCCCCCCCCCCGTTCTCTTTTACCCACTACAAAAACACTAATTGTATAATACAATGCTTTTGCATAAGCAGATTATCTAGAATAAATGGATCAGTCACCTTCTAAACACTGACACATATCTATCTCTCACTCTCTCTGAAATAAAAATAATAAGACAATGGCAGAGTTTTGTTTGTTTGTTTTCTTTCCATCATTATTCCAAACTATGTCCACCTCAGACAGAAATAAATTCAAGACAGTTATGACATGCGAAATGTCTGGAGCGAAATGGTAATGTGACATAATTTATTGACCGATGTCATGAAAATGTGCTTGTGAGGCCTTGAAAAATTCATTCCTCCAACCCTGCCCCCCCCCCCCCCAATCTTTTCTGTCCCGTGCTGCATTTTCTAATCAGATTAATTTCTGCATCTCAAGCTATCAGATGGCACCGCTGTCATGACATCACACACACACACACACACACACACACACACACACACAATAAGGGCAGGGGAGGGAGACATTTATGGGGAGCAGTGTTGGATCAAAAAGTAAATTGTATTGTTTGAACAAACATCGAATAACAGTTTTAAAATCATTTTTCAAATACCTGGGCGTTTTTATACAAGAACTACATCTCCATCCAAAACCACTATTAAAATGACGTGGGTATTGTGTTTCTTGCTCCCTCCCTTCATGTCAACAGTTCACATTACTGGACGACCTTCTTTTGCCACTATGGGTATTTTCAGACGAATGTGTCAACTTTCGAAATTGTCTCCCCATCCCCTTCTTATACTAAAAAAAAAGAAGGAACAAAAATGCCATCCTGAATGTCAAATAATTTAAAAACTATTGGGGACGACGCTTTGGGTCAAGTCCCTTTTCCACCGTTAATTGTGTCAAATAGCCCAACAGAAACACTCCTGGGGGGTTACATTCAGGATTGTGGTCATCGAAGAACGTTG
This sequence comes from Onchidella celtica, assembly GCA_963931925.1. Classification (NCBI taxonomy): domain Eukaryota; kingdom Metazoa; phylum Mollusca; class Gastropoda; order Systellommatophora; family Onchidiidae; genus Onchidella; species Onchidella celtica. The sequence goes on from OZ007578.1 coordinate 42,410,067, forward strand.
TTTTTTGTTTTTTTTCAAAACTGGGTCAGGCAAATTTTGCATGAGTTATGGCCCCTTTCAGATTGTCCAGCCAAATTCAGCGTAAGAAGCTCTCTCCTAAGTGTTCAGTTACAGCCTGCTCGGTCCCCGCCTTTACCCGAAAAATGCTTTTAAATTGATGCCCGACCTGACAATATTACTGACAAGTAAACAACGATAAGATTTGTCATCAAACAAACATAAAATGTTGTGTGTGCATAGTTACTTCTTCTTCTTTTGCTTTGCCAGGGCGGCAACATCAAGGAGATGTCTGCGTATCCTGTTTCGAACAAAACCACAAGAAGCAAAATAAAAACACAAAAGTGCGGCGTGGAAATAATTTCCGGGGAACCAGAATTAATGGCATCCATGTTCCATTTGCAAAAGGACACCCTGGCGTAGGACAGTGATTCTCAACCATTTTTTAGGCAATCGCCTACCTTGGACCCCGTGAGTTTCTTTCATCGACCCCCTCCCCCCTCTCCAACCTCCCTGCCACCTCTAACACACAACTGCAGTACACAGACTAGAGCTAAACTCAAGTGATGCCTTTTTTTCTTCTTTTCCTTTTTATAATAGTAGAAGAATTGATTATTACTGACAAAATTGTATAACCAAAAACAGAGAGCGTGCATGTTTTCTCAAATGCGCCAATGATTGGCCTTTCCCATTCATGAAACTCGTGTATAATGTATTTTCTCTCATTTTCGACAGCACCCTCACCCCCACCCACTGGAACCTAGCATCGTTGCCCCCCTTTGAGACCCACTGACGTCAGTGATCAATAGTCTAGATATAATGTCACAATGTCTCAGCTGCAAGGAACATTCTGAACGACTTTGCACTTCCTCGTTAATGTAATTACATCCTTCAGTGTCAGCAAACAGAAATATTATGACTGCAATTACATTTCTAATTAAAGAAATGATACATCTGAAGACAAAAAATCACTTTATCTGGACTGGCCGAAATTGAGAACAGCAAGAAAGACAACAACAACAAAAGAAAATATAAAACATGAAATAATGTACAAAATCTGAACACTAAAACTTATTAAATACACATGTTTTTAATGTTTTATCTGCATAAAATTTCGGGAAAATCAAGCATTTGGGGAGAGAGATATTTTAGCCACAGAAGGAATCGGGGGAAAAATTTCAGTCAGAGGGGAACTCCAAACTGGAAACAATGTACGGTGAACACTTTGATAGAAGTTTCATGATCCACTGAAGTAACGATTTTTTGTTGTTTTTTTTTTGTTCTTTTTCATTTGATTGCCATTAATGTACTAAAGGAATTTGGATTCATAAATTGTTCCAATTACTTACTACTGTAAAAGAAAAAAATGTGAAAACACTAGATAGCAATTCAAAGTGGAGAGGGAGTGAATTGATGAAACTTGGGATCGCAAGAGGTTGGGGGGGCGGGGGCGGGGGGGGGGGGGGGCTGGGACTGCGGCTCTGAGAATCGATGCTTAAAGTACATCAAGTTTTGATTCCTCCAAGTTTATTGAACGCCAACTAAATAAAAAAAAACAACAACCTACATTACATGTAAATAGTTTAATAGCTTTAAATTCTGCAGCGCAAACGTTTCTCGCCAAAAACATTTAATCCAGTGAAACATTTCTGACTCATCAAATCCTAAATTTTTACCTGCCCTATATTTGCTTATCTATCGATCCAATTGCCAGGTTGCATGTTCATTTTTATTCGTGGTATATATAAATTGCACTTTTGCATATCAAATCTGGAAAATATTTTTGTACGTAATTGTTTCTTTTTGACACGTGAGGAAAAGGAGGAGGGTGCGCGTTCAGAAATGGTACAGTAGGCGGTTAGAAAAGGCAATAGATGGATGGATGAATGGGTGGATGGATGAATGGGTGGATGGATGGATGGATGCATGGATGGATGAGTGGATGGACGGATGGATGGATGGATGATGACAACTGTAAGGAACAGCTGGTTGTTCGAACGATTTGAAAATTTCATAATGCTAGGGAAAAAATAATGCAAATAAAAAGTCTGAAAAACGATACAGAAAGACAGAAAACTGAAAGGGACAGGGGAAACAAAAGGTTTTACGTAGCACAGCCGTGTTTCCATAAAACTTATTTACCTGCTTTTGGCTCCTTGTAGAAACAGAACCACGGCTTTATGGAAGGCCGACATGGTCCTGGACCCTCTCCTGCGTTTGGTATCCAGTTTGATTTTTTGGTAATAATCCGAGAATGTACAGTAAATGGTAAAAACAGTATAAAACAACAACTACCCAGCGAGCGTCGTTATCAAGGTGTGACTTCCAGGAATGTCCCATCCACACAGTCGGTATCACAGTTTGTGTACATGTCCTGCATTTCCCTCATACAACCACTGAATGACAGTTCCATCGTGTATGTATGTATGTACATCAAAATCTACACACTTTAATCATCTTTACTCTGGAGTGCATGTAACTCAAACTCGACTACCTGCAATCCGAGCACAAGCACTATTGATCTCGTGGATTCGATTATCTTCTGCAAACAGAAAATTCCAGTTACTCGGACGAAAATAGCTCAACTAAAATTTTGATAACATTTTTAAGAAAACGTAAAATAAAATATAAAAAAAATACAATTTACAGTCACGAAAATGTTCCGATCAACCAAAGGTAAACCCGAGTGGAGAAAATCCGTTCTCTTCATGAAGGAGAAACAAAACGACACAACAAACCCTTCAGCTCCTCTCTTTTGGAGTAAACATTTATGTATAACTATCAAATTTTCCACACTTCATATGTGAACACTAATAGTTGTCGTCACAGCGCCACCCATAAAGTTCTTCCAAACACAGAAACCCTGAAGGTTTCATTTTAAAAAAATGTTTGTATTACCCCAACAAACAGAATAGCCGGTCTGGGGCGGGCTTACAAACATGCTTTCCGAAGCCTCTTGATTCACACTATTTTTTTTTACAGGTAATCTAAATCGGCACCGGAAAGTACCATCAAAGTACCGAAAGATGACACCGCCATACACATCACGGCCAGGAAAAGCCAGGAAAGTTAGACGATAACACCCAAAGCGGAAAAGGTACGACTCATCTTCCAAAGTTGTCCTAGCTGATCGTATCCTTTAATTCCATTCGTGCATCGCAGACCACATTTCTTACAATGAATTTACTTGTAAACACGGCATGTTTCTATGTGTCATCTCACAGTTCTCGACCTGCCTTTTGCAACTCCAACATTCACCATTGATATAGAAGGGCCTATGCATTAATGACCCAACTGATCCTTAATGACAGAACTATAAACATTGTTTTTCCAGATTTTTGTGAAATTAATTTCAGAATACAACTGTACTCATTTGTAAATATGAGCTAGAGGTATTGCACTTAGTAGTAGCCTTACTTCACTTCGATAACCGAAGTTCATTCACAAGACTTCCCGCAGGTAATCCAAAACTCGTACGCACAGCACATTTTAATCCCGTAAGAAAATGCGGTTGGAATTATGAAAACAGTGTCTGCGTTACCACGGCGCCTCTAGTACGGACGCCTCCCTCGCTTTTCATAGCATTATGTCAACTTCTAGTCCAGCAGTTTCAAATCTGGGGTATCGCCTTCGCGATCAGGATTGGCTATGTCCATACAACTGAGCTAGACAGGTTATTAAACACTTACAAGGCGACAAAATCTCTTATTACAAAGGTACAGAGCATTGGTTGCCTTACGTCAGAACACAGTAGACGTCGTGGGTTCACTCATACACAGTGTGAAAACATCAAGCATTTGACTTTTATCTCTTCCACCCCCCCCCCCCCCCCCGGACACATCCTTGACAGCGCAGACTGGGTTCTGAACATCCACCAGTGTACCAATAAAGCAATTTCATATGGAGGGCTATCAACCAGAATTAATGTGTTGTCCAATTTTATTCACTGCTCTTAAATGCCTGTAGATATCCAAGACACAAGGCGTATGACTTTATGAGTGACTTTATTTCATAACCTTATAAAACTATTTATGTGGGCGTGTTGATTTTATTGCAATTATTTGAATTTTTTTCAAAGTTACACATTGTCATCTTTCCTTAGATTGTAGTAATTAAAAAATTCGATAAAAAAAAATAAAAAATCAATGTTTATGCATTCAACCAAATTCAAAGCCGTACCGAATGATCTTGGCTAAAGTCATAAGCCGAAAAATAAGCGAATAGCAAACTATAAAAAATTCATCATAGCTGTACCATGGATTGTGTGCTAAAATAAAACAGGTTGTTTTTTTTTTTGCCAAAACTGATTACTACAGTCTTTGTCATCGGTGTCGAAATTTCAAACTCGTTTTTTCTCAGTTGGACGATTTTAGACTTAAAACATTGTGGTTGTCAACCCCTTGATACACAGGTACACGCTAAAATGACAAGGGTGGACATGCCGAGCATCAATGTTGACATAAACTCAATGAGATCAGCTGATCCAAGACTATAAAAATTAAAATCTGACATTCAATTCGTGCATTAAAAATGTTGATATTAAAAGCAAATCATAAAATTCAGATCCCATAACATTCTTTATTTTTCTAGAATTTACGCAAGATGGCCGCGAGAGCTGGAGCCGTCTAGTAACAAAACCTCAAGAGCTCCAACAAGACTAGAGAAAATAATAGTCACTTGGTCTGCCAATGAAAACAGTAAAGAATTTTTTCTTAAATAAAAAAAATCCCGCAATTCAGTCACCAAAGTTATGAACCAAACCACTACGATTTCCACGGTGGCAAAGACTAATGAATTATGCAATGCTTAGATAAATTACTGTGAGAGACATAATCATGAGGGTACCGTACCATTATGAAAAGTGTTGACAAAGGCCATTAACAGTAATAAAAAAGTGCAACAAAGTCATGCACGAAGTGTTAGTAGTTACGGTGGTGTTGCGTTCTCACTGACATGCACAAGTCATAACACCATGACAAGTATGTATGATCATTAAATCCAAACATTATTGACTGATGGTGAGTCGTAGTTGAGCCAGAGGAGATCACGGCATATTAAATAACTTTTGTTGTTGTTGCTGCTGCTGATGTTGTTGCTCGTAGAGGGGCCGGAGGAGGGATTTACACAATCCCGCTACGACGGCAACTGTCAGCCTGGTAGTATGTGATCATCGTTGAGTGTTGTGATTTTGTAGTTAAACGACACACCCTACATTTCAGTTCCCTGTAATATGCACACTGTAGCTGTGTATAAATGGGAAGGGAATGGAGGCTGGCGGGGAAAGGGGGTGAAAACGTTGAGTTTTTACGTAATTAATCTCAGATAATGTTGAAATAAAAGTGCGTTTAAGAAAAAAGAAGGAAAAAAAAAGAAAACAACCAACATATTTACCAAGAACCAACAACAATGCCTGTAATGTCTCACCTCCCAAAAATGCCAAGCAAAATATTTTACAGATGTGTGTATTTACAAATGTGCCAGTGATTGACTCAGTAACAGTCTTAAACAGCCTGTGACCGACATCTGTCAATCAAACACAAAAAAAAAACCACGAGACAGCCTATCACTCAGATCTTGTTTCAGTGAATCTTCACAAAAGTACACGTCCTTCGAGAATTTCGCCCTAGAACACAATGTCGCAGTAACATAACCATAATGCCACCGAATTGCAACGTTTCCGTAACTTTACCTCATAAGGAACGTTTCCAGTGTCCTGTCACAGAAAATATGAGAACGCCATTAGCCATCATAACCTGATATTTTTTTTCTCTCTACGGATCCACAACTTTTTCTCTACATTCCAGAGTGAAGTTGCTCCCGAGCGCAGCTTCATGTCCCAGCGTCACTGGGACTGCCAAAGTGTAGATAGTGTATGCAAATACCACTTATATAAACATATACTAATTTGTATAAATCATCAGTCCTTTCCGCAACGCCAAACACTTTATGCTCACCGGGAAGAGGATGTTTCGTTAAATTATGATAAAGTTACTTTCCAACAGAAACCACTGATAAAAACACAAAAACAAAACGATCCATGAAGCTTTTCTCGTACCGTTAATAACAAGAATCCCGTCCATTACTTATCTAACTTTTCGGCCCAGAGCACAGAATTTCCTCCACTACCGGTAGGTACAAAAAAAACAAAAAAAAAACAACAAATTCTGTCTGAAATGAAACCTTTAACATCAGAGTGGTAAGTTAAAAAAAAAAACACAGCTAAATGAAGTGCCCAGAGCACTCAGGCAGTTAATGTGACTTGCCATGATGGGAGAACGACTCCACCCTGAGAATTTAAGCTAGACATTTTCCTTGCTGTACCAAACTAAAAATAAACGAAAAACAACTACCAATCGTGAAACATCTTTCTGCCTGCTGTGCCCGAAGAAAATATTGCTAGTAGTAAATATAAAGCACGATGAATTTGTGACTTTCACTTTCGCTCTTCAACCAAGCGGCCATCAGAGCTTGAATGGATTTATAAAGGGAAGTGGCAGCCAACATTAGATCGATGGACAGCCAGTTAAAATATGGTTGAAAATTTCATGTGGAAAACCTGCAATCTAGGAAAACCAATTATATCGTAATGAAAAGCAGGTTAGGAATTTTTTTCCATTTTCATACAGGTGGGGCATCGATCAAAATGGCAGAAAGATTTCCATGGAAACACAAAACTCAACCTCTTTAATCATATTTTCTTTTCGCCGGTGAGTTCGAACGTAGCTGCTAAAAAGGAAGGAACCAAGGATTCTTAATGGCGAAAGTAAAGCGTCCATTTAATTCACTGCTGGGATTGATGTTTATCACATAAAAGCCCAAATGCTGAGTTACTTTATATTAATCCTAAACTAAATGGCATTCGGGAACAAAGCCCAGATTTACACAATTATTTTAACGCTACTTTACATTTATGTTAGATTTACACTAACTAACCTCAGGAGGATTTTAACTGCCCATGTCAGCGTTTTGGGTTAAATCCTCTTTAATCCCAAGCGTTTTCATCTAATACTAATGCTCAGTCAGCCAACTTTTTTTTTTTTCAAAAATTATCCAAAATGATAGACACCATTACTTCAGAGTGATTCTGAAGCTGACTCAAACATTATTATGTGCTTAACACAATTTGAGGGCTAGGCTAAAGAACATCGCAGCTTCTGATCCGTCCAGAGGAACTGGGATGAATGTTCGAGGGGGAAGAAAATGAAACAAGAATGCCAAAAAGAAAAAGACAATCAAGAAGAGAAGAAGGACAATGGAAGAGGCGATGAAGGAATAGACAGAAAAGAAAGAAAAGTAAAAACATGAAAAGAAAAGACATGCAGAAGTACAAAAAAATGATAGAAGATAAGAATTGGAAGGAGGTGTTTAGAGGATGAAGAAGAAGGAAGAGGACATACACTACAGAATACAGCAGAAGGAAGGAAGAAATCAAATTAAAAATTCGATACAGAGGAAACAAACAAAGCAAAAGGTATACAACAAAATGAAAGAAGGTATGAAAGTAGAAGAAGACTTCCACACAAACAAATTCACGATTTGACGTCATGCAGACCCTCAGGGTAGACAACTCTGGCCGCCCAGGTCAATAACTTCTTGACGCAGAACGACTGGCAGTGCTTATTATCCTATCAATACATTCTGGATATCACAAACAAGGAATTTGACAACAGTGAACGTTTCCAGACAATGGTCGGTCCAAACATTTGAGTACATAGTGTCACGTCAGCTCAGGCTTTATTTAGCTTTAAAAGCTCGTCATTCACTTGCCAGTTGATCCCAATATAGATACAAATGGTACTTGTGGTGGCTTTTCACACGTTTCAGGTTTCTTCAGGCCATCGAGACATAGTTTCAGTATACTTTACTTTCTTGTATTACCCACGTATCTTGTGTAACACACGCCATCTTAAATTATGGCACCCCTCCCCACCCGCTCAAAAAAAAAAAAAAAAACGAAAAAGGGGTGAGGTGGGTTACAAACAATAATAATGGAACGTTACAGTAAACCATAAAAGAATTAGAAATTACTAGTTCGTGTGTGTGTGTGTTTTGAAAGCGCCCGTAGTGGTCGTTTTTCACAAGTTCTAAATTTCTTCACCTAGAACATCAAATTTTCAGTTATTCTTTCTCTAACTAGCTCCTTGTCCATCGACAGTTGAAATGCTCATGTTTTATATCTCCTTTACTTCATCTGAGTTAAGAAAACAATGATACCTCTGCATTAAATGAAGGCCTGCGACAAGAGTGACTGGAAGTACCTTTCTAATGCCAAGGAATACTGTTGAACTCACATTAGGATACAAGCAAGGCCAACTTTTTCTAACGCTGACTTCTATGCTGAAATACAGGAGAAAAAACACACACTCTTCTGTGAGAATAAGTCTGTTTTACTTCCGGATTTGACTCATATTTGCACTTCCATTTGAATCAACTAGCGATATACACTTGCTTCAGTACCACTTGAGTGCGAAGATCCGTGTAACTCCTTAGACATCATTCTCACACAAAAACCGTGGCAAACCAGACCTGTCCCAATGATTATGGACCATACAGTTAATGTACTGACGTTTACACGTTACTCGTCACCACGGGCAGCTGCCCACGCTGATCGTAAACCAGTGCTTGAAAGCCAGTTTTTATTTGTTTGTTTGTTCTTTTTTTTGAAATTCGTAAACAGGACGATTCAATATTTTCGAGAGCCACGCATTATCTCTCACAACTGCGTTAATTTTAAACAACCCACTGAGAAACGCCATGTGGCACGAGCCTTGTAAAGAAAGACAATCAGATAGTGGGAGAGTACTGTTTCTTGTTTATCTCCCCATGAAGCCTCAACCTCGTCGGGTCAAGTGAACACTTTACCAATAAAAACAAGCCTTACGCTTTCTACCTGACCAAGGCATGACCTGTGTGGATTATAAATAAGGTTTGTTCAGTTATCAAACAGATCGCAAATTCAAATGTAATTATAAACTTGTTGTTAGGAGATCAAAATTATTAACAAGGACGCTATCTCGCGACGTCAGTTCTTGTTGATTCCAATTCCACTTTTTGCCCAGTTGTGAAATTCAACGTTAACCGCTTGCGGGTTAAGTATTATAAGAAGGAGAGAATAAATCGGAACTGTAAAACAGCTTGCTAAGTGCCACAACGCATTTTAAACAAGTGTCAATGTGTGCTTTTGCTATACCTCTTCTACATACTAAAAGATCCCCAGTTTTTCAGGCCATGGAGATAGAGCCAACAAGAACTAAGGTCGCGATCTTCCACCCACACGCTAAATTTGGTCAACGCCATGGAAAGAAGAAAAAAAACTGCAGCAATACAATATAATACTCGCCTTCCACCCCCACGCAGAAGAAAGAGTTCACAGGCCCCTAAACTCAATATCGGAGAGTTCTTCAACACAAGAAGCAAATACCTCCTTGAAAGTCTTGAACAGGAGGGAATCAGAATTCACCATTGTATAAGCAAGTTGTGTTTACGTTAAACAACTAGAATTGAAAGGATCCCTATCCTCCTATCTGCCAACCACGACTGACATTCAAAACCAACTACAGAACGAATACAAACAACAGCACTTATAAACAAGACATTAGCCACGAGATTTAATGTTTTTCAGATTCACGTTCCCCTTAGCTGGCAGTTTCTTTTGATCTTTCTGTTTTTGTTTTTCATGCAATCAAACACCGCTCTGAACATCCGATGCATTCGATCTTTTCCATGGATATTATTTTACTCCTACAAATTGCGCAATGCAGACATTAATGTCATCTCTCACATTGAAAAGGAAAAGAAAAAGAAAGATAAAATACTGAGTCGTTTTTGTCCCAGCTTGGAGCGATACTCCTCAATCATGGCTTTCATGGGCGTACCAGCTATGGGGCGCCATCAGGAAAATGGGGAAAAGCAAGAAAAAACAACAACAACAACATGAAATACCAAATTTTGATGTACAATATCTGAACACTTAAAAACGTACTGATTACTTAATAATTTACACGTTTTTATCTGAATAAAATTTCGGGAAAATCAACCATTCTGTCCCCACCTGCACCCACTTAACCATAGTGTTCCCATTCGCCTCTGGTGGCTTTCCACAGGAACAACTGCTGCTCTTCGTAGGAGCACAATGGACGTGGGCGTTCATGGACTAGAAAAGATAGGACAGTGGGCGTTCTTTAACCTACAAGAGTACATAAATTCTGTACTGATCAGATAATTTGAAAGTATGTCGTCTCATTCAGCTTAGAATAGTGTGTGCACCAACACACACTCAGGGGGCTAGAGAAGTTTTTATTACACTACGGTGCAGGGAAAAATTGCTTCCTCAATTCTCTAATATGAACTATCGGTGGTTTAAGGAAGATTAGACGAAGAAGCTCCGAAATTATTTTATATTTAATTAGATCTGTTTCTTTATCATCAGCGCTTGTTTTAGTAGTTATTTCAATAAAATTAGCACCATTAAAAGAAGGTGTTCATTAAAAAAAAAAAAATATTACTCAGATGGACCAACCAACACATAGCACGCTTGTTTCAAGGGTCTCATGGAAAACTATCGTAACTCGACTTCTGCACAAATTATTTGCCATGCCTGCAGTCCTAGACAGCCCACAGGCTATGTTGTAAGCTGGGGTTTGGATCCTGAAAACTAAAGGTTAAATAACAACATAACACTTTTTTGTTTGTTATTATCTTAACTACTAAGTCTGATGTAAGCCATTCAGTTTTTGTTTCTCCTGAAAAAAATATGTAAAAACCGATTTACCCGGTCCCTTATTTGGTTTTCTGTTTGTATAACATTAAGTGGAATAAATCATGAGTATTAAGTTGCCGTGTAGCATCCAGACGAATAAAATTGAGGTACTGTACATTCCATTTAGCTTTCCTTAACTCTCTAGGCATCATAATGTACACCAGTGACACACAGACAATTGTCACTCAGTTGCAGTTTCCACAAGAATTTAGCGCGAGAAAGATATGTTAATTTTAGTGTTTTCTACAATAAATAACTAAATGATCACGAAAAACCCCTTAATTGTAACAGGTTCTCATCACGAAATCGGATTTCGCCCACATCAGGCAGAAATGGCTAGGCCTAGAGGGTTAACACACACGCACCCACACAAACTGTGTGGAAGTGGGGGGGGGGGGCGTTTTTGCAGGAGAAAAAAATAGATCCAACATTAAATCGTATTTCAAGCACGCATGAAATTTCAATTTGAAAACGACTGGAATTATCCTCGGCAGACTCGGTCATCAAATGAACACAGGGAAGCGAAAATGTATGGTCTGACATTTCTTTTTAAAACCAACCATGAGAGATTGAGTCTTACAAAGTGCATTCGACGCCAGCGCATCAATTTGGAATTGCGTGCCGTGGTTTCCCCTGGTTCACTGTGTGCACTCGGACAAAAATTGCAATACTCTGTGTCCGCGTGGCTCGGTTTTCGCTGTCATTATCAGATTTAAGGGGACTCGTAAAAAAAATGAAATCGGGTAGGAGGTAGGGGGTGAGGAAGAGGTGGGGAGTGGGAACAGGGTGAAATAAGACACGTGGGGGTTGTTTTCACATTTTGATACAGGCAAATACGCTTGCACGTCGAGCTGCGCATGAAAGTACTGAAGAGAACTGATTACGCACGTACAGGCTAATACAAGAGTGTGGTTTGGGGGGGGGGGGGGTACAAAAGCATGCTCAGATGAGTCCAAGCTGTGATATTGAAACTGATAGGAAATTCACAGAATCGAAGGGATAACTGACCGACACAAAACACACACACAAAAATATCATCATCATTGCCTTTCTCACCCTGGATCAGGGTATAGGCCACCAACAAACACCTTCCATCCCTCTCTATCATGGGCCAGCCTCTTTACATTATTCCAAGTCTTTCCGCTTCGTTGCACATCATTTTCTCTGGCTCTTCTCCACGTTCCGCGCGGCCTTCCTCTTGATCTCTTGCCCTGGGGATTCCAGTCCAATACCTTCTTCGTGATGCTGTTTCCTGGCCTCCTGAGAGTGTGGCCGATCCATCTCCATCGCCTCCTACCAATTTCCTCTCTGACTGGGTTCTGTCTTGTTCTTTTCCATACAATTTCATTGCTGACCTTGTCTGTCCATCTGATCTTAAGTAGCTTCCTCAAACATCTGTTGATGAAAACTTGGATTCTCTTTATGCAGGCCTGGGACGCATTCCAAGTCTCACATCCATACAACAGGACTGACTTCACGTTCGAGTTGAATATCCTCAGCTTTGTTTTTAGAGATATATCCTTGGTTCTCCAAATCTTGCTTAAGGATGTGAAAGCTGCCTGTGCCTTTCCAATTCGTGCTTTGACTTCTGCCTCTGTTCCTCCCTTATTGTCAATGATACTACCAAGATAGCAGAAGGACTCTACATCTTCCAGTGGTTGATCTCCTACTGTGACTTGTTCGCTTAGGGGTGCAACAATTTTTAGGACCTTCGACTTCGCGGGATGTATCCTCAATCCAATAGATTCTGAAATTTTGTTTAGAGCTGTAGTCTTTGCTTGCATCTGGTCGTGTGTGTGCGACAATAGTGCCAAGTCATCTGCAAAATCTAGATCGTCCAGCTGTGTCCATGGGGTCCATTGTATGCCATTTCTTCCTCCACTGGTGGTTTCTTTCATAAGCCAATCAATCACCAGGATAAACAGAAATGGGGACAGCAAACAACCCTGCCTAACACCAGTCTTGATATCAAAGCTGTCAGTAAGCTCACCATCATGTACGACTCTGCAACTTGTCCCCTCGTACATGCTCTTGATAAGATTCACCATCTTCTCTGGGATTCCATAATGTCTCAATATTCTCCACAGTGTTTCTCTATCGATGCTATCAAAGGCCTTCTCGTAGTCAAGGAAGTTCACTATCAGTTGGGAGTTCCACTCTAGCGACTGCTCTACTATGATTCTCAGCGTGGCGATCTGGTCGGTGGTTGATCGATTACTCCTGAAACCAGCTTGCTCCTCGCGAAGTTTTTGGTCTGTTGCATTCTGTATTCGCTTGAGAATAATCCGATTGAAAACCTTTCCTGGGATGGAGAGAAGTGTGATTCCTCTGTAGTTACTACAATTGCTGAGGTCCCCTTTTTTTGGGAGCTTCACGAGGTGTCCTTCCTTCCAGTCCTTTGGAAACTTGCCTCCGATCCAAATCCTCGAGAATAGTGAGTGCAGACCCTCTGCAGCCCCAGCAGCATCTGCCTTCAGCGCCTCTGGTGGGATCTGGTCTGGTCCAGCTGCCTTGCCTCGATTTAACTGCTTTATGGCATCATTAATCTCTGCTTTAGTCGGAGGGTCGCAACTGATCGGTAAATCATTTCTTGCGGGTAGAATGTCGGGTGGGTTGCTTGGTGGAGGTCTGTTCAAGAGGCTGTTAAAATGTTCTATCCATCTTTTTGCCTGAGCTTCCTTTCCAAAAATAGCCTTCCTATTGTAATCCTTGACAGGAACTTCAGGTTTTCCATATTTTCCAGCAAGAGTCTTTGTAGTCTGGTAGAGGATCCTCATGTGTCCTCCTGTTGCTGCCTTCTCTGCTTTCTCTGCTAACATTCCTATGAACTCCTCTTTGTCTTTTTTAATTGATTTTTTGACCTCTTTAGCTGATGCTCGGTACTCTTCCTGGTTACCAACTCTTGAGCTTCTTGTACGACTTGCATTTACCCGTTCTTTTAGGTCTCTTCTTATCCTTATCAAGTCCAGTGATTTTTGACTGATCCATTCCTTGTGTTCCACTTTCTTTTCCCCAATAACATCCTGACATGTCGATGTAAATACTCCTTTTACCTTAGCCCAGTGAGTCTCCAAATCTACTGTCTCTTCGAGGTCAACAAGGGGTTTGAATCTATTCCTCAGTGTCAGCTGGAACTCTTCCTTCTTGTCTCCATCCAGAAGGCTCACTTGAAACTTTCTCCTCTTTGTTCCTGCTCTGGTACCTTGTTTCTTGAGGCGGAGTTTGAGTCTTGCCAGCAGCATGTGATGGTCAGATCCAACATCTGCTCCTCTCTGTACTATGACATCCTCTAGTGAACGTCTGAATCGTCGGGTGATGCAAAAGTGGTCAATCTGATTTTCAGTTACTCCATCCGGTGAAATCCAAGTGGCCTTATGGATCCTCTTGTGTGGGAATACTGAACCTCCAATCACATAGCTGTTAAATGCGCAGAAACTTGCAAACCGCTCTCCATTCTCATTCATTTGTCCTAAACCATTGCACCCCATAATGTCCTCATACCCTGTATTGTCCTGTCCTATCTTGGCATTGGCGTCTCCCATTATAATGTTCACATCTTTTCTTGGCAATGTGTCAACTATTTCCTGAAGCTGGTTGTAGAAGTCGTCCTTGTCCTCATCGGTTGCTTCATTTGTTGGGGCGTATATCTGCACAATGTTCATGTTGATGTTCTTGTTCTTAGTAGTAAATGATGCCAATATAATTCTCCTTCCATAGGGTTCCCATCCCCTCAGTGACCTCTGGGCGTGCTTGCTCAAGATGATCGCTACTCCTTCTGTATGCTTTTTGTCCTCCCTTCCAGAATACAAAATCTTTTCCCCAGTATTAAGTTGTTTCAGTCCGGACTGTATCCAGCGGGTCTCGCTAACTCCAAGTATGTGCAGTCTGTATCGCCTCATCTCCATTGTAACCTGGGCACTCTTTCCTGCTTCATACATGGAGCGGACATTCCACGACGCAATCCGGAGTGACTTGCTTGATGAAGGAGCAGTCGGGCCAGTGGCGTCCTTTCGGCTTTGTCCATTGTCCTTCATTGAATCTACAGGTGCAGATGCTCCCCCTTCTCCCAAGATAAAAGACTGATTTGAAGTATTTGCTTGTGTTTCTGTAACTGGTTTATTTTTACAGGGTGGGTAGTTGGCCCACCGCCAACTGGCTCTTCTCGGGAGACCAGGACCTTTGCACCTTTAGTCGCCTCTTACGACACGCAGTATCACGTCAGATGTATTCTCTGCTGTCCCTCTTCTACAAGAGAGCCCCGCATCTGCACGGGCACACAAAAATATGCCTTTTATTTAACTTAGCTTTGATTTCGACTTTCATTACAGCTGAGATACGAGGCTTTGCCCGGAATAAAGATGCCTTGAGTCGTTTGTTTTTTTTTGCTCGACTTTTTTCTGCTTTTCTTTTCAAGTTGTTCTTGCTGCAATAGGATTATGCCCATTATTACACAGAGGAAAAAACAAAGACGTTGAAAAAAGTCAAAAGATAATAATTATGTATGTCTGACATGCTGCTTCAACATCTTAATGTCAAGGAAGCAGAAACAGCATCTTCCAAATGATTTTTACGGTTTATGCACACGGTGTAGGCCACCTGCACTTTCAGCTAACACTCTTGAGACAGACCGAAAATGGCCAAGAGGTATTTAACAAACAAACAAAAAAAACAAAAACAAAATTTCATAATTAATGTTTGATAAGTGTGTTCAAAAGAAAACGGAAAAAAAAAGGTGTACAAAGGAAGTCGGAGGGCAGAGAAATTCAATAATTCATTTTAATCTAATTAAATCAACTTTTTGCGAAATCTGTTTTTTTTATCATCATGAAAACCAAAAGTTGTAAAATATTAAGGCAGGCTAATTATTTTCATAACAGAATAAAATTATTATTTGCACTCTAAAAAGAAATCGGTCAAAAAAAAAATAAATCATGTATTTACGATATTTTGAACAAAGGCTTTGACATTAAATGTGTTTTACTGACTTCACAGACTTGCTTGATCTTCGCCCCCCCCCCCCCCCACCAACCCCCCAACTGTCAATCTCATTACAAACAATTGTGATTCGTTCCATAAAAAAAAATACTTTCAGTACGTGTGAATCAGCATATCGACTTAAAAGTCGAATAACTGTTCAAACACTATTGACAATAAATAAATAAATAAATAAATAAATAAATAAACACGTCTCCAACATAATTATTACAAATGCAATGAAAATAACACAAGCCCGATTTTTCACTAGTCCAAACGGTGATGCCAATGAACAGGGTCGAACAGAAAACAATGGGTTACAAACTGCAAACGCCCGCACGAGTTGCACAGATTCCGTAAAAAAAAACACACAAAAAAACAAACCCAGACGTCCGTACGACTTGCACAGATTCTGTAAAAAAAAATAATTGATACGTGCATTCAAGTAGCACAGATTCCACAAAAAGAAACACAGACGCCCTCACGAGTATCACAGATTCTGTACAAACTAAAGGCATGTGTATGAGTATCACAGATTGCTTAAAGTACACAGAATGATGTCCGTACGAGTATCACTGATTCCGGAAAAAAAAAAGAAACACAGACGTCCGTACACGTATAACAAATTCTGAAAACAGCAGGTTATAAAGCACAGACGTCCGTACGAGCGCATGAGTATCACAGATCAGGAAATAGCTGATGAACTCCCGTGTACCGCACTGTCAGGACAGGTGCTCTCCCAGGCTAATGTCACTGGATTCTGTCACATGTCTTGTTAGACACAGACGTCTGGGAAAATCGGCTCTGGGGAAGACCAAATTGGGGGGAGGGGGAAAGGGTGTGTGTGTGTGGATACTCCATGATAATGGAGTTTAGATACCGCACGAATACCCCCGGGGTCTCCATCAGGTAAGGGGTGGGGGGGGGGTCGCAAATATTGGAGTGGAGTGGTATGGAGTGGTGTCAAGAGGGATATTCGCTGGAAAGACAAGATGAAAGATAACTTACACGGATCGAAAACACACCCTCCAAATGTGTATGTTAGGGAAAAAAAAATGTTTGCCCCCCTCTCCCTCCGCTACGTATAATCTTGGTTCACTCATCAGTCCCGTCTCTTTGAAACCGGGGTTTGAAAAAAATATTGAAAAAACAACAACAAAAAACCCCAGCTGTAGTCACAATGTATTAGAAATCACCCTTTCAGTTGCAAGAGGGAGGTCGTGGACTTTCGAAGTTTAAACATCGATTTTCTCAGGTTCACATTTTTCGAGCTTTTGGTTGTTTTCCCCCATGTGGTTGCCATTGCGTCAACTCTCCTCGTCTCACTGTCAATGTGTTTGGGCACATTTCTAGCAAATTCCACGAAATCGATGTGGTGCATTAAGAGATTTTTAGCAGTATGGCGTTCATATGTTTTTCTCCTGTCTCGCATTCATATTTTTAAATGCTTACAGAAACGGCTAAGCTGGACATTATTATTTTATGAAACTTGGGCAAAATTCAATAGCCAGGGGCTTCTTACACAATTTGCTATTAACAATGCTTTAGTGAAAGACCCGGGGGTGGGGAGGAAGCGAGAATGAGAGAGAGAGAGAGAGGGACAGAGACAGAAAGTGGGGGTGAGAGAGTGGGGAGAAGAAGAAAGAAAGAGAAAGGCAGACAGGGACACACAGAGAGAAGTAAACACACACACACACACACGCACGGAGATTACTTGTCTCACCCTGCAAGATTGCTCTGAATTCCTCTATCACTTTCGATATTATGAGCTTTAGCGTGTTTCCTCTCAGATCCATCCAAGGCGCAAATTCGTGTGTCAGCGAGTATTGATCTGAACATCGAAGGTGGGTTGGAGGAGTAAAGAGAAAAAACAAACAAAAAAAGGCCGGAGGGAAGGGTGGAGGAAGGTGACGATTCCTTAATGTAAGAGCTGAGGAGGGAGCGGAAGGAAAAAGGAATCCTGAAGGAGCTGACGAGTAGAGGAGAGGTTTTTATTATGGAAATAACTCATGAAGAGGTTTAGCGTGAAGACGCGAAATCATTGAGGGCTGTCAGTAAATAGGGTAGCTGAAACGGTGGGAGACATACGGATTTTCCGGAGGTAAACGCCTGTCTGTAGGTGAACCAGGCCACGCGCTGGATTCAGAAGAAGACTGCCTGGATTAAGCAGCAAAAAAATAGGTCTATTATGCACCCTGAAACACGGCTTGCGCTAAACAAGTGCTCAGTGCTGAATCTTCGAAAACCAAAAGGCCGGAGACACTCTGGAGATGAAACGGTGTCTACTGATGAGAGCTCGAGAAGCTCAAAATTAAAATTGTTAATGTTTACAGGAAATCTGAAGTAAAAATGCGCTGGTTGCAGAATTTCTGTTTTGAGTTCGAGTTTGGGGAGAGCGCGTCGACACGATAACGGCCATTATTGTGCTAGGAAGAAGCAAGACGACAGACAGAGAGAGTAACAGACTGATGAGGCAGACAGAGAGCCTGCCAGAAGCGCCCACCAGTCACCAGCGAGCGCGATTTTTTTTTTCGTACTCACTTTACCAAATTCAGGAGCGTGGTAGCAACAACAACGCCCCCCCCCCCCTAAAAACAGGTCATCGGCTAAGGGATTTCTCGTCCTATCGAACACTGCCATGGGTGCTGCAATCTCTGGACACCTGTGCACCCTAACCCTAAAATGACTCTGAACGTCACCGGAAATCCCTCCGTAATATGTTGGAGCCCTCTGTAATAATTATGTTGGAGCTGGTGCTGCCACGCCCCTGAATTTGGTAAAGTGAGTACGAAAAAACAAAAATCACGAGGCCCGCGCCTTGGCTACAAACGTGCGTCTCTAACTCCGAAGAAAGAAACAGCTCCAAGCAGGGTTTCAAAACAATAAGACAGAAAATACAAAAAGAAAAGGGGAAAAAATAATCAAAGACTTGAAGTCTGCTTCCAATTCTGATATTTCAGCATAGAAAGGATTTGTTTTTTAAATAGCGAAACAAAAAAGGAGTAAATATAATTATTATTTAACTTTTTATGGTTTTATTCCAGAAATGTTGTATCTCATTCAGGAGCTACCAGTTTCCAAAAAAAAAGATCAAAACAACAGGAATTTAACAGATAAAAAAGCAAAATAAACCCTTCACATTTTCAGTGCTTTGAAAGGGAACCTGAGATCGATTCCTTCCACAAACGGGAGATATTCAATCTTTATACTTAATCCTTGTCACAGCTCAACAGGAAATACCGACACCTACAATTACTTGAAGATAATATATCACATCTTTCAATCGTATTTAGTTAGACGTTTATCAGTGCCGGGCCTCAGGGAGATACCTGAGAGAGTTGAAGTGATTTTGTTTCCATGCCAATCAATAAGACATCTGATGATTGCTGGAATAAAAGGCTACACCATAATTTAATCTGATCTAAAAGTGGTACATCTTAATCATCGATGTCGACAAGAAGAGAGAGAGAGAGAGAGAGAGAGAGAGAGAGAGAGAGAGAGAGAGAGAGAGAGAGAGAGAGAGAGAGAGATTGAGAGAGCGCGAGGAAGTGGACGAGAGCGAATGGGGATATAGAGAGAACGGGAGACAGAGAAACAGGGAGGGGAAGACAGGCACAGAAGACAGACATACTATGAGAGACAGAATGAGAGAGTCAGACAGATAGAGAGAGACAGACAGAGAGAGAGAGAGAGAGAGGGAGAGAGAAAGAGAGAGAGACAGAGAGAGATACGGAAAAAGACAGACAGACAGACACGGATAAGAGACAGAAAGCGATAAGACAAACATTACCCTTGAAAGAGAAAAGAGGACGGTAAGAATGTACAGAGCCTCTACACTGCCAATCACCAGTCAAAGATGATGAACTGAAATGTTTCAGGTAAGGAAACCAGTGACATTTTAATTCTAATTCGGATATAAGGGATGCGCTTTTTTTTTTTTTTCCATATTTCGTGATTGGTCAAGTTGCTCGTAATTTTATGAGTTGCATGTTCATGATGTCAGAACAGACAAATCAGTGTGTGAGTGTGAATAGGTCAGTGAATGAATGAGTGAATTAATGAATGGATAAATAAATAGGTGACTAAGTGAGTGAAAGAGTGGGGGAATGAATGAATGAGTTAGTGGGTGAGTGAGTGAGCATGTGAATTAATGGGTGAGTGAATAAGTGAGTGAATAAGCATGAATGAGTGAGCATACATGCGTGAGGAAGGGCATGAGTTAGTGAGCATGAGAGATTCAGTGAGTAAATGAGTGTTCGCACCAACTGTAAGTTAATAACATGCACAAAACAAATAGTCAACATCAACACCTGATTTGTACATGTACATGGGAGAACTGCATAATACTGACCTGAACATTTTAACGGATCATGAAAATGTCTGTTTTCACCCTAAACCTAAGAAATATTAGCTCTCGTTTGACCTACCACCAAATGCCGAGACTGCTCTGAAGACACAAAAAAAAAAAAAAAAAGGTGTGGCGCTTCAGGGTGTGCGCACTTCTAGACGCTGTGAGTGAGTGCATGCATTGTCTTTGCTTTCAAACTCTCCAGCTCTGTGTACTGAGATGATGTACTTTACAAAAGGTCACTTGTGACGCAAGGTTCTATGTGGCCCTCATGTTTTTGATTCCACCTGCCAGGTGTGGTACATCGTGGGAAATATAGCCAGGGATGGGCCAGAAACATGGTATATAAAATGAGTGAATCTAGGGAAATCGGGCTTACGGCCAAATGTTCATACCTCTTTAAAAAATCAAAATAAAACCTTTTCTGAGACGATTTCAAGCAATATATTTGTACTGAATGCAGAAAAACATGTTTAATCTTTCATTTTATAAGCAACTTTCCATGGAATTAACTGCTATTTGGAGGAGTTTTCTCAGGAATTTGCTCTCTCACCCAAGGCCCGATTTCGCCAGATCCACACACCAAATGCGAGGGCGTGAAACTGTGACTCAATGAAGGGTGAGGGGTGGAGCTGGTAGCATGGAATCGTGTGTACTCGTACAAACTTTAAGTATAGTGGAACTATGTGTCTGACTTAATGCTTGGGGGAATGTGTCCTTCCAATTTACGACAGAGAGAGAGGAGGGAGGGGAGAAGGGGGGAGAGAAAGAGAATGAGAGAGAAAGAGGGGATGGAGGGACGGGAGGCAGAGAGAGAGAGAGAAAAGGGGGGGGGGGGAGACAGAGAGACAGACACAGACAGAGAAAAATCTTTATCGAAAAATTCTTAAGTTCTTTTTCCCTCCTATTGACAAAGTAAATGTAAATTACAACTGAAAAGTTTTCAAACCTTTTTCTTATTATTTAAGAAGTTACAGGCAAAAAGTGTTGTGTTTTTATTTAAAAAAAAAAAAATCCATTGGTATCCCCTACAGCGGGAACATTTTGATTCATGATATTTTCACAGGGTATAGAATGAACATAGAAACTCACAATGTAGGTGAGCGATCGAAAATCCGCATCATGCCATGATAATTATAAGTGCCAGGAAACAGGTTACCCCGCCCACCCAGATCGGATGATCCGCATAATTCTGTACATCGTAAATCCTGCACCGTTTTACTGAACATTCGCACATACTACAGTGGGCCATTATCCTGTCAAGTTATTAGCAGATCGATACTGGATGATGTTAGTTATGGCAAATAAGCAAGTTCTGTCTATCTGATCGAAGATGGGCTGTTTAGGTGCAGATTTTGCTGGTCAGACTACACTGCTGCAAGATAATGTTTTTCAATACATATGAGGCTACGAAGACATAGTAATACATACTTATGGTATATTGGCTAGTAGATAGATAGATAGATAGATAGATAGATAGATAGATAGATAGATAGATAGATAGATAGATAGATAGATAGATAGATAGATAGATAGATAGATAGATAGAGAGATAGATAGATAGAAAATGAGAGGGAGAGAATAAGAGAGAGACAGAAAGAGGGAGAGAGAGAGAGAGAGAGAGAGAGAGAGAGAGAGAGAGAGCGCGAGAGAGAGAGAGAGAATGAATAAATTCATCTCATTGTTGAAATCTGTTTTAAGGATTAGTTGAAGGACTACATTGACACTACACCGGCTTAGACACCAGATATTATGTGGTGAAGACACTCAAAATAAAGACTGTTCTAACATCTATGCTATCCTCTACACCACTGAATGGGGCGTTCTCTTATTGGGGCTGATTAAACACTATACATCCCTGGCGGCGGCACACACCCGTGAATGAACCACGGGTCTCTAAGTACACTTTCCTAAAGTCACAATTACACTCGCCTCCACCCCCTTGACATTCACTCTGGCGCTTGAGGTGAAATTACACTTCAGTCTGCCTTTACCCCCTCAACATGCAGATACAGAGTAACATATGATCCAAAACTTCGGGTCTAAAACATACAACAATAATAAATAGTTGATAAGGCAAAAATATAAATTTTTATATTTATATTAACAAAGTAAAAAAATTATTATTCATTATTAAATACATATTAATATATATTCAAATATTATTACAATACTTTATAATACAGTTGTGAGTTGTGAACTGGGCCTAATAGGTTGCCGTACAATTAAATATTTTGCTCTGACATAGAGAGAGGTAGAGAGAGAGAGAGTGATAGAGTGAGACAGAGAGAGGGAGAGAGAAAGAGAGAGAGAGAGAGATGGATTCAAATCGAGAGAACAAGACTTTCTGTAAAGCGCTTTGAGCGAACAGGTTTGGATTAGGCGCTATATAAATGATCTCTATGATGATTATTGTTACATATTCTTTATAAAAAAAGAAAAGAAAAAAAGGAAAGAAAGTTGGTCACCTGGCAGCGTGTTTCAAATACTGGATCACCGGCCACTAGAGTGAACATGAAAATGGCAACTGTATCTCAGGGTTTCTGATTTCCGTTATCCCATTCATTACATCAAAGTATGTGGCAAAACCCATGTCTGATGGTGTTATAAAACAATATATTAAACTTTGCATAATCTTAAATCTGAAAATAGACTGACACCTGGTCAGACGAGGGCCCACACAAGTTCAGGTCTGAAAACCCCCGACATCGGCCCTGACACAATGCAACTATTTACTATTTTTTCCGTTCCTACCAGAGAAATATGTGAAACATTTCACCCACTGCTTAAGTTCAGCCGTCCTGGCCTGGCTGTATAAATCCGGGTGCTCAGTGCAAGTTGTATAAACTCTTCGTTTTGGTTTTCTCTCCTTTACTGCAAATTTATAGAGACCCGTTCCCTTTATACACGGCTGTTTTTCACTGTTTGTTTTCATGTGTGTGTGTGCATGTGCGTGTTTGCAGTGACAGGGCTAAGATATTGACTAAATGGGAGCTTAAAATTGAAGCTTGGGAAAGAGAACATCGGGTAAGAAAAAATAAAAACGTTTAGAAAATACCCCAGAGATTCGAATGAGAAAACGGATTGTAACTGCATTTGAGTTATTCATTGCGTGAATGAGTGGATGGACGTATGGATGGATGGATGGATGGATGGATGGATGGATGGATGGATGAATGAATGAATGGATGAGTAAGTGAGTGAACAAACAAACAAACGAATAAATGAATGGATGAAGGATTGAATGAATGAATGAGCGAACGAACGAACTAACGAATGGGTAAATGAATGAATGAATGTGATAAAGGGTGAGAAAAACAATGAGTAAGCGAGTAAATGATTAATTAAAGGAATGAACAAGCCACAGTTAATGGCTATGAAATAACAACAACGTGAGTAACCGTACGCGCGAGGGAGTGCGTGAATAATTGTGTAAGATGTAATGAGTTCGGTCTCTCAATTCAAGGCTCGCACTATTATTCCATCTACAATTTCGTCATATTCCAGCCAGCTCTGTTTTAAAATAATAACAACTCTATACCCTCAGCAAAACACAGTAAAAATATCTGTCAAGCCAAAAGTATCAGAAATATCCGGTTTATAGGACATTTCGTCCCTTCAAAAAAATTAAAAAATAATCACCACTTCCTTAACGTAATCCTACACATACATTTGCTAAACGATGTTTGTGCTAGCAATGTTCATTATAAAACGGCAAAATGAAAGTGAAAACCGTAGGTCCAACGACCAAGGAGTTCAACAAACACGCTGTTTGTAGAAAAACAGCAAAAGTGCAACTCCTCAAAAATCACCACTTTCTTAAAGTATTTCCACCACATCGATTTCCTGAACAATAACGTCAAAACGTTCGTCTAGAATTGGCCCCATCAAAATGAAAATCATAAAAATGAGAATAAGAAATAATAATTTTCACTCTTTATAAATCACCACTTTCTCAAAATGATCCCACAAATCGATTTCCTGAACAATATTGCAAAGCAAAACTCATTTTAAAAAAAAAGGCGCCATGAAATTGACAATTATTTTATAACTTTTCACAGCCCGAACGTTTTACTGACACAAAAGAGAAAGACAGCAGAATTTCAACTTCTGAAAAAATCACTCCTTAAAACCATTGTAGATATCAAAATCCGTGAAGAATATTTAAAAACATTCGTATTATAAAGACGGCGTCATGAAAAGTGTAACCACTCCCAAACTCCGGAATGGAGTTAAATGCAAACATGACTAATGCAACAGAGAGAGAAAAGAAATTCACCATGAAAGAATTCGAAATCTGGAAAATTCTAGGACAATTTTTAAAAACGTTCGTATACAAGCGGCACCATGAATAAAAATCAAAATCACTCACAGCCCAGGAGTAATAATATTCCAGTATGAATGACACACGAGAAAAAAAAAACGCCGGCACACACCCGGCAGTTTATAGTTTTACTACCGATATTTTGCCAGGATTTCCCCTCAAATGACTAATGAGACGGGCCGCCGTGTATTGTTGGCTATTAAGATGATTTCCGGTAGCTATATTTAGCCCCACGCACCTTGCAATTACAGCGACGCGCATGACAGGACAGGCTACCCCGGGTAGACGTGACAAATTTCTCTATTATTCCAGGGTCGTGCGCTGACGCATCGTGAAAATGAAACACATTTTTCATAAAACATGATTCTGTGGTTAAACTGCGAACATTTAAAAATTCGCTGACTTGATAGATAGATAGATAGATAGATAGATAGATAGATAGATAGATAGATAGATAGATAGATAGATGGACAGACAGACAGACAGACAGACAGATAGATAGATAGACTGACAGACAGATAGATAGATAGATAGATATATAGATAGATAAATAGATAGATAGATAGACAGACAGACAGATAGATAGATAGACTGACAGACAGACAGACAGACAGACAGACAGATAGATAGATAGATAGATAGATAGATAGATAGATGGACAGGCAGACAGACAGACAGACAGATAGATAGACTGACAGACAGACAGACAGACAGACAGATAGATAGATAATCTATCCTCCATCCCTTTGTCCACACAGCTGACTTAACAGAAATGACAATCGCCCATAGATACAGAGTGCCCAGTTCAAACACATTAACTGCCTGTTTTGTCAGACAGAAAAGCGATCTCTCTGTGTGTCGGTGTACGACAACCAACACACTTTGGCCTACTTATCTTCTGCCTGCTCTCGTAATTGAGTCTGCCTAATCGCACGCCACCCAACATCGACAATGAATGCTGAAGAGAGACAGAAAGTAACTATGCCCTTCTGATAATAAAGGTATCACTTACTTTTTTTGTAAGGTATCACTTACTGATAAGACGCGCTGGAAAGTAAATTAATGCTTTTTCTAAAGGTGTCTTTTTGAGGACAGAAAAAATAAACATGGTGCAGTTTTTGCTAAGTGAAGCACTAACCCATGACGCGCATAGCACACTTTTTGGGGCTCCCCTTTCTCAACCTTGGGGTTAAATTTTGAGACCTCTATGTTGGGAGGGGGGACAGTACGGGAAAGGGGGGGGGGGTGTTTTATGTGAACTAAACGAAAAATGATTACATAGGGCAGATAACTGATTGTCTCATCAACTACATCAAGGTAGCTTGCAGTTTCCGTCAGCCTGTTCCCCAGAGGGACGGCGGGTGGTATAAAAAAAAAAAAATGGCGCATACCTGAAAGTTTGGTCACGACAGTTCAGTATATATTGCTAGGTACATCTGTCCTAATGCGACACAAAAACGCGATAGCTGGATAGACAAGCAGACGAGTGGGGAGGCTGGTAGGTATGCAGAAGGACAAACAGACTGAGAGGCAGGCAAGCACGGAGGTAAACAGGAATGTAGATAGATAGATAGATAGACAGATAGATAGACAGACAGACAGAGAGACAGAAGATAGATAGATAGATAGATAGATAGATAGATAGATAGATAGATAGATAGATAGATAGATAGACAGACAGACAAACAGATAGATAGACAGACAGACAGACATAGATATAGATAGATAGATACAGACATAGATAGATAGATAGATAGATAGATAGATAGATAGATAGATAGATAGATAGATAGATAGATAGATAGATAGATAGATAGATAGATGCCACAAAGTAACAGCATCATGACGGCCCGCCGACCTGACACTTAACATTGGTTGCCGGAACACGGAAACAGAAATCAAAAAAAGAAACACAGACGGAAATAAAAGTTGACGGTGGATTTAGATAATAAACCTACATCTCTCTATGAAACTAGGATAGTCACGGGCACGTCTCCCACAACTGACGCTAATGTCTGTGAGAGAAAACAAAAGCCAGAGACATAAAAATTTCACCTAAATTCATGATTAAAACTGTAGTTGGCGATGGAGGGATAAGATGGCGAATACACAGGCCTACTTAGTAGTAGGATCCGCTGATGTCAATTCCCAAGTTAAGGTCTACCTCTTCCATGCAGCGTTTCTTTTCTTTTCTTTTTCTTCTTAGCCCGCATGAAAAGCGAACATTCGCTACCAAAATATCAAATACACCCATGAAATTTGAGCCAGACATTAACTTTCTCTCTTATTTTCTGTCTGTTGACTAAAAATCCGTGTTTTGGTAGTCAAAGGGGACGTTCAAATATAATCTTACACGTTTTTTGGGACTTTTTGACCCCCCCCCCCCTTCTTACCCTTTTCTTACATTTGCTTCTCTCTCCCCCCCCTCCCCCCCCAACCCCCCCCCCCCCAATCCCGTAATATTACAATAATACATGTAATAATTATACATTGCACACGTACTCTTTCTTACAAATGGGGGAAAAATGAGACATGTCAAAAAAAGTCAATGTCAAAATTGCCTTAAATTAGTTATCACCAACAAAGGGGTTTTTCATCATATAAATGTCAAAGATATTTCTAGAAACAGGGGCATCTGCTGAGCTATCTTGAAAATCCGGGTCTTGTTCCTGCTCTTCCTCTTCTTCCTCCATCCACCTCACAAAAGTGTAATATTACATTGGTTCAAGACCATCGGCCCCCCCCCCCTTTTCTTACAGGAGCCAAACACCCCCCCCCCCCCCAGGCGTAAGATTATATTTGAGCCAGGGTTGGAAAAAAATCAGATTTTTTTTTTAAAAAAATGGATTTTTTTTTATATAAATCAGATTTTTTTGATTTAAATCAGATTTTTTTATATTTTTTTAAAAATACGTAATATATTCAATATTTTGTCGACAAAATATTTTCTATAATTTCATAACATAAGCATAAGGGTACTAAAAGGATATAGCTAAATGACTCCTAATAATCATTACAGTCATGTACATGTAATTGATAAAAGTTAAGTCTCTTCTGTCTCTTCACCTCTTTTACACATACTTTTCATGTGGATGTTGAATTTAATAGGGGAAATAATTGTGGGCTCAATTCAATGCTAACTTTGTATGGACTTGTTCAATCCAACTTGAGAAATCGCTTGGGGAATGAGAAAGCGTCAAAACTGGTGTTTCTGTTCAGGGCCTTCGATAGTAAAGAATTGGAGACAACTGAAACTGAAAATGAGTAGAAAGTTTTCCTTTCTTATACATTATCAGAATTTTCTGGATCTGATCTGTATGCCTGGATTTCACTAACTGTTTTATAAAAATAAAGATGTTTATTTGAAATAAAATATAGGCCTTTTTCACTTACTTGACTGTCTTAATGTCTTACACAGGTACACAAAATTCAAATTCAGACAAGTTTACATTTTTGTTCAAGGTGTTATATTTGAACTGTGTCCTGCGACACATTCAAGTCTCCAACTGTTGTATGAATCACTCGCATCAGAAATTATTGAATGATGCATAATAATAATAATAATAGAGAAGCACTCCTACTTATGAGTGCCTTTAAGTCTACTGCTTTTGAACAATAAAAACATCAAAAACAAGCAGTTTGAAAAAAAAAAAATCCTTAAAAAGTAAAAAAATCAAAAAGTGATTTAAATCACTGATTTTAATTTAAAAAATCAAAGTGATTTAGATCAAAAAAATCATTTGATTTAAATCACCTTGATTTAAATCATGCCAACCCTGATTTGAGCGCCCCCAAAACGCAAGGCATGTCTTTACATCCCCCCCCCCCCCCCAAACGGAAACAAACGCATATAAAAAAACAAAGACAAAACCTATCCCTTCTGGACAACTGCGCTTATTCCATATAGATGCATAAAATATTGATCAAGATTTAGATCCTTCATGAAAGAAATAATAAAGTATAAAGGGTGACAAAATAAAATAAAAAAAATAAAAAAAAGCAACCAGGCGAAAGCAGGCAAAGTAGAAGATTTTGAATCACAAAATTAAAAAAATTACAACCATAACAAAAGAAAACCGAACAAAAACAAAAGCGAGGCCGGGGAGGAGCCCATGTAGGAGTTGAGGAGACAAGACAATAAATGACTGAGATCCTGGTTTGTGGGTGAAAGCGGGTTGTGATGACAAAACAATACAATGGGAACTTGTCCGCCCACACATACACACGCCGCCCGGCTGTTGGCTTCAAATTAATGTCATCTTGCTTTCCTCGACCTGGATGATGATAACACAATGTGCCGAGATAGATAGATGGGCGGGGGGAAGTTGGGTTTTTTCTTCAAAACTTCAGTCTTAACTGAAACAGACAGGTGTAGGGTCGACCTGGGTTGTAGGTTAATTTGTAGGTACATGTAGTTGGAATGTAGTTTTTAAAAGAACAAAAACTCGTTGTAGTTTACAAACTTCTGGTTTTACGATAGTCATAACAACAAAAACAACAACATAATAATATTATTTTATGCCAACGTCCGATGACCAGATGCTTCATAAGACAGCTTTGGGGGGGGGGGGGGGACGAGTTACAGCAGTGTCCAATTCATATATACAATGACACTTTTTCCTTTAAAAGCCTACGATATTATCTAAACTAGTTACGCAATATTTTTTTCAATTAAAAAAAAATAATTAACAAAACGCAAGTGAAAATAATACAGTGCTCTCCTGCCATATTTTGCTTGCTGTAAAATAGAAAGAAACGAATCAGGAAACTTGAGTCTGGTTTGTTTTTTTCTTATTTTCATTACAATGAGAGAGTCGCTCGCAAGAAACTCACACACACAAGAAACAAAAAAACATTCGGTATCAAATTATCTCATACACCTATGAAAATTGAGCAATACGTCATTGCCATATAAACACACACACACACACTCTCTCTCTCATACTTTTTATATTATATGCTGATGAAAAGACCGTGTTTCGGTAGTCAAAACACAAGACACCTTCTATTTCCTTCCAAAAACGAACATAAAATCTTTTCTGACCAAGTCCCTACCGTTCTTTTCGACCTTCATAATGAAACTCACGAGGGAGAACATCAAATCTTATCCAGATCGGAAATAATCAGCTGCTGGACTTTCTAAGAGGGAATTCCTAATCAAATTGTGAAAGCAAATCTAACACACTCTGAACAATAGTAATTACAATTCATCCCGGAAGAATTAAAATACAATCAAGTCCATTCACAATTCTTACACCACAGAGATGCACATCAAGATTATAAATCCACCTGACTGAAAGTGGCACAGCGCTCCATCAAACCCGTCAGAAAATTTAAACTCGATCAGCACAGTGGGAATATGAGACAGACACACACACACCTTAGCCATCCCATTCCCTCCATCGCCGGATGCGAGCCGCTCTACGTCCTCAACGTGCGGCTTGCGCCCACCGTTTTCGAAGCTATCACTTAGGGCGGGGAGGGGGGACACTGCCTGATAAAAGTTATACACGGAGACAAACAGACACGTGCGCGCACACACCCACACACGTAATAGTTTTGTCTTTGTTTATACCATTACGAAATTGCCGATTTCCGGCAATCGCTCTAACTGCAAAACTACTGCGACCAATTAAATACCCAAAATCGTATGTATTTTTTACGGGGGGGGGGGGGGAGGGGGGGGGGCGCCGCCGAAAGGAGGTTGAATTTACTCTCCTCCCAGTTGTTCATTTCCAGAATACGAAGCAATGTATACGTATGACATAAAAAGAAAAAAATAAATAGATAAATAAATTTTTAAAAAAAATCTAAAAATATGCAAACAACAAAATATGATCCCAGATGTGAAAAGTGCAGCAGCATTTTAATCCAGACATTTGAAACTGACTACAAAAATGTTATCTTCAGCACGTCAAACAAAACAAGTATCGAGTTCTAGAATGTTCCCCACACACCCACTCACAGCTCGCTCAAGAATTCCCTGGCAGTTTAAAAGAAACGCTGGCCGGTTCTCTGTATTCACGCCCATGCGTAAGAAACTGGGTGAAGCATGAGCTGATATTGGTAGACAACAGTTTTGTTAGATCACTTAATTCTATTCAGTAAGACAATAATACAGTTCTGTTGTAATCTCATAAGAAAGGCTAGAGGCAGCGCCATTCCAGCATAAAAGTGCTCTATCTGCTTTGACAACAGTTTTCAGAAATTTGTCTTTAAAGTTTGATATTTTCTGAACAAGAAATGATAAAAACATTACTACAGAATTGTTGAGTGTTCTCGCCTACTTATGGACAACGTATTGATTTGAAATTAAGACGAGACCTCCCATTCATGGTAAGGAAAAACCCATTGATGATATGAACCCAAGTGCTTTGCCAATAGGACACGGAACATTTTTGTAAACTGGTGGTCTAAATGTGCGGGTTCAAAGTTTAAGATTTTATTTATCAATGGGTCTAAGGCAGTGTAATTCGTTACCCTGGACTCTTTCAAAAACTGTTGTGTAATGATTGGATATTTTATCAATCCACTGTTAATTTAAGATTTATAATTCAAATTAAAGAGGGCAGATGTGTGATTTATTGAATAATCGTATGTGTTCGAACTCTTCTGGGTCGATACTGATGACATGTTAGTTCAAATATAGAGTTGCAAATAACAGTAAATAGTTCATTTCTGGTTGCATTTTTTTTTTAACCAAACCGCACGCCACTCCTGAATGACTGAGAGAATTGTGTCTGACCCACAGACCTCACGTAACCACACGTTCACACACAAGCCACACCCGTGCAAAACTGGTGTGGAAATCGCTGACATGCATACTGAATGCCGTCCATTGTGTAGTTGCACAAATTCCACTTGACACAAATTGGGCAAAGATTCAAGTATGAAACAAGTCTAGTTTTTGCGTACAAGACTTATTAAAGTTATGATACTGAAAAGAACTGATATCAATTTAATTTCTTTCTATGTCTCCGTTGTGATCGGTAAGAAAATAGATTACAGGAGTGCCATAATCACAACATAAAAAGACAAAATTTAAATAAACACGTGAAACTGCTTGCTTTAAAACTACGCTAAAAAATGCAAATGCTTTCATGACGCAACGAAATGAGGCGAAATGGAAATTGAAAGCTCTCTTGGTAGTAAGAAATTCGCGACACATTCCAGGTGACAGACTTCTGCACGCTTTCTTTTCTTCTTTCTGTTTGTCATTTTTCTTTCTTTCTCTCATGACAAAGTGAAACCAGAGGAAATCAAAATTCAAAACATACTAATAACAAATTCACAGCACATTCCAGGGATCGATCTAGACGTTCTATATTTCTTTCACTCTCTTTTTCTTTAATTTAATGGGCTTTTTTTTTTTTAAAGCCGAGGGGGGGGGGGGGGGGAAACAATGCTCTGCTTATGTCACAAACTGTACAGTCGCCGACCTTCCTTCCTTTTCCTCCTTTCTCACCACACGACCAAGTCTAAAGCCTGAACTAAAGAGGTTTGCCATCAGGAACTAAATAATCAGTGCACACACTGTGTGCCACACACAGAGCCGTCAACAAACCAACATCGGCGTATCCGCTATCTCAAAACCTTTCACCCTCATTCCCACGCTGTAATCTAGGGGGACACACCTAAGATTTGTCATGACCAGGCTTTTCCTCTCTTACTTCCTTATTCATGATGGCAAAACTTCACTTTGGCCTCTCTCTCTCTGTTCTGTTTTTGTCAGCTAAGTAACAGGACACATTTAAACTGCAGAACTCTATTACGGCGTCTAGATTTGAAAGCCGCCATAGTGCAACAAGAGTGGTTAAGGCCAGTAGCACACAAGAGGATTTTGATTAGCTGGCTAGTTGTTTGATGACGTCACGACATTGCCTTTCAATGAGACCCCGTGCACCAGCCAACTGGATGGATCTCACTGAAACTTAATGTCGTGACGCCACAAGCGAACTGGTTGGCCGATCAAAATTGCCAAGTATGCATCCAGGCTAATGTATTGTCTCTACCCTCGGTCGTTTGCTATCGTGTTTCGAAAAAACATCGCATTTGGTAAATACAAATTTTTAAGGAGATGTATAGAAAATTTCAGTTTCATTCTTGATTCAATTTCCATTTGTGTGGACCAAAACAAACTGGCCGTCGTACAAAATATTAACCCACATAAAGGATAGACCACATCTAATTCTATAAAGTGATGTTAAAACATGACTATGCCCTAGACTGGCGTCTGTGGGCTTTTTCCGTAGCACGA
Source organism: Onchidella celtica (assembly GCA_963931925.1). Classification (NCBI taxonomy): domain Eukaryota; kingdom Metazoa; phylum Mollusca; class Gastropoda; order Systellommatophora; family Onchidiidae; genus Onchidella; species Onchidella celtica. Next base: position 42,442,726 of record OZ007578.1, read on the forward strand.
CAGCACTGTGCCACTCCTCCAGGCTAGAAAAACAAGGATTAGTCCAACTCATCACCTCCTTTATAGATACATTTCTTGAGAATCCTCTTTCTCCATGAAAGTTAAGTTCATTCCCGCCGACTTAGTGTCTCATCTAGTTGTTCCATGTCCGGGAAAATCCCCAAAGAGAATGTCCATAAATTCAACAAACAGAATACAAGGAACGCCTTCATAGCTGGTGAAACAGAAATAACCAAATAATTCTGAATAGCCATTTATTTCATTTTCCAAAAAATGATTTACTGAATGAACAATTCACTGGACGAAGTCGATAGTTCAGACATGTAATGTGACAAGTTCATATTTTTCCTATTCACACCAATCGCGCGCTGAGCTTCTGTGCCACACCCCTTTCATGCTCTAAACACACTAAGATCTAACGTTCTAAATACACTGGTCACTTCTTAAAGGTCAAATTTCTATCTGATTCAAATTACGATGTCAAGCCGGTCGTGGAAGACAAGAATGGGTCCAAAAATCGGATATTCAATTGCAAAAAGCATATTAAATTAACAAGATGTTTCCCACAATCATTATGTAGAAAGGTACACAGTTTCCAGTCTCTAGTCTCACTTTTCATGGCCAGGTTTGTAAAACTTAATAATGAACAGGCCTCCAGCAATGGACATTGTTTATTTAACGATGCAGACACTGTTACAGAAGTTAAAGGTTCAGGATGAATTTAGGTTAAGCTGAGGATAATGAGCGTCCGTTATCAGATTATATTACACACATTTCAACTGCAAACATCAACGGTAAAAACCTTTCATCAACCACAATTAATCCTTCACGGCAACACAGTCACGACTGGATCCTATTATAACTATCGTAGCAAACACGTAAGATACGTATTTTCACCACCAAAGCTCTGACAAACTACACAAAAACTTGAAAAAAAGGGGGAAAAAATGAAGCGAAAGTTCCCAATGAGATAAAACGACAAGCGTTTCAAGCTAGTTAAACACAGTCGGACACACCTCTATTCACCAATGATTTAAAGCAGCTTTTGCGTCTAAAACCACCCGGCCTTTGTGGCGATTGTCACCCGCATTTCACAAACACTAAGCCGATGTTTTACAGGCTTACAGGACCGGATAGAGGATTGAGATTTTGTGTCTGTGATGTGAGTAGACCAGAGGAGGGGAAAATCGAACATAACGAAACACAAGAATGATGTGGCTTGTGGTTTGTTGAAAACTCTCTCAAACAGAAACGTAAGGCTGGTCGTGAAAGTAACTATGATGAATTTAATTTCCTCCTTGACTTGTCTTTTTAGAAAGAAGAGAGAGGGGCTGAGAACGGAAAAGTGGGAGGGGAAAGTGTTTGAGTTTAACAGCCCGTCGGCACGATAACAGCCACTTTGGGTCTTTCTCGGTTTTTTCTTTTTTCGTGATCTTACAGAGGGGCTGCCTGTCAGCCCTGAGATTCCTATAAATAAGATCAAATAGAATGAAGTTTAACATCTAACGGGAAAAGGCCCGTACCGTAAAGTATGTCTATATAAACGTAAATATGATAAAAATCTGTTAAATCAACTTGTAGATTTAGGCCTATTTCAGAAACGAGGGAGAGAGAGAGAGAGAGAGAGAGGAGGGGGGGGGGGAGAAAGGAGAGAGAAAGTACGTGAGTTTATGCAGGCAGTGGAAGAATGTTCTGGCATGTGTACAGGATGCGGTAAAATGTATGTCTCCAGTGCAACAGTGTGTAGTAATGTACGTAACTGGTGTGCTGTGTTTATTTTATGTTGACGAAATATCATAAAAACCACAGAAAAACTGTGGGGTCGCAGCAGGGCTATAAGCAATAAGCTACATACAACTTTTTTCTTTTTGTCCAATTTTGACATTGTTTATTTTGTGTGCATGTGTTCTGTTGTATTATGTGAAGATTCAGGGGGCGGGGTTGCCAGTAAATGTATGAGAATGTATGAGCAGAACAGGTGTGTATGCGTGTGAGCAAAAAATGTCCTCAGGCGAAATGAAGCTCCTTATTATCTCGGTGGAAAAGGCGGCGGGGCGGGAAGGAAGGAGAAGTGTAGGATCGAGTAGTTCTTGGAAAGTGGATTTTTCTCATATTTTCAAGTCCCTGGTCCTATTGGGGGGTAGGATCGAGTACCTAGTCTTCTCGGATAAGGACGAAAAAATTCGGAGGGCCCGTGTGCACGTTGCGCACGTTAAAGATACCTTGGCAGTTGGAAATCGTAAAGAGCAGGCCGAAAGGCCGCTGCCCGGGCAAAATTGAAATTAATAGATTAAAATTTATCTATATCATCTCCCCCCCCCCCCCCCCCCCCCCCGCCAGAACAAGAAATAATAAAACAAGTAAAGTGAGGTGTAAATGCCAAGGGCAGCGAACCTCCTAAAATAAAGACCTCAAATCAGGAAGGAGAAGTTTCTAGGGTGTGAACACGAGGAGATTACTCACATTTCTCTTCCGGTGCTGGGAAAAGTTCTCTAAAACACGAATTGGGGTAAACAGCTTTAACTAGAAGAGAAGGTGGGCAGAGGCGCGGATGGCCATGTTATTGTCAGCTCTGACATCTAGCTTTTTGGGACTCATATTAGGAAAAAAGTAAGCTAACTTGGAGAACTGTACCGGTGGTGAGCTTATTACACAGCACTGGGTGTGCTAAACTTTTCAGTTTGGAAGGAGGGGGTCGCTATGGATACGATGATCCTGGGATCGGAGTCTCCAAGAAGCTGGAAAAGTTGTCTTCACTCAAGCTCTTTCAGGCCTTGTTATTTGTATTTGTATTTCTATACTACTTTAATCCCATTTGGGAAATTTGCCTTTGTGTCATTGCAGCCCAGTTATAACTGGAGCAGGCACGTCGTCGCCACAGTGCAGCGCCGGTCGGCGGTTGCTTACTTTTGAGGGGGGGGGGATGAGGGAGGGGGGAATGGTAGGGATGAATTTTTTTATCTAATTTTGCCCGGGCAGCGACCTGTTCGGTCTGCTCTTTATAATTTCCAACTGCGCAACGTGCACACGGGCCCTCCCAATTTTTTCGTCCTTATCCGAGAAGACTAGGTACTCGATCCTACCCCCCCCCCCCAATAGGATCAGGGACACGAAAATATGAGAAAAATCCCAAACTTCCAACATGCTTGCACCGGCCGGGTTTTGAACCGGGACCCTTGGCATGAGAGGCGAGCTCCTTGCCTCTAGACCACCGTGTCCCCTACAGAACCCAATGTTTATATAACTGGAGGGGAAGGGAGCTGTGCTGGGGCTGGGGGGGGGGGTGTTAAAGCCCATCTGGTTCGAAATACGATGCCAAGAGGTTTAGGTCCAAATATCGGGTATTCAATTACTGACAGCAATAGCTGCTTCAGTTTCGATTCAAGTAGAAATACAACATCTAGTGTCACTGAGTGAAAGGACACCCAGTAATTCCATCTATTCAAAAATAAACACTTTAGACATAAATAATTTATCTTGAACTGTTTGAAGCTACCTGGCTCCAAGTCCCGCATCTTAAACTCTGAGAAGACGCTAGGAGACCACTTGGATACACAAGACATGCACGGCCCGGTATAACAATAAACCACCTGCACGTATTTCTCAGGAATGTTGAACTTTCACAAAATGAACATGCCAGATAATACGCTCCTCCAAATTTCTTTCTTTTTTTTTGCACCCGCCTCGATACCGCGTCAGGTGCAAAGCAATTAGTCACCGTTAACTGGCTGAGACCTTGGCTGAACTTTGTATCTAGTGCAAGCATTCCCACAAGATGATAATTCGAGTGTACAAGACAGAAATTAATCAGATTCCGGGTGCCAGGTTGAGTTCCTGATTTCAGACACAGCGCACTAATTGTAGAGCCTTAAAAACTAACAATATGAATAATGATATTGACCATGCCAATTATTATAACAGTATTTCTATATCGAAAACATTAACATCCGCGATCAGAACATAATTGCACAACCAGAAAACAAAGGGAAACAAAAATTGAAATTTTAACCTTCAGACAAGGAAGATCCGACTAGTCCATAGCAAACCAAAACGTTTGATAGTTCTCTGGGCGTGGCCTCAAACTAAACAGCAAAATATCCGTTCGGACCGCTTCACTTGCACAACGAACTTCTCACTGTGAGTCACCAAGCTTGTATCAGTTCAACTGACAAATGCGCGGTTTAACGATTAACATCATCACGGTAGTTAACCCACAACACATGACGGTAATCATTCGCAGACTCAAACGTAAACCAGATTTTACACTGATCCTCTCGGAGCTAAAGGGTGAAACAACAGAAAACCTATCAAAGGGAACAGACTTAACCAACAATGGACAGAGAACAGCTCGGAGTAATGATATATAAAAGAACCGAGCACACCGATTTTTTTTCCTCTTGATTAATTAATGCGTTTTTGTACAGTTTTCTAACTTTTCTGACACTATGTTGAATAAATCCAGCAAATTATGAAATTCTTCGTTTATACTGATACGCCGTATTTTATGTAACCGTCTCGTATTGTCTCGCTCCGAGTATTTACGTGCAAGAGTCCAGATAGATCCGTTAACTGCCATTCGTCAACACTGATCTTGCAGTTCCGGAACTTAAGTCTCAGTCTGAGCCTCAGAGAGCTCCAAGCAATTTAAGATGATCTGAAAAACAACTTATGTAGTCTAAGGGTCTGCAGCCGACTTCTGAAAACTGAAGGTCAACTTTAAACCGGATTTAAATGGTTTTAAAAGCTTCGGTAAAGAATTTTACGTTTTAACTGTCCCAGTATCTCATAATGGGTTCACATTTCCGCGCCAATCCAGTCCTCGGTACAACTTACCGAATTTAATGTTTCTGGCTCATCAGCATTAATGGGAGAAACGGGATTCTGTTATTTATTTTAGAACTGCATGAAAAAACAACAAAAAACAAACACGCAATATTAAACCACGTTGGCACTTTCCAACATAGACCATACACTGAACTTGTCCTGAATCAGGCCGAAGGGCTCAAGCTGAGGCAAGCATATCTCGGCTCAAGCTCATAATGTCCGCTAGATCGGAAAGGTAAAAGTAACTAGTTCTGGACACGCCAAGGCAAACACGGCAAACTTCAAGAAATCAGTAGTGAAATTTTTATGCTATTCGATATTTAAAACACTTACACTCCTACGTGTTTTAATCAACGCTTGTTTAAAAACATTATTATGTACGTTAACATCTATAAGAAAGCGTATCCAAACCACAAGGTACATTTGTCTCAAGAAACAGACCCGAAATGTCAAACGTATCTCTTTAACGGACGTTTGGTTGTTCAGGGAACATCTGGTGCACCGAACAGACGTAGAAAGTTAAAGATTCACTGATCTCTGTTTGATAATCTGACATGTTTATGATCATCCCCACCACAGCTAAATGTGACAACGATTCTGCCGATATCACTAATCCCACTCATCCGCTTGAGATCTATCGAGTACGCATACATACGTGGGTATGACATCTCTCTTCAGCTTTTGATTTGTGTACGTCAACAAGAGAAGACTGAACCTAAGACATTTGTTTATCTCTCTATCAGGAGATAAAGAAACAAACAAGCACAAAGAGGCCTTCGTGTCAGATTTTGTCAACCGACATTAAAAAGATATCAATCCATATATTTAGGATATTTTAACAATCAATGATCTACAGGATTGCCGTAAAACTCCTGTTTTCTTGCAAGACTTTTTTTTCTTTATCTTAACAATAGAAAAATACATTTCCGGTATTCTTACTGCAGGCTTTTCCCCCAACTGACATCACCCACTTGTTTGAAAGTATTTCGACACGGGAGAGAAAAAAATTCAAGATGTTTCAGAACTATCTGATATCTCTTAAATACGACAAAAAAAAACACACACAAAAACGCAGAGCCCAACAACACTGATGTAGAGAGTAATGTCACTAACATCAGAATCTCTCCAACAACTGAATAGTTGTTGTTAAAGCGTGATCAACGCAGGCTTGCTAATATGTGGTCACTATGACCGTAGATATACACATATCTAGTGTAATTTTTTCCACAATACGCTCTTGAAGTTCATTTTCAATGCAGCACCACTTAATGACTCTGTGTTTGATGTTGAAGAAATACTGTAAGCTTGAAACATGCTTTCCTACGACTCACTTGCAGGTTTTAACATGGATGAACGCAGATTCAAGCATGCACATCAACAAACGAACAACCCCACACTAAATGAACAACTTCAACCAGCATCCATTTCGTTATGTTCAAAGCTTTTCCGAGGAGTCTGTCCATTATTTTTAAGAGCGTGTATGCCTGGCTCAGCCTTATCTCATTAAATATGCACAAACACTATTAAACTTAACAAATCGGGAACAGAGAACTACGTGCAGATCCATATATCACAAGTGTCCAAGAATGGAAGCTTAACGCGAGCAGCGAGGAAAAACAACATTTTCGGTTGATTTAAAGTATTACAGAGAAAAACAACATTATCCATATCATCCCCCCACCAGCAACAACAAAATTTATTATTCATTATTGAATATATATTAGTATTAATAAATATTCAAATATTATTTGTATTGTGAGTTGTGAGTTGTGAACTGTTGTGAGTTGTGTACTGCGCCTAACTGGCTGCGTCACAATTCGCTCTGAGATAGAGAGAGAGTGAGCGAGACAGGGAGAGAGAAAGAAGCAGTGTAGTGTGTTGAGCGCTTCGCCGGCGCTCCATTCTGCTCTGTGGTTGACAGGTTGCTTCTGTAAAGCGCATAGAGCATTTTAAATGGATATGTGCTATATAAAATAATAATAATAATAATAATAATCCTGTAAACAACAACATCAAGAACAGCAAAAAGAGCCCTCTTTTACGGTAAATCACAAAGCATGGCTTTAATTTCCCAAGCTATCTAATTCTTATAGCAAGGATATGTGGGTGTTCCAGATTAAAAATAACGTTCTCAATTTCAAACAAAGAAAAAAAGAAGTCACTTGGCTATTAGATGATAATGCTTGCTTTTCACTTTTGTCAGATATCATTTGGAAATGTTAAGTATAAATAAACTGTGAAATTCATCTTCGATAGGATATTCCTCATGAGATTCCGGATGTGGATTGCTGTCGAAATTAAGAAAAAAAGAGACAAAAGAATACAATAAATGTCACAACAGCTCAAATTTAGCTGTAACTGAGACAAGACCTTGGAAAAACTGTAATTAAATATTCTTCCAGGAAGCCTTTTCTAGATTTTCATTTTCAGCCGCAAAAATTCAATTACACTTCATCAAAAGGACGTCCCAAAAAATGTGAATCATGATCATATGGTAGTATTACGCAACATCACTGCAAAGTTTTCTTTTCCTTTTGAAGTTTAAATAATGGTTTTACTTTATTTTATTCAGTGACAGAAACGGAAGGCACGGACATTCCTGACGGCGGTCAGCGATTCCTAGAATGATTAAATTCCTAGAATTTTAGTCACTGGTGAGAATAACTTTACTATGAAATATTTCACAGCTGGACGCATTCACGTGTCACTTGGACATGACTGCGCAGATACATGACTTCGTCTTTGAGTCTTCCCATCCAAGTCTTGTGCCGAGTGATACAAGACAACGTTAACGACAGAAGAATGCATACTTATAATAATAATAATAATAATAATATATTGCATTTATATAGCGCCCAACCCCGTCGATGACAAGCTCTGGGCGCTGTAACAAACTCTTACACGCACACACACACAAGCATACACAAAAGAAATTCAAAAATATTTACTATTGTTGCTGCCGAAAAACACCTAGCCTAGTTTGTCTGAAAGAAATGGGTCTTCAGATGATTTCAAAATAATACTGCATTTGTCATTGCAAGTCACACAGCTAGATAGATAGATAGATAGATAGATAGATAGATAGATAGATAGATAGATAGATAGATAGATAGATAGACAGACAGATAGATAGATAGATAGATAGATAGATAGATAGATAGATAGATAGATAGATAGATAGATAGATAGATAGATAGATAGATAGATAGATAGATAGATAGATAGATAGATAGATAGATAGATAGATAGATAGACAGACAGACAGACAGACAGACAGACAGATAGATAGATAGATAGATAGATAGATAGATAGATAGATAGATAGATAGATAGATAGATAGATAGATAGATAGATAGATAGATAGATAGATAGATAGATAGATTAGAATTGTATTCTTATATTACGGTACAAATATCTAAATGAAAAAACAACGACAACAAAACAAACAAGAAGAAAAAAATTGAAATGAAAGCTGGCAGTAGTCTCCCCTTTCTCTCTTCTCCCCCCCCCCCCCCCCCTGTCCTAACAAAATGTTACGAAAAAACAACAACAACCACAAAACAACCCAAAAAATGCAGCAACATTTCCGGTTGGCTGTACAGTGGGCAGATAATTCAGATGATCTACATTTCCGTGAAGCCGGAGTAACGTGACAGTAAGGTCACAGAGATCTCCAGAATCTTGCTCTTGGTCACTGCCTGATTCAACCAGCGTCAGCATCCACAAAAAAACAAACAAAGCAAAGCAAAAATACCATCGCGCTCTCCTCTATTGTATTTAATTGTAACCATTATACGAGATTTGACAAACAGCGAGGATGTGAGATTAAATTTGGGAAAAGTCAATATTGGCCGGAAAGTGATGAGAGTAATATCACATCATTAACATCATTGTAGTAACTATGGTTTTGATTCACTCCATTATACGACCTGAGGTATCGTATAGAAGCTGATTCAACATCAGCAAACTAAATTCCAAAGCGACGCATTTAGCTTACTTTTTATTATATCTTTTTTGGGGAGGGGTGTCATTGAATAGAAGTAGGTATTCGTGGACTACCCGTCGCTCAGTGACACTGGAAGAGATAAAAAGTGCTTTAACTGAGGTGAACTATTCCAAATTGCAATTCCAAATCGCGGACAGAACCAGGACGGCTCGAAAGCCTATCATTATTCAAGAACATCCCTTGTATTTATGCTCAGCTCACATCGCCTACCAAACATGTTAAAAGCTGAAGAAACACAGACTGTGAAAAATGTAACAATTGAGTCTATTTCAATTCATGTAGAGAAGCCAGACGCATTTGTATGGATCTTACAGCAGCACGAATTTATTCGTACCGACCGCAACCATGTAAGCCGGGGGCCCAAAAATAAGGCACTGTTTACAAGATTTGGCTCAACTCTGGCTTCCTCCATGTCTGATCAACAACCTCCCAGAAGCGCATAAAAATGTAGTCTTTGGGTAAAACTCGGTGACTGTCTCGTGTGGTGCACTTGTCAAATGTTTCCATACAGAGATAAAAGCTTATGGTATTTTTGTACCATACAAACACACACACACACACAAAGGCCAAAAATTAATTCGCTATTTCGTATGTATGATGCAAAGAAACGAAAAAAAAAAAATGCGTTCAGACAAAAATAACAGGTGGATCAAAATATTAATTGTGCACAAAACATAATTTTTTATATTTGAATTTTTTTTTCATAATTATGCAATAGGCTATCGTTCCAAACGTGTAGTCCAAGAGTAAGTATTGTGGAATTGTGCATGATAGCAAGTAGAGAATGATCCTTCCATGACCAACTGACGTGTCTGTCGGAAGAAAAACAACAACACACCCAGTTTCTTTTCTTCCTTCATTTCCTGTTTCATTGACGCGTCGCCTCCATTTCAATTTCCTGTCTGGTCCTTTTGCGCGGTTCCTAAGACCGTCTATACTATACCAGACGTTGGATTCCTTACTTCCCTCCCCCTCTTTCCATTCTTCCCCCCCCCCTCCCCCCACCCCCGATCGTTCCCATCGCTTCAAAGATCGACACGCCCTTTTTATGTCCCTATAAACACGTTAAATAAAACTCTCCCATGGTGATATTTGGACTGGCAAAATTTTCAAGTCAATATCGGATACCGCTAATGTTCCATTAGTCGCATAATTTTCCATAATATTGGTATTGTCTTGTCTGTGAACTTTGGTATTTAATTTTAACCCCCCTTCAATTTTTCTGTCCGGTAAATTGATTGGGATATTTTCTTTCCGGGTGTCCATTTACAATAATAGTAATACGAGCGTAATAACAATAACAATAATAATAATAATAATGATGAGGAAATGAAAAGCCATTCAAAGCTTTAGACTACTTTTCCATCAATTTTTGATCAGTTCCATTATCGAGTACTCCAATTAATACCAATCGTCTACTTATCATAACTCTCAGACACACCATAATATTATAAAATCATGGGGAGGCGGGGGAGAGATGGTCAGGTCACTACCCGGACATTGTGACATCTCTCAGTAGGCGGGAATACGGACGCCATAAATTCACAGAAGTAGAAAGAAAATGGGTGGAATTTGCATGGAGATCTTATCCCGCCCGCCACTCACTTATATGAAGGGGTGGGTGAGGGTTGTTTTTTTGTGGGGGGGGGGGGAAGTTGATCAACTTTACAGTAATGAGATTCATCACAGGACTTTCTTATCCAAGCGGGCTGAGGGCCGAAGAGAAAATACTCTCATCAGGGCGCTTTCTGGTATCCTAGACCTTTTTGCTAATCAATGCGAAATTACATAGCATTTTGTGGAATTGAAGTACATTAATTCTGGCAGCGGGGTGCAATATGGGATATGAAACAGACAAAAAAGAAAATGAAAAAAGTGAAAGCATCAGAGCGTGTGTTTGTGGTGAGCAAAATAGAGGGAGGAGGGGGGGGGGTGGGGGCGCGAAAGTATGTCCATAAGTTAAACTGTGGAATGCTAAAGGTGATAGACAGGGGGTCGCGCAATATTAATATGTGTATGCGGCAGATGGCTGGCCAAACAGTGAGTAAGCAGAAGCTGATAAAGCACTACCAGGACTGCATGAACTATAAATTACATTTCCATGCGGTCCAAAGCAAAAGAAAAACAAAAAGCTGAAATATTAGAGAATTATATTGTGACGTAGGACTGAGAAGCGAAGACAGCTGAGTCAATATCATATATTTTCAACATCCTCGATCAGGTGCCATACTGCAATAGGCTGAGCACTTGTTCTACACTCACAAGTTTGTATTTATGTTACATTTATGATGTGGTTATTCTTGGCACAGTCTCTCCAGGTTTGTGTCACATTTCAATCTTAAATTTTTTTGTCGCGTTCAAATTCCCCCCTCTTTCTCTCTGTGCATATCGTCGCTTTGGTGCAAGACTCCTGTAACTAACATTTTTGGCCAAAATCACTTTTTTCATTATTTGGGTCTGAAAATCAATAGCGCACCTTGTGTCAAAAGCTCGTAGCTCAATTCTTAGAAATAACGATATTATTATTGCAATCATCAAGTTCATTGTCTTTACAACATTACATAAGCCAAAGAAAATCAGTTTTTTGGCTCTGCTGTAACATTTTCGAAATGTCAGTTACAGGAGTCTTGCAGCAAAGCGACGATATGTACGTGTGTGTATATGTGCCACGCACTCTTTTTTCTTCCCTCTCCCTCCTTGGCTCTCTTTCTGACTTTCTATCTCTCTCGCCTTTCTTTCTGTCTGCTGGTTTCTCTCTCTCTCTCTCTCTCTCTCTGCCCTATCTCTCTCTCTCTCTCTCTTTCTTCCTCTCTCCTCCTATCTCCCCCTCAAGCTCCACAGAAAGATACAAATGTAGACTATTTCACCGTCCCACTCCTGCCGTATCACTGAAACAAGGAAGTACAGGATATCCCAGTATTGACACCCTATCGTTGTAAATTTTAAAAAATCTGTAAATACATTTGTTAAATCTAAAACCTCAGGAATACTGAACTAGTACAGCTGATTCTATGACAAAGATGTTTACTCTTTCAGATATCTAATGACAGAGTCCACATTTTTATCTATTAGGATATTTCTTTTTTACTTTCAGCAACGTCATTATAATTGAATGTCTGGGTCGCTGTAGACAGGCTGCAGGGGAAATCAAATTGGTTGGCACAGGGACGGTAATTCATAAACTTAATGAACACATTTCTTTGCCCTTGAAATAAAGGAAGTGAATTCCCCACAAGCACTTCCGGGATTTGCGTGGATGTTCGATCTCTTGTAGGTTAAAATGACATCTTAGATCTATAACCCAGTAAATCACTTTCTCACATCAAAAGTTAAAGAGCTGTCCTGGAATAACTATAACGACAACCTTGATGTCTTTGCACTGCAAAGCTGAGCACTTCAACAGGACAAACGCCCGCCAATTTACTGGAAGGTTCTCTGAAGAAGCATTTAGCATTCCGGGGACTTTTCACATGCGAGAACGAAAATGTCAACACAATGTGTCTACAATGGGAAAAAAAATATGTAAAACAGACATTTCATCATGATTGAAGCTTGTATTGAAACACTAAAATTTACATCTTCCACAGAATGTCACTTCCCTTTTACATCATGCAGCTCCATGTTTTTCTTTTGCATGTATACGCGTTTTCAGCATTCCTAGGAAAACGTTCATGACCCACAGACACACATGCAGGGAGGTGGGAAGATAAGCGGATAGATAGATAGATAGATAGATAGATCATGTCTCTCACATTCCATCTATCCACCTCCCATACAGTTTCACATCAAATCACTAATTTAAACCGGCCCATGTTTACAATCACTCATCCACCCCACTATCCATGCATCCATTTACATTTCCACCCGACGTACCATGTAACCCGCCTACCATTTTATCTCAGCGACTGGGTCTACATGTGCCTACGTTAGGTCACAAAAGGAGCTCTATCTGGGGTCACGCTGGAAACTGATACTCACGGCTTCAGGGCCCTTTCAGATTTGGTAAGGATGTGAAAGGGGGGCGAGCGAGGGAGCGGCAAGGAGCTCACAAAATCAATGAAGGTTGTAATGATCCCCAGTTCCAGCACGCGCCTCAGGCATTCAATGCTCGTGAGACTGAAGCAGAGCACAGATTTCTAGTTTCGCCTCTCTATTTCTTCACGTTATGCACCACAAGAACTTAGGGTAAATGTAAAAGCCATCCAAAGATAACTTATTTAGAAGACTGTTATTTGACACTGAAGAACATTTTGAACCAGCGAGTATCTTCTGCTTAAAAAAAAAAAATCGAAATAATTAATAATCAGTGCAAAGACAGGTATGTGCCTTGACACACAAGGACACTCAAGAAATAAACAGAATAACTGTTAATCGAACTCGCCGTAATCCTTTTGAAAAGATGGAGACAGATAGTGTTTTGTTCTCCGATAAAAGACACGTGAGGAAAACGAAATGACAGCCAAGATAAAATATGAAACGATCTTCAGGTTTCAGATTTAACTCTCCGGGGTCTGGAGTGCCAAAGCAGTAATCCGGCACAGAAATGTGTTTTTTAAATACGCAGCACTATTTTGCATAATATTTTATTTATCGCCTCGTCTCATTATGTTCTAAGCTGGCAATATGGTGTAAATGTACGAAATGGCACTGAAATTGTAGTTTGGACACATTTTAAAAAAATGTCCCCTGTTCATAACTGGGCACTACACTAGGATGAAGCATACTATTTTCAGTCATGCCATCAGTCCCTTACCTCTAGTTCCCGCCTACGACTTTTGACGACTTCCGCCCCTAGAAGCAAATTTATCAGTAATTGTTGTGTGCATCAATGGAATGTATTTTTAATTCAACGTTGATGGCGAGTGAGTTGACAGTTGATTGAGTTCACAAGTGAATGTGGTAGAAGACACTGAATTAACATTGTATTTGTCACGGCAGCTTACACCAAACAAAGAGAACTGTGAACAAGCTAAGTAAACACTACACAGAAGCTATCAAGGTGAGCTAAGTAAGCACACGTAAACAGTCATTCGTTTCAGTTTAACGCTACTTTTTCAGTTTCCTTTTCCGCTAGACCGAAGGTCTCAGAGACAGATGGAGTGCTTTTTTGCCAGATTTGATGTTATTTGTTCCAAAGGTTAGGCTTTACAAATTCAGTTTGTTTTGTTTCGGGGACGACGGACATTTTAACCCTGCTTTGTGACAGTATTAAATTTCCACAGTTTCGATGACATACATCTTCAGAGTTTCGTTGTTTCTTGCATCAATGGAAGTTAAGATGAAATGGAGAATAATTGTAATTTCGAGCTGCATCAACTGTAACCATAAACTTCTACTGTTATGATGTGAAACAGAAAAGGGAAACTTTACAATACGTTTGGAAATGTAGACGAGTTTTACTTGGGATGATTGGGGCGTGGGGGAGGGAAGAGAAGTACAATGATGTTTAATTTATGTATGTTTATTACTGGTATTTAATGGATACAAAAGTACAAGGACAGACAGAAACACAGGCCACGGCCAAATTTGAAGAAATTCGTAATTTTTGGTCAGCAACCGTTCATACAACTCGGTTACCCTTGAATTGTGGCCTGAGGGAGAGAGGGATCACTAACTGCATCTACATCACTATGCAGTACACACTACCAAAGTTAGTTCCTATCAGTAGTCTCTTGATTAATCTGACAACTGTGACCTGTCGAACATGTTAAATATCCTTCCTTATTCATGTACCTTAAGTCCTTACAGTAAGTCACAGCTTTCATTAACCTTGTATACATGGGGCAGAGTGACGACCTGGCCCTGAAAAGGTTAAAAACGGCCGGTACAAGAAAAGAGGTCAATCCTCACAATCTCCCTACATCAGCTTTGGGCAATAGATCTCAATCAATCAAACACAACGGCCCGACACGTCACGTCAGTTACAATCTCGCCAAATTAGGAAAGGGGAGACAACCGCGGAACGCAAGGTCAAGAGGAGGTAAATCTGAATAGTTTCTGTTTCTCATTAAACCAAAAGAATCCAATCACACAAAAATTAATTATGTTAATTATCAGAACCACTGTAAATAAATGAAACTGTTCGGATAACGCAACTGCAGATCTTCAGAAACTGAAAATCTTCGTTCAAACGAGTGTTCCCGTCCATACTTCTCTCATTCGATGGTAGTCCAGGCAAAACCAATGTCATGAGCCTGTGTATTTTCTTGTGGTAACAGGTTCTTTTTAAAACTGACAGTACAATACAGGTTTTATCTATCTCCGCCTCCCCCCCCCCCCCCCCCCGTCTAAAATCACACAAAACGCGAGAGATACCGAAGGTTATCAACCAGAATGTGTTATATCCAAATGTATTCATTTTTCTTAAATGCCCGTAGATATCCAAGACACGAGATGTGTGACTTTATTTCATAACACAGTAAAACTATTCATGGGACTGTGTTGAAATTATTTGCATTTTCATTAATATTACAAATTTTAAACTCATTTTTTCTCATTTTGACGATTTTGGATAATAAAACATTCCGGTTGCCAACCCGAGATACAAGGATTAGGGCCTTTTTCTCTTTTTCTTCTTTCTAACATATCTGGCGCCAACGAACAAATAGGACAACAACAAGAAAGAATGCAAAAATTAAGAATAGGGAGCCAACAGCCTTCGACTGAGGCCCCCGAAAAACCAAAGACCTTCTACCCTCGATACAAGGTGGTCGCTGTACGCAATGACATTGAGATGTCTAGTCAAACTAAACAGAGGAAGGATAACTTATGTGTCAGGAGAGAGAAAAACATTTTATGAAACAATATTATGGATGACATTGTGGTCTGTCCGGAAATTTCCTGAATTTGGCAAGTGTAGAATTATTCTAACCCTTAACTCAACTCAAACGAATGTTATTAATACAGGTTTCGTTTCCAATGATAACCAGAGAAAGAATTTTGTCACTAGTTAATACAACCACACCCAAATTGCCTCAATTACTAGCTCTTCACTGATCTCTGTTTCTATGTCGCAATGCAAGGAAACAGCTGGTATAACAAATATAGGTATTATGATGCCTCAGGCCAGGGCAACATCAGGGTGATTTTTTTTATAGTTACCCAGTCAAGCACCTATTTCGTTACCGGTAATTAAACGTTACTTTTTAACTTTGCAAGTTTAAAAAATCAAGCGTGTTGCTTCCAACAGAATGCCCGTTTGTTCTATTCCAGTAATTAATTAGTTTCTTGGACTATGCAACTAAAAAAAAAAATCACTCCTGTGCGCCTGGCTTTAGGTGGAAATAAGATATCAATTAATATTTAAAGCTTAATTTCCCCATTCAGTTGTAATCAAACTCAAGTCAAAAACGAAATGCAGAAATCGAAAGAGAGGGGCGACATAATATACACAAACACTCACGAAAAGGAGAAAAGTGGTGGAGACGGGGGGTGGGGTGGGGGGTGGGTGGGTGAGGGTTTGGGGGAGGAAAGGGGGGATGAAAAGAAAAATGTTCAGTAACGTATGTCAGAACTAATGAATAATTACTATGCAAAAGAAAAAGCCACAATGGTGTCAATCCATGGTCAAAAGAGAGATAACGAAAGTTTTGGTTATCATGTCAATCTTTGTCGTTTTAATTTTACTTATGGTTATTATAATTTTTATGTAATTTCTCTATACAATGTTCATTCCATTTATATAGATGTTGATTTGATAAAACAAACAGGCTGGAACAAATTATAGCAGGGCCTTGTGGAACACAGAAGTGTGTCTCTCACCCCTCGGGGACACTGGAGAGGTTGGGAGTGAAGGAAAGGAAGAGCAAGGAAGTAGAAATAAAAGATATCTTTGATGATGGCATAACGGCCTGGCTTGACAGGCAAACCTGAGCTTAGAAAAGCGTGGAGTTTTCGTAATGGGGTGAGGTTGACAGCGGTTTTCATTGGAGAGTGGAGAAAGTGGGAAATTGGAGAGCATCATAAGAGGAAGGGGAGAACGGCGGCAGGCTTGGAGATGGGATGGGAATAGATAGATAGATAAATAGATAGATAGATAGATAGATAGATAGATAGATAGATAGATAGATAGATAGATAGATAGATAGATAGATAGATAGAGAGACAGATAGATAGATAGATAGATAGATAGATAGAGAGACAGATAGATAGATAGATAGATAGATAGATAGAGAGACAGATAGATAGATAGATAGATAGATAGATAGATAGATAGATAGATAGATAGATAGATAGACAGATAGATAGATAGATAGATAGATAGAGAGAGAGAGACAGATAGATAGATAGATAGATAGATAGATAGATAGATAGATAGATAGATAGATAGATAGATAGATAGATAGATAGATAGATAGAGAGACAGATAGATAGATAGATAGATAGATAGATAGATAGGTAGATAGATAGATAGATAGATAGATAGATAGATAGATAGATAGATAGATAGATAGATAGATAGATAGATAGATAGGTAGATAGATAGATAGATAGATAGATAGATAGATAGATAGATAGATAGATAGATAGATAGATAGATAGATAGATAGAGAGGTAGATAGATAGAGAGATAGATAGATAGATAGATAGATAGATAGATAGATAGATAGATAGATAGATAGATAGATAGATAGGTAGATAGATAGATAGATAGAGAGATAGATAGGTAGATAGATAGATAGATAGATAGATAGATAGATAGATAGATAGATAGATAGATAGATAGATAGATAGATAGATTTAGATAGATAGATAGATACCCAAAGAGAAAGACAGACAGAATTATAAACTAAAAAACAACAACACCCAAAATAATCACATCGTGGCACATTTCACAGTTCAATACACCCAGACATCATGACACCACAAAACCCTCGAGCTGGTGATTTCCATGAGAATACAGCAATCTGTATACATTTAGCCCCCGCCCCCTCAAACCTTAAAAAAAAAAAAGTAAATGAGAACTGACAGACAAAAAAAAACAACTACAAACAAAGACATTTTTCTGAAGACGTGGATTAGAACTGCATAAAAGCAGTTATTGAAGATACCGATAGGTCTTTAAATGTAAAAAACAAAACAACAAACAAACCTGCAAACAAACACAAAACAGAAATTAAGGAAACACAGCGTATAAATTAGAAACATGGATTGGCTAATAGAGATTATGCAAAGAGCTATCACAAAGTTTGATCCAAAATGGGCAGCGCTTGAAGATACCGGTCCACACTCATTAGACGGTGACGTAGCACACTGACACAGAAAAGAAGATTAATCACAGAACGCTCACTTCAAACTTAGCTAATTACATACAACTTGTGCAATGCGAACCGGATCCCACCATGAACTACCAAAAATACAACAGCACTTGTACACTAAATAACTACGACTGAGGATCTCAAGGTATCGCTATCACAGGCTGAAGTGCACATCTGGTGATTTCCCATTAATGGTCTTGTCATGTATTACCCATTCTCGACTGTCTACGAGGATACATCTACTTGTTCCCTAGCAGTTACCAACCTATACAAAATTCCCACAGTTCACACTTTCACAAGGAATAAGAAAATATAGCATTTTTAATGTGTTAAAATACCATTATCATAATTATGAAGTAATTATAGAATCGCGGTTTACCATACTCAAGTTTAACTTAAAATTTTTATGTAAAAGTTACAATTTCTTGCATTCCCCGATCTAATCTTCCTTCTCTGCATACATGTACAACAATGAATACTAGTTCATGTTAGTCCATTTTGAGTGAAATTCCCATAATGTACTAACGAATGACTGAGAGCGGTCCAATTGGACTTCATAAAATATAACAATCCAAAGAAAGTCTTTGGGGTCGCAGCAAAGGATTGAAGGAAAGACAAAGTATGGCAAAAAGAAAAAGTGTGTAACAAAACCTCACCTAAAAAAACAACTAATACAGAGACGATGCAATAGAACGCAGAGGAAGAGGAAAGACAAATCAATCTTTCGGTATATTGACATTCTTCACGCCAAGAGAAAAAATGTAACAGGATAGAACATTAAACAAATCCAAACATCGTAGAAAGTTGAACGGACATGGTTGCCCAGGAAGATGATGGTTAAAACAGTGTAACTTATTTAAAATGGAAAAAAAAAATCGGTTCTACATTTCTGACGCTTATACAAGGTAAGATAACACACAGGTGCATGCAGTAAACATACTCCATATTTTGATAGTTTTTTTTTTAGCATCAGGAGTCAAGTATGATGAAAGTTGTGTGACCAGCTCAGGTGTTGTGAGCATAGAAAAATAGGAAAGATAACGATGCCGTTAGCGGAAACGTTCAGTTCTTCATTTAAAAGAGTCTACATGCCGTAGTAGTATTTAAATTGAGTTAAGGCTTTTTTACGTGAGAAAAGTCATAGGCTGTAAATTTGTGATTTTTTTTTATGTGGGGCCTCCCATGAGTGGCATTTCAACTTCTCTATGTGGTGCCTCCGTTTGTAGCACTAGCAGTGCAAAAAAATCAAATTCCACATTTGGACAACAGGATCGAAAAAAACACCAAAAACTCCTTTTACAGAACTGTCCCAAAATGGTCAAATCTCAAACTTTGGGCCGTGTCTGCACAGCTTTCAGGAGCCATAGGCATCCGAAACTAAAACATAAGGATAACGTAAACCTTTCGTGCTAAAGATATCACTGGCTATAATCAGCCACAAAATGTAACCTCCGTGACGCTCCAAAGCAAACACAAACACTGAGCAGAACACGCGCTCACCGTTCAGCACTCACTTCCAAGTCTACAACCCGAGACATAGGCTACCGAGACGAATCAATTCGACATTATTCTGTACGTCGACTTGCGCGTGTATCATCCATGTCAACAGTGCAACAATTCGCACCACACCCCTTCACGAAAAAAAGTAAGTGCTCACAGTATTTATACGCGCGCAATTTGTGGACATGCAGTGGGAGAAGTAATGGTTCGTCTCGATATTCTGACAACTGTACTTTTAAAGATGATTTGAATATTGCCAGAAGTCCACACCTGTACGACATCTAAATGCACATCACACTCTACCAAACTGGAAAATACTATTAATTCAGAACACTGTCAAGCTCAATGCGCCAAATTTCACACATTTCCAATGTTTGCTTCCTCGAAACTGTGGCCAGACTTCAGTTAAGGCTTTAGATTTCGAAACCGAAAAGTTCATTATCGTTTCTCTTCAATACAAAATGACTTTGACTCGATCTGTTCCACTAAAGGCGAGAAATTCATTTGCTTCTTTCCCCTATAGCCTAGCGGATTGATGTGTTCAGATTTCCAGCCGGCGGATCTAGGTAGCTTCAAATCTGACAAGCCGCTAAGGTCCCACTTTGCAACTGGAAATCGCCTTTTGAAAATCAATAAATAAATTAAAAATTAAAAAAAAAAAAAAAGAAAGGAAGAAACGCAGCGTTTCATTATCATTCACTTGAACAGACCAAAATATATTTCATTTCTTACAAGTTACACCGAAACAGTCATGATGTACACATTTTTTTTTTCAGGAATGCCTGGTTTTATGGTTACAGTCGTTCACAGTTTTATTTCTGTGCATACTTTTAGTCTTCTAAAACGGAGCTCAACACTGCACATTTTACTATTGATAAATTGTGAGTCGTACAGAAATCACTACCAAATGACTTTAATATTTAGACTGAGCGAGAATTCTTCTCTTTTTGAACATTTTTATACAGAATTATTTCTCGCAACTGCCCTGAAGCGATACTTCAACCTAAATAATTATGTATCTCTTTTTGCTGCAGTTACAATGTTATAAAAATACACATAAGAACCTGGAAATGCATAGAAACATACATCACTCAACTGGCCGTCAGAGACAGCGTAAGCTGCGATAACCACTGAACCTCCAAATAAATCTAGTTTTTACAAAAACTTCGTTACTCCAGGCTAAAGATGTAGTCAAGCAAGGCTCAGAAGTGGTTGTCGGACTTTGACCACGTTCTAGTGTACTAAGGGCGCTACGTCTCGATCCCTGGATTCGATCAATAGTGTAATGGCTGGAGGGAAAGGACAAATTATCTAGCTCAGAGGGTCAAAAGTTCCATTTCCGCAATTTTTACACGCAATTTCTTTCTCCTTATCCCATCAACTACTAGTAACTGAATTCTCTCTTTCTTTCTTTCTTTTTTCTCCTTCTTTTTCGTTTTTTCCTTCTCCTGCCAGCATTGACACCCATTTCTGATTCCGTGCTGTTTAGTGCTTTTCAATAGTTCACACAAAAACCTAATCTGCTGACCGAGAAAACAGGCCGACCAAATTTCTGTCTGACAGATCATTGTTGGACACGCTATTTTATCAACGCATCAATTTACTACCCATCCATCCATTTACCCACCCACGCACATATTTATCTGGCCATCAACCCGTCCATATGTTTATGTAGCCATCCATCCACCCACCAGCCCACTCATTCATCACCATAATATGCCCCATCCATCCATTTTTCCACCGACCCATTTATCTATCCATCCACCCACCCGTCCACAAATCCATCACCATGTATGCAACCATTCATCCATCCACACATCCATCTATCGATCCATCCATCCACCAACCCAACCACTCATCCATCCATTCATCTATCCATCCATCCATCTATATACTAATACATTCTTTATTTAAAAAATTTGAATTTTGTTCCATTGTAAAGTGAATAAGGAATAAGGAAACTTAATCAATTCAACATCAACCACATTTGGAAACACGACAGATTTTCAAAAAATTCTCAATGGTTTCCACACAAGACAAAACTCTCCAGTCTTATAAAAAGTTCTGCAACATCATCGCAAATCTTTATCAAACTTGAATTTTCAGTCATCCAGATCGTTAACTTGTACTTTTCCAATGTCTAATCTCGCCAAGATTTCTCGGGTTCATGACTCTCAAAACCAACCAAGTCACACACAAAACAAAAGAGATGAAAAGTCTCACGCTATCAAGTCATCAAACATGGCAATAATAAAGGAAGATCTGTCAAATCGCTATGTTTGAGATTATAGCATTTCTGTCAAGATCAAAGAGTAACAGTGACGGGCAGCAGAGGTGTCAGCGATACCGTCAATGTTCTACGCGAATGGCATAAGTCATTTTTGACACGCGTTTCTTTTCCTGTCATTATGTGACTTATGCCATAATAATTCTACTGCATTGCTACATTTTCCTAATTGGCGTTTGCCTTTTTCTATAATATTATCTGACAGCCCTCACGCTTATGAATGCAATGAACCATAAGCGTAAGCCTCACACAATAAATGATTATGCCATTATCGTAGGGCAGTGGCGATATAACTTGTTGGCGTTGTCGCAGTGGTTGTTGGACTAGAAGTAGTCGTGATTTTTGCTGTAGAAATAGCAGCAGTGACAGTGGTAACAGTGTTTGTTTTTGAGTCGGAAAAGATTACTGGGGTCAGGAGTAGGTTCCTTAATAATAATGTAGTCTATAAACCACCTGTTGCACTCGGAAGTATTAAGAAAGCTTACTGGCAGTTATCACATAATGATGAAGTCTGAAGTTTAGGAAGGCTGAGTTGGATTATTTGAAACAAGTTTAGTGCACAGAACTTACCTGCCATGATCAGCTGAAGTAGGAATGCTCGGCAATCGCCGACGTCTTTTCATGATGAACTCCATGTAAATTCCGCTTTAATCCCTTTGTCTGGGCAAAGTCAGATTTACTTTGGGCATCCAGGGATAAAACAAGTTTCAAATGTTTTCCTCTAGTCTGGACACAAGGAAATCCCTTGTTTTATGTTTCTGTTTTCCATTAATCCTATAGAAGCGTGGAAAATTGGCGCATAAGTAAGGCTAGTGTATGTCATTTTAATGCTCACACGCTGGGTAAAGTGGAATCGCAACGGATTTCAATAATCACAAAATTATGGAAATATGTTCATGATCAACAAGAACTCCAACCTGCTTGCGTCTACCACAGCACCCTAGTGGTGACAAGCAATATTAATACGTCTACTGAAAAGTAGAAAATGATTTCCCAAATACTAAAAGTGTACTTTAACCATTGTTTCGTGGTCTGCCATATGGGTAGCCTTTATGAGTAATTCGGTCCATTAAGTGTGAATGAAGATCAACCGCACATTTAGCAATATAACATAGATCTCATAACATCCTGATAATTCCTAACTGCTGGCGTAACACACGGGTCAGCCTGACAGTTCGGTGCTATCAACTTAGACACAATCTCATTAATTACACATCCTATGGTCCGTCAACCTAAGTGGTAGATTTTAACTATTACCAACGCTGTGTCTAGAACACTTGAACAATACACTGATAAGGAAATACAAACACACTGTGAGAAACTCCCAGCTGGTTCAATTCACTGATGCTTTTACGATACCTAGTGGTTTAGTACTGAGATACAGACATCACAACACATGCCCCAACTGTTGTTGAGATGATAAGCTGTATGTCTAAATGTACTTTTGTAATGGCTGAGCAAAGCTAGATCAGGAAGTAGACATCATCAAATTGATAAGACTGGGATCTACACTTGCTTTTTTTAAATTGTAGTTAAAACAGGGCTCTGTTTAACCACCAGCACGAGGGCATTTTG
Organism: Onchidella celtica; assembly: GCA_963931925.1. Classification (NCBI taxonomy): domain Eukaryota; kingdom Metazoa; phylum Mollusca; class Gastropoda; order Systellommatophora; family Onchidiidae; genus Onchidella; species Onchidella celtica. The sequence goes on from OZ007578.1 coordinate 42,466,176, forward strand.
TCAAGACACGGCAAAAAGCTTTAGTTTCGTCTGGTTTATTCAGCTTACAAGTATAAATAATATCAAAATGGTGTAATGTTGGGATTTGTTTTCAAATTCTGCTTTCTGTTTTACGATTTTGTTTGCCACGATTATTGTTTCTAAGTAACTTCGAAAGGTTACTTCTCAGGCACCTGGTTAATTTGGTCACCCAGTCATTATTCAGTGATCTCTGAACCATGGCAGTCCATGGGGAACTCGTGACTAAACGAAAATTGATCAATGTTTTAATCATCCAGTCGCCCGGCTATATTTGATATTTATGTCTAAATACATGTAGTTTCTGCCGAGATTTATTGGTCCGTCTATCCTTGTCTTCTGAATATTAAAAGTTTATAATTATTCAAGGGTCACTGCAATAACGTTTCAATATTCAGAAGACAAAGATAAGAGGAAAGACTGGTGAGCCCTCCACAGCGACAAGCAGATTTATATTGCATTTCCATGCATCTCTGTATGTGTTTGTGTCCCCGTGTGCTTATCTCTTCGAAAATCACTAAACCTAGCTGGCACATATTATTTTGTTCTGTTTAGGATCCGTTAGAAATGTAAGATAAACACGCACTGGACACACTTCCTGGAATACAGACTGGGTCCTGAGCCACATCACCAAACAACAATAAATCTGATTCTGACGCCAGTCACGGTTTATGCAAACTCTGCCGCAAGTATGATGCTGTATCTGGGCGCCTTTCCTACAGAATACCCAGAGGGCCGTGAACTTTGGAATTATAACCTCTAAACATTAATTTTTCACTGACATATCTTCCGAGAAAAATCTGAAATATGCACGGTTACGAGATAGCAATGCATACAGCTGATCCATCTTTCTCATACCGCCGGTCTTCAAAGGTTGGAAATTGGAAATTCCACGGAAAGATTATACAAGATTAAAGGCCACAAAATTTCTATCTGCAATCAGGCTCTCCCCGATTTTTTCATCCATTTAAAAAACAAAACAAAACAAAACGGAGATGTCGACATTTTTCAGATTTCAGAAAGATTTTCAGTTTCGTTCAGCTAATGCTTGGTCAGTTCCGCATCCTTAAACAGTTTTCTTGTGTTGTGCTGGCAGAACTAGTCTTTTAAGACATTTGCATTTGATACAACAGAACGGGCAACTGGAATTTCGCAATGTTCTGATGACATTTAGTCTTTTCTTTGCCTTTTCACGATGGGGTGTATTACATTAATGCAGCGTTTGTCATGTCATAAACACCTGGAGGGCATGCTAAACTCTCTGCGTCAGTGCGTGACGACACACCACCAACAAACAAGCCACCCATAAAGTACGTGCCCTCGGAGGGCTTGAGAGGGGTAGGTGGGTGTGTGTGTGTGAGGGGGGAGGTTGACCAGCGTATGAATAGCGTACATAGGGAGAGCGGCGATCTGGGTTTAATTGCAGTTCGGAGAAAGCACGACGACACGATAACGGTCACAGTGTGCGGGGACAAAGCAAGACGACAGACAGACTAGAACAGAGCCATAGGACAGGACAAGACGACAGACAGACTAGAACAGAGCCATAGGACAGGACAAGACGACAGACAGACTAGAACAGAGCCATAGAACAGGACAAGACGACAGACAGACTAGAACAGAGCCATAGGACAGGACAAGACGACAGACAGACTAGAACAGAGCCATAGGACAGGACAAGACGACAGACAGACTAGAACAGAGCCATAGGACAGGACAAGACCCGACCAGAAACGCCCACCAACCACCCGCGAGGTTCTGAGGAGCGTCTGCATGTTTTTCAGGTATGGCAATGCAAGACAAAGTTTGGTTTTGTATTCATTTTTTTCCCCCAGCAATTAAGTTGTTGCTTTTATACAAATCCTGTTTCCACTGAAACACACGACAACTCAAATAGCCCCCTTAAACTTTCAGAAAACCAAGGTTTCGTCATGGACATAATATGGACATTCACCATACACGTAGCGGTACAGTCAAATAGGGAAAGGAAAGATGAGGAGAAGCACATGAGAAGCGCACATGGGGGTTAAAACTTTGCCAAATCCAACTTGCGTACTTTTTGGATGGCTCCTGATGTCTTAGTGTCACGATACCACCCCCCCCCCCCACCACACACGCAGACACACACACACGGTCCACTGCTACTCTATCTGCCTGCAATCAATATGTCTCCAGCGAAGACACGCAATAAAGGGAAAGCAAGAATTTGTGAGCAGGTCAGGGGTGTAATCAACCCGTACTTGAGATCCCATCATTTGACAACCGCATGTCAACCATGTTGTCTGGGTCACATCGTGCTTGTTAAGTGTGTAAAATAAATTTTAAAAAAAACAACTAAATTTTAAAAAATCACACTTCTGAGATGCTCATAGCCAGATCGCATGCTATGATATAATTGGAGTTCATTCTAATTATCGCCTGGACTCCGACACGACAAGTCACAGATACACCATCCCCAGGCTACTCTGGTCCGAAAGACATAATATGCGTTCTATCTGGTTTCTTTCGAACATTAAAACAGTGAGTGCACAGAGACACGAAGGTTCTAAAATTCTCAAATGTATGTCGTCCTTCCCACGTTCTGGCGTATTGAGGATTTTGGTGCTTCTGAATTCTGGTTACTTTATCATTGCTCTTGGAGAGATCTACAGTCTCATAAAGTGACAGATCGATATCTCTAATAGTTTCGAAATTATAAGGAAAAACCTTTTTATCCCATGATTTTTTTGTCTGGGCAAATTAAAGCTCACTTTGACCACAGTTATGAAACGCTCTTTTTTTTTCTTCTCATTTTCTAATTCTTTGTATACTTCTTTAATCCCATTTCGGAAATTTGCCGTAGTGTCATTGCAGCCCAGTTACAACTGGAACAGACAGGTCGTCGCCACAGTGCAGCGCGGGTTGGGGGGGGGGGTGGTAGGGATACGTTATTTTTTGTTTAATTTTGCCCGGATGGCGGCTTGTTCGGCCGGCTATTGTCGATTTCCAAATGCCAAGGTATCTTTAACGTGCGCAACGTGCACACAGGCCCTCCGAATTTTTCGTCCGTATCCGAGAAGACTAGGTGCTCGATTCTATCTGCAAAATGAGGAAATTGTTGATACGCCAGTACAATATGGAGGATGAAATGTGGCTTTTCCTTAGCAAGGCTTGACTTTATCTCAACGTAAAAAGTATGAAGCCTAAATTGTATCCCGATCAATAATGAGTATAATATGGTTGCTATTTTTAGACAGTCGATATCGGATAATACAATTAAAACAGGAATAATCTCACAAATACGCAGGCCTTTACCGTGACAAACTCAGAGTGTTCGTCATGTAAGGCCAAGTTAAGTATTCTTGTATCTGATCACCCCCGAAAGGCAGAGCAAATATACCTTTTATTTCTTCCGGCTACAACTTTGCTTCTTCTGTCCTACCGCTCTGTTACACCCTGTCATTCGTCCTATTAATTTTCTACCACAATGTGACCGTTCTCGCGTCGTTGTTCTTTCTCTAAAATCAAACTGAAAACGCAACCAGCCCGACTACGAACTAAAATTTATCTGCGGCTATCTCATTTGGATACATGGTATCAATGCACGTGCAGTTTCTTCCTTGGGGGCCACACAGGACACTCGCGGGTATCTCATACCTTGGGCGCATTCCTCGTAATCTTCTGTTATTCCCTTCGGCTGGAAGTGCACAGAGTCAAGTCGGTTTTGTCTGGCTTCTAGTGTGAGAATGATGTGGACTGTGGACTAAGCTTGAGGTCCCCTGAGTCAAGCCTATTTTGTCTGCCTTCTAGTGTAAAATTGATGTGGACTGTGTAGTTATGCTAGAGGTCCCCAGAGTCAAGGCTGTTTTGTCTACCTTCTAGTGTGAGATGTGGACTGTAGAGTTAAATGAGCCCTCGCACACTGGCGAGACCGAAACAAATCTGTCTCAAGTCAGTTGACGGAATGAGAGACCTCACGCACTGAGTCAAGAGAGTCGCAAAACAGACTTGACTCAGCGTGCCAGCCGCGTTTCGTTTATAAGACAACTAAATCACAAATGTCACGACTACAGGGGACACGGTGGTCTAGAGGCAAGGTGCTCGCCTCTCATGCCGAAGGTAACGGGTTCGAATCCCGGTCGGTGCAGGCATGTTGGAAGTTTGGGATTTTTCTCGTATTTTCCTGTCCCTGATCCTATGGTCGGTAGGATCGAGGACCTAGACTTCTCGGATAAGGAAGAAAAACTCGGAGGGCCAGTGTGGACGTTAAAGATACCTTGGCAGTTGGAAATCGTGAAGAGCAGGCCGAAAAACAACCGCTGCCTCGGCAAAATTCTAAATAAAAAAACACACACACAAACTAATCCCTACCACAACAAGAAAAATAAAACAATGAAAAAGTGAGGTGTGAATGCCAAGGGCAGCGAAACCTCTTAAAATAAAGACCTAAACACAAATGCCACGACAACACGTGGAAACAATGTAGATACCCATCAAATCAGTTACGTATTAATCCGCTTCAGCCACTTTTGATGAATTTTCACTACTCAATACTAACCTTGACAACTATTTTCACTTCCACGAGTGTTGCTACTACATCCACTACTTTTACTAGAGCTACTGCTGCCGTCATCACACATAATTATGAGAACAGCTACGCCCACTATTGTTCCACAATCACCCTACTGATAACCGCTACCACTGGTCTCTACTACCACGGCCTCACTAGCTGACCTTACCAGGCACCACCACTAAAGAACAACCGCAATATTAATTATCTACACCATTTCCTACGTCCAGCGCCACCACTACAAAGATCAGGAGCATAGTAAATGGTGCAGAAGAACACAAGAGACGGCACTTCTACTGCTAACAATGTTGACATAGCCCAGTGAAGCGAAGCAAGGGAACCTCTAACGTGTCCAGCTGTGTCTTAACACCATGCACGCTTCGGGCAGTCAAACATAACATTAATCTCACCACGTCATTGCAGTAGCAAATAATTGTGCGCACACATTAGCAATAACTGCTTACACAATAAACACGAGCTCGGCCTATCCGATGAAAATGAATGTTTATTCTACTAAAATATTAATGTAAAAAAAAAAAAGAATAATAATCAACAATCATAAATAACACTGTTATCCTTTGACTTGACGGCGCCCAGAATGTTTAGTCCATACAGGTGAAAACTGATTATAATGTGATATCAATGAGGAAAGATTCGATACTAACAGGAGACTAATTCTACTTACAGTCATATATATATAAACCAACAACTAACCATAATAAATGACCCTGTTATCTTTGGACCGGCCGGCGCCCAGAATGTTCAGTTTACACAGCTGAAAGCCGAACAGTTATGAGATATAAATGAGGAAAGAATCGATACACACAGAAGACCTACTCTACTTAAAACAGCAATATATAGATAAAAAAATAAAATAACACAATAAATAATACTGTTATCCTTCGACCTAATGGCGACCTGAATGTTCAGCTTACACAGCTGAAAGCCCAACTGTTAAGGGTTATAAATGAGGGAAAAAAAGTCAATACAATTGTGGTTTTCTGTCAATGTGTTACGATCGCCGCCTCACTAATAATACCTGAGCAACATGTTTCTTGTGTTACAATGAAAGCGGGCGTTCATATGAAAACGGGGAACACAAAGGTAAGGTGGTTTGATTATCTGGGGTGTGTGGGGGGAGAGGTAGAAAACAGCTGTGGGCTGTAGGAAGATTGTACATTGTATCCACCCAGACAGTGCCCAGTAGGAAGATTGTACATTGTATCCACCCAGACAGTGCCCAGTAGGAAGATTGTACATTGTATCCACCCAGACAGTGCCCAGTAGGAAGATTGTACATTGTATCCACCCAGACAGTGCCCAGTAGGAAGATTGTACATTGTATCCACCCAGACAGTGCCCAGTAGGAAGATTGTACATTGTATCCACCCAGACAGTGCCCAGTAGGAAGATTGTACATTGTATCCACCCAGACAGTGCCCATGGCGAGGTGCAATTGATCAGTCAAACAGACTAATGTATCTCCATCCATCATAATGTATCTTCTTGTAGACCTCACCATAATCCTGCACGTCTTAGTCCCTCCAAGGTATTCATGCACTCCCCAGAAATGACAAAATGTACCATTCTCAATACGATTGTGTAAGAACAACAACAACAAAAATAATAAAAATCTCAACATTATTTGAAGTAATTATGGGAAACATTCATTTTAATGTCACGGTTTAATTAAATCGAATCTTTTTTAATCTTGCACTAGAACTTGAGTAATCTGGAGTTAATGCAGGAGTGATTAAAAAAAAATAAAAAAATTATTGTATGAACTGCTGATTTATGGCATTTCTTGCATGGTCTCAGTACAATTTTTATCGTCTGACAGACATATAATTTTCATTTGAAATCAACAGAATTTGAATTCTATCATTCTAGAATTTCCCCTAAGTTACAAAAGGAATTCCAATAAGTACAATGACACATTCTTTCCGATTGTCATAGTTTATAGGAAGGCATAATTAACACCGGAGCTTCATTTCTGTTCGGTTTTAATAGACACTCCTTTCCAAACAGAAAGAAACAAATATTTTAAAATCATCCATTTTTAAATTCCGCCAGATTATCAGGATGTGTGTGTGAGAGAGAGAGACAGAGAGAGAGAGAGAGACAGAGAGAGAGAGAGAGAGAGAGAGAGAGAGAGAAAGAGAGAGAGAGAGAGAAAGAGAGAGAGAGAGACAGAGAGAGAGAGAAAGAGAGAGAGAGAGAGACAGAGAGAGAGAGAGAGAGAGAGAGAGAGACAGAGAGAGAGAGAGAGAGAGAGAGAGAGAGAGAGAGAGACAGACAGAGAGAGAGAATGACGTAAGTGTTAGCAGTCACAGTTCACACGGGAGCAAAACCCAAGGGAGATGATCGTCAAAATGGACTTCAAAATGGGTTGTCTAACCTTTCAACAATTTTGTCGATATGACAACGATACATTTGACAACTATAAAATTTTGCGCAGTCGGCAAAACATACTGAGAGCTCTCTACATCGAAAACACTAAAAGCGAAAAGAAAGAAAAAAAAGCATTGGGGGGGGGGGGGTGTCATATTAAATATATAAATTATGGTGAATACACTTTAACATTTCCACAAGTACAAAATTATTCTAAATAAAAGACCTGTACAATTTCAGGAATTATATTGTAAAAGTGACCAAGTTTTACACTAACATTATACATATATAGCAATTACCGTCAACGTCAGTTATTAACGAACATTCCTGTGCTGTTGGTTGCATGGACTACGAGATAATTATTCCAGCTACTTAGCTAACATATTGATAAATCAGAATTCCGGTTGCGTGCAGTACAAGCGCCATCACTTCTCTGCAAAGATATCCGTTTTAAAGATGCATGTAGGACTCCCAAACATGCCAGGACTCCCAAGCGTGGCAGATTGCACACGCTGGGCAAAAATTTCACCAACACTTCAAGGCACTAATCAACAATAATTTCACGCCGTACGCAAATATTGACAGTTATTTAAGTATGCACCGACCAGCACATGGTCACTGTGCGCGACAATGCCAACGAAGCGATCCTCATTGTGCATGCTTCTCAACTGAGAGGCAAAACCTTTTGAATCCCCTGAAATCAAAATTAAAATTGAATGCATTGTGGTCAATTGATTTTCCTCCCCTCTTACCTGTCTGAATGACCTTGCCCAATTTGAAGCCATGTTCACTGACATGGTGTCGAAGTTTGCTCTCAAATCTGGGAGGCAGTTAGCCTAGCAGCAATAGCATTGAAATAACTCAGTACTCCCGAATAGTCAGTCAGACGGCATTCATAACAATTGATACCAATGCGCACTAGCTGCGCAATATGCCACATTTGGGAGACATGGTCTGCATCGAAAGACCCAGAGGTCACAAGCATGTCAGGGTGCACACCAACAACTGGGACTAGAGTGCATTGAGTGTTTGGGAGATCTGTCATGTTTGGGAGAAAATATGAGGCGAATAAACGTTGTAGTGCCTAGTTAAGTCTTCAGAAAAGTGAAAGGAAGAAAAAGGCAAGTGATCAAGATGGGGATCGAACCCTCGACCTCTGCTACGTCACCAACCGCCTTGCCAGGAAGAAGAAAACCAGTGACTTAACCATTCGGCCACTGCATCTTTCCCCCCCCCCCCCCAAAAAAAACAACACAACAACAACCGGCCGCAGCCGAACAATCAGGCGATGTCTCGTACTTCTCTTAACTCATGTTTGGGAGGCTACAAGATTAGGAGTACTCCTTTTTTTTAAATTTTAAATATTAGGTTAAAGTCAGGACTGGCTCCATGATTAAAATGAGGGTTAGGGTTGGTTTAGTAGGTATTAGAGACATCCTCATTTCGATTCAATCTAATAAAAAGCGTGCCGACAAATATCAAATTCTTACACCTGGCCAGAACAATATTTGGGGCTTAAAACAGCCACAGGCCGGAATAAAAGTTCTTGCCAGACACACCTCAAGCTTATTTATGAACTACAGTATGTGTTTGTGTTGATGGCTGTTGGCCCTGAATACCATGTTGGTAGCAAGGACCATCTGTTGCAGCCGCATTGTCGATGCACTGACCCAGGAGGACGTAACTCACCTAGGGGCTGATAATCCTGCAGAGGTAACTTATCGATATTTTCCAAACAAAGCCCAGCCACGCGGAATAGGTAATAATAATCTGTGGATATGTGTGTGGATGTACACGATATTTTTATTCGTATGTCGTAGATTTCTGTTTGACCGCGTGTACTCGTGTATAATTCTCTTCTTATTTGCATTATGTGACAGTTTTATTAATATTATGTGTGTTTTGTTGTTTCATATGTCTGCATTTTATTTGTATTATGAACAAGTATAATAACTATGTTCGTTTAGTTTGATTTATCAGACCTGTTTGTCTAGGTCTTGGTATTTTGTATGTGTCATATGGTAGACTCAGAGACAGACAGAGAGACACACAACCAGACAGTCATGCAGACAGATAGGCGGATGGGTTGACAGACAGACAGACAAACACACAAAGGCAAACAGAAAGACTGGTCAGATAGATAGATAAATAGATAGATAGATAGATAGATAGATAGATAGATAGATAGATAGATAGATAGATAGATAGATAGATAGATAGATAGATAGATAGATAGATAGATAGATAGATAGACAGATAGATAGACAGACAGACAGGAGAAAACAGATAGATAACCAGACATAATTCATTAAGTAAGACAGACATTGAAACGACACAACGAAATAACAGTAGAGGAAACCTTAAGAGCACCAGCATTGTTCTAGTGTAATATCATCCTCTATAACACATAGAACCTGCTAATATATATTCAGTAGGCCTACACAAATCAATACCAGATATTTGTAGGCTCAAGTGATATTGTTATTCACACGTATAATAAACCCAGTTAGCCAGTTCATCGATGTTCGCCTCTCACCAGTACCCTAGACCAGTGGTTCCCAAAATGGGGGTAAATTAACTTCCAGGGGTACCTTTCGCATGCTCATGGGTAAATTTACATATTGATATCTGTTCGGCATAATTGTTCATAAATATGTGAAATAACATTGTTATTATGAGCCATTATCATTAGTGTTACTAGCCGACTCGGGCAAGACAAATCTTACAATATTTCCTTGTACCAAGCCCAGATGCACATTAGAAACGGCATTTAGATTTGATGCAAAGACTAATAAGTCGTTTTGTAAAGCAATTCCTTGCACAATACACAGATATGGTAAAGTTGACTTTCGGCAGCAACGTGTAAAGAGAGACGTAGAACGCAATTTCCGGTCACACATTTGTATTTTATTCGACGAAAATGCGTCTCGTTTTCTGCAGTTCATAAATGGTTAATAAAATAATGTTAGAGGTTTGTCCAAAACGGAGGTGTACCCGCAATTTATCGTCAAAATTTGAGGCAGTACATCAAGTTTCATAATTTCTGATCGCTTAATCGCAAAGTTTTAGTTGTTTACATGTTCATCCTCTAACTCCATTGTAGCAAAGGTACTAGAAACAATAACGAAAAAGATGGAGACAGCTACCGCGTTTAGCGTGCACAGATTTTGCACCGCCACCTAGCGGTGAATGCGCTGAAGTCATGAACAATGCAGTATTTTAAGAGGCCAAAATTAAATAGGGAAAATATTGAATTTTTTGCACTGTACAGCTATCGCTGTAGGCCTTGACTGAGGTCACTTGTTTTGTAATGATAACTTCAAGCGCTGTGGGGAAAACTTTTTTTCCCCAGTCACAGCAGCACTGTCACAAATTCTTCATTTTATCAAGCATTTTTTTTCATGCACTGCGCCATGGGCCCCACCCCCGATAAGAGCGCAAACTGCGTGTACGATTTTTTTAGAGGTGCGAAGAAGGGAGTGTCACATCTTATCGTTTGTAATATCTTTGATTATAGTAAGATAATGTTAGTATTTGAACATAATAATGTTAAAAACCAGTATTTTAAAATGCCCTTTTTTGGGTTGCTTTTACCATGATAGAAGTGCACATCTACACTGCTGGACAAAACAAGGAGGGTGGGGGGGGGGGGTAATTTACTTCCAAAAAGTTGCCAGGAGTAAACAGGACGTAGAATGCTGGTAACCCCTGCTATGATGTTATCAGCCTAGCAGCTGCCGCGGTATATACACAATGATATCGTTCGATCGCACCTACAAGTACAAATCTGCTGTGTCGATGAAAACGATTATGTGCGTCAATATAGCATATAGGTCAACCCCACTTCTTTTTTTTTTTCCCCACAATATTTTTAGAATATTCTTATAAATACTTGCGTCCTCCAAGTTTTTTTTGCGCTAGGGGTACGTATTTTAAAGCTTTTTGTGACTCCAGAGCTAGGGAGCTCCTCCCGAACTACTCCTAACAACAACTTAAGTAATTATTCTTTCAGATTTCTTTTTGTTTTCCTCCTGTTTTTTTGTTTGAAAGGGTAAGGGTCAGGGTTAGGGATTGGATAAGATTTAGGGTTGAGGATAAGAACGGGGTAAGGGATAAGTAGGTATATGTACCGCCCCCCCCCCCGCCCCTCCCTCTACAGTGCAAAATGCTTGGGATGCGTATTGTACAACACAAGTAACAGCAGCCATATTTTTATGGTACAAAATTTGCTTTGTCTTTTTCTCGCAGCTATAAATCTGTACGGCTAATAGTAATATTGTCATTAATTTTGGTCATCAGAAGTGGAAATTGAACAAAGATTAGAGCAGTGCACTACGCCAAATTACTTTTGGAGGGTCTGTTGTGAGATCTCGTTTTTGGCTACACTATTGTTTTTTATCCATAGCATAGTAGGTGCATTTACTGTACTATAAACTTGTGGGAAGGGGGGAGGCAGGCAGGCAGGCACATAGACAGATAGACAGAACAGATATATAGACAGACAGACAGGTAGATAGATAGATAGATAGATTAGCTAGATCTATAGATGGATAGTAGTAGCATGAGAAGTAGTAGTAGCAGAAGTGGTAGTTGTAGTAGTTTAGTTGGTCTACATTTACTGGTGCCTAGCACAAGACTGATGGCGGGTGGTAATGATGCTCCACGCGAGGGGGTGAGGGAGAGGCTGGGGTGACAATACCTGCCCCACCTCTGCTCATATTTACGGCCCCAAGGTCGACCTGGGCGGTCGGTGTAGTATGAATAGTAATAACACTTGTACCAACATAAAAAACAAAAATATTTTTAGAGCTTAATATCACAGAATGCTCGATAGAAATGACTGCACTGATCGGCACTGAGTACCCTATAGGTAATATTCTGTATAACAGGCGTGGCCAAACCGCGGCCCGCGAGCCACATGTGGCTATCTGACCGTCAGTTTGTGGCTCGTGGAAATGTGTTGGCTGAACTTTTTTGTTGTTGTTTTTGAAAACATTTGGTACATATTTGTCCTTTGGGGTTACTGAAGTCAATATCGAATTAACCGTTTTAAAAAGCTGCACATATGAGTAAGTATTCTTCCATGCACGTGTTTCTTAATAACTATATACATTTTTGTAACAAAATGTGCATGCAACAATAAAAAGATGTGTGCAAATTTTGTTCATATCTTGTGACTCTCGAACATCTGTAGTTTATTGTATGTGGCTCTATATCAAGTAAGTTTGGCCACCCCTTCTATATATATATAACATGATGAATGAAGACGCCACATACTGAACGTGAGTGCGAGGGCTCCGAACCTCCAAATGGTCGATCGCGCGCGAGTGCCAGACACTGGCTGTCTCCAGACACGACAGAGTCCGTCTCCAAAACGATCAGTAACTAAAGTCAATGGCCACCCCTCCCCCAAGGCCCGACCCACTCCCCCCCTTCAAGAAATGCCCGCCTCGTCGCTGTCCTTAACGCTCCCATCGACCAAAGTTGCGACACTTTTTAGTTCCACGCCATTTATTCTGGTTATTTCCCTTGGGTGGTCATTGAGCATCTTCTCGCGCGCACGAAGTTATCGTTCTTTTGCCGTTTTATCGTTGTTAAAGTAGAACAATTCTATACTTGGTATCCTTCTCTCTCATCTCTTTTATTTTCTCAGTGTCTTTATTTTTCGAACGTCCATTCAATCCTCCTTTTTTGTTTCTTTTCCTTCCTCGCTGACTCCGATTAAAACGAAACGACGTGAGTTTTCGAAAGTGCTTTTTCATTGTCCATATCCTCTCCTGTTTTTTTCGTTTTCTCTTTCTTATGTTCAATCACCTACGATCAGACTGGAGAAATTATTTACACGTACTCAGTCAGTTAGTCACAACTGCTTAGCTCACTTAATGACTTCCTCTGTGTTCTAGACCAATGTTTAGGTCTTTGGTTTTGGTCAATCTCTGCCCTGGGCATGTGCACTTCACCTTTTTCTTGTTTTGTCTTTCGTTGTTGTTGTCATCTCTGTGGCTTTCTCAGCCCTCAGAAAGGCTCCCGTTTTGGCTTCCGCTGTCCTATTCTTGATTTTTGTTTCTCTTCTTTCTTTCTTGCTCGCTGGCCCCCAAAGGGGTTCCCCATAGGGCTGCTTCTTTCATTTCCTTTGTATTCATGGGTTGGCGCCATGGAGACAGCTGAAGGGAGAATAAGACAGACTTCCCTACTGTGGAAGGGGAGGGGAAAGGTTGTTGGGTTCTCCTTACACTTTTTAGACCCCCAGACAAGCCTTTCTTCTATCCTTCGCCCCACCCCTCCCTCGTGGTCTGTCTTGACTCCCTTCCCTCTTTCATCTCTAGCCATGTATATCTTTCATTTCTCCGTGTCTATCTTTCATTTCTCCGTTCCCATAACTCTCTCTCTCTCTCTCTCAAGTCGCCCCCTGCTTCTACCACGCCCCTGGTATTCATCTAATCTCGACATTCTTTTTTTTTCCTCTTTCAACCTGTTTCCTTCCCTTTCCTCCTCTACCATGTATTCCTCTCGCCCCTCTCTATATCGTCAAAATTTACACCCACCACCTAGACCAACCCATTTCTATCCTGCTTCTCCCTCACTGTCTGTCTATCCTTCCCGTTCACTTCTGCACTCCACAGGCTTGTCTAATCATAATTATGCACGATCGATGCCCTCTCCCGCGTGTCCTGAGCAGTTTGTTCAACCCTTCCCTACAACACTAAGCACAAACACTGGGATAAAGTAAGTGGGAATTTCCTAGTTACCCGGCACATTTCCCAGCCATAAACACAAAGCCGATATTATCATAATACGACAGGTCACAGAAGTGGAAGTGAGTGAGAGGGGGAAACACTTAAAAGAATAAGAAAGATGGACAGAAGGAATAAGTATCCTTTAACTTATATATTTACTCACCCGCCCCCATGTCAAAATGAAGGACGGACAGAAGGTATAAAGACATGAAAGGAGTGAATTAAACAAAAGACAAGAACAATGGCCAAAATGGATCAAAAAGACGAAAGATGGACAGAAGAAATGAGGTAACACGAGAAGATAACAACACGAAAGATGGACAGAAGAAATGAGGTAACACGAGAAGATAACAACACGAAAGATGGACAGAAGAAATGAGGTAACACGAGAAGATAACAACACGAAAGATGGACAGAAACAATATGTAGGACAATATAAACGGGAGTAAAAGCAACTTTATACGTTTCCAATACAGTCATGGTGTAGTGTTGTACGTTACTTTACTCTCCAGGTATTTCTCCATTGAAATCATAATTGTGTTTAGCTCTTTATTTGAGGAGATTTCGCTGTCATTGGCATTTACACCTCATTTTTCTTGTTTGTATTTTTCTGGTTCTTCTTTCTGCCTGTGTTTTGTGGTAGGGATGAGTTCGTTTTTTTTTTTTCTTTTCTAATTTTGCCCAGGCAGTGGCCTTTTTCGGCCTCCTCTTCTCGACTTTCAGCTGAAAATGTTTTTTTTAGCTTGCGCAACGTGCATACTGGCCCTTCGTTTTTCGCCCTCATCCGAGAGGACTAGGTGCGCGATCGTACCTACCACAGGATCAAGGACAGGAATATCTCTCCCCCCCCCCCCCCCGAAATAAATTCCAACATGCTTGCACCGACCGGGAATTGAACCCGGTACCTTCAGCATGAGAGGCGAGCACCTCGCCTCTAGACCAACGTGCCGCCATGAAATCACAATATTATTTCCATCATGTTAAGATCTACAACCACTGCGGTAGAGAAGAGAAGTTACTGGAAGAGTGCACGAGACTGAAAAGTAGACAAAGAAGTAAAACAAACCTGTTACTCAAATCACATCAATAAAAGATAAAAACACAAGGATCGATCCGCACAGAATTCTGGAAAGGGCAGAATACTTAAGACGTCCAATGCCCCTCTTTTTTTAGAACGTTAAGACAAGAAAATTGCTCTATGCTTCACAAATGAGATAGCCTGAACTCCGAGACATTTCAAGTCAAAATGGAAGAAGACGGGAGCGAAAACACATGGAGGGAGAAGCTAAAGAAAAGCATAAAAATGGGATGAGACAGAGTGAATTCAGAAGTAAGACTAGTACTTAAAAGTCCACGGAGAAACAATTTGTACGTGAAGTGCAATCGTATTAATTAGTGTTTGAAGATCTTCAATAACAAATAACAGCTGGACACTTTCCTATAATGGAAATTAAATATACAAAAACCAAAAAACTAAAATAAAATCGAAGTATTTTGTTTAGCTTTGTTTTGTTTCTTTTTTTCTGTCTTTACTGCCATTTGACTGCTCTTGAGGGAAAAAAAAAATACAGCAAAAAATACCATTTCAGCATAAACCAATCAAATTTAATACATATTTGCAACACTGACATCAACTGTTCCAATTCCCCTACGTGTTCCTAGTTGCTATTTTTAGCAAGTTCACGTCACAAGGATTCACTCGATATAAATAGCTTTAAATGTTCGCATTTGATACTGCAAACCATTCATATTCTAATTCCCCCCCCCCCCCTCTCTAAACTGACCAAATGCATTTCTTGTTTCTGAAGGCATCCGCCCATTCCTACAGGCTTGAAAATCCACTGTAGACATTCAGACCTGAGAAGCTTTTTTCTGAAGGCTGTTGTTTTAAGTAAGTACTCACCCCAAGCGTTTTGCGCTAGGGGCGCGTACGTACACGTACTATCGCTAACCCCGTCCTTATCCTCAACCCTAAATCTTATCCAATCCTTTAAAACCCTGCTCAATTTAACCAAAACACATGAGAAAATCAAACAGAAAATCTGAAAGAATAATTAATTAAGGCTTTTGTTAGGAGTATTGCGCGAGGAGAGCTCTTTAGCTCTGGAGTCACAAAAGACTTTAAAATACGTACCCCTAGGGCAAAAAAACTTGGGGTACGTCCCGTACTCGTAACAGCATGAACATTTTGAGAGAACTGGGAGGGAAGATAATCGATGATATCGATGACTGGGTTATCACAGTACCCGATAGCATTAGAATGGACAATTTTGGTGGCTGGACTTCCCGGGTACATTACAACATGGAATCAATCATTATTAAGTGGCTGGACCATCATAATAATTATTTTATGACATCGGAATCCATTATTTTAAAAGCTGGGCTATCATTACACTTTATGGCGTGGGAATGTATTATTTGTGCTGGGTAGTTGTGGTGTAATCTATTTCAGTGGCTGGACCATCACGATAGTTCATGACACACAAGGAGTCGATTATTCTAATGGCAAGGCAAGCATAATACTTCAAGACATAAGAATGCATAATTTTCGTGTCTGAGCCGTCCTGATACTTTTTAGCATGGGAATCGATTATTTTCGTGTACTGAGTCAATGTGGCATTTAATGGCATATGAATCGAGTTTAGTGGCTGGAATATCATGTACTTCATGGCATAGCACGCTCATTATTTCAGTAGCCATGCCAATGTGGTACTTAACGGAATGGGGATCGATTATTTTAGTGGCCGAGCAGTCAGGGTACTTCAGGGGAGTGGGAATCGATTACTTTAGTGGCCGGGGATTCATGGTACCTTATGGAGTGAGAATCGATTATTTTAGTGGGCGGGCCAACGTGGTACTTTATGGCACGGCATTGATACCCGAAAGTCCACGTGGAGAGCCAATAGATCAGACTTTTTTGTCTCTGTTCAGCCAGCAGCGCCTGTAAATCGGACAACCCCTGGGATGTGTAAGTCACGTGTGATCCTGTGGGAGTGGCGACTTAGGGCTGAACGTGCTCGTCCGCTCCTTTAATGAAAATGGATGTTACGTTGATGTTCTCTGTTGATGGACACTTGTACATGTCGTTTTTCTAGAATTTCCGGCCTCTGGCACAGTGATTTTACTCTTCTTTTTTTTTTCGGAACGGAAAGGAAGGGGGTGGGGGGCGGTGGAGGGAAGAGGAAGAGGAGGACAGAGGGGTGCGGTGCTGATTGTTATTTTTGTTTTTGTGTGTTATTTCTAGAGTTTCAGCTTCTTACATAAGTCATAAAGTATAGTACTTTCAATTAGTTTTACCATCGCAGATAAATTATTGTTATTGTCGTTGTCGTCGTGTATTGCTCTGTGTGATTGGTAGAATTTCATCTTCTTGTAAAACACATACATGAAATCGGTACTTATCATTGTTCAAACGTGTTGTTGTTGTTGTGCTATGGTTGTGGTTGATGTGAAGTTGAAATATTGTTGCATTCTGCAAAGCCCGATGTGAACAATGCTATCAAGTTGTTTTTGTGTTGTTTTTTTTTTCAGGGGGAGGGAGGGGATGCAGGGGGTGAGGCACACAATATTGAATTTTGTACCAAGCTCAACGGCCATCTCACAAATATTCTTTTTTCTTTCTTTCCCGCTTTCTTCAACTTTGAAAATATTTCCCCCCTGAGCGCAATAGTCATTATTAAGTACATTGATTTCTATCCGTCCATGGCCAAGCACATGAACTTTATCAATGAATTTAGATGACGACGGCATGTTTCTAGGTTTTATGATTGTTTTGGAATTCTCGGCGTAAATGTCCCAACTAGCTCTTATTTATACACTCGCACACAATCGTCTTGTTCTAGGATTGGCGGAGACGCAAAGACTTAACCCGTGTTCACGCCAGAAATCCGCTTTCGTTAACTTCCGTATTACTCACGAACGGATGAGGTTAATCTTTATATCTCGCCTACTCGTGTTCTCACGTGACTCTCGTTATCGATCGTTTCCGAACGTGAACTTTCGTTCGTGAAATCTTTTTTACCGCCGCCGTAAAATTTGTCCCGTGAACTCTCGTATGTTGGTGTGACGCGACAATACACGATTAGCGGTGTGTGTGTGTGTGTGTGTATGTGTGTGTGTGTGTGTGTGTGCGAGAGAGAGAGAGAGAGAGAGAAAGAGAGAGAGAGAGAGAAAGAAATTCAGGCCCAACAGTGGTGCGGCAGAGAATTAATGTTCAGTCTAGCATTCTTATGCCGGCAGAAGCTACTCACTCGGACGGACACGAGTGTGAACACGCAGTCGTCTGTTAACATACGTGCAGAAAACGAACGCACGGAAGCGGATCTCTGGTGTGAACAGACGGTTAGATAACAGAGCAAAATCCACCCACAATCTGGTTCATTTCGTCTCGGAGCTCGGGGCAGCTCTCGCTGTGACCTGAATAAATCTACATCAACTTCAATAACGCAAACTCACGCTTTCATTGCAAATTTCACATCACGGCAGCGTAATCATTATGAAACAGATGTTATACCCTCGCCACAGCAAGAAATACCGCAGCCGTTATGAAATAAACCCGCCCGCCATGACAAGCAAGCATATCGTCATGGTGCTAACCTTTTGGCCTAAGTCAGACTTAGGCCAAAAATGAATGTACCTGTTACGTCATTGCCCTATCCATGGTGCATCTATCAATGTAAAAATCATTCAAAAGTGCCAAGCCATTATCTTGGAAATAAAACTTTCTGTAAGTGTAATTGCCTGACTCATTCATAGACGTTGGCTAGTTTGGTTCTGGGGTTGTTTCAGCCAACGAGGATGATGGCCACCTCTACCTAGAGTCATTTTGGCCTGAGTCTGACTGCATTGCAAAAGAATTTAAATGAGTTGTTTTTTTTTGCGATTTTCTCAGAAGCGCAAAAAATGACTTAGGCCAAAAGGTCACCACCATGACGATATTGCAAAATTTGCGTTGGTGGATAGATTTGTCCAGACAAAGTTCATTCTCCTGGACTTCAATTAAATCTTGGTGTGAATGACTCTGAGCACAAACATTCGGATATCCAAGCCGAAAAATTCCGTCGTAGTTTCTAAAGATGGATTTGGAGAGGACAAATCAAATAATTCAAACCTGTCTTGCTGAAAACAATTTTATAAAGCGTTTATGTTCATTCTGTGCGTTTACAATAAGATCCCACATACAGTACAAATAAATTATACAGTAGGGTTATACGTAACGGTCATTTCTTTCAAATTAACATTTTATATAGTACGAAATAACAGCAGCAATAGCATACATAATTATGTTACGGTCTCTGTCGGTCAGGGATGACGACCATGGAATTTTGCTCTATTGTGAAATTGCCAATGCTGGAGTGTCAGTCTCTATCGCAACGTTTACATCTGTGGGTGATCTCAGATCTCTTGCATTTCTAGCGTTCTACAACAACAACAGCAGCAACAACAACAACAACAACAACAGCAGCAGCAGCAGCAACAGCAAACAAACAAATCAAGGAGCAAAAAAAAATTTTAAAAAATGTGCGCACCCATTGTGACACAAGTATTAATATGGAGACAGTTACTCGACAAGGAATAACGTAAGGTAATAAATATTCATTTGTCTCATTCATTGTTGTTTGGGTTGCCTACATGTAAATGCGGAGACTTGATAATTGTATGGACAAAGAAAGATCACTGATATGATGACAGGAAGAGAAGGCTCAGATGCCAGAGAGACTGTTACAAAAATGTGGCATCAAAAACAATAAAAATTACTCGCACCTGATAAACAAAAACACAAAAGCAAAATACAGGGAATACACACACACACAAACACAGCAATACGAATTTTTAAAAAACAACAAAAAAAAACAGAAGACCGAGGAGCATGACAAAATAAAGAAATATATGGAAGTCAATACACACAGACAGAAAAACAGATAAATAGGACGGATGGATATGGATGAATGGACGGGTGGGTGGATGGATGGATGGATGGATGGATGGATGGATGGATGGATGGATGGATGGATGGATGGATGGATGGATGGATGGATGGATGGATGGATGGATGGAAGGAATGATCGATAAGTTAATAAATAAATACGTAAATAAATAAATAATTAATAAATAGGTAAATAAGGTATCACATTTATATGAAAAAATTACAATTTTTTTTTTTTTTTGGACAGACCTGAAAAAGCGTCCCTTTCTATTTCCGAAGGTGATACATGACGTCCATTTCTTGGTCTTCTGAAACTGCGCCAACCTCAGATCCATGTGATTCTTGGGGTCTTGGAAGTTACGACAACTTTGTGATCCTACCATGTCTTTGATGTACCTACGGCCTCCTTCTGATTTCTTCATGATACTTGACAGGGGTGTCAGTACTAACGAGTTAAACTTTATAAATAATGATGTAAATAACACACTTTTTCCAACTCCGTCTGTCACATCGGGAATTTAGATTCAAAGACAAAAGTTTTTGACGAGACCACTTTGCCACAACTGCAATGTTTCACAGTGCTTTTATCGTGCTGTGAGTATTGTCCTGGTATTCACATGATGCGTCACAACCGGCACTTTACGCATGAGGAAACGATATGTTCCGTAAGTCTAGGACCGGTCACAAACTAGTCAGACATCAGACTCCTAGTTTCTCTACAACAATTCTATACCTCCTGCCGCCACAGACCTTCCTCGGTGCTCACAAATTAATGTCTGGACGCCCACGAGACATTCACACTCAGTACTAAAGCTGGCAAGACGTCATAATGAGTTCAGCTGAGCTCATGTGAGACGACACATTGACATAGTGACACTCATTCAATACCAGAAACAGATCGATTCAGTACAGAAGATCCTCACCTGTAAAGCCACCCTACGATTCATTCAAAATAACCTTTTGATATCTTTGTTTCTCAGCCTAGGGCTTTTGGCCCGAGAATTCAAAATTACAAGGCCTTTATCACTACAAATATAAGATTGGATTATGGACATTAGTCATCAAACACAATTCAGGAGACTACGAATGTGTCTGAACTATATAAAAAAAAAAGGGGGGGGGGGAGGGGGGGGGAGGCTTGACTTCTGGTTTTGTCCTATCGAGGAGTGCTAGAAATTCTGAAAACGTGGGTATTTTCTCCCTATTGGTTTCTTCCTATTGTTGATCACAGTAAACCTCGAAATAAATTGTCCCCTGCGTAGTGATTGTTGCCTTCTCATCGTTGTAAATCCAAAAATACACTCTGTTTACCACATTATGAGCAGTGTCCTGACAGTGCCCAATTAAAAAAAAAAGAATCACAGTTCAAATCTAACGTTACCAGCCATCACAAAATAGAAAACAAAACAAAAATTTCAAAGCGCGAATCAACTTGTCCAATAGAAATGAGCTAGAGCGGATCAGTACACACACCAATCTTGACTGCAATAAGAAACATGACTTACACACCATTGGTCCGTTACCGAAACCGCCACAGATGTAATCGCACAACTGAAAGCTACAACCTTTTTTTTTTTTTTTGCCAAATAATTTTAGGAACTCCTTGAAGGACTTTTATATTTCCAATTGACTAAGGAGAATCAGAATACTGCAGATCTTCATGGCTGAAGGTGAATTAAAGATAAGGTACACATTTCAAGTACATTTTCTGGGGGGCAAAGCCAGGTCCTTCCGACTCATGCGGTTTCATAATCAAAGCGAACTGTCCACATCAGATTTCTATTCCTAGTCCGCCAGTCGCCCCCCCTGACGGCTGACTGTCGGTATGTCGCACGGTCTAAGCCAGGGAGTCTCACACTGGGGCAAACTCATCCCCAGACGCTGAATTTCGTATATCCGGGAGGGTGGGGGAAATTTGCTGATTCTGAATTTGTACAGATTTGTTTTTTCAATTAAAATAAAATTTAAAGAAAAAGAAAATCTGAACTTGAGATGAAAATCTGAAGTAAATTTTTTTTTTTTTTAGGGTAATTTTTGTAAACGAAAACAAACAATTTTTGTTTCTTTCTAACATTTTGGACTTAACGATCTCATTTTATACTTCTCAATTACGGGCTTGCCAATAAAATTATAGTCTAAATCAGAGCAGAATAATTGTAGGAAAAACGAAATATTGAACAAGTTGACCAGATGCAAGAATTATAGATGTACTATCTCTCGTATATTATTTACCCGAATAATATGTTCTTTAATACGAAGCTTTACCACCCCAAACCGCTTGTATTTTCAAGTATTTCGGTATATTTGGATATAATGAACAAATCAAGATGGGTTTAGAACTAAAATGCTCCGGAACCCCTGATGTGAGCAATGGCTGGTTCAGACGTTAGAGATAATGGTCTTTTGCGTAAAAACCTACTGACTAGTGATTGACGGCCCGGACAAGTGACGGATGGAAACTTGACCTTAATTTCCAGGAGTATGCGTCTCGCTTGCGTCGTTTTGACTTTTGTATTTCGCGCCCCGCTGTTCTGACTTCAAAGTAAAAGAAACAGTATGTAACTCAGAATCTCTTACGTATGTACAGTGTCGGAGCGTGGATGACACAGGGGCGGTTACCTGAACGCGTGATTTTTTTTTTTGCGTACGAGCTTTAGCAAAATTCAAGAGCGAGGCAGCAACACACCCCTAAACACATGTCATCGGCTAAGGGATTTCTCGTCCTGTCGAACACTGCCATGGGTGCTGCAATCTCTGGACTATGCCTGATACGACTCTAAACGTCACCGAAAATCCCTGGGCTGTGTTTGAGCTGCTGTGTGTTTGGAGGGCCGGTTGCTGTCCCGCTCCCGATTTTGCTAAAGCTTGTACGGAAAAAAATCACGCTGCCTGGGCTGGTGGAATGGACTCAAGGAGCGCTAACGGGCCACGGGACAATGGGCCTTGCATTGCCCCAGCAGCTGGCAACCCATGCTACGCCACTGCCTATAATATAATTATGTTATTTGAACCTTACGTTTTGAATCTTCCAAAACAGCATGAACTTTTACGTGCCAAAATTTAAAGGGATACAAATCCCAGAACCGGGTTGAGAGAACCAAGAAGAAAGACATAAGACAGAAAGACAAAACGCGATGAGTACAACAATAATGATAAACAACAAAAACAACAACAACAGCATCAGCAAAACCAGGACAATTTGACCTGTGAGCCTAATCAAAGACGTGTATTGCACATTCCCGGGGCTAACACAACAGGGGTGGGGCCAAATCGCGGCTCCCGAGCCACATGCGGCTCTATGACCTTCAGTATGCGGCTCGTTGAAATATGTTGGCTGACAAATAAGCACCATTAAAAATATCATTTTTTTTCTTTACTCTTTTAGTTTTAGTTTTGACAGTCTGAGTTTGTCATTGAAATGCAAATTCGCACGTTTTTCTGATATTTTCGGCCGCAGTTCATGACCTCATGTAATATGCTTCAGCCACGATTTTGAAAACAGTTGCTGTATATTTTTGTATTTTGTATACTTCTTGAATCCCATTTGGGAAATTTGCCTTTGTGCCATTGCAACCCACTTACAACTGGAGCAGGCACGTCGTCGCCACAGTGCAGCGCCCGTCGGCGTTTTTTTTGGTTTTTTTTTGGGGGGGGGGGTGGTAGGGATGAATTTTATTTAATTTTGCTCGAGCAGCGGCCTGTTCGGCCTGCTCTTTACGATTTCCAACTGCCAAGGTATCTTTAACCATTAACCTTTAATATGTGGACTTTGCGACTACTGAAACTAATACACAACATTAACAGTTTAAGAAAACTGCATACATGAGTAATCACAGATTGTTGCATACATGTACTTATTAAAATTATTTATATAATTTTTCTGTAGCAGAATGTGTATGTAACAAAACGTGTAGGTAAACTTTGTTGATATCTTGTGGCTCTCGAGCACCTTAAGTTCATCGCATGTGGCTCTTACAGTAAGCAAGTCTGACCACCCCTGTAATACAACATCTGTGGAAAAGATCGAATCCAATATCACACAGTCTGATAAGGTCATCTTTGTTTCAACCTCTGCCAGGGAGGCATCCAGGGTAAAAAAAAAACCAGAAAATTTAAAGCCATGGAAATAATTCTAATCTTATCTCGTAATACTAAATCTCTGCCAAGCGCCTTAGATATCAAATATTACGTACCATGTGCTCGAAAATGCACCAACAAACATTACCGTATTATGACATCTGAAAATCACTGTCTAGCCTGCAATACGAAAATTTATTTTCCTTTTAAATGCTGGGGGAGCGGCTCAATAACAGGTGTACTGTTCAAAACGTAATGCATATTATTCGTAGTTTTTACCACCGCACCTCTTTCCCGCCCCCTTGGTATTATCTTAAACAACAACACTAACAATCTTTTCCTAACAAAATGTTGGAGTGGAGCGACTAAGACGCCATGAAGTAGAAAAATAAATCCAATTTGGAAAGAGTTCAAAGACTGAATCAAACCAGAATTCTTTTTTATTTTTAAAAAGTTTTTCCAGATGTTGCAGCTAATCAAAGACATTCTCAGGTGCATTCGCTATAGGACAGACAGACAGATCCATACACCTGCACTGGCATTTGACATTAAAAAAAAATATTGATTTTGTTTTTACAGCTATTTCAAGTATAACGGTAATTCTTTCCTTCCAACTAACTAGCACCGTTAGGGCACGATCGTTCAATCCTAAGTCAATAACCTGTTGATACAGCACAGGGAACATCTAGGAAGCACATACGATACATTTTGGCTGTTTCTGTAAAGTTTTCCTGCAGCGGGCCTCAATTCTCCTCCCCTCCCTTTGTAAAACAAACGACCATATCAGAATGGCGAATGTCCATGATAAAGCCTTGATAATTTGAAAAGTTTAAATGACATTTTGCACGAATCTATTTGGCTCTTTCACTGGAAACACGGTTTTTAACTCATCAAACAACTTAATTTGCTGAACAAAAAATATAAATAAAACAAAATTTTAAAATCTATTACGGTAACTGAAAGAAAAAAATTTAAGCATCTTCCTCAGAAACCCCTGTCTCCCTTCATGCGAAAGGACCCCCCCCCCCCCATTTAAAAAAAAAAAAACAACAAAACCTTCCAAGCGATCGTACATTTGGATGACCTTTCACCAACTTCGGCTTTTAAACAGTCCAAAAACAGCATCACAAAACACACGTCTATGGATCCAGTTCCGTTCCGTGTCAATACAATGCTTGTTTTTTGTAACCTTTATGCCTGATAACAACAACAACAACACCACCACCACCAACAACAACAACAAAAATGTATGCAATTTAGTTGTCTCTAGCTTGAAACATGGTTCACGGCTTTTTACAGTATGATATGGCACAAGATAAGAATTAATATCATTTAATTCAAATTACTATAGCTTGAATGCTATTTCGTGCAGTCACCGCGCTACCTGAAGCCAGGTTTTTTCCCCAGGACGAACACATCTTAATGCCAGAAAACCGGGGCACTGGCCACTGTGTCCTACATTCTACAGAGGATTTTGAGGCTGTAAATAGTAAATGCAAAACTTCGGTATCTGGAGTTTGCGTCCGTCACGAAATCCCACATAAATTTACATTTCTGGGAAACTGATTTCATTGACTCTGGATTTGGCAGCACCGCTTTGGGAAATATTAACTGATTTAATCAGCTCAGGGCCGAATTAAGATTACCTCTGTAGGTTTCAGGCTCATTATTTCTGTGCTGACAACTCACCCAGGTCAGAGGGTTGAAAGCCAACATTTGTATCAGAACACGTTCTGTGCAGTGTTTAAAAAGAACATTGTTGGCTCTATGGTGTGTCTAAATTATGCATGTATACAAATGTCGAGCATTAATGTTGTTTGCAACTTTATCAAGCTGCTGTGTCGTCCGTGCCTGGCCCAGAACGGCCATCAATTGGAACACTTGCTATAACTCAAACATTTACACGTCTGTCCTCTTTAAATTGAATGATAAATCTTGGATGTATCTTAACTGACACTGCATTAATAAATATTCAACGTTAATGTACACATTTTTCTTTCTTTTCTTTCTCTTTTTCGTTGTTCTGAGACATCCTGGATTAGCAAACGAAGAATGCTCATTCCTCTCAAGGAGTTTTCCCTTGAAAAACCTACAAATCACCAGTTTCAGCAAATCCAGAAATACACTTGCACATACCAAGGAATAAATAATTCATCACGACCAGGCCTGTGGGTTTCCACGCATCTGTGATAAATAATACTACTAAGATAAGTAAGCAATTTAAACTTCTGGCACACCGAGTCAAGTCCATCTGGTCTCGGGTTTAGTGTGAGCTGTGGACTACGGCGTTATACGGGGATACGCGCACGGGTAAGAGCAAAACAAATCTGTCCCACTAGTCTGGGCACGACAGAAACGTCTGGAGTCAGCTAGAGGAAAGAGATCTCACGCACTGAGTCAAAACAGACTTGACTCGGTGTGCCATCAGCCTTAGTATTATAGAAAATGAGAATCTAATAGGTATTTAGCGGAATAAATATACGAGAGCTCACTAAACTATGACTATGGATGCTATAAACTGTGATAACAAGGGCTTTAATTAAGATACAACAGTGTTGAAAACGCGAAATGTGAGCCATTTCTTACAAAACTTTACGGTTAATACAACTATTTCATAATAGCTGCCTCTCCTGCGCCTTGCATGTGAACGCAAGGAAACGCTCATGAGAAATCAAGTATCAAGCAAACGTTAGAAACGCCTCCCGTTGTGTCTGATATAACCATTATTTCCTGCAAGGTTCGCAGAAGGTGTTAGATGCGCATTCACTTAGCATCACATTCTCTTTATGTGAGGTCTCGACTAACAAGCCAAAGCCCATATCTCTTTTCTGAAAGATCCACCACAAAAAGCAGAAAAGTATTCGAACTTCACAAAAATCGCACTGCAAATTCACATTTGGCCAAACATAAATATTAACTACAAGAAATACCACTAACTCCACGATGTTTTGACCGACACAGTCAGCATACTCAGCCAATGTCAGAGATCGATTATTGATTTTCTGATAAAAACCGAGTCATGACCATGATTGAGAAGGAAACAAAAATCACAAGGCACTGCATGGGTAACATAAGTTGACAGCTTCCACCATGGCATAATACAACAGATATTCAGCACAATTTCCTGGGCCTGCCACAGAATGCAAGAGATGGAGAAGGAAATAATAACATACCGCTGGCTTTACGTTTCACTGACTGGAAATATATAACAAATATACATTAAAGCCCGAACCACTAGCTGTTATAAACCGTCATTGTGGAAGTTTTCCCTTGCCGGGCCGATGAACATTAATTGAGATTCAACATTGAGATATGAACATTAATCTCAAAGGTCAGACAAACCTTACAGTAGAATTTGAACGCGCTCTTTCAAATCTTTAGCGTGTTTGCTTGAACATCCGGCCCTGATCAACTGCAACTCGGAAGCTTTTTCTTGCCCGTGCAAATAATGAACAGTCATTCCAAAGGTCGCACAAATACAGCGGGAGAGTCTAAACCCACTGGTCCAAATGTTTAACACATAATCTGCTTTAAAATTAACATTTTACAAAGACATGATTTCAGCCCTGATGAACTGTACACTCTTGCCTTAATACAGCAATAAATCTTACAGCACACCACCACCGATCTTTTTATAACATGAATGTTATAGATTCCACCAGTAAACTATCAAGTAGAGGGAATTATTTCTGAAACTGAACAAGCAACGAAAAAAAAAAATCTACTGCAACATTTTTTAGCATGGAAGCGGCAGATATGCGCAGAGAATCATTCCCTAGCTAGATATCGCAGATCACTAGAAGGAAGTCGTTAATTTGGGCTGATGGATTAAATCTCGGATTCTGGAGGAATTTCGAAACTCAAACTAACAAACAAACACGATTCTTGGCAAGAAATATTTCACAGCTAATAGATCTATATTTTACCACAATGCCACATATGAATTTGCATTTGATGCGACATCCAAATATCACGCTTTGAATTATCAGCGCTCTGGCAATGAGAGGGGAAAAAACCTACAACATCACAGAGCAGCGAATTCCTGGGAACTGGCGCTCTCTGGTTTTTCCCGTCTTCTTTAGACCCCCCCAAGTGATCCTATCGATCAGTGCACACACAAGTTTGATAGATTGCCCGGCCCGGGCTAGATGCTCTCACATCACATCTTGGCCTGGCCACCTTGCCACTATAAGCCATCTCCTCCCCCGTTTGCACATGCAATAGGAAATAAACTATAATGTACTCGGGTCCATCACAGAGACACTAAACCTAGGCCGACTTCGATCTGCCGATTTGTTAGATGGTGACATCAGGACTGAGTTTCAATAAGATCTCGCGCACCAGCCGACTAGTCGGATCCTTCTGAAACTCAAATATCGTGACGTCATCATCCAACCCCCTGGCCGATCAAACTCGGCTAGTGCGCCCCGAGGGTTGGCTAGCCGCAAACCGTCCACATACTCAATTACAGCGGCCGACGATGTCACACTCCAACTCGGATACCCAGGGTATTTAAACTGTCTTCCGCACTGACTGGCCTTAGCCATTCCTTGATTGGGCCACCCGCACCACTGTTCTCCCCCCCCTATCCATTCTATTGCCTCTATCCCCACTCACTCCTCTCCCCAACCATCTCATTCGCCGCTCTCTCTTCCCTCAAGAGGTTTCTAATCGGAATTCTACCACCCTCTGCTTCCCCCGCTATCCCATGACCGGAACCAAGATGATGTTTATTCACACCTCCCTAATTTGCTCTTTTATCGTTTGTTTGTTTTCTATTCAGAACCATTCCCTTTGACTAATTGGAGAACTGTCCGCACGCAGTTTTGTCATCTATTTCTCTTCTCTTCGCGTCAATGTTCTGTAACAAGATATTCCTCCACATTTCCCCATTATTTTTAAGTGAACAAGTTTTTTTTTCCTCTTTCCATTAGTTGATTATGTGACTTGTTCTAACGCTACACCCTTATCATCTATTTATGCAATTATCATTCTATGTCCAGCCTGTACTGTTTAACAATGTAAACAAAATAATTCCTTATTGCACACAACCCCACGGAGCTGAACATTCTTTTTTGGATGATAACCAATATCAAAATGGCATATTATTACATTAATTCATTTATGTCCAGGACAAAACATTTAACGCTATGAACACAATCGTTCTATATTATTATTCTACATAATTTCTACGAACTTTTTATTTTGTATAATAAACAATATCAAAACGCTTTTGACCAGCTTA
Organism: Onchidella celtica; assembly: GCA_963931925.1. NCBI lineage: Eukaryota > Metazoa > Mollusca > Gastropoda > Systellommatophora > Onchidiidae > Onchidella > Onchidella celtica. The sequence goes on from OZ007578.1 coordinate 42,495,119, forward strand.
TCAACACACAATAACATTAAAAACACAATGATCCGAGAGCAGACATCCTCTAGTTACTATTTATCTGAAGCTTTCCCTCATGGCTTCTAACTAATATCACTGTAACAGATCTCAGATAGAGCAAACACGGCTAACTTCTCTGGCACACACCACCGACTACCCTAGACAAGTTTGTCCACGCTGCGTTCTGTAACTTCACTCAAGCTGCAACTATTTTCTCTAAAAGACAAACCGCCAGCCACGACTTCTCCTCGCCTCTCATTCCCCAAACCCCAATGTTATTTAGACGTCACGTCCACCGATCGCCACCCATCCCCGTTCACGAATCCCTCCAATTTCCATCTCCTCTCTCCTCCTCGTTGCCCCCCCCCCCTCCTCCCCATGATCCAATCTGCATTACCATCGCTGACTTTTCTACATCTTCCTTGGCATCTATCGATCGTTCTTTTTCTTTCTCTCCCTCTCCTTTCTGCTCTCGTAAGAACTCTTGATCCTTTCTTCACATAGTAGCACACAGCTCTGCCTATTCATCTGTCTGTCTGTCTCTTCTCTCCCCTCTCTCCGCCATGTTTTCGCTCTATCCAACTCCCTTGAAGTCTATCATACCATTAATCGTGTCTAATGCACCTCTCTACAATATTACCTCATTCAGTCAAATAAACCTTATATTTTGCTCTCAATATTTCTCCTCAATCAACCGTGTTTTATGAACGGCATCCAGATATCCCTTCCCTCTTAATCTCATTAATCTCTGCGAGACCCTCACAATTAGGTTCTCTAGTCCCAGTGTCCAACCCATCTCCCACCCCTTTTTTCCTATCCTCCTCAACACCGAACTACCTCTTTTCCTTCGTCCAACCCACCCCACCCCTCCCAATCCGCGCCCGATCGACATCAAAAGGACAGTGGGTCAGCGAACACAAACTCACGAGATCAAATTTTCTGATAACTTGATATCATCGATCATCTATAGCAGCCACTTGGTGTGGAAGTGACATATTTCCAGACATTACTGAATAATAATTTTCACTATTCTGGGCCATGTGAGCAGCAGCAAAAACAACAACAACAGCAGCAGTACAAAATCTTGGCCATAGGTCAATGAATTTCTCAGACACACGAATGATAACATACTGGACAAGGCAGCAATGGTTCTTTTCAGGCCAGCCACCGCGTGTCTTTATATTTACTAGCTACGCTGACGCACACATACAAAACAACCACAACGACAACAGAATGACCAAAGAACTCCCGGCAAAGGCCATCGCTCACAAACATTAGCGAGTGGGTCTTTATCTGTTCACTGGTCAAGTGTACGACAGCTTGACGTAAGCTGTATTTACGAGCGTATGTCAAGCAGTACGACTTTCCGTCTGTCTTTGGAGACGAGTTGTTTGTCTTCATTGAGTTTTGAAAGCATGTACTATTTTCCAGTGCGTATCAATAATATACCAGCAGAAGACCGAATTAGCAGTTTCGTCCTTAATCGAGGGCAGCCAGAAACCCTTCCTTACTTTCGGAACAACGATCGCATGGACAGAACATACCGTATGCCAAACACACGAACTCAGATCTCCACTTCGCCTATAATATGCAGCAAACTATGCAGCAAACCACATCTCATTATCTTTTAACTAACATGACCGGAAATTAAAAATGTCGTATCTTGAATAATCTAACGAATTAACGGCAATTTTCTGTCGAATAGAATTAAAACAATTCGAACTAGAAATTATTCCTCAGATAATTGTCTCTGTAGAAATTCAATTAGAGGACATTTTGTCTAGGCCCACAGCCAAAACTACGTCGATCCTGGGGCAAATGGAAGAATTAATGTCTTCATTCACCTGCAGTTCAACAATGGACGATCGGTGTCCAGAGGAAGTGGGGTCGAGTCATCCGCAGATAATTAGCGTCCGTGGTTCTGGATTTAAGATCCTGGTGCGCTATTCAGAGTCAGACCGTCAAACAAACAAATGAACAAAAAGCCACGGCCAGGTGCCTTCAAAGACAAGCAAAAGAGAAACAGTCACCTCTGGCATGCAATATCACTAACATCAAAACTATGCGCACCGACCAACCAATTTAGTTCCTTTTAAGAAACAGAAGACAACATGAAACTGTCCCATCCAATCAGACAATAAAGCCCAAAACTTCATGCTAATTCTGGGCCAGATTCCGGGCAAACTGCTGGCTTGAATCATGTCTCATTTTGTACAATTTCCTGGCCAAACAAGAACTGCAATAATTCAACTTCTCACACTGCACTTTTGGGAGTCTTTTATTGACCGTCCCAGGATGGAAATTTGACTTGTCAGACTCTGGCTCCTTTCATATTCGTGCCGTGTTGCAATTGGCATCAATTTCTTCTCTGTTGCTGGACGTTGTTCGCGGTTCTCTGTGGCAGTTGGCGTGTTTTCGTTCTGCAGGATGTTCATCAATCCAGATGCCTCCATTCATTATTTGGCGCCTTCCTCTCCCTTCCCATTCTACAAACCAATTTTTCTGGAGTGTTTTCCGTTTCCATTTGGTGGCCTTTTTTTAAAAGTTCTCTTACGTCACAGGATGCACTGAATATTTCATTACATTTATTGAACTCAGATTCTCACTGGTGTCGTACAATACAGCGAATACATATGATTACATTCATGCATTTTTTTCATTTCTAACAACAACAAATAGATGAAATATAAAACAAAGGATTATTTTTATATCTGCTGCTCTCTCTCCCTCAATCATAATTTAATGTAATTTGATCATTCAATTCTGCCGCTGACATAATTAAATTTTCTGATGTTTATGTACATAATCATCATTTTGGCGCAACCAGTTATGGGAGGACCTTCCTCAATCATTCATTGGTTCTACTTTTTTGTTCTATTCCACATCTTTCCCCTTTTCCTGTTTTCCCCATATATATAAAGAATGTTACAATGTACACTTCGGAGTGTGTGTGTGTGTGTGTGTGTATGTGTATGAGGAGGGAAGGAGGGATATATAGTATATGAACTACAAACACCACAAACAACTTGCAAACGGAGGAAATAAAATAATAAAGGAGACACGGCTTTAAACCTAGTTATTTTCTTATCCAACTGTTTCAGTTTTATCAGGCTGAATTATGGGAAATCGAGTCCCGAATGGCATGCAATATCCTGCCAACATTTGGCCCTTCCATCCTTTTCCTCGACTGCGTCTCGTGTTCTTCGACTCCGACTCCCCCCCCCCCCTCCCCCCGGCTCCAGCCCCCGCACCAGGCAATTTCCAGTCTTGAAGAGCCATGTCTGATAATCCCATTCCACCTACGCAGACTGCAACTGCGACAATTTTTCATGCATATCAAACACCAAATGAGACCCTCGGATGTGCGAATTTCCGGTTCGTGTTTAACAGGGCTCACCATTAAGCCTAAATGCAAAGCCATTTCCCAACGAGACGCCTGTGATTGTCTTCACGTGAACAGCTCGCCGTCCTTGTGAGGAAAGTTGCCAAAAGCGCTTGAAATTTTGGTTTCTTCGACAGTTGCTCAAATTTTTTACACATGATTGCAGCATCAAGGCATGTATAAAATTTAAATTTCCAATTTTTAGTTCAATATTTTATTCACGACCTTAGTTCTAGTTTGGTCTTTCTCCATTATCTGAAAAACTAGAGATCTTTTAGCATGTACAAGAGGTGTAACAAATGCACACTTTGGCACATGTTTAAAATTGACCGCGGCACTTACCAAGCCGTTTCAGAGTCCCGATTTATTCTAACTCCTTTATTATAGCTTAATACTAAAGCCGCAAACATGCAACGTCGAATTTCTCAGCTGTGCAAACAATGAAGTTGGAACAAACAACAACTACGGTCGCTTGTTGCCATATTTAAAAGAAACACGTATTGTGCTGATTGCTAGACAAAGAACAGTACGAGAGAGTCTTCATTATAATGTTATAGCCTGCTCCTGCTAGTCTCAAAATGACCTGAGAGACGCCTGACCATGTTGAGAGGATGAAGCAGAAAGTGAGCAAATGAAAGAGAATTTAGAGAACAGTACTATTTCATGATTTTTTTTAATTTTTTTTTTTTTTTTGGCGTTTTGGCACCGTGCGTGCAACATTTACACTTTCAGGGAAATTCCGGTTTTCCAAATGGTATCGAGTAACAAACATGTTCGTGTTTCGTCTGCTCAGCAAAAAAAAAACGTTCTTTCGATTTATACAAGCGAGTGGGCGGGGACAGGACTCTCATCGTTTTCCGTTCAGACACGCACTTTTTTACTGCTTGGTGTAGAGAGCCACTGAAAGTGAAAGTCTTCGTGTTACTGAGTATGTGTGCAAATGAAATGGTACTTGAAACTGAATTCCTTGTACTATAATATTAATTTTTAAAAAAGCCACACAACTTTAACATAGTCAGCCTTCATTAAGATCTCCTGCTTCTGATGTGTTACATTTACGCCCCCAACCCCGTAATGTAGACAATTAGGCAATGGCTGTTGTTATAAGTAGGTACGCACCCCAAGCATTTTGCTGTATGGCCACGTACGTATATGCACCTGTCTTTAACCCCGTCCTTATCCTCAACCTAAATCTTATAAATCGAATCTCTAACCCTACCTCCTACTCTTTCAACCAAAAAAAACAGGAGGAAAACAAAAAGAAAGTCTGGAAGAATAATTAATTACGGCTGTTGTTAGGAGTATTTCGGGAGGGGCTCTCTAGCGCTGGAGATACAAAAGGCTTTAAATACGTACCCCTAGCGCCAAAAACTTGGGGATGGGGGGGGGGGGGGGGGAGGTACTTGTGACAACATTCTTAATTAAGAAATTTTAATTACTACAGCATTTTCTCCTTCTGTCCTATCTCTTCTTTTTTCATCTTCTTGTCCTTTTCCGCTGTTTTTCCCAGACCTAAAGTTCCTTCATTCCCAGACCTAAAGTTCCTTCATTCCCAGACCTAAAGTTCCTTCATTCCCAGACCTAAAGTTCCTTCATTCCCAGACCTAAAGTTCCTTCATTCCCAGACCTAAAGTTCCTTCATTCCCAGACCTAAAGTTCCTTCATTCCCAGACCTAAAGTTCCTTCATTCCCAGACCTAAAGTTCCTTCATTCCCAGACCTAAAGTTCCTTCATTCCCAGACCTAAAGTTCCTTCATTCCCAGACCTAAAGTTCCTTCATTCCCAGACCTAAAGTTCCTTCATTCCCAGACCTAAAGTTCCTTCATTCCCAGACCTAAAGTTCCTTCATTCCCAGACCTAAGTTCCTTCATTCCCAGACCTAAGTTCCTTCATTCCCCGAAGTATAATTAAGCCCCCTGTTATTTTCTAATTTTTCAAAATCACAGAGACAAACCTGAGATACGGCCTTTACCGACTGACTTTCATGAACTCAGATCAAAGTTTGATCTAGAAGTGCGTGCCTTAGAGCATCTTGTACAAAGGTCTTTTTGAAGAGTTCCGCCAATATTTGGAGTTATGAGAATAAATACGAGGCAGCTGCTGAGTCGAATTATTTGGTCTGCATGCAACAGATGCCACATTCTGACGAGCGCCAGGAGTGGCGTCATGACTGAAGCTGAAATAAAGATATTCGTGCTTGGTGAGATGGTAGAGATTTATGCAGAATCTAGCTAGCATGCAATATGGAAGTAGCAGTGCATTTGTTATCAGTGAGTAAACAGAGACTCGGGTGAGTGCAGTGGGTTGATGTTTTATCGAGAAGATCCATCGACGGGGAGGCGGTGACCTGGTGGCCATCAAGTTGCACAAAACCAGGGGTGAGAGTTCAGACGGAGGGAAAAATAATTATGAAGGTCAGAGCGAAGAGGCTTTCCATAGGACGGGCCAGCCACCCGTTATATGGGAGTCAGAACTACGAATACACAGTAAATTCATAAGTTTTATTATTGATATTTTATGAATGAGAAAATACTCCACACACAAAGAGGGCCGAAGTAAAATATCACAACTGGAAGAGAAAGAGATTGCTAAAATTAATGAGTACGGTGAGGTAAAAAGAGGTAAAGACAATGGTATCGATACAAAGAAGGAAAGCAATAAAGCATCGGTTACATGTCACAGAAATCTCGCAGTATTTATGACACGTTTCAGAGAAGACGGGCGGAATCGTCGCACGTAACCACGAGAACTGGTCAAAACATATAATGTGTGTGTGTGTGTGTGTGTGTGTGTGTGAAAGAGAAAGGAGCAATGGTGTAAAAGGGAAGGGGGGGGGGTGGGTTGGAGACAAGGGAAGTGAAGATGGCAATCACTAGGAAGATTATGCCCGTTTCTCACGGACATTTGTGGCGAAATGTGTCAGGACAAATGGCGGCCAGGGTAAATTTACGGGTGGTGGGGGGAGAGAAGGAAGAGAGTAGGAGCGGATGGAATTGGAAATTATAGTGAAGAGGGGGGGGGGGCAGAGTGGAGACAGTTTTCTTTCACCTACGTTGTTTTGTTGTATTAAATATACTGTATATATATAAAGTATATGAAACAGTGGAGTGGGGGAGGCAGAGAGAGAGAGAGAGAGAGAGAGAGAGAGAGAGAGAGAGAGAGAGAGATGGCACAGAGAGAGAGAGAGAGAGAGAGAGAAACAGAGACGCGAGACACACACTTACAAGAACAGACACACACACACACAGAGGTATGAATTGAGTTATATAATAATGCACGCCCTCGCTCGCCGGCATTGTGGATTTCCCCACCAAAGATCTCAGTCTACCAAACCGTGAACATAAACAACAATAGGAACAGAAAGATAAGGAAACGGATTTGCGAAGAAACATAAGATATACAACAGAGAGAGAATTACTTCCCCTGGAGATGGGAGTTATTTCCCCTGGGCATTTCCCCACTTTCGTGCCACAAGTCGGCACGTCATGAGATGTTCCAAATCCCCATCACATAGACAATAATCCCCGCCAACCCCCCCCCCCCAACCCCTTCCCTCTGCCTTGCCTTGCCTGCATGAAAATTCTGTCCATTGATCAAAGCATTCCAGAATTTTCCACAGGGCACCCCAAGCTTGCCGGCAAGTGGTCACACTATACCCTGGTCTTCGATTGGCTGAGGCTGGCAAGAGAAAAATCGTTTCTCATTTGAATCGGAGATTTTGTGTGTGTGTGGGGGGGGGGTGTTTGTGCGCGTGTATATGTGTGTTGTGTGAGTGTGCGTGTTTTTTTGTGTGGGTGTTTTGCCCTGACTTTAGACAGTTTCCTTCCACCGTTCCTTGTCTTTGTTCTGCTAGTCACGCCCCCTTTTTTGTGCGTTCTTGAAACGTTCAAGAGGGCAGCGTTCATTAAATACTGTTAAGTCACTGTTCGGTGCGTTTCAGTGCAAGCGACAGTCGGTATCCATAACCTATACAGAAAGTCGCCAGGGGTTACAATAATTACGTGATTAAAAAGTTAAAAGCACTGAATGAACCCTTCCCCCAAAACAGCCCAACTTAGATCTCCTTTGTCCTTGTCTGTATCTCTTTAGGCACATCCCAAAACGGGCCTTTTGAGGGCTAACGAAAGCACTGCGACAGTGACGACTATGCCCCTCAAACGTTCTCAGTATAGAGCCAGACAATGCAATCAGCAGAACCAACCCCCGAATGATTTTTTTTCTCTCTTCTCTTCCTCTCGAACTCCCATGCCAACATCCCCTCTACCCTTGCACGAAAATATCCACACACAAAAAAAAGCAACAATTCAATCTTCTGATAGCGTACAACAAACGCAATTGAAACAGCCCTCTTGAACTGAAGTATCTCTAACGCAAAGAAGGGCAAAAAGTTGAAGAAAAAAAAGGGCGGGGGGGGGGGGGATTGGGTTTGGCAATGAGAAAGTAGGAATTTATACTGCCAAAATTTTATTACAAGAGAATTCTGTCTCAGTAAGATGGCCGCTTCCCACATCCCTGTGGCATGGTTACAATAACTGCCCCACGACTGTGCTAAAACTGCGCTAATGTACAGTCAATCAAATTACTGCCCTGATCCACTTCTCAAAATTTACCTGAGTCCCAGCTACCAACCTTTCCATTAGCTCCACTGAAGACATTGCAGCTTCAGTGGTCGGAATTCCGACATTTTTGGGCTCTTGGTGTGGAGAATATTCATAGCTTACAGCTGGGAAATGTTCCGCATTAATAATCCGATCCACTTTTCACCCATAAACTTAAACTGGGGGGAACGTTTGGAGAGAGTGGGGTGGAGGTGGGGGGAAGTGTCAAACTCTAAATTCTGAAGTCCAGTCAGTGCAGCGGACATCCGGTGTAACCGCCAAATTTCTCTCCAGTTTAATTTGCAGAATAATTGATTCGGCGTTTAAAAGTTCTTTGTTATGATGTAACGTCAATCCCTCTCTGACTAACCCCTCTCTGACGCCCTATCACGTTTTTGATGATATTTAAATTAAATTCACCTTTCTGTGGATTAGTAATCAAAAGCTTTTACGCCAGCCAACACGGCTTCCGTCCTGTACTTTACCAGCATCGACACTATCCAGACTCCAGTTGCCTGCACTTCATTAAAGCGGTGGCGCACCGAGTCAAATCCGTTTTGACTCCGTTTTAGTATGAGACGTGAAGTAAAGAGTTAAAGAGGACCTTGCGCACTGGCAAGAAGGAAACAAGTCCGTCTCACTAGTTTGGACGCGTTTAAAAACTGTCTTTAAGCAGAGAGTATGTATTTACAGTCAGATCTCACTTCCGCCAAATCGCGAAACTAGGTCGCTGCGGTAAACAAGAATTGAAAGAGACCGCCTTCATCAAAGATAGTATGCATATCTGTTTTCTGTGGTTTGTTCATATTTTTGGGTTGATTGAAACTATTTAGAGCCGTTTGTAAGTCTTACGCCCCGTGGAAATGCACAAACGGGTATTGTTTACCGCAGCGACCTACTTTCCGCTCCATGCTAACAGTGGTTTCGAGGCGCTTCCCGTGTCTCGCAGTGCAAATCGACCAATAGTGAAACCTGTTTAATATAATACATGCTCTCTGCTCTACTGCGGAAAATGGGACTTCGCACACAGAGTCAAACACGCTGGACTCAGTACATGCCCTGCCTAAGTTTGAGTTTCCTAAAAGTGTGTTTCATGGAACCCCCCAGAGATTCACAAGCAACCATTCCACATAATTCACGACCTTAGTTCTTGTTTGTTCCAACTCCATGTTTTGCACAGCTGAGAAACTCGACGTTAAACGTTTGCGGCTAATGTCATTATGGTAAAGAGTTAGAATAAATCAGAATTGTAAAACAGCTTGATAAGTGCCAAAACTCACTGTAAACAAGTGTCAAACTATGCATTTGTTATACAACTTGGACATACTAAAAGATCTCCAGCCAGTTTTCATTTTTTGTTTTTGCCAGAAAATGGAGTTCGGACAAACAGAAAGTAATGTGGCGAATGGCTACGCTACACAAGATATTTAGACAAGCAGTGAAACCGCGAGTTATCCTACAGGAATTATATCTACAACAAACATATCCACGGGACCAGCCAACTGCGCCACAGCAAAATTTGGGAGACGCCACTTTCAATTTTAACCCGTAGACTTTTGCGTCATTGCTTTAAATAACCCTCCTACCTACCCAGCCCCGTTTCCCCTCTATTACGTCTGTCCAATGTCCACAAGATCTGTAATCTGTAGACTGTTACGTAGGAAAATCACGGCTCAGACTTTGTACTGAACTCACGCCTTCTGGTCTGGTATTTCCTGGCAATCTCGTGTTCATCAGCACCAGCTTAACTCTCTGTGTGTGTATTAATGTGTGAGTGTGTGTTGGTCAGTTTTTCCCTGGGATGATTGACTGTGGTTCTGTCTCCATTGAGTGTGGTCACTTGCAGTATCCCTTCTTCCTCCAACCCCCATCCACCCTCTTCCAAAATCGGTCTGCAACTGTTTCTTCCAGACGTTTCTCCCACCTACCCTAGTTCCACTGTCTATGGTTAGTTGCAGCAACAACAAAAAAAAAGTTTCTGCTATGCATTTCTCCACCTCCCCACCCTATCTTAGTTTTCTTGCCATGGCCATTTGCCACAAGTTTATCAAGGAAGCCAATTGCTATTCACAACCAGCCCCCACCCCCCCTCCCCATTCTCAAATTCCATACTGATTGACAGCTCACCTCACGAAGGCCGCTTCTCAGCCTGTTGACATCAATAATTACTCATTCTTTTCCAGCTTCCTGTGGTTGTGGTTTGCGTTCTAGTAAATTCTTCATCTCTATCATGGCCATGTCCTTCTCGCAGATCTACATTATATTTCTGTTGCTCCTTTCACAATTTTGAATCACATTTATTAGCTGCACAATTTTCACATTTTTAGTTTGTTTGTTCCCTGACAAGTTCAAAATCATTATAATCAGTTACAAATTATTTGGACAGAGGAATCCATATCTGGGGACAGGAGGGTGAATTCTGTCTTCTCGAATTCTTTCTTTTAGCCGATTTCAGAACATTGCAGGGGAGATGTTATAGTTCAGGTAATAAATCTTGAAAACAGCGGTCCGGATTCAAAATCAATATTTTTTTTACCAGTTCTCTAAAGTGTTTCCCTCTCTCTCTGCAGTTTTCCCCAGCTCAGCTGTATTCCTGGCTGTGAGCAGTGCAAGTTCCGGGTAACATGACAAACGTGAGCTCTGACAAGGGACTCCACGGAGACTGTTTCATTGAATTAGTTGGTCTGCTGACTTGGTGGAACTAAGACACTTTACGTTCAGGCTTCTGTAGTGTCCAACCATATTATTTCTAGAGTTCCTTTTGGCATTTTAAAATCAATATGTTTTTCCCTTGTCTTAACATTATTGTCTTGCCTTGGTCTGGGAGGTGGGGGGGGGGGGGGAGTGTGGAGTGCGGAAAGGCAAAGAGAGAGAGAGAGAGAACTAGAAAGAGGGAGAGGAGGAGAGAGAAGGGAGGAGAGAAAAAGTCAGAGAGAGAGAGAGAGGGAGAGAAACAAACACAGTAAGAGAGAGTGTGTGTGAGTGAGTGAGAGAGAGAAAGAGAGAAAGAAAGACAGCCTGAGAGACAGGGTCAATTAGAGAAAGCGAGGGAGAAAGAGGGATGTGGGAAAGAAGCGAGAGAGAGAGAGAGAGAGAGAGAGAGAGAGAGAGAGAGAGAGAGAGAAAGGGGGTGGGAGAGACAGAGAAAGAGAGGGGACAGAGAGAGAAAGAGGAGACTGAGAGATAAGGAAAGAAGGAGTGAGGGAAGGGAATCTTTCATCTGCATTTGCTGCTTTTTTACCGCGGTTTCCTGAGAGAAAATTTGGACGCGATCTCCGGTGGAGTCTTCACCTCTTATGTCTTGTTCTGGTTTATTGTAAATGTCGTTATCGTTGTTTTCTTCAGTAACACCGTCACCTGCCATTGTAAGTGTTACATTTTGGGGTTTTTTCGTTCCAGTGGAGTGCAAAGATTGGTTCCCGGCAGACAAATACGGTCCCAATTTCGTAACATGATTCAATTGCTTTGGTTGGGCAGAACACAGAAATTGGTCGCACTTTTCTCAGACAGACTACAGCGCCAACGGATGAAAAACACGCGATATATTTGCCCCCCAAAAAAACAAAATGTGTGATTATTGGCAAGAATCAAGACCACTAGACAAGGAAAAGTGTACCCAGCCCTGTCAAGTTGTAATTTGAACAGAATCTTGCAAACATTCAACCAAGGCGGCTGTAACAGGGTGACAGACCGGCAAGGTATAGCTAGCGTGGGAAGATAGTTAACGGCGGGGAGACAGAGTTATTGTAGGCCAGAGGGGGAAAGTAGCCGATGCAACGGAAAGCGTTTTGACACCCGGAAAGGGTAGTGTTGACTTGGCCGCCGCCGTACTTGACGATCAGATCACCTGGGAATTGCTTGGGGGGGTAGAGATGCTTCAATAGTATTTGACGTGGAGTCGACGGGGGTGGCTATTAGGATAACTAATGTACACTCGGTGAGCGTCTTGGGACGCTACCCGACTGGGTATAAATCCCCAAACGCTCCTTCCAACTTCAGACCGCTGAGAGCACTCACCAGCTTCGTGCCGAAGAGGAGACCACAACTGCAACTGTAACTTTGTACTAGTCTTGTGAGTGGGGAAGGTCAGGGAACCCGCAAACATCCTTTGTCAGAGCGTGGTATCTTTGGTATCTTGTCGGCATTTGAGCTGTTGCTGAGTGGTAAGTTAATTGTACGATGTATGTGTATTTTACTTAATGTTCATAATTGTAGAACCTAAATCTAGGGGGTTTACTTTGGTATAACTACTGCCTCTGAGAGAGTAACGGAAACGCCGTTATATATATATTACGAAACCTTATAGGATGGGGTCTGTTAGAGAGAGCGTTATTCTTCGTGGGGAACGTGTAAATATCATTAAAACTGTATTGATCGTTTATTCTATTGCCTATATGGGAGCCTATGGAGTATGGGAGCTGCAGCCTGACTTATAACAGTGTCAGCGGTTAAAAGTATTAATGATGAATATCCGTCATGGAGTAAGTATGGAAGTCATGCCTTCCAGCAGTAGATTAGGAAGTTGCGATTGTTTTTCTACAGAGGAGGAAGAACAACACCTTCTTGGCTTCTCAACTTCTTGTACTTTGATTAACGACATCGTGGCTTCTTGGCTTCCCGACCTATTGGTACCTGCCGATACCTGTTGACCTAACTGCGCAGTCAAGCCAGAGTAGAGAGGAAGAACTAGTGCCCAGATAGCGCCATACACCCCTAAAGGAGAGGTTTCCTTATGCTGAATGTACCCGTGTGTTTTATAAAATGTGCTAGAAATTGAATATTACGAAGCCTTTTAATTATCATGTACTGATTTGCATCAACTTCATTCCATCGAAATTCACATGAAGTTGTATGACCTATGTTCCTATTATTATTGAATGAATTAATAATTATTGTATATATATAATAATAATAATAATAATAAATTACATTTATATAGCGCATTTCCAATAAATGCTCAATGCGCTTTACAAGTAATAAAAACTCATTCCTCTCTCTCCCACACTCCCTCTCCCCACCCCCCTCTCTCTCTCTTCCCATCACATTCTCACTCCTTCTATCACATGCTCTCTCCCCTCAGGTAAGTCAAGAAAAATAAGCCTGCTGGAACAAAAAATGCTTTAGCTGCCTTTTGAAACTTACTAATGATTTTGTTTGTCTCAGTTCCATAGGTAACTTGTTCCACATTAAGGGGCCAATATATGTGAATGATCGTTCACCATAACATCTGTATGATTTCACAGGTGTCACTAGCATGGCGGAATCAGTGGAGGATCTTAAACTTCTCCCTGGTGTATACAGTTTTATCAAATCTTGTAAATAAGAAGGAGCCGAGTCATTCAGACATTTGAAACACAGGATGCAGATTTTAAAAATTATCCTTTGCTTCACGGGGAGCCAGTGCAATTCTTTCAGGAGTGGTGTGATATGATCTCGTTTTTTGGATTTGGTTATCACCCTGGCAGCATTATTTTGGATTACCTGCAGACGATTCAAAAATTTTGTATGAATACCCGCTAAAAGTGAATTGCAGTAGTCCAGTCTAGACAAGATAAGGGATGTAACTAATGTTTTTGTGGTCTCTTCATTTAGATATTTTCGGACAAGGCTTATTCTTCTCAACTGAAAATTTAAGGATTTAGACAGAGATCCTACACCTGAACCCATTGACAAATGGTGATCAATAAACACACCCAAATTCTTTACAACTTCTTTGCATGATAATTCATGGCCATTGAAATCAATGGTGACATTTTCAAGATCTTTTGTTAATCGTGGGTTGTGGAATAGAACTATGTCTGATTTGTCTTCATTAATTTCAATTTGTTTGTTGTCATCCACATTTTAATTTCCTGAACACATTGTTTAGTGGCGAGAGTCATATTTGACAGATCTTGAATGGTGCCATCAATATATATCTGAACATCATCCGAATAAAAGTGATATTGTAGTCCATGAGTTTGTAAAATACTTGCAAGGGGCTGCGTATAGATATCGTTTGTTATAACTTATAGAAGAGAGATAGTCGATTATATAGTGTGTTTGTGCCGTGCCCATCACGGCTGGTGTCAGAAGAAAGTTAGTGGGAGAAAGTGGAAACATCACAGCGGCTTTGTTTTTTCTTTTTCGTTTGTTTTATTTTACAAAACATGGACGCAGGAAAAGCTAAGGATGTTTGAATATAAAACGTGCCGTGGAAAAGATTGTGCCCAAATACATTTTTTTTTTTTTTTTGACGTACGTAGGGAACAGATAAGGGGACGTTCAAATATAATCTTACACCTTTTTTGGGACTTTTTGACACCCCCCCCCCCCTTCTTACACTTTTCTTACATTTGCTTTATTTGTTTATTATGTTGTCTAATTTTTTATTCCTTTTTATATTCTCACCTCACAAAAGTGTAATATTACATTGGTTCAAGACCCCCCTCCCCCTTTTCTTACACTTTTCTTACAGGAGCCAAACACCCCTCCCCCCTTCCCTCCGAGGCGTAAAATTATATTTGAACGTCCCCTAACGAGAAAGAGGAATCACAACAAGCAACAGAGAATCAAGAATCAACAAACTTAAGCTGTGTTTTCATGTGTACGGAACCGGAACCGGCAAAGGAAATGTCAAAAACCCTCCAAATAGTGAAAAAGAAAGAAAGTTTTCATGTGTTGGGAAACGCCTAATGCCGAGGTCCCCAGGCAGACAAAAGATCTCAAGCCGGGTAGTGCTCAATTCAAAACTAGTCTTTATTTAAGCCTTACTGACACGAATATGAATCAACATCTTAATTCGTCCACCCAAAAAAATTTTTTTTTAAAAATTGAATTTATGAGAAAACTGTGTGTTTCTAGGTTTTGTGGTTATCTTGTAGTTTTCGGCTATGTTTTGAACACTCGCTCTCATTTCTAAAGAACTAAAACTGCAAGTTTTCGGTCTCTGAAACTTTCACGGCTCATGACATTTCTAAGAAACTAGTGCAGATCGGCAAACTATAGAATTTACATTTTATGTCAGCTTCATGTGAATCAATTTTGCTCCACAACTGCAGTCAGAATCGGTTTATTTTTACAGACTGGCCAATGAAACTGGTTCATTCTTCGGCTGTTCCAACCACTGAGCGCCACCCTCTGAGTGAGATTTTCGGTTTTTAACTATTTAGTTAAATGTTCTGTATTACACGACGTTCAAATAAGAATGTATTCAAATGCACATGTACGCCTTTTCAAAATGACACTGAAAATATTTACATCGTCATGTGAATTGTTGAGAGGTGGGTGTGTATCAAGCTAAGCCCGGAACGGCACGGGCAGCGGCTGGCAGACAAGAAGTGCACACCATAATTTCCTATAATTTCTCCGCGTAAATCCGGGAAGATATTATCATACTAAGCCCGACCAGACACAGCCAGTTTCTGCCATTATTTCTCGTTCTTGGCTGTACATTTTGCTGGCAGCAACAGGATGTGTGTGACGTTCCCCGCGATCCGGGCTTAGCATGATACACCCCCTCCCGCCCCCTTACCTGTTTCAATAAGCGTATGCATTATCTGTTAGCCCATTGTTTTGTTAGTAGCACATGTTTCACAAAGGCGTTCTGTGTAACTGATGGGACAGTATGGGTACACTTATTAAACAGAGAACGCTCTTCCAATTTCAAGACAAGGTTTCCATTCAAAATTAACATTCAGTGATTGAAAAAAAAAAAGGCAAACTTTTTTTTTTTGCCTTTGAGAAGACGTTTAAGTAAATGTAACTGATACTGGCTTTCCCGAGTTTGAGTGAGGGGTCAAAGAGATTATATATAGCTAGAGGTCAGACTAGCGCTACGCGTCTCCGCGTGGCGACGTCGGTAGGTGAAGTAAAGATGGCGGCCAACTTACGGCAAGCCTGCCTCGACCTAGACAGTACGCCTAAAGTAAACAAATCTAAGCCTAAGATAATATGGTCTTTCAGATTGTTTGAACGGGGATTACAGTAGTAATGAGCAGACTTAATGTATGGATTGGGTGAACCACGAAAATGTAAAAAATGTAATCCCACCAAAAGAAAAAAAAACAAACATTATGAATTATGACAAAATACAAAATGTACGGATGAATTTGAACCTCCATCTCTAAAGAGGAATGAACAAGAATAAAATACTGAGGCCTTCCGACAAAAACTACTTTCGTTAGCACTGGCCTTGACACCGAATTTGCAATCGCTTGCCGTAAGAAAAGATGGCTGCCGGGCTTTCTATTTGCGGACATGTGACGTGACCGAGTCTTACCTCTAGGTTTATTATAAACTCTTTGGTCTGGGTAGAGAAAAGCATGTGGACACGATAACCGTCATATCCTGCTGGGAAAAAGGTAAGACCATAGACAGATTGAACAGAATGACAGGACAGAAGTAGAGCCTATCAGAAGCGCCCACCAACCACCCATTTGCTGAGATCCAGACGTCGATACGTTTGTATGGAATAACCCCGTATGCCTGTCACACATTTCCATCTGATAGCTTACGTGTAGCACACTCTCGTAAATCTGAAGCTTTACGCACGTCAAGTCACTAGATCTGTTCAGATTACACGGGGTTGAAATTTCCTGCCGTCGCAACGAAGGCATTTAGAGGGATTGTGTGTGTGTGTGTGGGGGGGGGTGTCTGTGTGCGATTGTAAGCGGGCAAAATAAATCAATGCCTCTGTGTATGAGTGTACACTGACTGAGTGAGTGAGTGAGGGTAAGTGAGTGAGTGAGTGGGTAAATAAGCGAGAGAGAAAATTTAATAAAACTTTTTCCGCCAACATGTTATTGAAAATGCTCAGGGTCATACTTAGCTTTCTCAATTTAGTTTATTTACCAAATATTTTGTCTGGGGTGAACGAAAAGATGAAGTCTTTGTAGAGCAGACTAAATTTAAGCAGGGTTAAACAGCATTTTCCCGCAAACCTCACCAACACTGCAAAAAGGTAAAAAAAAAAAAAATGATCATTAACCCTGCAACTCGCAGGGAGGGGCACAGACTAATAAAATACTCAGACTGGATGATCCCATTGTGTGACGTCACAAAACAGCGAAAGGTCATGAACCATCCGCCATATTAGGTTTAAGGTAGCGACCGACACTTCAGCATAGCTACAATTTTGAATGATACCATTTTGACGCGCCTACTGAACGCGGAAGTTTGGTTCCGCACCAAGAAATTAATACATGTACAACCACTCTTGACAAATAAAAAGAAATTTCTACTGCAGATAGAACTAGAATCGGAATTTCCCGAGCGGCGGCCATGTTGGTTATACATTCGTCGCTCGGGAAATTCCGTAAAAAACGACACAGCCCGAAGCTCGTGTTTCCAGTCTGGTTAATTTATTAGTCTGTGGGGAGGGGTGAACTGTGCCATAATCATGGATTTTTGAGGTGCAACTGATCCTTTTTTAAATTTGATTTATGGAATTTGCATAGACCAGCAGAACCTAACAAGGTATACATTTCTGGGAAGCTGATCTTCATTGGCTCTGAAGAAAGAGAGATGGATGTCGCAAAGCAACACAGAAACAACAACAGAGAAATGATTTAATAAATCACGAAGGAATCAGATAGGGAAAAAACAACAAACTTTGTTTCTATGCCCCGACAGACTTTCTGAGGTTTAAAAAAAAAAAAAATACTCCGTCAAGTTCACTAACTCTGATAGCATAGAACTGAAACAACAACAAAAAAAAATGAATGGATTCAATTAGCAAATTAAATGGCAGCTGTAGGGTTAACAGACAGCCCAGTTTCAGCTTGGAAGGCAGAAGAGGTATTGTATTTAAACGCTAGACGTCTGCAAATGAATGAAGTTATCGACGGAAGAAGTAAGTCTTTCTCTAGATCAAGGAAGTATATTAATTGGGACAGGGCATGCCACAGTTTAAGCACGCAGGGGCTTAGTTCTATATCGTGCCCAATCAGAAAAGATTTTGAGCAGAAGTGTTCTTTGTGCACTCTTTGACTATGAAAACTTTAGCTCTTTCCAGGTATCTCAAATTTAATAACAAAGACGGGTTAATGTGATGTGGACAAAGGGCGGCATATCTGCTGGTCCTTATGTACTACTTTACAGTTTTATTTCGGAGTCCAGTTGGACCTGGGCATGGTACCGAACTAATCATTTCGTTTATACAAGAAGAGTGAGAACCGCTGTTAACGTGAGCACTTTCAGACACATAAATACCCATTTTGTCACTTGACTAGAGTGCCCGGGCTTCAAAACTCGCAGTAAAAGCTCTGAAGTATTGGCAGTAAACGTCTCCTGGAGAGCCGAGCTCAAGTCTGAGTATCCCTAAAGTAATCGATGGTTTCGGGTTATTGCATTGAGAGTTTCTTGTGCAGACACCATCAGTGTCTATTGTCTTAGCGTCTCTGTAGGTCTGTTTTGTCTTTCTGGTTTCTTTTGTTTACATATCCCCTTAGAGGAACGCCCCCATTAAAATAGCCATCTCCGCGGGACTCGCTGGGTGATCTGATAGGCCGAAGTAATACATGTTTTGTGTAGACAAATGTTCAAAGTAACATTTTTTAAATCGTTGCGTTCGTTTAAACATATTTCATTTATCCGAGTTCCGGTTTTCAAATCACTTTCCTCGTTTATTTTCGAGAAGTATTTATACATTGTTTTCCATAATGCCCTTTCTTGCTGGTATTTTTTTTTTTCTATCTTCGATAACGACAACAAACAAAAAAATTCTTGACTCACTCTTTCCTCTCCCTTTTCTTCTCTCTTTTCACATGTATTTTCTCTGTCCTAATTCCTGAAACCTCTCCCATGTTAATGACCCTCTCCTTGTCATTCCTCCTATCCATTCCTTGCCCATCAAATCTGATTGACCTTCCCTGCTCCCCTCTTGCTGCTGAATCCCTCCTTCACCCATCGTCCAGCTGCATCACTCAGACACTGACGTCTTGTAAAGATGCCGGCTATCGGACTGCCCAGAAGCCTAATCAGTGGCCCCAATCAATTGACTGATGTATCGATCTATATCCGGATCAGGTCTTTTTGGTTGCCCGCGATTCTCTTCTTGTTACGTCCCGCAGTTCTGTCATAAAATGTGCTCCTCGATAATAAATGCATTTATTAAGCCTCCATGGCCAATAATGCGTATGTAATGCGTTCTTAATGGCCCATTTGGGTTTCAGATATTCAAAAAGAATTGATTATTTAATCCTCTCACATTGTTTTTTTCTTTATGAGAACTTTTACTACATCTTTAAAAATGTAAAGTAAATTGAAATGGCAGCAATATTTACAGCAAGAAATGAAATTATGCATCCTTAACAGCATGTCATTCGGTATTTATCTCACGAACAAAAAACTAAATGATTAACAGAAGTAAGGAAAACACTTTTAAGATTATCGGTGCACAAATCGCTGTGATGCAAAGTACCAACATATCCACACAAAATAATAATAATACTTTATAACACATATTTACTGAATGCTGAAATGAAAGAAAATACAAAATAAACGCTTAGAAACCTATTCCTTCCTCTGCCCGCCTTTCCCCTCTATCTTGGGCCACCCACCTAAGTACTTCTACAGCATTTACAATGGGGAAAGAAAATATAAGAAATTGTTTAAACACACGCACACACACAGAGTTACTGCTGCAAACAGCACCATTATCAAAAGCCAGATAGCTGAATTTCTCCGATTCCTTACAACAGCAAGCCTTGAAACAACCCACTGCACGAATCAGCAATATAAAACAGGCACAAGTTATTGATATTTTCTGTCTTTTTGTTTCCTGAGACGCGTGGAAGTTTGCTGATTCATGTCCGACAAACCAGCCCCCACGCACACATCACAAGCAAGGGTCAACATACCCGGCGTTCGGTTTAAGGAACACAAGAGAAACAATCGTTAAGATAATAATCAGTGAAATAATACTGTTGTGTTCCTGTTTTTTCTGTCTTTGTTTATGGCCAATACAGCAAGCCGTCGTTCATAAATGGACAATAATGATCCAGACGCTTGTCATATTTGCGTGCGGTCAATCGAAATGATTATTGTTTGATGTTGCTGTTTACGTCAACATTTTGTTGTTCCCCCTGGCAGAGGTCTGGCTCGCACAGCTAAGCCAGCCCATTCTAAACCAGTATTCTGCCCGGCTACGGAAAAGCCCCGCATACGCCAAACTAGGTTAAATACACATTTATCACTTTAGTGTTTCAAACTTGCTATTTCTTAAATTCTTTCCACCTTGGGTAACCTAGGCCAGATTAAGGCTAACCGATGATTTAAGCACAATCCAATCTTGTTGCCCCCCCCCCTCCCCCTTGACCCTTCCATTGAAAAGACAAGACAGTGTCAAAACTGACAAGACCTTAAGTCTAAAAAACAGTATTTGAAGTCTTGAATATGAAATGTTTGACTCGAAATTCAGTTTTGTTCTTGCCATACCTCACAACTTAATCAACTAAAGGATATTCACGGCGTTTTTATGATGAGTGTAATGCAGACATGTCTTTGGGTGGGTGGGTGGGTGGGTGGGGGGGGGGGTGATAGTTCACTGGGAAACTGTTTGTGTACCTCGTTTCTCCTTTATGTGATGCGCCCCCCCCCCTCCTCCCCCATTCCCTGTGATGTCCCAAGCAGGTGCTTAATGGTTAATCCAGGCCTGTCTGGGTTATAATTTCCTACTGCTAACAGTTTCTTTCGGTCACCACAAAATGGAAATGGAATTAAGAATATAGTGTACAGTATCGCCAATTTAATGTTCATTTGATTTTCAGTTTGTCATAATATTCTCTTTTTCCATACCACCATACCACTGCTGATTATTGGACGCCTGTGTGCTTCGTTGGATGCACGAATACCCCATTATCCATGGGCAAAGTTGGTGGGGCGCAATAGGGTGTTATCAATGAGATGAAACCAGGGTAATACAATGAACAGTAAGAATTAGGGCAGGTACATGGTTCGCCCAGCAGCGTCAATAACAACAGTAAACAATAGCACTAAAAACACCGACACTGACTGTATTGATCTTGCTGTATCAGTGATTCCGGAACGAAAGCCACCTGCAGGGGCGTCTTAATATCGTTACAGGCCTCTAGGTAAAGCAATAGGATTTTCTTTCACGTTTCAAAAACCAGTGTATATCTGCGTGCATGGGGCCCCCTAAGCAACTGCCCACAGTACCCATGCGTTAAGACGGCTCTGTGCAACGGGCTCCCAGGGGAGGAACTTAAAAACCAAGGGGAGAGACTTTCAGCCAGGGAAAGAATTTAGTTTCATTAAATGCTTCAATAATTACCACAATGACAGTCTAATGATAAAAATAAAATAAATGGATGGCAGTTCAACTTGAGGAAACATGGGGTCGAAGGGGAGGAGTGTAGCTCGGGACTCTGAGAACTGCTGCCGTAGATAAACTGGAAAAAAAAAAAAAGACAATCAATCCTATCAATAAGAATACGTTTAACTCTCTGTTTGGACTAACTGGCCTGCGGTGCTTGCCAGACATGGCCAGCCACAGACTAATAAAATACTCAGACTGGATGATCCCATTGTGTGACGTCACAAAACAGCGAAAGGTCATGAACCATCCGCCATATTAGGTTTAAGGTAGCGACCGACGCTTCAGCATAGCTACAATTTTGAATGACACCATTTTGACACGCCTACTGAACGTGGAAGTTTGGTTCCGCACCAAGAAATTAATACATGTACAACCAATCTTGACAAATAAAAAGAAATTTCTACTGCAGATAGAACTAGAATCGGAATTTCCCGAGCGGCGGCCATGTTGGTTATACAGTCGTCGCTCGGGAAATTCCGTAAAAAACGACACAGCCCGAAGCTCGTGTTTCCAGTCTGGTTAATTTATTATAAGTCTGTGTGGCCAGCCAAACTGAACTTCATTCTCTCGAACAAACAGAAACGGTGAAAACAAAACCAACCAACAACAACAAAAAACCACAAGGTAAGTTTTTAGACCTGTGTCACGAGTGGAGTGACTGCAATTAAGGGGATTGCTACAGAGCAGGTGTAGAGTAAGAAAGGCTCACGGTAGACAAGTAAGTTAAGCGTGCTGTTGTGAGTAGTGGGAGGGTCTGAATGAGGCGAAAGCGCTGTATTACTATCACTGCAAGTTAGAAGGTCCTACGGAACGGACCTGTGAATAAGAGCCCATCGGGCGGACATAAGGGGAGCAGTCGAGAAGACTAGTGAGAGAGTCTTTCCAGTGATGACTGGTACGTAGAACGTTGATTGATTATTATGATTGATGTATTATATTATATTCGTCTATTACCATGATGTAAATAAGTATATGTGAGGAATGTGGAAGTCCTTGATATTGGATATAGCAATGTGCGCCATGAGCGATAGATGAAAGTGAGTTCATGGATTTGTAGCGCGAGTGAGTAGTGTGTACTCCGATGGAGGTGTGTTACCGTAAGATGTGTGGTGAATGAAAGGTGAACTAGTGTGTGTACGCTTCATGGGTTGTAAGGAGAGGTGGAGTGAATAGAAATGGTAGGGTATTATACCAATGTAATGTTATTCTTGTAGGTGTCGAGGACGGGCCGCAGAGCCACCTCGATGAGCACAGGGGATAGGCCAGCATAGGGCCGGAGGCCACACATAGGCCAGAAGTGAGGCTGTCAGTGCAGGACAGTAGAGGCACATAAAGTCGTGGCAGTCAGGCCACGGACAGGGACGTAGATATGAGCGTGAAGGTGATAATGCACTATTGCCATGTTGAGGGGCTAGTGAACTAATAATGTACTGGTGAAATGATAATGTCTATTGAAATGATAATGTGTTATTGCCCTGCTGAGGTGCTAGGGGAGTGCTAAGGTGTATGACAATAGGAAGGTGATATTGGGAGACTGCGGTGCCAGTGAATTATTAATGTGCTATTAAGACCCTGAGGGGAGAGGCTGAGGCCGAAGTGCCTTTAGGAGTAACTACCGGATTGTGGATCCGAGGGAGAGTGTGTGTGAGAATAAGGCCGTTGTACGGCAGTTGATTTCAATAATATAATGTATGTAATGGCGCTATTATCTGTATAATTATGTTTAATAAATGTGTGAGTCTGATGGATTGTTCTGTTAAGTGTTAACTTGTTTGTTCGTGATTGTTGTCCTGTCATAACTTATTACATCTCCCAGTCTGGGATTTGTGACAACCTGCAGTGTAGCACTGGAATGGACGGGGATATCCATTATGTGGATGTTCATAATACGCCAAAATATTGATCGGCAAATCTAAAGCAACTCTGGACATGTGATAAACAATAAAGATTTCAGACATCTTCCAAAATAGGTTGATGCCTGAGTAATTGTCTGTCTGTCCTGTCTGTCTGTCTATCTCTCTCTCCCTATCTCTCCCAGCAGCCCCACAGAAAAAGACAAGTCTGGACCCTAATGGACCAAAGTGGCAACCTTTGGACCAATTTCGCTCGCGAACCGATCTTTCCGCTGATTTGGCATGGCAAAGAGTTTCCGACAGGCCAGGATACCTTCGGCAGGCCAGAACATCTTGGAGCAAAACAAACATTAAGCTAGGATAACAGGACTCCGTTGAGAAGGCTTGTCTCTCCCTCCCAAAAAAATGTACCAAAACTTCAAATTGAAAGCCCTCCTCCAGGTTTTGTCACAGGTTTCTTCTCTAAAGACAAAATGACTGGGAAACAGACATTTATTGCAAAAACCGACCGTCATCTGTCACATAGTTACGGAAATTATCAATAATGAGGCCACTGTGTCTTGCCAAAAAGTAACATGCCATTAAAAACTGACATGAAAATTGGGTTCTTAAATTAGTGATGGAGAAATTTCACAACATCAAAAAAAAAAACAACAACATCAAAACAGACACAAAAAAACAACAACAACACAAAACCCAAAAAAAAACTGGAAACTGCAACCGCATTAATTTTTACTGATTGAAAATAAAATTTAATGCCAAGTCAGCTGAAATAAATCTCGTCCAAAGATGGCCAACATTCTTGAAATACCAAGGGCTAAACTAAAAAAAAAATAAAAAAATCATAAAAACTGAAAAGAAAATTCTTTTCAAAAAAGATAAAACCCCAAACTCATTTGAAGTCCTACGCTCGTGAGTGAGTGATATTGTCTTCCGGGCTTTCTGAAATGTATCCGGAATAATTACAAGCAAGTACAAGATCTTGGTATAATTTTCCTTTGTCGTGGGATTTGGAATTTCAGCCCCAGGAGATCTGGAGGTTGGACTGACTGTTTTAAAAAGCCAGACACTCACACAGAGCATCGCTGGTCGCCAGGGAGACATGACAGGAACAGAGGGATAAAATGGATGGACAGAACATGAGGAAACCCTGGTGGTAATGGTGGTGGTTGTATTAGTAGTGGTGGTGGGGGACAATAATGGTGATGAGGATGGTGTTAGCGGTGGTGGTGGTGGTGGTGATGGAAGTGGTTGAGGTGATGGTGGTGTTAGTGGTTGTGGTCGTAGTGGTGATGGTAGTGGTGATGGCTGTGGTCGTGATGGTGGTGGTGATGGTGGTGGTGATGGAAATGGTTGAGGTGATGGTGGTGGTAGTGGCGGTGGTGGTAGTAGCAGTAATGGTGGTGTTAGTGGTTGTGGTCGTAGTGGTGATGGTAATGGTGGTGGCCGTGGTTGTGATGGTGGTGGTGGTGATGGTGACAGCTGTGGTGGTGATGGTGGCTGTAAGGTAGAGTGTCATTATGTTACTGCAGCTGATGTCGATGCTCGTGTCTCTGCATACGAAACCGCAGCGATCGGTCAGTGATCTGGTCAACTTCGAACCAAATTAGACAGCAGCAATTGTCCAGAAACCGCCATAATATTGAGCCAAGACCACAGGCTATTGAACTGTCATGTAGGCAGTAAACAAACATTAGGCTTGATCTAGGTCACATACATTTATATCTCAGAGAACAGAATAGCTTCCCTAAGCTTCCTGGAGATGCCTGAACCTCACACCTAGCGTACAAAATATCCATGATTTGTCTCGTTGTGTTGCCCAAAGAGTCCGGCTGGCCAAGATGTTTTTTTTGTTTTTTTTTTGGGGGGGGGGGTATCTTTTCTTCACTTGATCTTTGCATCCCACGGGTGTAGTTCTTTTATTTGATTCTATTTCTTTCTTTCTTTCTTGTTTTTCCTTTTCTCTGTTATTTCAGATCCGTTTGCTGCTTTGATCCGTTTGAACTTTAATGAGTTATTTGTGCATTCGTGCAAACAGAAACTAAAATCAGTTCGAAATGATTGCTCCCACCCCTTGTTCCATCAGATAGTCCGATCCCAAAGAAGTGGACGAATACTGCATTTAAAAACAAACAGAGAGCGCTATAGACGATCTTTTTTGCCATCCGCAATTCGAGGTAGCAGTGTTTCCTGATGTGGTATGCTGTTGTTAGTTTTTCCTAATGGATTGTTCTTACAGTGTGTATGTTTGTGTGTGTGTGTGAAAGCAATGTTCTTACTTGTTGGTAATGTTGTGTGAGCAATGTGCGTGTGTGTGGTGCGCGTTAAAGACTTGTAGGTCTTAGATATTGTATTTGCTGTTGAACTGTTACTGAATGCTGTGACAAGAAATTTCCTGGAAACAGGATAATAAAGCCATATTTTATCTTATCTTATCTTATCTTATCTTAATGTGCTAGAGTCACCACATCGTAAAATTGTATTCTGACAAGAAATGAAAATGTATGGAATGTATGGACATCAAAATCCCTCAACACAGCTGTTTTGTTTTTCAGGAATGCACAAAAAACAACAACAACGAAATGATAGAGGCACAGTGATGGGAAAAGATCGAATTCGAAGATAATGCATCAAAAAACCTACATCTACAGTTCGAGCTTTTGAATGCCTACACAGTTCTTACCTTGGTTGGCGGAAAGTACGAGATAATTATGAAAAACCGTGACAACTAACATCGTTCTCCACGGCACCTGATGATGAAGATGACGGAAGTGAAGGAGAGGATGAAAGGAAAAATAAAAAGGGAGAAAAAAAACAAAAAAACACGAAAAAGGCAGCAGGTCTCTATTTCTTACCACAGAGGAGACTTTTTCAAAGAAAAGGGGTGTGGTATAAAGCATGGGAGGTAATTCATGAAATACCATACACGCCTTTCATGTTTACGAGTTTGCTGCCCTTGCCTAGCTGGCGGTACCTCCACGTCGCGGAAAAATTTAGCAGCCGGGAAATTCGCAAAACAACAGACTAGACCAGGGATGGCCAACCTTGCTTAATGTATGAGCCACATACGGTAAACTTCAGATGTTCTAAAGCCACAAGACACGAACAAAATTTACACACACGTTTTTACTGTTGCATACTCATTTTGTTACAAACATTTTACATAAACATGTATGCAACAATATTGACTCATGTATGCAGTTTCTTAAACTGTAAATTTGCATCAGTTTCAGTAATCATAAGTTTAAAAAAAAAGAGCCCATCATTATTTCACTGGTCCATCATTGTCTAATCTGCCCTTAAATGAATGAGTAAATGATTATAAAGCTTGAAATGGTTTTTGTATGAACTGTGACGAAAAAAAAGAGCTCAGTAAAGACATTTCCGCGAGCCGCCTATGGAAGGTCAAAGAGCCGCACGTGGCTCGCAAGCCGCGGTTTGGCCATCCCTGGACTATACTGTCCTAGCTACTTCCTTCACAGCACCAGTCATGGTTTGCATATCGAACTTCTCGTATGTCCAGATACAGGGGTTAGTAATGATCTACTGATTTTGTTTTCTCCGCGTTAGTTTGTAAATGTTCAGCGATTTTGTTTTGCTAAAGTTTGTTAAGGCCACAGCAGATTTCTCCATATGATAATACAACAACAGCAAATAAAAATAACAACTACATGGGAGGAATCCCATTTGAGCCCAAAAGCCAGGTTATTTCAAAGACACAAACTTAAGAAGCGTTCGTGCACGGAGGGGTCACCGGGGGAGGGGGGGGCAATACTCTACATGGGGAGACGGCAGCAGAGACCTTCTGGTGAGTTAGTCCTCTAAATAGATGGTTTTTACAATTAATACCCGGCTAGACGATTAACACTCAGAACATGAGTTAGGTGTTTTAGGGACTGTTCACATATTATGTCATCACATAAGGGGGGGGGGGGTCTCTTGAATGATGACCAGTGATGACATTGGGGGGAGGATAGTCCAAAGAGGATGTCATCAATGTGGTTTGGTAAAATTGAAAAAGAAGAACAAAATATATAGATCAAATTCATATTTTTATTATAATACCTGAAAATAAAATGACTAATTAATTAATCAACCAATACCTTGATTTCTCTGTATGCTCTTTGTAAGTTGAGATGGTATTTAAATGGTTGAATCAGCCTGTCAGGGACACCTTGTAAAGCGCTTAGAGCATTAGTGGATATTAAGCGCTATACAAAAGCTCTTAGAGATTTTATTTTATTTATAATCTGTTAGTTTGAATTAAAATAAATAGCAAACAGCACTATACAGGTATTTTTAGTCGTTATTTGTCAAGTTTTGATTACGTCATCAAACGGGGGGGGGGGGGAATAGCCATTTGATGACATGTGATGATAAGAGGGGGGAAGGGGGATCAAAATTAGTCAATTTTTGATGACATAATATGTGAACAGTCCCTTGCTTAAACTGTGTGCTTCATGTGGTACTCCTTTCAAAAACAGCAATAAGAATGACCACAACAGCAAAGTCAAGGACATCAACAAGGACAACAACAACAAATAACAAAACACACAAAATACTGTCAGTATTGTCATAGTAAGTTATAGCCCACTCGGAACGATTACTCTGGTTGCTCGTTTCAATCTCTCCAGGAGCGAACTGACACTGTGACAGTGACCCAGATTTATATTTCACTGACCTGTCACTGCTTTGTTCTCATCAGGAACTGATGCTCGTGTTGCTTGATCTTCTTGATCAAACAATGCTACTCGCCATCACAAGAAACTTCAAGATCATACGCCTTGTGCCAGCGAATGAAAGAGTGGTGTAACTCCACTTTTGTTGGAAATCAAATTAAACTTACGAGTGTGTCCCGGAAATTCTTATCTTTCAGTGGATTAAAAAAAAAAAACACAATTCTTTCAGCTGCTTTTTAAATCAAAATTTCTTATGAACTTTCGAACTCAGTTTTCCCCAAATCAATCAAAGTGGAATTAGACCAATTTTCTTTTGTACATGGGCACAATTCCTCGTGATTATTACACTCACAAATTACGAAACATTCACATACACCCATCTCACCCACCCCGAGAGAGAGAGAGAGAGAGAGGGAGAGAGAGAGAGAAGAGAGAGAGAGAGAGAGAGAGAGAGAGAGAGAGAGAGAGAGAGAGAGAGAGAGAGAGAGAGAGAGAGAGAGAGAGAGAGAGAGAGAGAGAGAGAGAGAGGGAGGAATGATTCGGTAAGGACAGTTGTATATATGGGGTTTTATTATTCTCCCTTAGATTTAGAATTAAGATCGTGGTTAGGGTTATGGTATTTTTGGGTAGAGTGATGCTTCGAAACAATTTGTTTTTAAGGGATGTGTGTCGGTAGGGACCACTACTTCCCCCACAGAAGCATTACACATCGCGGTTTAGTTTCTCCAAAGCATCAACCTACACAACACTACCATAACCCTAACCCCAATCCATTCGGGCTACTGTGCTTTCAGTAAGCCTAAAGGGACACCACCGTCCCCACCGAAAAACTTCCTCATTTTATGTTCGCATCCTTCCTTCATGCCACACTTTCTCGCGTTCTTTCGTTCTTCAAGACCTACCTGTAACTCTTCAACGTCAGCTGTGTGTCACATCTGTGAATAGGAAATGAAAGAAAATGAGTTCAGATCAATTTAATAAGGACAGGCTCAAAATGTGGGTTACCTCCTTTATTCCCTTCCGCAAGACATGGCATGTAATTTTCGAGTGCACATAAATTATGCTTGCACACAGGATTAGCATTTGTAATCTTCTTTGATCTATTTATTAATGCAGCTATTCGTAATATGAGGACTGAGATTAACAAGAGAAGAATAAAATGCACACTGAATGAACAAAAAAAATGAAAGGCAGAGAGGGAAAACATAAAAAAACCGAGTGAATTTTGAGTGAATTGCTGAATAACTGAATGAATGAGTGAGTGAAATATTGACTTAAGACGTAAGCATTGATTAAAAGAAGGAGTGAGTGAGTGAGAAAGGGAACAAATGAGTGAGAAACGGAAAGACGGACGGACGGACAGACAGACAGACAGACAGACAGACAGACAGACAGACAGACCGACAGACAGACAGACAGACAGACAGATAGATATTGAGCCAGACATTTCAATCCTGTGATTACAACCACAATTCCTGTGGGACCGATTCCATTACTGACACACATCATGGCGTCTTCCATTACATTTTTATGACAATACTGAATGGGCGAAAATGTCCCACGAGTAATCGATGCCCTAACACAAGTCGCCCACGTGCACGGCGAACCAGTGTGACAATGTATTCGGGGATTGTGTGAGCCGTATCGGAGAGCTGGTTTAAACCATTTCTCATTCTGCCACACCTCATGTCCTGGTGTGTAAGATTCTTCTGGGACCTCTCCTAACTGACGGTGTGATTATGCTGTCTCTTTAAGCCGTGTGTTTTGTACAGCATGACAGTAACTATAGTTTTAAGGGCGCAACAGAGTAAGAGATAGAGAGAGAGAGAGACAGACAGACAGACAAGCAGAGATTGAGACAAACAGACAAACACACACATACACACAGTGTGGAACCAGCCGCTTTGAAAAAAAAAAACAACAAAAAAACATTTTATGAGTATTACGCCTAGAAAGGGGGTGGGGGTACCTCCGGCGTTTCAAGAGCGTACATGGAAGGGATTGGGGAGGCGGGGGGGTTAAGGTGTGCTTTTCAGTTACGATAAGGACAATGAACTGAAAAGTCTACATCAACTTCATTTATTCCGATATGGACAACAATCAAATTGTAACACAGGCCAGGTTTCTAATGGAACAGACAAATAGCCCGTACAAAATGCTATTTATTGCTTCAAACTACCAAGTCTTTATCATGTATCAGTATATTCAGCATGTTTATGGTCGTACGCTTATACACAAGGGTGGGGCGAGGGGTTTGATACAAAGCGTATGAAAAGAACAGGAAGGTTGGGGGGGTAAAACATCGCTAAAATGGAGCATACCTACTAGTCCCCTTAGATTAACACGGTTCTAACTCCCGTCCATCAACTTTTGAGAAACTTGATGATTGAATTCCATAGGTTCATGTGCTCATAGCTATAATATTCGTGATGCGCCTTTTGTTTCTTTTTAGCAATATCTACAAATTACGCACCGAATCCGCTTGATACTTTGATACACAATAGAGAAGACATGTAGAAGAAGTGAAACTCAATTCAGCCCAAATAGTAGAGATATGACCTGTCATTTTAAGGTGACGTACTTTATGGATAGCTCTCTTAGAAATGTATTACAATTTGCCGGCAGTGAAAAATGCGTAATTTGCAAATCTCCCTGGGGTTATTTTCTGCATGCCGAGCAATTGCTGGAAAAAAAACATGGTTAAGTATGCCAGAATACACTTGAAAACTGCTTGTTACAAACTCTATCCACTGAATGCTATTTTAAAAAATAATAATAATAAAATTCAATACAGAGGAGGGCAAACCGCATGAAAGATAACTATCAAGGGACCGTTCACATATTATGTCATCAAAAATTGACTAATTTTGACCCCC
This sequence comes from Onchidella celtica, assembly GCA_963931925.1. Classification (NCBI taxonomy): domain Eukaryota; kingdom Metazoa; phylum Mollusca; class Gastropoda; order Systellommatophora; family Onchidiidae; genus Onchidella; species Onchidella celtica. The sequence continues at coordinate 42,525,828 of OZ007578.1, forward strand.
CCCCCCCCTCTTATCATCACATGTCATCAAATGGCTATTCCCCCCCCCCCCCGTTTGATGACGTAATCAAAACTTGACAAATAACGTCTAAAAATACCTGTATAGTGCTGTTTGCTATTTATTTTAATTCAAACTAACAGATAATAAATAAAATCAAATCAATAAGAGCTTTTGTATAGCGCTTAATATCCACTAATGCTCTAAGCGCTTTACAAGGTGTCCCTGACAGGCTGATTCAACCATTTAATACCATCTCAACTCACAAAGAGCGTACAGAGAAATCAAGGTATCGGTTTATTAATTAATTAGTCATTAAATTTTCAGGTATTACAATAAAAATATGAATTTAATTTATATATTTTGTTCTTCTTTTTCAATTTTACCAAACCACATTGATGACATCATCTTTGGACTCAAACCCCCCCCCCCCCCATGTCATCACTTGTCATCATTCAAGAGACCTCCCCCCTCCCCCCCTTTTATGTGATGACATAATATGTGAACGGTCCCTAAATCCAATGCTGCATGGAAGCAACTTTACGTCATTTCCATAACTGTTCTGACGATTTATTTTTGTTTTTTTTTCATTCTGAGCCAGCATAAATTCAAACGCAACTACAAAGTTCGGTTTGAGGACAGCGTGACGTCATTCTAGTCTATCAAACATGAACGGGTTTGCTGTTCCATGACGATGTCGCTTTCTGTGGCGTCATATCACCACTTTGTCACTGACAGGTCAATCGTGACAGCTGTTTATAGCATCCAACATTACCAGGAAAATAACCCCCCCCCCCCCCCCCCCAAAAAAAAAAAATTGAGTACTTGCAATTTTAGTGAGGGGGAAAAAAAATAATCAAAATTGATCGCTCCTTGCGAAATTTTGTGAAAGCAACACTAACTAATGAAGACGTGATCTGGGATCTCAAAATGACATGGCGATTTTAGATCAGAATGTTCATCATGGATGTCTACATTGGCCGTGTGGGTCTCAGTGGAGATACATAAGCATTGTGGGACGAGTGGGGGGGGGGGCGGGGGGAGGAGGAGGGCAGGGAGAGGGGGGGGGGTATTCTGAAAAAAAAATTAAAATTTATGCAAAATAAACACAGAGTGGCTATGCCTGAGGACAGTGTTGAGTGTTGCAAAATCGGAAAAAAAACCCAACTACAACACCACCGAAGGGCAACTCCTCTTTCTATTTTTGCCATGGTACATGTACTATCTTAGAGGTACTTAGCGTGTCCCTGCATAACACTATAATATGATCTCTAACAGCTAGGCCTAACAAAGTCTAGACAATACTGTATAACATAAATATTATACCTCTTCATCTTACTTGTTAACGCCGATGATGATGCCATAAAGTAATGATCAAGCGCTACTTGCAGATGGGCCGTGGAGAGGCAAGTTTGTTTCTCTGATTACAAGTAACATCATGTTTTTTGTATCGTGGAGCAGGGGCAGTTTCCCAATATTCGAAACCGCCTGGAGTACTCCATAATGTGGCAGGTGATGCCGGTATTATAATATCGGTAAAAAATATCATAATAGATTTAGATGGTCAACCAACCAAGGCATTTGTAACTATTGTGTAGTAAACGGAAGCTGATATTCGATGGCGTCCACCCACCAGCAAGGAGCTAATGACAAGTTGGTGTATGTGATTCACCGCTCTGGTTTCCTGTGGCTCGCTGGCAGCTGTCTTGCTACGTAAAATGACCGCATGCGGCAATCAAGGATAAATTCACATTTTTCTTTAATAATAACAACACAGTTTCAAAGGCAGAGCTGCCTTTACGCATGGCCACATTGGGCAGTTGCCTAGGGGCCATAAAGGTTTTAGGGGATCCCATGCAAGTAAATTGTACAGTGGTTTTTGAAACGGGGGGAAAAGATCCGGCACATTGCCCACATGCCCGTAATGATGTTAAGACAGTTCTGATCAAGTCAAAAACAGAACATGCAGCCAAGTAAACGCATTCACTTAATATTCTATACATTCCATCTTTTTCATATTCCATTTTTAAAAATAAATTATTATTCGATTGTTTTATCTGTTTAATTTTTCCATTTCTTTTTCCTCTTGCTGTTTTTTCTTCTTTTTTTTTCCGTGCAGAAGGCGGTTGCTGAAATACGGATATTTTCTGTCTTCCCTTTTAGTTTTAGTTCGCGTTTCTTTGTAATGCTTGGGTATTATTTGTTATGCGAGGCTTTGCTACATACAACTTTTTCTTTCTGCCAATTTTTATAGTTTGCTTTAAGCCTTGCTTATAATATTTCGGCCCTGATATAGTGATAAACTGTACTCGATCTTTCTACCTGGGTTAAGATTTCATACGACTGGCAGTTTGTTTTCATCATCATGTGGGGGAAATTGAACAAACAACAGAGCGGAGCGCAACAACACGAAATGTTTTTCGAGTCCCTTGTAAAATTCCTGTTTGCGCTGTATACGGTGCTTTACACGAGCATGTCGGCCTGAAGGACAGGCGATTTCCTGCCTGCGGGATATGGCAAGGTTGTTAGTTGTGACTGCGGCCTGCAGGACAATACTTGTATAATGATGTGGGATGAGCATCCATAACGTTTTGTTTGTTTTTTTTGTCGGGGGCGTATGTAATCTGAGACAGTGACCTTCAGGGGAAATGACACGTCATCACTCAGAATTGGCGGGAACCGGGAATGGTTGGTAGAGTAACACTAGGAATGCTATAATAATGAGGGGCGAAACTTTATAAACTGACAGGCTGATGTTCGGAGACGTACGCATTGAGGGTGAGCCTCCATCTGAACATCAACCTGTCAGTGAATTTTTGTGTGTGTTTTTCTTTATTTTTATGAGTTTTTCTCCAGTGGAAACGCCTCCGAATAGGAGCCTGTAACTTTACTGAAAGGCTTTCGTTCGGAAGCACATACAGCTGAGAGGGAGAGAGAGAGAGGGGGGGTGAGAGAGAGATAGAGAGAGAGAGAGAGAGGGGGGGGGTGAGAGAGAGAGAGAGAGAGAGAGAGAGAGAGAGAGAGAGAGAGAGAGAGAGAGAGAGAGCATTGTGTTAGTTACGTTATTTCAAATATCAATCTGTGTAATGTTGACATCCATTTCCTTGACATTGTACTTTTGGTTTTGGCTCGACTAAGACAAACTCTTTTGAGATAAAAAGAGATTCTAATGCTGGTTTTGCTTCCAGGCGCGCCAGAGTGTGTCAAAGACGACCTGGTCTGCCGCTGTCTGGACTGAAAGATGAGTATCACAGTCACATTCACGGTGCCCCCGAGAGGTGGGGTGAGGGGGTGCTTGATGCCGGAAATGTCAGTCTTATTTACAGAACTGATTCAGCCGTGACTCATATGTAGCCTAGTTTTGGTCAGGCATTCTGTTACTCACCGTGTTTATTTATATATTATTATGTATGTGTTTACGTTTGTATGTATGTATGTATGTATGTATGTATGTATGTATGTATGTATGTATGTATGTATGTATGTATGTATGTATGTATGTATGTATGTATGTATGTATGTATGTATGTATGTATGTATGTATATATGACTGTTATCATCACACACCATGTTTTCTATACAGACCATGGCAACATGGCAGTGAATGAATAAACAACGCTGAGATAATCACAACAGAAATAATATTTGGTTTCATGCTGAGCAGCCTCACAACGAAATGATTGTAGTCGGCTTGGTTTATAAATAGCAACGTGGCAGACTCTAATCTCGGACGAGGGCATCAGATCAGAAACACACTGCTTACATGCAGCTAGCGCAACTATTTTGTGTAGGTGTAGACAAGGGTGGGAAGTGAAGTAGCTTGCTCTAGGAACTAACAAATCCCCTTATCAATTGCTAAATAAAGAGTTGCCATAAAATTTTTAGAAACTGCCACAAAATGTTTAGGAATAACACCGAAAAAGGAAACATTCACACAAACCAACGCTTTCTGCTCTTATTTCTGAATAAAACTAATATATCAAACTGAAGTGTTCAGTTTTTGTTATTGTTGTTATTTCTTTTTTGATATGTCTTGAAAAGAAACAGAGAAGGCGATAAAGGAATGGGGGGGGGGGGGGATTCCTGTAATTATCTTAGGCCAGGCACGCGTTTGAGACTTGCTGTGGAGTTGCAATGGCGTATTAGTTTCAGGTTCCCGTTGACTCTGCATTGTACTCGTGTCTTGAGCATCTCAATTATTTTATTCGCCTAGATGTAAAGAACGCGAAAGGACTGCAGAGCAACCAACACAAGTCGACCGCCCCCCACCCCTCCTTTTTTTCTTCAAAAAAAAAGGGGGGGGGGGAGGAAGAGTAAGACCTGAAGAGAAGACAAATCACTCCAAGGAACCTGGAAATGAGTCTGCCATAGAGTGACATGTCACGTCCCCACACTGAAAAATGTGTCTTACACTTGAGTTTTGACTGGAAATCAATAGCGCATTCATGCCAATTGTCATCTCGTTTGATCTGCTCAATATTGAACCACTACAGCAAGAGCAAAAGAAAATAATCTTCAGGCAGTGTAAGTCATGGATTTCTGGTGTGCTGGAATGGTACAAAACTTGTGCACTGGTGCACAATGTGTATGGACGTGCCATTTACAAGTTGTCAAGATAATTATATATTGGCTGTAGTTATATGTACGTATGCACTCCAAGCGTTTTTTGCGCAAACGGGTGCGTACGTATGCGTACCTATCCCTAGCCCCGTCTTCATCCTCAACCCTAAATCGTATCGAATCCCTAACCCTGCCCCCTGCCCTTTCAATCTGAAAATAGAATGAATTAAGGCTGTTGTCAGGAGAATTCCGGGAGAAGCTCGCTAGCTCTGGACTCACAAAAGGCTTTAAAATACGAACCCCTAGCACACACAAACTTGAAGGCCCTACGTACTTGTGACAACATTCTTATATGTTTATGTTAAACTGAAAACGTATTTGTATCTGTGGGTGGCGTGTTTCTTTGGAGGAGAGGGGGAGGTGTGAAGACACGGGTTTATGAATGTGCTACAGTGTTCGCAAAAATCTTTCGATACGCCCTTTTATGAATAGCTCAGTTTACTGTTAACGGGATCTCAGTCATATTTTGCATGGTCTTAAATCTGAATCCACAAACGGAACAGTGAAATAGAAAAATAATATTTATACAAAATTCCACCGAAGGGATTTTTTTTTCTTGCGTAAACGTATACAAAAATCGATAACAGTGGATTTGTGGGAAAGTCTTTAGTTTTAGAGTTGAATTGTCCGGATCAATCTCATTCAGAGAAGATCCTCTGGAAGACGGGGAATGCATCTTTCTGAACACTGCCAGCAAATAACAAGCATGTCTGAGGGTGGTATCACACTAAGCCCGGTCTGACAATGACAGTCAGATGCTGGCAGACAAGAAGTGCCCATCATAATTTCCTATATTTTCTCAGTAAATCCGAGAAGCTATTATTTATTTGGTGCACATATTGCAAGCAGCATCTGAAGGTGTCTGACAGGACTTTGTATGATACCGCCCTAACCCCATTAACCGAAGTTTAACTCAGGTAGAAAATACAAACAAACCTATAACTGATTAAAAACTCTGAGAAAAACATCATTTTTTGTTTTCTTGCATCGTTCAGGTGTGTCCATGTGGGAAATTACAGTCTGGGGCTACCGAGTTCTTAAGTTGTTGCATTTCACAGGTTGATTGATGGATACAAGTAAGACTTCCTATTGCATCTTCTCCGAGATGAAATCTGTACATTTGCAAAGCAATCGACTTAGAATCTCTTTCGTGCAGGCTGATGCATTTTGATTGTAAAATAATTCTGAGCAATTGGAATATATTCAAACAGCGAGTGACTCATAACGGCGTTTTCCACATTTTCTTTCCTTTTCTTTACGCGCATTGCTGGCAAACAGCGTGGGGAGTGTTAGAGGTTATTTCACGTCCATGGCTTTTTAACTGCGAAGTCACATATTTTCAATCAGTTGGGTAATTTCTAGTTTTAATATTAGGTTAAGAAGGAATAATTGACTAACAGTATTGCAAGTTTCATGGAACAATACTTTTCCTTTCAGAAAGACATGCAACATTTGGCACAGTTTCGTCCAGAAGGAACTGCCCTATTGATAGAAAGGGGTATCGAAACATATTTTCAATGAACAGAATATAAGTCTGCCAGCCCTGCACGTCTAGTAGTCCGTTGGTTTTCTGTCTGCATCCGTCTAGTCCTCTCCTTGGTCTTCCATCATGCTTGTCTGTTTGTCAACCTATCTGTCTGTCTGTCTGTGTGACCCACCTGCTGCAGTCTGACCCAGAGGCCAGCTTGTAACTGTCCGAATGCTTCATGAACTGACTGATGGATGACGTCATAATACTCCGCGAAAAGCCAAAAAATACCACATAATTTCAATGTTTCGGTTCCACACACTGAAGTCACACAATTTCACAACACCGTTACATTCATGTTCAACATCTCAAATCTTAATTTGAATCTTCTGAATCGCTCACAAAACCAGTTCGAACATCTGGTTATAAAGTCATGATGGAGACAGTTTATTCAATAGCATATTGTCCTACATCAAATTGAAAGATACATCATGAATTTACAGCATTATGAAAACACAGAATGATCGGTAAACACATCCTCCTTGGGTTGAAACATGTCAGTATGAACTTTTTACTCCATCACGACACGACACACAGTCACTATGACCTTCTGTTGCACGAAGTCACAGTCATGTAAAATCAAACCAGTGTCACGAGTAAAGAAAGCTGGGGTTTCATTCATTCCCAAGTTAACTTCGATTCCCATACGATTTGCATCCCATACATCCCAGGTGTGAACACAGGCTTGGTCCGTGTGATAAATAAACCGCTCTTAACTATGACTTGTAACTCCGACACACACACACACACACACACACAGAGAGAGAGAGAGAGAGAGAGAGAGAGATACTGCACATTTGACATTGACAGTGCAGAAACTTAATAGTAAAACTTTGTTTTTTTTCCATTTTAAATTCAGTTTGGCAGCTAGAAATAGATTTCTAACTGTTTCAAACACGAAAGATGCCAGTGTCACAATCTGCATAGTCCTGCCAAACAATACCCACAATTTTACCATACCTATATATGTCCTGACCTCATTATTTTGTTTTCACATGTCTCAGGCCTTCACTGAGATAAAAATTAATGCGCGCCTACCACCATCAGCTGTGCAGTAGATCAACACAACAAAACTTCAGGCATTACCAACCACTCACGCGCGGGCATTTATTAATATTACCATAACGTACTCATCCGTGAAACATTCAATAATTGCACCAAAATAAACACGCACTCATAATTATGCACGCACGCGAATGCTGTACAATTGGCTTTCTCTTTTGACAAGCATGTGTCACTGCTAGGCTGAGCGACGTATTTTAACATTACTGATGCAACACATTGTATAGAACGTGCCATATTATTGCTAAGCATCAAATGAGATTCTTACTTGAACGATTTCTAGAGTGACATGTTCTGAGAGCCGTGTTCTCTCCAGCCTCCTACCCCTCCCGGTCTTTCTATCAATATCCTCACCGCCCTTCAAAACTCATCACTTTTCAAATGCTGCTTTTTTTCTTTCTTTCTTAAAGACCTAGAGATTTAACACTGGCAAACATTATCTGAGACAAAGATTTGCTTCATGTTGATGCAATAAACAAACATGCATTTCCTTGGAAACTGTGGTCCTACTTCTGGAGAGAAAAAAAAATAGTATTTTATCCCGGTATCCAGTCTCATCGACCGCAAGGAGATGTCGACGAGAGCATACACAAAGAAATAAGAATATATTTAAAAAGCGATGCACACAGATATATATCAGCTTGTAGTATATCTATGGCGGTGTACGCTATCCATTGTGAAAACATACAAGCAGAAAACAGCACATTTCAGCAGCGGTGTCCTCCGCTTTGCTGCGTCATGTAGCACCATCACTATTATGATCAATTACAAGGCGGGATAGAGTGAGGTGCAGCATTCCAACTAGAACAATTACACTATGTACAAGTATGCCCTAAGTGCCAATCCCGAGAGAGGCCATCATTAAGTATTATTAATTAATTAATCAAGTGAAGGTTATTATCCCCCTGAATTGCCCCTCTTGCAACAGGCCTTCAGCTGTCATACTTGGCCCTGGCCGATGCTCTCCAACTTAACCTACATTCACGGTCAGTGTTTCGTGTAAAAAAGAACAATCATTATTATAAATATGAATGCACCGCAAGTCCACAAAGATCTTTCTATGTATGCAGACTATGCAGAGCCGCATTATGTCTTGCTACAAACTTTGAACGGCTGTACCTTTTGAACGAATTAGACAAATGAAATAAACAAAGACTGTTCCCGTGTACTAAAAATCTTTCATTTTCCTAATGACTTGATGTCCTGTCTTGGACTACCAAACAACAAGGTTCAGAACTAGATGAGGTTTAAGCGTGACAGGTCAAGTGTTTTGACCGTTTTTATCTTGCCTGAAACGCTAATTTAGATCTAGTTCATTTATGGGATCAATAGAGTTTGAAGTAAAAATGACAAGGCTTTTTATTAATTTTCATTCAACATCTCCAGCGGTTCAAGAGTTACAACCGTTTAAAAGTTTGTTGCAAGACCTATGTGGCAACACAGGGTCAGTTTTCCAACACAAGTCATAGCCAAAGTAGAGATGTCCACTAGCTCAAGGCCGTAGGCTACTCGTAACAAACAACAAATGAGTCACGTCATTGTCTTTACTTTTATAACTTTGTCCCTGTCACTGAAAACAAGCAGGCGGGGTATAAGATATCTAGGTCGGTCTGTGGGCACAACGTTACTGTTTGTTCATGGGCAATGAAAGTCCCGTCAGTGCTAATGTCGTCATAAACGTTTGTCGCATGTTGTTTCTGTAGATAATGCCCAAATGCTCTGCATGGTAATCTGCCTGCCTATCTGTCTATGTGTCTTTCTGCCTCTTTTTCTGTCTGTTAGTTGATTTGTCCATTCATTTATTCATCTGCTAACCTAACCATTTGTCGGTCTGTTTGTCTGTCCCTCTCTCTTTCCTATCACATCGAAATAATTTACACGGCCACGGTGATCCATTACGTCACTTCGACCTGCGCTCCAGTACACGATAAACCCTAGCTGGTATGTCACTTCAGTTTACCTCAATCAGCAGTTTACATTGTGTGTTTACATTCTGCTAGAGTTTACGACCGAATATCATTATTTCCTTAACCGTTTAACCCACAGAATGCTGGCAGTATACTGTCGTGAATAATCTTTTGGATTTCAGCTATGAATTTGCTTAATCCACGTACACATTATCAAATTTTGGATAGTTGATTTTTCCTGATGAAGATTTCCCATTACCTTTAGGAACGTATGAAATAATCATATCCAATAAGTAACACAGATTATGAAAATCACAGCAGCCCGGCGCCGGCATTTAAATGGTTAAATCCTTATAACTTACTGTACGTGACACTACAACTGACCAAACACTAAAATGCCATTAACCTGTACAACAGAAAACACTTCCCATAACGAACAATATACTTATTATTGTTCCACGAACAACAATAAGAAATGAATGAAGTTGCTTCCGTCCCCATTCACTGAGCTTGCGTGACAATAAGCGAGGACATTACTCACTCCCATGTTGTCGGGAAAATCAACGTTTGACATGCTATAGATGAAACTGGCTCAATTATCAGTGTTTTACCCTAATGGTTTGACCTCATTCAACTAAATATTGGTCGCCTGATTTAGGTCAAACTGCCACCATTATTTATCTTCTTTATTTGATCCACATAGAGCGATATCTGACCTATAAAATTTCTGTCTTCGAATTTACAAGTTCTGATAACAAGACAAAACAAAAAAAGGCTTTCTAAGCTTTTCAGAAATGTTCAGAACTTGTTACATTACAACCAGAATGAACATATTGTACTGGTTCCCAACTGCCCCATGAGAATATTTTACAAGTGAAGGACGGCCTATTACAATAGATGACATCTAAGACGTATAACTAAAATCGAGTGCATCGCAGAGTGATGCCAGAAATATGTCCACTCATCACCTGTAATAGAGAGGAATAACATAGAGATCTATTTGTAGCAGTTATGTTGCCTTCCTTATAAAGAATCTCGACCAGCAGCACAGTCGGCAATATTACATAATTATTATTTATTGCTAAATTGTAAGCTACACCATAATACACACACTCATAGCTTAAAAATCCTGAATAGTTGATACAGTAGCCCCAAATCCCAAATTTGATATAGAAATACCACAGGAGATATCACATGGTTCCATCTGAATGCAAAACTTTACTACACCAAAACCAAGATCTGAATCGAACTAGGTGACCATCAAGAAATATGTCGCCAATGAGATGATAACGGTCAATGGCCCAATTTCTTATAGCCGATCACTTATTTAGAGCGGATCAGATAATAGATACATGGTTCCTGGGTGGGGCTAGGCCTACATAAGGGATGTCAACCTCATAAGCTTTTAAAGCTTTTCTCTATTTGAATAATGGACTCGAAAGGGCCGATCAGGATGTAAATTAACTGGTATCTGTACATGAGCAGAGCAATAAAAATGTAGTAGATCTAACACATACAGGGCGGCATGGTGAGCAAGATATTTTAAAGATGTCAAATCCAATCTAATATTCAGTCAGTCACATAGCGAAAAAAAAATAAATTTACTTTGTCCTATTTTCACTTTGAGATGTAAACGTCTAGTCATGACATATTTTCATTTAATTATTTATAGCACTTGCAAATTTATTGTTTATGCCAGCCTACACGCAGGTAGTTAACACAGTACTGCATTACGTGTGTTTTCTCTTCACCGTTACAGCAAACAGCGCACACACTGCTATGCGCTAGTGTACAAATAATATTTGTCTAACAATAAAACTTTCCATACGTGGCTATCAAACCTTTGCCCTGCCTGCCTCTAGCCGATTAATTGGACAAAATTGTCAACTCTGGGCTAGGAACGCCAATAACTTCACTATTCCAGAAATGTTTCGCCTCTCAGGGTGACTAAAACAGAAATACCAAATTCACACGATTACCATTTGAGGCTCGGAAACCTTTGGCAAGGCGGAGTTATATCTCCATAGCAATAACAGGGTTAAGGAAAGTGGAATCCATGGAAACAAATCATTCACTACAGTACAAACGTATTAAATTAGTAATCCTGTACGCAGTATGCACGAATGTTCTGTGAACAGTTTTTATAATATCTTGGAAATCAGGTCAGAATAAACGTACACTAGTAATGAGAAGTTGAGTCTAGCGCATTAACGATCAGTTTGCTACTACCACTGTGTGTGGGCCAGGCCTAAATGTCAAAGAGACAATTGCACAATACAATTTTATAAACAATCTCTCACTGGAAGAATTAACACTGGCAATATCTCTGCAGTAACACGGTTGAATATTAAACGATAATTTATCTCTCACTCTGTTGCTCCCCTCTAAACACTATTGCCAGGAGAAAGAGAGGAGGACACACACGCTGACTGAATGAAAACCAGTGTACTTGTGGCGAGAGGTTGTCGAACCATTGTGTCGTGGACAACTACTGCTGTCACCCTCACGCGCGCTGTAACATTTCAATTCCCTTGCAGTAATGGCCCTGTGCAGCTGACCTTGACAAGTAGGGAAAAAAAGACTTTTTAAAAAGTGTAACTTAAATTTAATGTGGTCGCCCTTTTTTTCAGGTTCTGGAACCTTCTGAGATATCGGAATGGGTAGAGAGGGAGACTAGACAGAGGTCTGCTGGTTTTGGAAGGGGAGGGGGGAAGAAGAGGGTTGCCGAGCGGGTGAAGGGGCGTGGGGCGGGAAGAGACAAGATGGGGACATGGAACTCCCACGAGAGGAAAAGATTGGAACTATCACTTGCCGTGCTTGTAGAGTGAATGAGGATGTAATAAAAAATGTAGAGAATGAAATTGTACGGTTCGCAAAATGAAAATTGATTTCAATGCCCTGAATACAACTGTTGTCGTGGACATGGAGAAAGAGAGAGAGAGAGAGAGAGAGAGAGAGAGCGAGAGATTGGAGGAGAGCGTCATGCTTCTTCCGGGAGACTGACAGAAATGACTGCACCGCGGAGATATATTCAGAGACAAAAGAGTGGCTATAATTATATGAGAGAGAGAGAGAGAGAGAGAGAGAGAGAAATTGAGGGAGAGAGAGAAAGTGAGAGAGAGAGAAAGAGAGATAACGGGACAAGGGGAGTTTTAGAGAGTTACTGAAATGATTGATTCTTTTCTATAATCATGTCGACATAACCGCGATCCCATGGCAACATCTCTTGGTGAACAAAAAGATAGGATTTGAATGATATTTATCTGTTTATTATTGTATGACATAGATGTCTTGCCAGCAAAATGTTTGCCAATCATCCGGTAAATTAGAGAGAAAACGAGAAAAATAACAAATAAAAAAAAAGACAGACAGACAGACAGAAAGAGATGCGGACAGAGAGAGACGGGCAGAGAGAGGCAGACAAAGAGAGACAAACACAAGGGGTAGGGGGAGCGAAATTGAGTTAGAGAGAGAGAGAGAGAGAGAGAGAGAGAGAGAGAGAGAGAGAGAGAGAGAGAAAGACAGAGAGAGAGAGAGAAAGAGACAGAAAGAGAAAGAGAGAGAGAGAGAGACAGAAAGAGGGAGACAGAGAGAAAGAGAGAGAATGTGTGTGTGTGTGTGTGTGTGTGTGTGTACAGGAGTGATTGAATGAGTGAGTAATTGAGTATGTAAGATTAAACGGAGACGCCTGCAATACAATGGGTTCACTCGATATCTTGTATCTCGGTAAACACGTTAGTTGGTGTTCAATTGTCTAGTTTTGAGACATTTAAAAATAAAATATCAAGAAACAATGTTTAATAATGAACATGTATTATTTTTGCACCAGGCAATTTTAATTGGGCCATGTTCCCATGTTTCACAGGATACTGAAAGTATCATTTATATCTGGGAACTAAAGGCTTAGTGAATGAATGACGAAGTAAGTGAATGAATGAGTGAAAGGGAGAGGGAAGTATAGCTGCATAGACGGGGCGAGAACGCTGGGCAACTTATAGGCCTCCAACACGTACGGCTCTGGGGATATATATATACAGTAGTGATGCCCAGTTTTCATAGGGATGGAAATGAGGCTTGTAAAAAGGATGTGGGTAGGAAGACAGGTGAGTGACGTCATGCTTCGATAACTAGATGAACTGCACGCAATGCAGAGGTGCATCTGATGGGCTTACAGTCGAAACATAGGGCCGATGCGCTGTGCATTAGTGTCCCATGTCAAAGACGTATCGGGTGGGCGATATCGATTTCTGATGTTCCAAGCTGACACACAGACAGAAAGGCAAACATCAGAAACAATTGATCACAAACTTGGGCAGGTCGTAAATAGAAAGCACGGCAGGTGGAGACGGGCACGCGAGAATTGAAGGTAAACAGACGGACAGGTGGGCAGACAGACAAGAGGGCAGAGGGATAAATGGGGCAGCATATAAGTAGAGAGATAGACAGACTGACAGACATGCGCGGAGAGAGACTGATAGATAGATAGACAAAAAGACAGACAAATAGGCAGACGGGTAGACAAGCAGGTAGATAGATAGATAGATAGATAGATAGATAGATAGATAGATAGATAGATAGATAGATAGATAGATAGATAGATAGATAGATAGATAACGGATAATAAGTGGATGGATTGATAGACTGACAAATAAACAGAAAACAGACTGAGTGATGGACTGAGCAAAGATACAAAGATAGTAAAACATTTAAAAGAATTGCCATGAAAAGAAAAGTAAAAAATTTAAAAAAAAACAAAAAAAAACCGCCTATGGCAGGTCGCGAGAGAGACCAAAAATTTAGCAGTATCAACACTGGCAAACTGACAATGAAATGGCTCTTATCTTCAAGTGTGGTCATTCCTGTGGCGAGAAGACACTTAAGTACCAGACCATAACACTTGACCGCTGGCCTGGACAAACGTCTACTCACTCACAGTGGGCTCTTTACCCACACATGGTTGTCTGTAAGTATGATCATGTTTCTGTACGGGCGAGCCTTCTCAACTTGATGTTATTGTTTGCTGTTGTTACGATTGTGTCGAGTTTATTTCTCTTGACAACGCCAAAGACAAATTCCAACTGAAGATTGTTTCCTTCAAAATTGATATTTACTTCAAATAACACTTGTTGAGACAGACGCTCATTCGAGGATATTATTCTAACGAGTCCAACTTTTTGCTTTTCAACGAAATAATTTGATAATAATATTTGATGTTGTATGATTTGACATTTTTGGAAAACGAAACGAAATAAGGTGAGAGTTATTAAAAACTAGTATGCCCTTCTTTTTTTTTTTGTGTTAATAAAACGCGTTATGAGAATTTTAATAAAATCCTGAAAATGTATCTAAATTTTGTCATTATAACCAAATTCTCTCGCAAAAATAACAAAACACGTTCTTTTTTCACCAATTTCAGGCTGGTGACACTCATGGATTCTTGCCCGTGTTATCTAGAAATTCATGCGACATCCTCAAATGAAATTGGAAGAACAAAAATTGCGCATACACCAATACAACACTTATCTGCGCCGATAGGCAAGCTGCTTTGAGCGTGTCGAGTTTGCTTTGATCCGTGTTCAATAATGAAGTGCAAACGCTCTCTATCAATCAATTCTGCGGTCTAGACCGTCGTTTACTCAATGAAACCAGGGTGATTTGACGAACAGTTATGTCGGGCTTGCTTGAAGCCAACGCCTCACGCTAGTATCATACAAGCGTTCTAACTTCTATCCCCCTGAATTGCCTTTCTGAGGAATTTGGCTTCAAAGTCCGAGCTCCTCTCGGCACGTTGGCGCACTGAGTCAGTTCTGTTTTGTGTCGGTTTTCGCATGAGATGTGGACTTGGAGTTAACTAAACTGGACCTCGCGCACTGGCGAGATCGAAACAAATTTATCTCGCTTGTTCGGGAACGTCAGAACTGTCTCGAGTCAGCTGGTGGAAAGAGTGATCTCGCGAACAGGGTTAAAACAGACGCAAAACACACTTGGCGCATTGCGTCATCAGCTTTGACAAGAAATAAAGAATATATAGAAATGTCGAGGTTCATCATCTGTTTACGAGCAACGTAAAGACTTGAGGATTTCTGACTTTGGAGAAAGCACATCGACACGATAGCGGTCATACTATGTCAGGAAAACGAAGACACAAGACAGAATCTAACACATAGACTGGGCAGGAGGAGACTCTACCAGAACCTCCCACCAACCACCCGCGTACTGACTTGAAATTAATAGACAATGATATACCAGATTTACAACTGAAGGCCACTGAAGACATGAACTCAGATTTTACGAAATGTGGACATAGGACACTGTCTTGTCAACTGCGGTAACCAAATGTATCAAGATAGGATCATGGTCAAACAGCTAAAGCCACCAGTACACCAGCACTCACTCACTAACCCAATCTTTAACGGCCGTCTTTTTTATCATATTTTTTGTGAAGCGTCTTTTATTTGATTTTTAGCCCCGGACAATGAATTTCTGTCATATAGGTTAGCCCGCCCACCCGCCCGCCCCCCGGCCAGACAGATCGTTAGCAAAGACAGACTGACAGAGATAGACAGACAGACAGAGAGATCAACTGTCAGGCAGGCCGACAGATTTAACATGGACAAATTAATCCAGTTGTTGTTCAGAAATGGCTCTGTCTCACGAAATACTGAAATTTCACTGTATCCGTTCTACACGGTAATCTTCCTTTTTTTTTCAGAGCCATCAATGACGTCATTATAAACACCGCTATTTCACCGCGCTTTAGATTCTAGATTTCGATGTGTCGCTCTACCATTGATTATTACTCACACTCAATGTATAATTATCCCACATCAGTTAATGTGTTGGCATTTTCTATTTGTAAATTTAGAAATTCATCCATTTGTTCATCCCTTAATCTGTCTGTTCCTCTATTTACCTCACCATCCGTCCATCCATAGATCCATCTGTCCATCCATTCGCCCGTCCGTTTGTTCTTTTTTTTTGACTGTCCGTCAGTCTGCAATCTGTCTCAAGCAACCCTCATTTACGTTATTTCTATACATTTTTCTCCGTTTCACTTTCATCTCTATCACGATACCCCCCCACCCCCCCCCGACCCCCCCACTCCCCATCTCCCATTCTTTTTATTTGGCCCTGAGTATTTCCCTCATTCCTAAGGAGCCAAGCCCACACTCGGTATTCCCCATAAAGCGAATTGCGACATCGAATGAAATGTCGAGGTTTGGGGCCATCCATAAAGTACATCAGCTCCGGGCGGGAGGTTGCCTCCAGTCTACAAAGGAAATGCTTACTTAGGGGGGGGGGGGGTACGTGCACTTTTTAATTAGGGCAATAAATTGAAACATTTAGTTTTATTTTTTTTATATTTTTTGTTCAGCATACCAAGTTGCTAATTTATATAAAAATTACATGAATGTCTCCAATGAAATAGTTACATAATTCACAGAAAAAGCCATTTCAAGTTCCAAAACACCAAAGCCTTATCACTGACACTCAACATTTTAAAGGCCATGCGCTGCGCTCGCATAGAAGGGGGGAGGGGGGGGGGCAAGTGTATGAAAAGCGTACAAAGATGTGGTGTGGGGAGGAGAGGGGGGGGCGCGCAGAAATAGCCAGTATCGAGCATGTCTGCTTTGCGGATGGCCCTTTTTCCAATAAAAACCCAATGCTCTAAAAACAAAGCTGGCGTGTTCAGGATTGGATTCAAACAAATTTATGGCCCTTTAAATTTCTCCGTCAATACATTATCATGTCACGACTGGCTGCACTACAGGGAACTGAAGTGAGAGAATGGGCAGAAGAAAGATGCTCACAGAAGCGGCACTGAAGTGGAGACAATTCACTAAAACAGCGGGATGTCACATGTAGTAGAGGACAGACAGACGGCCAGGTAGGCCTGACAGACAAATCAGCTGGCAGGGAGACAGACGAACGACAGACATAAATAGAAAGACTACCAAATAGACTGGCAGCCAGACAGGCATTTCGATAGATAGATAGATAGATAGATAGATAGATAGATAGATAGATAGATAGATAGATAGACAGATAGATAGATAGATAGATAGATAGACAGACAGATAGATAGATAGATAGACACATAGATAGATAGATAGATAGATAGATAGATAGATAGATAGATAGATAGATAGATAGATAGATAGAGATAGATAGATAGATAGATAGATAGATAGATAGATGGATAGATAGATAGATAGATAGATAGATAGATAGATAGATAGATAGATAGATAGATAGATAGATAGATAGATAGATAGATAGATAGACAGACAGATAGATAGATAGACAGACACATAGATAGATAGATAGATAGATAGATAGATAGATAGATAGATAGATAGATAGATAGATAGATAGATAGATAGATAGATAGATAGATAGATAGATAGATAGATAGAAGTGTCAAAACCAATTGGCATGGTAACGTCCATGAGTAATCCAACAAAAACAAAATCTTATGAAAGAAAACGGAAAACCAAGCAAACAAACAATAACCCATTGTAAAGGCACAATACGTAGTGGAGGACAACTGTTAAGTGGGGAATAAGACACTTGGTATTGTATCCTGAAGTAAGTGCAACTCTCTCCAAGCACAAGTAAGAAAAAGTTTCTCACGGACCAGGAAAACGAAACGGAACTTGAGACGGAGCAAAACACAGACCTGCCCTTCCTCACTATTTTAAGCATTACTGGAAAAGTCAGGCGGAGGTTGGTTTGTTGTTGTTGGGGAGGGGGGGGGGGAGCAAGAGTGAGTGACTAGAAGAGTAGAAACAAGGAAGGTGGAAGATATTTCTAAGCGCGTACCAACCAATTTTGGTCGGCCAGCTGGTTGGATGGTGACGTCACGGCATTTCGTTTCATTGATAATATCCTGTGAGTTGATTGTGCCCGGGGATCTCTGTGGCACTCCATGACACAGCTGTCACCATTCAAGTAGCCGCATGTTCAAAATCGGCTCGTGTCCACCTCGGGTATCCCTCACATTGTCGAGATACGGCCAAAAAAAAAAAAGTTGTTGGGATCAAAAGACTCGCGAAACAAGTTTTTCGTTTTTGGTCATATTTTGACTTGGCTTCAAGCTTTTCTGTCACCCCACATGTTCTCTGTGGCTTTAAAAATTTGGTGCATGAGATGAACTGATCATGGGGTAGGGGTGGTTGCCAGGAGGCAGGGAATGGGGGTTGGGAGGCAGGGATGGAGGGAGAGAGAGAGAGAGGTGGGGGGGGGGGGAGAAGGTTTGTAACCAGATGTATGGATCTGTATTCGTCTTATTTAAATTCTGAAAAATGCAGACTAAATCTTCCTTTTTTTTTTTTCTTTTCATACCAGCAGAAATGGTCTTTACTACAAGACAAAATAATTATGAAGAAACAGACGATGAGGGGTCGAGATATCCACTTTACACATGGTGCAACACGACAATTGCTCGGAAAGTGCAAATTATGATCTCGCCTGTGCTGGAATGGGTCACTTGTAGAAACCATTAATTTCTCTCTCTCTCTCTCTCTCTCTGTCTCTGCCCTTTTCTCTCTCTCTCTCTCTCTCTCTGCCTATCGTTCTCTCTTTCTCTCTCTCTCTTTCATCATTTCACTTTCGCTCTCACCCTCTCTCTTTCTCTCTCTCTCTCTGCCTGTCTCTGTTTCACCCTTTGCCTTTCTCTCTCTCTCTCTCTTCCTTTCATTCTCTTGTTTTCTCACTAGCTTCTTTCTCTCTCTCTCTCTCTGTCAGTCTCGTTCTCTCTCCCTCTCTCTCTGAAATGGACTAGGTGTTTAGCCTGCTCCCTTCCTCCCTGTCTCCCCCCACCCCGACCACCACCACTAACCACCTCTTAACCTATCTATATGTGTGAATGCGTGTGTTTCTGTCATATTTCACTGTGTTTGTGACGTAACAGGGAACTGCGCGACAATATTCTCCTCGATGTATGTGTCTTTTTTGTGTATGTGTGTGTTCTTTTATGAGTGTCTCTGTTTAGCCGTTTCGTGTGTGCCAAGTTTTTTGACTGAATGAAAAATGACCTAATTAGGAAATGAAACACATCAACACAAGACAGACAAGAAACAAATGAGACAAAGAGACAAATAAAAAAATACCGCAAGAGAAAGAGATGAAACCACAAGGAAAACGGATTAAACAAAAAGCAAAGCCAGCCAATAGGGAATATGTGGGCATTCACACAAAGATTCAGACAGACGAGTGTTTTTTTTCCCCCCTCTTTTTCTTGCAAGAGAGATAAACCAGTAAGAGGAGGATGCAAGAAAAAATGAGAGAAAGAAATAGATAAGGAAGAAGTACATGATTTACAACAAAGTGTAAAGAAAGACAAAATAATAATAATAATAATAATAATAACAATATAACAAGGGAATTAAACTTTTTCTTTCACCTTGAGAAAAATAAGTCTTAAGTATTAGGTTCTCCATACATAAAAGCTAACACAATCTTATGAAATCTGGCGAAAAATATGAACATGGAATAAAAAATAGGGGAAAACTGATATGAAACAAACAAAAAAAAAGTATATCTGGTGAGACAGTTCTAGAAAGAAAGTGTACGCATGCGCGCTTGTGAGCCGGAACTGATGCACAAATAGAAGACGGAAAAAGAAAACGCCAAAACCATCCCCAAGTTCCCATCAAGCCTTTGCATTTTCCATTATTGCGCCAAACTGCTCAACAATTTTCAGGAAATTTAAAACTCAGCGCGGAAATGCGACAGTCCTATCTGCAAAAACTAGGAGGAAACGGCTCTGTTTCGTGCTGACAATGTTTTTGTGTCCATTGTTTCACTGGAAGGAGGAGTAAATGCGCCATTTCCTGTATATGTCTAGAGTAATGAATGGGCTGTTGTGTGTGCTTGAGCGTGAGTGAATACACGTAGTTGACAGCTCGTCTTCGGTGACCACTTGTAGTGTGAGCGATTTGGCTTGGGGGCACTTGATCGGATTTCTCATCCATAATGGAGACATTGAGTGTGATTAAATACGTCTAACATTCAGTTAGAATAAAAAGAAAATAATAATAAAATAACATATGAACAATTAGACAAGCAGGAAGACGGGCCCTTGGGTTGACAGACGGACAGGCAGATTTACAGATGGATGACTCGACTGGAGACACACAAGTGGACAGGCAGACAGACAGACAGATACATAGGATAGGTAGGGGTGAGAATTTGGGATAGATAGATAGGCAGGCAGGCAGACAGACAGACAGACAGACAGATAGACGAACGGACGGACGGACGGACAGACAGACAGACAGACAGACAGACAGACAGGCAGACAGACAGATGGATAGATAGATAGATAGATAGATAGATAGATAGATAGATAGATAGATAGATAGATAGATAGATAGATAGATAGATAGATAGATAGATAGATAGATAGATAGATAGATAGACATGCAGGCTGACACGGAGAGACAAATAATATAGAGAGAACATTCTGTAAAATAAATACGAAATGGACAATACAAACATGATGACAGACATAAAGGTCATGCGCACAGATGTGTAATGAAGGGTAAATTATTTCACATATTTCCGGTGTGCACAAAGTGAAAACTACGCAGGTCCAGACGCAGTGAGGGCGAAACTCACTGCTGAATATTTGCTGGGAAACAAAGGACGTCAAAAAAATTTGGCATTAAAATTTCAACCGGATATTTCGTCATATCAGAAAACAACAGAATCTCAACAGTTTCTTGTTCAAAATCTCTGGCCACCCACGCTCCACCCTCCTCCTATTCTCCGGACATCCCAACTCAACCCAGGCCTGAATAGATCAGCAGAAAACAAAATCTAAAAAAGATGAATAAGGAGAAAGAAAACAACGGAATTCTTATCTAGACAAGAGAAGAGAGAAGAGGTTATCAGCAGAAAGAAAGGGGGAGAAAAAAGAAATAAAAGAAAGAAGGAAAGAAAAAGGAACACTAAATTTGAATTATGTAACGACAACAGAGCAAATACGGAGGTGGAGAAGGGGTGAAGAATCAATAAAGGTCAAAGATAAGTAGAGTAGTTATTATCACAATCTATTTTCTGACAACAGAAGAAGAAAAAAATGATAATCAGACAAATCATCAGTTTTCTTGTTCTGGGTTGCTTTTTTCCCCCCTTCTTCTCTCAGCCACCCTCCTGAGGCTTTGCAAAGTCTACAAACACACACACACGACCCCCCCCCACCCCCCCCCCAAAAAAAAAACACACACACACGGCCCCCCCACACACACACACACACCCATCCCCCACCTCCCAATACACATACACACACAGTGTATCGTTAATCTGACGCAGTTCAGCAACTCTAACGTATTGAATGCTTTCGGGAAAAACTTACTCTTTCACAAACACAGAAAGGAAATGAGACGGAACCAGCACGGACTGGTGGAGGGACAGGAGAACTGACAGACGAACTGACAGACGAACTGACAGACGAACTGACACACTCATGTGGTAACCCGACAGGCTGGACAATACACTGAGTCAATGGACAACAGCTAAAACGCTAGAGCCTAATTATTAACAGCAACAACAACAACCACAACATCGGCAAACAGCAACAACAACAACAACAACAACAACGACAACGCAACGATTCGCCGTTTCGAATTCTTTTGTTTTTAATCCCTTAAAAACTCTTCTCTTCGTATCTTAATTTCAAAGTGCAACACTGAGAAAATCGATTTGTAAGTTTAAAAGTCCCAAAATTCCCTCATGCTACTGAAATGGTGATTCCTCATTACATTTTGTGACTGCATTTTTTTCTTTTTTTAAATCAATTTTCGTTCACAGAGACGATATCGTACATTGTGTGTGCGTGTGTGTGTGTGTGTGTGTGTGTGTGTGTGTGTCACAGTTTGAGTTTGGAGAGAGCACGACGAGGCGATAACGTTCACATAGTGCCAGGGAAAAGCCCTACCACAAACAGCCATCCACCACCCACTACTCCCATAGAGAGGACTACAAGTGATCGACCATGACTTTCTGAGTGTTACTGACTTTGTTTTTGGTCTTAATGTCTTGAATTTGTTATTGTCGTTGTTGCCGCTGTTTCGCTTAACCATTAAAAAGCCAAATAGATAGATAGACAGACAGACAGAGAGACAAGATAGATAGATAGACAGACAGACAGACAGACAAGATAGATAGATAGATAGATAGATAGATAGATAGGTAGATAGATAGATAGATAGATAGATAGATAGATAGATAGACAAGATAGACAGACAGACAGACAGACAGACAGATAAGATGGATCGACAGACAGACAGACAGATAAGATAGATAGACAGACAGACAGACAGATAAGATAGATAGATAAATAGATAGATAGACAGACAGGCAGATAAGATAGATACACAGACAGACAGACAGACAGACAGACAGACAGATAAGACAGACAGACAGACAGACAAGATAGACAGACAGACAGACAGATAAGATAGATAGATAAATAGATAGATAGACAGACAGCCAGATAAGATAGATACACAGACAGACAGACAGACAGACAGACAGATAGATAGATAGATAGATAGACAGATAGATAGATAGATAGATAGATAGATAGAAAGACAGACAGACAGACAGACAGACAGACAGAGAGACTGACTGACTGACATACTGACAGACAGACAGATAGATAAAACCCACAACCAACAAGCTATGATTTTCATATTCCTTGTTTTTGGATTTGATTATTGCGGTTTACCCCAGGAGGTAAGCAGGAATCTCCAAAACTAAACCTGTCAACTGTCGCAAAACCCTCAGGCGTATCAGATAAATTCTCAGCGGACATACAAAAGATGACTTTGTACATCACGGGGTTGGCATTCAATGGGTTAAGCCTATTTCGCAACAGCCGATTTTCGATCGGGCGACTGGTTGGATGGTGGCGTCACAGTGTTGAGTTTCAAGGAGATTCTACCAGTTGACTGGCGGGGAAACTAAACATCCTGACATTCTCCGTCCAACCGATCGGCCGATCAAAATCGGCGGGTGTGTACCTAGGTTACGGGAAGATGCTGGAGATGTTGTTACATAATACGTTACCGTCCTCATGTTTTTTGGCCTTGGGGATACGTTATTTCACAGCCTTTGTGACTCGACCTAGAGATTTCCTTAGGAAATACTCCTAACAACAGCCTTACTTAATCATTCTTTCAGATTTTCTTTTTTGTTTTTCTAATGATTTTTTTATTTTTATTTTGAAAGGGTAGGGGGCCGTATTAGGGATTCGATAAGATTTAGGGTTGAGGATAAGGACGGGGTTAGGGGAAGCTACCTATGCGTACACACCCCTTGCGCAAAAAAACTTGGGGACTCTCCGTGCAAGTAACAACAGTCTAATATAAAATCTGACCAACGTGAAATATTCGCAGTTACCACTTTTATTCAACCACAGCGAAAAACATGGACAGAATGACCAACAACAGCCATGACCAACACCACTACCCCCCCCCCCTCCCCAAAACCTCCATTATCCTACTATGTTCCTTGTCGGTCAGGCATCCAAGCTAGTACACAGAATATTAATCACGTAAATTTGATGAGCACTTCGGTAAGCTTATTAAACTGTGGTCTCCGCGAAGGACGTAAGTCACTGTGGTCAGATATCCTCTTATCATCTCAAATAATACGCCAATGTCCCTATTAAGCTAAAACCTGTACCAGGGCTTTCACGGGGTCAGAGAAGGGACAGCAATAGTAGATATGGGAGGAGGACGAGCTCTAAAGTAAATGTAAGGTAACAAAATAAATAGTGGGAAATAGAGAAAACGTCATTCGTGTAGTGGGGATTTACCTTACACTGTAGGTGTGAACGGAAACTGGAAGACATTACAGGAAGACCATAAGGCTTGATGCACGCATGAAACTCGCTGTCGTGTAGCAGTCGTGCCTCAGTTTCACATTTCCGTTGACCTTGCAATAAGCGACAGTGTTGCGGGTCCTCGCATCTCCATTCTTCCCACTAGATTTAAGAAAATGCGAAGGGAAAACAGCAAGAAAGTCGCAAGTGTGCGCCTAAAAACAGTGGGGAATATGGACTAGATGGAAGATTGGAGGGGGGGTGGGGGGAGAGAGAGAGAGAGAGAGAGAGAGAGAGAGAGAGAGAGACAGACAGACAGACAGACAGACAGAGAGACTGACAGGCAGACAGAGAGAGAGACTGACAGGCAGACAGAGAGAGAGACTGACAGGCAGACATACCAACAGACAAACAGACAGAGAGAGAGAGAGCAAATGCGAGAACGACAAAGAAATAAGTGTTAAAGTGAAAATTGCGAAGATAGACAAAAGGACTGACAGATATGGCTCACAAAAGGGGAGATGGAGAGATGGCCTAAAATAAAAAAAACAACAACAAAATAGGTTGTCTGATAGACTGACGAATAGAAATAACGGTTTGGTCTGATAGATAAATCTGAAGACAGACACTGGGGCCGACTTACCGACAGGTGGTGAGGATGGTTTGTAGAGAGACAGATAGACAGACAGATAGACTGAAAGACAGATAGACAGAGAGACAGACGGACAGATATAGATAGATAGATAGACAGATAGATAGATAGATAGATAGATAGATAGATAGATAGATAGATAGATAGATAGATAGATAGATAGATAGATAGATAGATAGATAGATAGAACCCACAACCAACAAGCCCACAGAATAAACCCACACATAAAGCACGTACGGTAAATATAGACAGCCAGGAAATTGAATTAACCCGGCCACATTATTACATTAGAGAGGTCTAATGTTTCTCAAAGATGTGCCCTAGATTTAGCGGGGTCCAGGCTAGCGATATGATTGGTGCACGGCGGATACGGGTTATGGCCCCTTGTCGAGTATCGGGTGGATGATTGCCAAAGCCACCCGTAATGATGACAGGCTTTATTATACCGATGGCTGAAGATAAGTGGGGGGAGGCGGAAGTAGGGGGGTGAAAAGGGGGAAGAGAGGGCAGGAACAGATAAACGAACGAGCAGACAGGCAGGTAGTTTGTTAAACTGGCAACAAATGGATGTTTCGATGGAGAGATCGATAAATACACGGGATGGACAAGCCTGTGAGAGCAAATATGTACAGATGACAGGAGACAGAAATAATAACTCACAGACAGTATGTAGCCTCACACGATTATCATTCAAGAATGGTGTTGGTTTTTTAAATATTTTTTAAACATCTTGTTATACAGTGTATTGGTACTTTTTCGTCACCCCAAAAAGCGGCATTTTGATTGGTTGACCAATACACGAAAAGGGCATCCTATTTTTTAGAAAAACTAAAAACGGAACGTAACGAAAACAGTGACTTCCACTGCGAAGGTACTAAAAGCAGTCAGTCTGACAGATAGACAGATAGATAGATAGATAGATAGATAGATAGAAAGACAGACAGACAGACAGACAGACAGACAGAGAGACTGACTGACTGACATACTGACAGACAGACAGATAGATAAAACCCACAACCAACAAGCTATGATTTTCATATTCCTTGTTTTTGGATTTGATTATTGCGGTTTACCCCAGGAGGTAAGCAGGAATCTCCAAAACTAAACCTGTCAACTGTCGCAAAACCCTCAGGCGTATCAGATAAATTCTCAGCGGACATACAAAAGATGACTTTGTACATCACGGGGTTGGCATTCAATGGGTTAAGCCTATTTCGCAACAGCCGATTTTCGATCGGGCGACTGGTTGGATGGTGGCGTCACAGTGTTGAGTTTCAAGGAGATTCTACCAGTTGACTGGCGGGGAAACTAAACATCCTGACATTCTCCGTCCAACCGATCGGCCGATCAAAATCGGCGGGTGTGTACCTAGGTTACGGGAAGATGCTGGAGATGTTGTTACATAATACGTTACCGTCCTCATGTTTTTTGGCCTTGGGGATACGTTATTTCACAGCCTTTGTGACTCGACCTAGAGATTTCCTTAGGAAATACTCCTAACAACAGCCTTACTTAATCATTCTTTCAGATTTTCTTTTTTGTTTTTCTAATGATTTTTTTATTTTTATTTTGAAAGGGTAGGGGGCCGTATTAGGGATTCGATAAGATTTAGGGTTGAGGATAAGGACGGGGTTAGGGGAAGCTACCTATGCGTACACACCCCTTGCGCAAAAAAACTTGGGGACTCTCCGTGCAAGTAACAACAGTCTAATATAAAATCTGACCAACGTGAAATATTCGCAGTTACCACTTTTATTCAACCACAGCGAAAAACATGGACAGAATGACCAACAACAGCCATGACCAACACCACTACCCCCCCCCCCTCCCCAAAACCTCCATTATCCTACTATGTTCCTTGTCGGTCAGGCATCCAAGCTAGTACACAGAATATTAATCACGTAAATTTGATGAGCACTTCGGTAAGCTTATTAAACTGTGGTCTCCGCGAAGGACGTAAGTCACTGTGGTCAGATATCCTCTTATCATCTCAAATAATACGCCAATGTCCCTATTAAGCTAAAACCTGTACCAGGGCTTTCACGGGGTCAGAGAAGGGACAGCAATAGTAGATATGGGAGGAGGACGAGCTCTAAAGTAAATGTAAGGTAACAAAATAAATAGTGGGAAATAGAGAAAACGTCATTCGTGTAGTGGGGATTTACCTTACACTGTAGGTGTGAACGGAAACTGGAAGACATTACAGGAAGACCATAAGGCTTGATGCACGCATGAAACTCGCTGTCGTGTAGCAGTCGTGCCTCAGTTTCACATTTCCGTTGACCTTGCAATAAGCGACAGTGTTGCGGGTCCTCGCATCTCCATTCTTCCCACTAGATTTAAGAAAATGCGAAGGGAAAACAGCAAGAAAGTCGCAAGTGTGCGCCTAAAAACAGTGGGGAATATGGACTAGATGGAAGATTGGAGGGGGGGTGGGGGGAGAGAGAGAGAGAGAGAGAGAGAGAGAGAGAGAGAGAGACAGACAGACAGACAGACAGACAGAGAGACTGACAGGCAGACAGAGAGAGAGACTGACAGGCAGACAGAGAGAGAGACTGACAGGCAGACATACCAACAGACAAACAGACAGAGAGAGAGAGAGCAAATGCGAGAACGACAAAGAAATAAGTGTTAAAGTGAAAATTGCGAAGATAGACAAAAGGACTGACAGATATGGCTCACAAAAGGGGAGATGGAGAGATGGCCTAAAATAAAAAAAACAACAACAAAATAGGTTGTCTGATAGACTGACGAATAGAAATAACGGTTTGGTCTGATAGATAAATCTGAAGACAGACACTGGGGCCGACTTACCGACAGGTGGTGAGGATGGTTTGTAGAGAGACAGATAGACAGACAGATAGACTGAAAGACAGATAGACAGAGAGACAGACGGACAGATATAGATAGATAGATAGACAGATAGATAGATAGATAGATAGATAGATAGATAGATAGATAGATAGATAGATAGATAGATAGATAGATAGATAGATAGATAGATAGATAGATAGAACCCACAACCAACAAGCCCACAGAATAAACCCACACATAAAGCACGTACGGTAAATATAGACAGCCAGGAAATTGAATTAACCCGGCCACATTATTACATTAGAGAGGTCTAATGTTTCTCAAAGATGTGCCCTAGATTTAGCGGGGTCCAGGCTAGCGATATGATTGGTGCACGGCGGATACGGGTTATGGCCCCTTGTCGAGTATCGGGTGGATGATTGCCAAAGCCACCCGTAATGATGACAGGCTTTATTATACCGATGGCTGAAGATAAGTGGGGGGAGGCGGAAGTAGGGGGGTGAAAAGGGGGAAGAGAGGGCAGGAACAGATAAACGAACGAGCAGACAGGCAGGTAGTTTGTTAAACTGGCAACAAATGGATGTTTCGATGGAGAGATCGATAAATACACGGGATGGACAAGCCTGTGAGAGCAAATATGTACAGATGACAGGAGACAGAAATAATAACTCACAGACAGTATGTAGCCTCACACGATTATCATTCAAGAATGGTGTTGGTTTTTTAAATATTTTTTAAACATCTTGTTATACAGTGTATTGGTACTTTTTCGTCACCCCAAAAAGCGGCATTTTGATTGGTTGACCAATACACGAAAAGGGCATCCTATTTTTTAGAAAAACTAAAAACGGAACGTAACGAAAACAGTGACTTCCACTGCGAAGGTACTAAAAGCAGTCAGTCTGTTGACATGGCGAAAATGTACCAATGGCAAAAAAGTACCAGTCTACTCTATAACTCTTGACTTTTGCTCGCATCCAGTCAGAACAATCTCCCGTGTGGACGACTCAAAAACGCACCAAATTTTACCAACAGAGTTCTGCTTAACCCGGTCCATGTCTGGGTTCTGTCTGGTTGCAATCGGTGATGGTTGTAGACAAAAGGCAGCCAATTGCAACTACAGACAATTCTATGCTTGCAAGAACAAATTTTGGGCAGTAAGATTAACCCGATTTTACAGTCGACACCTGACAGCCAAAAAAAAACAACAAACAAACAACAACAAAACAATTAAAATTAGCAACGCTCTCATGACTCTGCATTGTATAAACTGTGAGTCAGAACAGATTGTCATTGGCTAAACTATCTTCAAGCATCTCGCGCCATCACCAAACTTCGAAACAATACAAGATTATCTGGAAGCTTCGTATAAATGTAGATTCAACAGAAATAGATTCCGTTCAGGGAAATTAAATTTCATCCAGAAGGTGTGCACACGTAATAATGGATGACATTTATATAGCACATATCCAAAATGCTCTAGATCTATGTGCTTTACAGAAGCAACATGTCAACCACAGAGCAGAATGGAGCGCCGGCGAAGCGCTCAACACACTGCACTGCTTCTTTCTCTCTCCCTGTCTCGCTAACTCTCTCGCTCTACGTCTCTCTATCTCAGAGCAAAATGTAACGCAGCCTGTTAGGCGCCGTTCACAACTCACAATAGTTCACAACTCACAACTCAAATAATATTTGAATATTTATTAATAATAATATATATTTAATAATGAATAATAAATTTTGTTGTTGCTGATGGGGGAATGATATGGATAAATTTTAATCTATTAATTTCAATTTTGCCCAGGCAAAACACGTATACAGAATAAAGGTAATGTCTTATTAAAAAAAGTAGATCAACTCCGACGTCCCCAATGACAGCAAATCACATGGCCTTTTCTTTAGCAACGCACACCAGTGAGCATCACGTCATTACTCAGCGCATACAGCACAATCAGTCAAATGGCGAGACAATTTCCAAGCGTTTTACTCAATTGCGGGACATCGATTGTGTGACCGTTTATCTGTTTGTTCGTCGCCGAGTTTATTGTTATCTGGCATGGAGGAGTTCACGAGGGGTTGATGAAACATGCCAGGCTGCCGTGTTATGGCAAAGCGCCGGAAAAGCCGATCTAAGTTAAATTCGCGTTTTCGTGCCTTCAGTGCTTGTTTGTTCGGACTCCACTTTTTGCGCAACTGAGAAATTTCCCGTTAAATGTTTGCTGCTTTAACATCATACTAAAGTCCCTAGACAACAACCATTATGATAAGGAGTTAGAATAAATCAGAACTGTGGATCAGCTTGGTAAGTGCCAAAGAGCATTTTAAAGGCGTGTCAAAGTGCGCATTGTTATATCTCTTCTATATCTATTAAAAGATTTCCAGTTGGTTTTTTTTGGGGGGTTGTTGTTTTTTTTTGTTTCTTTGTTTGTTTTTCCAGAAAATAGAAATAGAACAAACAAGAACTAAGATCACGGTTAAACATCATTTTATAAATTTAAATGTGTCTGGATTTCTAAATGGGTGGTCATTTCGTACCATTAATAGTAGTTTCTTCTGGCCGTCACATATGGAAATTGGACAGCACTGACAGACAGCACTTGTTTGTTCTAAAGCCAGTTGCTGTTGTTGTTTTGTTTTTTTGCACAATATAAGATCACTGAATGATTAGACGCAAAGCCCTCGTGATTAGGCACCGGTCTAACACAACAATCATATTCTCCGATTACTTACCTCACACACACAAACACAGATGCATACATACGCATACAACTAGTTCCTGCACGTGCTTTCCGGTATGTGTGTGAGCAAAAGAACATTGGATGAAACAGAAAGGTAGCTTCCTTTCACGATGTCATTATCTGCAATTTGTGACTGCTCTACACTAATGGCATAAGCCATTTTTGACTGGTTTTTTTTTCCCCTGTCATTTCCTGACTTCTACCATTCTGATTCTCTTGGATTTTCCCATTGGCGCATGTTTTTTTTTTCTATTACATGTATTATCTCACAGCTGTCATGCACGGGAATGCACTGAAGGGTCAGTTGCCTTTTCGCATAAGTCTGACATGTGCTATTATCCTAGAGCAGTGACGATTAGAGGCAGTCGGGTAGACAGCTATCAAAGTCTGTACGATAAATAGTTACAGAAAATTATTACGAAGAGAAACTGGTGATACAAACAGGTCATTTTTAACGATTAAGGGTGGGGGGGGGGGGGAGAGAAGTGGAAATAGGAAGTGAAAGAGTGACGACCGGACGGATTTAAAAAGAAATTACTGAAAGGATTTGGGACTTCCTTCTGGGCTGAATGAAATTCGTAATATAAAAGAAATGAATGACAATCCCATGATCTGAGTCACATGATAATAACAATAAGAAGAAGAAAAAAGATTATTTATATATAAAAAAATATAATTATAGTAACTAATCCCATAAACTGTTCTCGTCTCTTTAAGGAAAGCCTTGTTATCTCTATTTGCAACTCTCTCTCTCTCTCTCTCTCTCTCTCTCTCTCTCTCTCTCTCTCTCTCTCTTAAGCACAATCAATTACATACACCGTTATGCTGGAAATATATATTATGAATAAATAATCCCACCAGCATCGTAAATCTGGATTCTGAGCACCAGGAAGTTTTAAACTTAGAAACATCTGTATGTCTACACGAAAAACTATATTATCTGATCAGGTAAGTCATTTCCCAAATGGGCTGATTTGTTTAAGGTTACATCAGGGCGATGTCATAACTTTAAATCAATCACCTTTACGGAGAGTATAAAACAGCACTGAACGTATTGATACTGAGTTGCCATATAAATCAGAAATAGTTGCCGCGACGGCATTGAAATAAGTGAAAAGAATAGAGAGAAATGGCAATACATGACGTAATTTGAAGCTATACAAATGTACATGTAATAATTAGCTTGCAAACCACTCAACTCCACAAAAAATGATGTGCTGTAAGGCGCTGAACTAAAATTGGAAACCGGATGAACACAAAGTAAATCAATTCATCATTCTCCCACTCAGACACAGGGACAAACACTTGATCTACTCTCATCCTAAAACCTCCGAGATCAAAAGGGAACATGGACATAAACAATTTAGTTTGAGTACAAACGGGAGAAAACGGATTTGGTGTCAATTGACTAATATTGAATCATCGATTACGTATGTTCCTGATCTCTCGTTTCCAAATATGACATGTTTTACAGTCCCTGGTGTTCGGGATATACATTCTTGTCACCTGTCCCACCTGCCAATCCTGAAACTCCAACCTGTAATAATCCCAATCAAGTATCTTCTATATCTTGCTGGGCGAGGTACCCACATTTGCTGGGCACGACACTGACTACCACGTGTGAATATAATTGTCTACTTTGAAAGACAGGAGGAAACCATGATTACATGCCTAGAATTGCAGATCGCAGGACAATAACAACAAAAACAAAATCAACAGCAATAATAACAACAACATCAACAATAGAATTTGCGCAAACATACCTTGGCCAGTCTCACATGACACAGAAAAGACACAATGGTCCAGCCTTTGTCGTGGGAAAAAATAATTTTTTTATCTTCTTGGTCTAGATTCACTTATCCACACAACCAAGGACACTCACTGGTAATGGGCACGCGTGTGACGGACTCCGGCAAATTCGCACGCCGAACAACCGGTAATCGATTACTGGCTGTGAGAGTTTGGGTACTGAGAAAGCAGCTCGACACGACAATAGACATTGTGCTAGGAAAAAGCAAGACGATCAACAGAATATAACAGAGCGTCAGGACAGAAGGCCAGTCTATATTTCCTCTGTAGCAAGAACATTTCTAACCTCTGATCTGATCTATCGATGTTGTCGAAACAATCTCACAGTTTATACTGAGATGATGTGTATTACATCTCACTGTAATCAGCTGAGGTTGTTCTAGCACGTTATAGTAGGGGGGAGTTAGTTGATCTAACTACAACCCTTTAGAAAACGAAACTATTACAGCTGTAAAATAAATAAACACGAGATCCGACGATAGATTAAATAATACTAAAGTTTAATAACTGTATAGTGAACAATAAATTACTAGGAAGACACCAGCGAAACTAAATATCTACGCCACACAAAAGGAAACTCACTTACTCACCCCCAACCACTCACACAGGTCTATATATATAAACATTTCTATAGAAAGTTCCCGAAATAAACGTTACCTTTGCCCTCGCCCAAACTAACCAATCACGCATCAATACGTCATCAGGTTATATCACTCAAGGCCAAATCTGGCGTAAACATTCGTTTCCACCACGTTATCGAATATTCGGGAACATACTAATATTTACTGAACGAGTCAAAACACCTGACAACAAGCGAGCGAGGAAAAAAACTACTCACTAGAAAAGAAGGTCAGGTCACGGAGTACAGCACACTCTGACGGTAGTCAACAATAAGATGGAAAAAGTAGTGGACACATGCTCAGCCACCAGCACAACAACAAAACCGGGGGAGGGCAAGGGGTAGCCCGCAGATGCTACACTCACAATGTCAGACTTCTCAAAACTGAACTATTTGTATCGGTTCTATGGTTAGGTTTGAGCTTGAAGAAAGCACGTCGAAACGGCCATATTGTGCTAGGAAGAAGCAAGACGATAAACAGAATACAGCAGATTGATAGGACAGAAGGAAAAAACTCTACCAGATGTATCTACCAACCACCCGCTATTGGTAACGGACAAAAACTAGCCGTGTGGCTAACAGTAGGTGACAGTGAGGCAAAAAACAACAACTCATGCCCTTCTGTGCTTCACTGTTGTCTATGGTAGAAGGGCTATGATAGTGAGACTATTAAGACAACACTGACAATTTGGCGGGAAATACAGCCTACATTATTTAATTAACGTCATATAACTGCCAATAATAAAACAACATTCCGATAAAGTAACCTTTGGCCCACTCCCATATTCGAAATCATGCTAGCCTTGAACTATTGTGAAAGACAATAGATAGAAACAAACAACAGAATCACAATACGATTATTAACAATCGCTCGGTTGTATCTATTGATGTGACATAATGCCCAGCCAGAACCCCCGGGGAAATTTGAGACATGGGAATAAGGTCGTTCCCACATAGGAATGACACCGTTCCTAAGTAGACCCATTGGTTACGACATCACGCTAAAGTCAGTTTGATGTATATGGAACTCGCCCTTATGGTAATCCTACCAACCCTATGGAAATCTTACATAAAGTATTGACGTAGGGATGGTGGCTGGGCTTTTACGTTCATTCTATTATTCATCACATGACGTATACGCAAAGGTGAATCTGATTTCTAAAAAAAAAAAAAAAACAAAAGAAAGAAATGTACGTTCGATCGTTGGTTGTAGAAACGCCCTATGTCTATTACAACACTAAGAGTCTTGGTATGTAGAAAATGAACGATTCTAATCCCAAGAGCGTAAAAATCGTATTCGTACTCGAAAACCACTATTCAATCTAATAATGAACCATTCAGGGCACAGCATTCATCAGTGACAAAATAGTCGATTTTTCATCCAGCACGAGGACACACGAGGGCTGCGTTTTCCGATATGCGCGCACTTGACAATGTTCTGTTTACTCACAGACATCCAGCCCATACGGCACTTGTCGGGCAAACTTGTTTGTTGAAATGTAGAGCGGCATGCAGAGTGTGCGGTTGGAGATATAAAGGATAAAATGAGAGAGACAGAGAGAGAGTGAGAGAGACGGTGAATGCCAGAGAGAGAAAGATGCACAGAGAGAGAGAGAGAGAGAGATAGAGAGAGGGGGGGGGGAGCGGGAGCCAGCGAGCGAGAAAAAGAGAGAAAGTAGAGAGAGAGAGAGAGAAAGGGAGAAAGAGGAAAAGAGACAGACACGGGGGGAAAAGTGGGAAGGCGGGGCGGGGGGTGGGGGGGGGGAGAAGAGACACACAGACAGAATGACAAAGGAAAACGAAAGAGCGAGTGAGTGCCTCGGCGGCTCCAAAGCTTAGAGACACTGACATAACATGAATGAAAGTAAAACGAAAAACCAAGCTAGTATGTACACCAAGATAGGTATCTCTGCATGCTTCAGAATGGAAAAAAAGAGTACTGACCGAAGACACATTTTACACAACCGATGTCCTTTGCGAACCCAGATGACCACATGGTAAAATACCGGGTACTTCGGTGAGGCTCACAATTAATAACACACATTTCGAAATGGCATCAGGCCTTTGACAACATACGACCTGTAATAATTATCTCCCTTCCCACACAGTCGGCGTTATTACCGGACTTGGTGCAGTCTTCATTACGGAGTGACACCCTGTTATAACCAGCCTAGCGGTGGAAATAATTAGGGCAGCTGCCAGTGAATTACCTCTGTGTACTACTCAAACTACCACCCTACCAGAACCCGATACCCCCCTCCCACCCACACACACACACACACACACACTCCCTACTCTCAGACTCTTCGCAAGTGTACAGACAAAAATGGCAGTCAGTCTGTGGACCATTAGAAACTATTCCCAATGGAATTTCAAGGAAATAAATTTGTCTTTATCATTTTGACTTCCCCTACACTTCGTCTAGGCCATGCTAGGTCAAAGTCACTCTTTTAGAAACAATATTGACTTATAGAATGAAATGGCGCTTTATCTTTCTTACTGGGTTGTAATTTTGTAGGACTAATTCAAGAACTGGGGAAAAACTCAGAAAAAGACCTGAGGACAGAACCAGATGGAAAAGTGTGCGAAGGGTTAACGGCTTGCAGAAGACGAACAACGCCTAGAAGAAAGAGAAGAAGAAAAATCGTGAACTCATTCAGTGCCAATTCGACTTTAAATCCACGATGTTGTGTTGCTGGTTTTGTGCATCGACTCAGTCACAGGATT
Source organism: Onchidella celtica (assembly GCA_963931925.1). Classification (NCBI taxonomy): domain Eukaryota; kingdom Metazoa; phylum Mollusca; class Gastropoda; order Systellommatophora; family Onchidiidae; genus Onchidella; species Onchidella celtica. The sequence continues at coordinate 42,561,134 of OZ007578.1, forward strand.
CTAAATCTCAGTGTAGACCAGATTAGTACTAGCAGATTACTCCCCGTTACCTTGAGCTCCTTTGGTTTCTCGGGGGCCTCAGCCTAGTGCTGTTGGTCCCCTATTTACTCCCCCGTTTATTACATACAAACCAGTATAAGGATGAGAACATGTACAATCTCACTGTTGACAAACATAAATAATCAGCTACAAATATTGTCCAACATCAACATCACAACCTCCCAGCTCACGGACGAGTCCGTGAGAAACAACCATCCTCTAGAAGACACACACACGCCATCAACCCAACACACATACACACACACACACACAACAATTACATTATCAGCCACTTTCAGACAAGGGAAACAAGTACAGGGGGAAACACTCATGCCATGATATAGGTCGTCAGGGGTCATGCTCACCCTTGATCAGTAGATGATGTCGTTATTTCGTTGCCCAGGTTCTGTTGGTCAAACTTCTATAGTTTTTTGTTTGTTTGTTTGTTTATTTTTCTATAACCGATAATAATCAGAAGAATATTAGTCCTTTTTAAAACAGCACCCCCCAAAATAATATAATATTCTGAGAATACCGTGACACAAAACTTGCTTGGCACTGAATGAGTTGAATGAATGGGATTATACATTTTTAAAAAAATATTTAAAAATGCTGTCAACACAAAATGGAAACTAAATCAGGAATAAAGCCGGGCGTAAAGGTGTGGGGTGGGGGGGGGGAGGGGGGGGATGAGAGAGAGAGAGAGAGAGGAGGAGGAGGAGGAGGAGAGAGAGAGAGAATCATATTCAGCCTCGCACTGCACAATCAGCTGCTGGCGGACAAAAGGTGCAATCCATAATTTGCTACATTTTCCACAGGGGTATCAATAGAGCTCTATGACACTTTCTTAGCAAATCACGGGTAAATCCTATCTTACTGACTAAGTCCGGTCAGTCACAGTCAGCTTCTGCCACTATTTCTTCATATTTTGCCGACAGCAACTGGCTGCGACATGCGGCCTTTGTATGATATCCCCCTAAAGCCAAATGTTTATTGCATCTCCTGTAAACTTTTGTATTTGGCGCATACTGTCCATTTTCGCAGCAGGGTAGTAATAGGTTATGAAGTTTAAATTCAATGAGAAAACTTGGTCACAGGGGACCGGTGAGATAACGCCACATTAAAAGTAATACTTTTGTTATGGGTGAAGTCTAGGGATATAGTACGTGTGTCTGTGTTCTTCTTTGTTCAGAGCCAAGAATTATGTTGCCTGTGTTAATATCCGGAATCAGGCTGGTGGTGCACTTAGACCAGGTTCCGTTGAGTCGGTTTTGGCTGAGTGTGCGAGATCTCTTTTTCCCGTTAGCGGACTCAGGAGTTTTGAGGCGCCCGAACTAATCACACACGCACACAAGAAAGAGAAAGAGAGAGAGAGACAGAGAGAGAGAGAGAGGAGAGAGAGACAGAGAGAAAGACAGAGAGAGAGAGAGAGAGACAAAGACACAGGGAGAGAGACAAAGACACAGAGAGAGAGAGAGAGAGAGAGAGAGAGAGAGAGAGAGAGAGAGAGAGAGAGAGAGAGAGAGAATAAAAAAAAACCCCGAAAAGCACGGAGACTGCTCATGCCCCAGAGCTCATCAAGAAACAAATACAATAGAGAGTGCTAACTAGACCCGGCTGGTACATTACCTTGCCGATTAGCACCTAGCCTTTTCTCTATAATTCTACATGGAATTACTCAATAGCATCGGTCAGCAATGTCCGTTAACAGTATCTACCGGTGACCCAGGCCTTTATTGAGGGAATTTTCTCGGTGGTTTATGATGTAAGATGTTGGTGGATCTGTGGAAGTGGCTGGTGGTGACTGATGAAAGTGTTGTTGTGGTTGCTGTCGGAGCTCGGCAGCGTTACTGAGAACCCTTTTATTGGTACTTAGATTACTTGGTCGATTTTGACAGAATGTCGAGGCAGGTGTACGCCCAGAAACACATTAATATGGGCCGTGAGAAGAAAAGATTTCTTGAAGACACAGACAAATACACTCGTACACATACTGACAGACGCACCGACAAAAGGGTATCAGGACCGGCAGGCTGTCAACGGACCAACTTCGCGTTCCATCTATGAAAAGACAGGCAGATGGACACGGATTTGGACAGATCACAAAGATAGGCAGACAAGCGAGAAAACAAGCAGATAGATAAAAAGACAGACAAACAGACACACACATACACATACACACACGCATAGATAGATAGATAGACAGACAGACAGACAGACAGACAGACAGACAGACAGATAGATAGATAGATAGATAGATAGATAGATAGATAGATAGATAGATAGATAGATAGATAGATAGATAGATAGATAGATGGATAGATAGATAGATAGATGGATGGATGGATGGATGGATGGATGGATGGATGGATGGATGGATGGATGGATGGATGGATGGATAGATAGATAGACAGATAGATAGATAGATAGATAGATAGATAGATAGATAGATAGATAGATTTATCCGCTTCAAACCACTATTTTCCAGAACAAAGATGACACCAATATTAATTAAAACTTCACAGAAAGTTTGCCAGGTAATATTCCACTTGAAAGGCCATGACAAAAGAAAATCCCAGGAAATGAAAGTTATAGCCGCTAGAGAAATCCCCGTGTCAAAGGATAAAACACGTCCCACATTTTATTCACATAATTCTGAAATCTTTAAAAAAAAAACAAAAAAAGCGAAAAGAAAAGAGTACAAAACTTTCCCGGCTTCAAAAGCTACTCAAGGAAATTGTCAATTATTTTAAAGTCCTTTCATCCTCTCTGTGGCGTCCAGCAATACGAAAGAGGATGAAAAGTGGTAATTTCCCCTTGTCTTTAATTTTCAAAAGTGTATTTTTGATCTCGGCAGTGTCTCTTACATAACTTCAACATGGCAAGTTGGCAATGACGAGTGTTTCAAAGACCTTGATGACACCTAATCGGAAGACGCCAAGCCCAAGAAACAACAGAGAACGCTTGTAATTAGCTCTGATCAGGTGAAAAAGACTTTGACGTAAAACCTCCCGGGGCTGGAGGGAATTTCTCTGCGTGTGCGTGTTTGAAGGAAAATCACAAATCAAGTTCGATAAAAGTAAAAGATGATGAAAAAAAGGAAGGGGAGAGAGGTTTTAAAAAGTTGGGCTCTGCCGTCATCACTGGCCGAAGTGAACAGCGCAAAGGAGCCAACTCAATCTGTCTGGCGAGCTCAAACAACGTTAATCAAATAATGTGGGAAAATTTAAAAAAAAAAAAAAAAAAAGTTGTTTATATATAAGCTTATATAAAACAAAGCTATAAGAACACCTTTTGTTATGATTAGACTCGAAAATTAGTGAATGGACCTGTCTGAAATTAGGCCCGAACAAGTGAAATACAAGTGAAATACGGTTCTGGATGTTCATGGCTGTATTATAAGAGCACACAGCTGAGCGCAACGGAGGATCTAGGAATAATCCGCAAAATGGGCAAATAACTGAAACTTCAACTCGCGGTTATGAACGGTTTAATCACGTAAGGTTCGACATAATTTGTAAAATCCGTTTCCGGCCAGAAGAAGGTTAATACTAATACTTACGGAGCGATACTGCTGGAGCCAACAGCACAGTGGAACTGTTTGTGATCATGCAGTGCCAACCCTTTACAAATGTAAATTTACCGGGTTGTACTGCCTTGTTTGACTGACGCGTAAGCTTTCCCAGGCTTCGAACTCCGCTCTCTTATAATTTCTCACCTAGAGGATTTCTAATCAATGGACTGGTCTCATTTGACGTCGCGGAGCCGGCACGTCGGTGGTATCCTTGTGTAAACGGGTGTCTTTAAGTGAACAGTAATTTTAATTGTCAAAAGCGCCAGCAATATCGACTTCTTGAACAGTTTGTCAAATTTTCATAACGTAACGTTGCTGCTCCACAGCATGACTTACTTTTAACCTCCATATTTCGTAGTCGTATTTAAAAGTAGCGTTTTTTTTTTTTTTTGGTTTACACTGATCGCCCTTCTACATCACAAAAAAACTAATCTACTGCATGGGAGTGGTCAACAACACTACAAAACAAGAAACAAGTTTTTCTTTTCCAGGAAAGCTGGAATATCAATCCCTCATACATAATCCTACCGACAGGTTTCACACCAGAAAAGAGAAATGTAGGCCGAATCATTTAAGACAAAGGAATGCAAAACAGAAACTGAGTGATCGATACACGGATCAATAAATGTGAAAACAGAATGAGTGTGTGTAAACCCCAGCCCCTTCAGCCCCACCCTCCGCCCCACCCCTACGACCGGAATCAAACGCACACCTTCGCTTTTAGCACTAACTTGCACACGCCCATTTCAGGGCTGGAGATTTGGGTTTCACAAATCGTTACCTTGGGCCAGGATTTCAGCAAAAGTGATTTACTTGTTCGTATAAGGTCCCTCTCTATTTTCTGTCTTCTCTTTGGTTTGCTTTGTATTGTTTGGGTTTTATTTCTCACGCGGGGCTTTGCAACATACAACATTTTCTTTTTGCCCAATTTTGACTCTCGTGGAGAGATATCGCACCCTTTGGCACAAACTATTTTTGATGTCACGGGTCATACTTTTGTTCACAAACTTTCAATGAAAATGGTTTAACGATCCGTGCCAGAATGGGTTATTATTTTGGTCTCCAGTGTCAGTAGCGGGGAGACTCTGACAAAAACACAAATTCATGGAATTGATTTTTCTGTCCCCACACGCACGTGCATCCCTGAAAAGTTTGATTGAAAATCTCATCAGTGGAGCAGAATTTCTTGTGACACATTGAGCTCGTCAAGCGATGGGGCCTTTGTGTTTGTTGTTGATGCTGTATTTTACGAGATATTGTTGGTGTGGTTGGTCGTATTCTTGTTCTTTTGGCAGCTGTGTTTAGCTGTTGTTGTTGATGCTGAATACGGCGTTGATTAAATTGGAAAAAATGTCTCCATTCGATCCCACACTATATATTTCATGTTGTACAATGAATAACAAGAAATACATGAAATAAAAAAAAAACAAAAAAAAGAAGAAAAAAACTGCCATAATTAAGTGCTAATTACAAGAATTTTTTAAAGTTTATGTCCATTTTACATGCCTATCAAAGGTTTATCAGGATCGAACGCTTGTGCTCCCCCCCCCCCCCGTTCTAATTCTATTGTGGTTATTGCAGCGTTTCTTCATTGTTTCTAACCCTAGGCTTTGCAATAGTTTTTCCCCATTATTATTCCATCTTTAAAATGAAGCACAGTGGTCACATTTTGGTCTGGTCTGTTATGTTGATTGAAATAAAGGTGTTTTTTTGGTGGCTAAGGTTTCCTTGACTGCATTAAACATTCATAAAATAAATAAAAGGAAATAAAACTGGCTTGACCGTAGGCCGACCTGTATGGTTAATGTGCTGTGCTTTGGGTATGCTTAAGTGTTTGAGAATGGAGAGCATTACAGATTCCAAGGCAGCGGATCAAGTCCGAGTATGATTACTAAAGGCCTGTTTACATTGGTAGGTTTTAGGAATAGAAAAAAGGAATGGGTGACTGTGTGGGGAGAGAACTCTCCTGGCTTTCCGTCTCTTATTTTCCGATTTCCCCTTTCGAAACGTTTTTTGTTTACATTGGTCCGTTTTCTGAATGAGAAACGATGCGCATCGTTTGTTTTGGTCATGTTTCGAAGGGGGAAATCGGAAAACAAAAGACGGAAAGCCAGGAGAGTTCTCCCCACACAGTCCCCCATTCCTTTTTTCTATTCCTAAAACCTACCAGTGTAAACAGGCCTTAACAAAGGTAGAGACACTGGCGTCGCTGAGCGTTACAATTATCCTTCGTCAGCTTCACCTTGTCCTGAGTGATTTTTTCCTCAGTTGCCATTTCATATTTTGCCCACCCTGAACACATTCACATAATTAGATCCGTGTTTTTCTGTTCTTAAATGGATAAAGGACGAGTTGTAGTAATTTACGTTAACTTATTTTAGAGAGAATTACAAAGAGCCCTCACATGCCTCCGCCCAATTACACAAGGTAAAGATAAAAGCCGCGATTTTGACGTACTGTTTTATACATTCTGCCTACCCACTTGGCTGAATATTCAAAAATGTATCGTTACATCTGTCTCTCTCTCTCCCTTTTTTCTCTTTTAACAACAGTTACCAGTGTTGTAAAAACACATGCCAGTACTTGGCCATTATCGGAAAGCAGAAAATAGCAACAGAAGGAAAAACAAGCCCACATTCTGTCGCAGTTTTCTGCATGTATGTGAAATATAATTACTACCAAGATATCTTTGAAATGTAAAAGGCATGAATACAAAATAACCCTGGCCGAGTTAAAATAGCTGCTATCTGGCATCAGGAGAAAACACACCACGCCTGGGTGTATTTGATTGGAAGGTGATTACAGGCGTAGCTCTACCGAAAGATATCCTGATACGTCACAGCCTAGGTTAGAGTTCAGGGGTGAAGGACAAATTCGCTGTATAAACCATGTGACGAGACTAGCTACTCCACCAGAAACACGACAAACAGACGGACGGATAGACAAACAAACAGACATGGCTTTACTTCCGTATCCCCTGTACTTCACACCGGCCTTAACTCTAGTTTGATTTTCCTAGTTCATATTCCGACTCGTACATTATGCAGTCTGTCACTCCCACACTAACGATATTGAAGAAAAATGAGAGAAAAAAAATACAAAAACAATGCGGACTTTTATAGCATGGGGTCTTTCAGGTCCGGTTTTTACCCATAAAATGCTACATCTGGCGTGTTACTGTTTGGCTTTGTTAGGTCTAATATGAGAGAGACAAAGAGAGAGAAAGAGACAGACAGACAGAAAGAAAGAGAGAGAGAGATGTGGAGAGAGAAAGAGAAGAGCGGCTACTACATACACCGTATGATGCCATCATTATCAATGCACTTTGCGTAACGACACCACCAAACACTGCAAAACGTCATAGTCGGTACAGCTACGGACAGCGAACCTTTGTTTTTGTAGTCAATTCCAATTACGTGTATAACGGTTTATCACAAGGAAGAAACACTATAGTCCCATGAAGGCACACAGTATACTAATACCATCTCACAGCTTTGATATTAGCCTTTCTCGACCGAAAGGCATGCTACAACGATTTTCACAACAACAGCACGAAAAAGTCAATACTATTCAGTGTGTATCTTTTATAATACAACCTTATGCAATGAAAAAGATACCTAAGGCCACAATAGTTTTGTCATAATCTCAGATTTTTTCCCCACTGCAAGTTTTGATAATTATCAAATATCTGATTCAACTACAGTCCAGCAACACAATGGGCGCACAAAAACAACTGTCCACAAATCAATAAGATTTCTTTGTGTGAGCGAAACGTCACTGCCGACTTGAGACTTGCTAACTACAAAATAATGACCAAACAGCGCTTCTCCTCAAGATTACCTAAAATAGACGTAATTTCATTTGCGTCTTCCCAATCTCACTAGGACACGATTTCAAAGTAATTCCCTCTGCGTTCAGACTAAAATCTTTTCACCAAAACTATGACAAGATTTCAAAGTATGATTTTCTTACTACTGCCCACGTGTACGACGAAGCAAACCAGGAACCTGAACATCAAAGATGAACCAAAGCCAATAAGCAGTCGGAAAGTGACTGGCTCTAGAAAATGTCTTACACTCCATACACGACAATACACACCAACACACACCAATACGCTTCCACTGCACTAAAACAATCTGCTATTTCCTGGTCACGATCACTGCAAGGTCAGAACGAACACAGCGTCAACAATCTCAGTCAAGATGAAAGAACAGGGGGCAATCCTCCCTCCGAAATCGTGTGAGAAAATCCGATAATGACTCCATCTGATCGATATTTCAAGGCACCAAAAAAACAAAATAGAAAACGGGAAATAAACCTCCTGTCAGTCTTGCCTCCCTTTGACGAAATTCAGTATCGCGTTTGCTCTTTTTCGTTTCCCTTCTAGTTTTCGGGTATTTGGAACAACTGCAAGCCAAAAAATCCACGTTGTCAATTGTATTATCACGCTCCGTGCCTGGATCAAGGCTAGTAATGCTGCGCCAGTGACGGACTCCGGCATACCATTCATACAATTTGCAGGCAAACGGTGCCAGAGGGAAGTGTCCGTCACCTCTCCCAATTTTACTGGGAGTCTTTCGCTTTCCCCTTGCCTACCAGCCAGGGCCGACTAACGCAGGCAAACATCTGTCATGACTGGTACTCACTAAAGAATCCACTTCTGGGAGGCGCGCCGCTGAAATCTGTAATCCTGTACACCCCTCTCTCCCCACCTTTTAACAGACTGAAGACTGATTTTGACAGGTGAGGTGTTACCACCATAGAGAACAATAAATCAACGCAGTCTAGCTAAGCTTTAGAATTTTTACTGATAGCATAAAAACGAAAAAAAAAACAAAAAAAAACTGATGCTGTCAGAATGATGTCTCTTCTGTTAAAAAAATGAGCTCTTATTTATCAAAGGAGCTCATTCTCAGCTATGAGCGGTAAGGATACACGTCTTCACTGCGCCGAGTTAGAGTTTCATGCATGTTACCGCAATATAAACTCTGCTAAGAGCAACAATTTACGGCTGTGTAATTGCGCTATTAGGCAGGTCAAGTGGAACTTTAAACAAGCTCTAAACAGTGCCAGAATCTGATTGCGCCTTCCAGCATTCAATAGAATTCTACAACTACTCTATAGGTTTGTGTAACCCCACATTTCTGACACCACTATTTCTTTACTGTCCAGCTCCCCTACAATTTACTTCTGTCCTTTAGAATTTTACCCAAAGTTAAATTTATTAATAACTCCGGAATTCACAAAAGTGAAAGTCACGGACTAGTGAAGGTTTAATGTATGTTTCTAGCTCAATATATCATTCACAATAAGGTTGAAGTAAAATTTTACCATATTATGGGACAAAGTATCATCTAGGTTTAAGTAACATATTATAAATAAATTGACTTCACTGCCATGACTCGCTGCTTTATGGTTGGGGATGCTGTCAAAACAATAATGTATAATATTATCACGCTAATACGTCTTTCTGCATTTCAATGCACTACGCAAAATGCATTAGGGAAATTGAAAACAGCAATTCCTTTAGAACAGTAACAGGCTATGTAAAATTTTGTTTACAAAGTTTGTAAAAAGCAACCGGCTTTGTAAATACGTTATTAGGCAAGTCAGGTGGAACTTAACACTTTCAGCAGCGTCAGAACACTGATTTTGCGCCTCATGATATCAAAGATGATATTATGCGATGAGTAGAAATTAGTATCCGATTCCATTTCCTGGTAAAACTGCCATCTCAAGATCGGACCAGACAAGCAAGAACGGGGAACATTAGTGTTCAAATACCTCCCGCTGTGACTTCACGTCACTGACACGATGAGATCTGCGCTGTTTTGACATATTATTATTTCAACTATCATTTTCTACACTGTGTTCTGTTGTAATGTTGTTGTTATTGTTACTATTGTTGTATATTGCTGTTTTAATCTGTTTCTGAATACTTACTGTTCCACACCCTACTTCAATGTTTAAAAAAAATAAAACGTACCCCCCCCCCCAACAAAGTGATATACAATATAATAATACATCCTTATGCCCCATAAACTAGTGTCACGCCCCCATCGGTGGAGCATGTGCCCCATCTTGAGAAAAACTATGCTAGAAGATGTTCGAGCCATATGAAGATCACAGGGAAAAAACCACAAGCATATTAATAACAATTGTGAGCGGCTGAGAAAATGGACCGTTAAACTGTAAGAGTTCACTACTTAACTTCCCTCTGACAGCGGGGACTTCCAGTAGTTTGTGGTTGCAACTTTTTTCTTTTTTTTTTTTTTCTTTCAAACTTTGGTTTCTCAGAGTCGAGGCTGATGAAGCTTGTGCATAGGCGGGAATAATGGTGCACAATCACTTTATGTGAATTGTGGTTGTTTTCTCCCTGTTGTCATCACAGACAAACAGTCTCGAACGGCCGCTTAGAAGTAAACAGGCTTTTTCTATTGGTGGGCCAAAATTGCAGGGCAATATCAGCATTGCCACCAGGAAAAGTGAGAACATGGTCCCATTTCAAAATAGTCTAAAAAAAAAACTGAATTATTTAGGACCGTTTTCTTTGAACGATTTTCTTCTCAAGTCTGAGGATGAGAGTAGCTTACGTTTTGTTATTGTGTGGGTGTACGGACATGATCAATTGATTTTATGTTTATCCTGTTTCCAAGTTAACCTCCGCTAATTATTACATTACATTACATTACTTCACATTACATTTAAACCGTCAACATTCACCCACATACTTGTTTGCTTGTTTTTTGGACTGTTTCTCTCTTTGTTTTCAGAACAATGCTATTTTAGCACTTTTGCTATCGTCAGATCAAAGCTATACAGTAACACTGAGTGAAACATTCTTCCGTTGCCCATATATATAATATTTCGTAGTAGGGGCTGAGTGTGAGCTCTGTGCAGGGAAGCGTGCATCAGTAATTTGTTCTGACGTGGAAAGATTACCACTGAGCTGTGTAAAACCACCCACATGTATTCTCTGCGTGAGTTCAACTGTCGATCTAAAAGGGGAAATCTTGGCATGCCTGTCTGGGGAACTTGCATGAAATAACTGCTCTTACAGCAACTTCATGCGTACATAATACTGTGGGCTTAGATTCTTTAATAAGGCATTGGTGTTGTTATTGTTGCTACTGTTGTGGTTGTTGTGATTGTTATTGTTGCTGTTGAGGGTGGCGTTGCTGCTGTTGTTACTGTTATTGTTACTGCTGTTGCTGTTTCTGCTCCCGTTGTTACTGCTGTTGCTGCTGCTGCTGTTGTCATGGCTATTCCTGCTGCTACTGCTGGAGGAGGAAATATCGAAAAGGGGAGAAGAATTCGGAAATCAATCAAAAGAAATAGCTTCCGTAGAGACAGCTGCTCTACAGGATTTCTTGTTCCTATCCGTTATGGCCATGGCTAGGGTCAGGGTAGTGTTGATTAAAATAATCTTTGGGAGGGGGAGGGGGGCTGCTTCGGTAGAGACACTACCATAATCTGACCCTGATGAGAAAAAAAACAACAAACAACTAACTCTTATCCAAATCCTCCCGGTACTTTTCATCATAATCCTAAAAGGGCGGGCCAATGCTGTGGACAACTGTCTCTATCGAAGTACTCCCATACAATAGGGCCAAATTCACCGAATCAGCAAGTGCTATGGTGCAAATGCCTAGGGCAGAGAGCCTCCAGAAATAAAGATCTCAATACAAACCAGTGAGATGAACCCCAATGCGCAGTCCCTTCAGACCGTGTATAAAGAACTAGTGTGGTATAACAGGGGAAACGTGATGGAAACAAAGAGACAGTGGCAGGAGACTCGGAAAGACTGGGAGAAGAAGCCAGAGGGTGAGGCAGACAGACAGAGAGAGAGGGAGAGAGGAGGGGGGGAGAGAAAGAGACAGACAAACTGATAGAGAGAAAGACAGAGAGGGAGAGAGTGAGGCAGACTGACACAGAGAGAGACAGACAAAGAGAGAGCGAGAGAGAAAGGGAGGGAGACAGAGTGAGACAGAGAGATAGACAGAGAGAGAGGGGGGAGAGACAGACAGTGCTGAGAGAGAGAGAGAGAGAGAGAGAGAGAGAGAGAGAGAGAGAGAGAGAGAGAGAGAGAGAGAGAGAGAGAGAGAGAGAGAGAGACGGAGAGAATACGGTTGTTCAATACCACATAAAATAATATTGCTATTTGGGGGGAGGAGGGAGAAAGATAAATGGAGGGGAAAGAAGAAAAACAGCTCAGAGAGAAAGAGAAGGGAAGTTGCCTGTTAAAAGGTAGACAGCAGAAGCAAACTACATAATTATACAAGGAAGTCAAAAACCAAATGAAGGATAGGGACAGATCGAGTGGTGAATAACCGGACAAAGAGCTACCTGTATTTTGGAAAGCAAACAAACAGTGCCAGATTATCTGATTACATTTCGAGCATTCAATCACAAAGATTTTCTATAAATTCAAGGAAAATGTCTGCAATAATATTATATGTAGTTAACGGCTAGGCGATAAAACAGCGTATGTCATCAAATCCTCACAAAACCATGCCAAACACAGGTAGAATCAGCCCTGAATTACGTCATCGCCCCTCTAGATAGAATCTGGCATGGCTCGGCCGATGAGGGTTAACATCCAAATATTTACTTGTACAGGTCTTTAGCCTGGCCTGCCTTTTATACCCCCGCCCCTTGGTTCTAATCGTGTTTGAAGATTCCAGACGCTAGATTTACTACAGTGTAAATAGTCGGGGGTTATGGCGCATTGGAGCCCTTGACGGAAATACCAAAGCTGAAATAGCTGTAGAAGCAAGTCGGTGCAATGGTTTAGCTGTGGTAAACAGCAGGCATGGTTCCTGAACAAAGAGACCAGTCATTAAATCAAGTCCCCTCTTAAGCATCTTGACCGAAACTCCGCCCCTTTACTTTCTCACACCCTCTCTCTCTCCCCCCCCCCCCCCCTCAGTCTTCTCAAATCTATTTGTGTAGCCGCCTGACAAAATGAGGCACCTCTCGCATTTTGGTGTTATGGAGATAGATCTATTGGTATCACAAAATAGATTATTCAAAGCCCTATCATACGGTAAAAAAAAATTATTGCTGTAACTTAATTAGCTGAGAAGATATGGCCTCTCAAAGACAGCGAGTGACATACCCCTAGTTTTGAGAAAAACGCTTTTAAAGTTTCAGCTTAGAAATACAAAATGATTGAAGGTGAATCGATTGAAAGTCAATTTTGAGGCATTTGCCATTCTCAACGTGCACTGTCATTTGTAAAAAGAAGATTAAAGAGGTTAAACTTTTCAAAAATACTGAAAACTCAAAATCGATAAAATTTACCCCATGATGCCTTTGAACGATTTTCTCGAATCGGGTAGTGCCGAGATGCGCCTCAGTTTGTCAGGCGCCTACACATTTTTATTCACCCTAGCCCCCAGGCAAGAACCCATCGGACTGTGCTTCTAATGTTCTGTGATCAACGATATCTTAAGAGTTAACACATTTGTTAGGCGATCAACTGCCCAGCCATGTCTAGTATCTCAATTCTATACGTCTCTAATCAGTCCTCATGAGCGCACAATCTGGTCAACATGAAAAGACCACCAATAGTTACTCTCAGATACATCCCAGACTTATCCCACTTTACGGTCCCACAAATCCATACATTTTACTGCCTGCGACAAACAACCGTTACGTTTTCAAGATTAAACCACAGTTTGCGATCCTCTCTGGACCGCACAGAGCAGTGCCCTGTGATAAGACAGGGGACAAGGTGGTCTAGAGGCAAGGTGCTCGCCTCTCGTGCCAAGGGTCCCGGGTTCGAAACCCGGGCCGTGCAGGCATGTTGGAAGTTTGGGATTTTTCTCATATTTTCGTGTCCCTGATTCTATTGAGGGGTAGGACCGAGTACCTAGTCTTCTCGGATAAGGACGAAAAAATTCGGAGGGCCCGTGTGCACGTTGCGCACGTTAAAGATACCTTGGCAGTTGGAAATCGTAAAGAGCAGGCCGAACAGGCCGCTGCCCGGGCAAAATTAAATTAAATTCATCTCTACCAGTCCCTCCCCCTCCCCCTCATCTCCCCCCCCCCCAAAAAAAAAAAAAATACGCCGACCGGCGCTGCACTGTGGCGACGACGTGCCTGCTCCAGTTATAACTGGGCTGCAATGGCACAAAGGCAAAATTTCCCAAATGGGATTAAAGAGTTATACAAATACAAATACAAATACAAATACAAATACAAATACAAATACAAATAATGGTAAGTAAACTTTGAGTACTGCCGTTCCAAATGCACTGAGGCTTCATCTCATCTTCCCATCACCTTCTTTTCTGCCAAGAAGAATTTTGCACTCAAAACAGCTAATATCTCCTAGTATCAGATGCAAGATGACCTTTAAGAGTTGACAGTGTGAAACCTCTTAGAGTTTAATTTTACGTTTTCTCAACATAAAAGCCTGAAGACTGTTTTGCGTCGGTGTTGTAAACGGTGGAGTTAAAAGGCAGCTAGCAGACTAGTAAGACTGAAACAAAACTGTTTCACAAACTGATTCAAAAGACGTTCCAGACCGAGTCAAAACCGAACCAAAACAGGCTTATCTCAGTGAGCGCCCCCAGCTTTATTTCAAAGATGCAGAAGCAACTTCTTTATTTTAAAATGTAGAATTTAATCAGGCAAACACTAACAGTGTTCTAATTGCAAGAATAAAATGTTTACATAGAAACACCACTACTTTCGGCAAAAACTATAGACTCTTTAAAATCTGTACTCTTATCAATCTTCATTTCTCTTTTCCTTCCTCGCCTTCTTAACTGTCCCGGATTAAGACATGGGCTTTATGGGCTGCAGCCCGTGAGCCTCCACCAGCCTCTGGCCTCCAGATACAAAGTGAAATTACAAATATCAAAACCCCATTTCAATTTCTAACGCAGGTCGTTCTCCTTATCACTTTGTAAATGAAAATGCTGGGGGGGGGGGGGAGATTAGGCCAAAAATAGTAATAAAAAAAGAAAATTAGGATGTGATATTTATAAAAACAAGCTGTATATTTCATTCACCATTTTCATTAATTATTACTGGGGGCCTCACGGCACTTGAAGCCCGGGGGTCTACAAAAATCGTAATCCGGGACCGCTTCTTAGCTCTCCTGCTGTTTCTCAAGATTCACTTTCAATGACCCTCCCACACCTGAACTCTCTAACCGGTCGATTTACCGCGTCTGGCAGTCAGAATTGCGTCATCAATCTTCATTAATTCATCGTCACAGCCACCTGAACGTTGCTCCCTGTCATCAGAAGCTGTTGCCCTTTGGAATACTATGGAAAGAACCGGAAGAATTATTTTCTATTTACAAAATCAGAACTGAGCTTTGTCTACTGAAAGACCTGATTTGCTTGGCGGCTAAAAAACGTACAGTTAACTGTGAGCGGGACAGAATTCGCGTCCACATGGTAGTTTTTTCAAGAATGAGTGGGTGAACATATTTTTAAGGCTATTTGGGCCGTGTTGGCAAAATATTTACAATAGAATTTTTGCTGACAATTTGTAGTCACTTTCTGTAAAAGTTATTGTGGCCATTTCGTGTCGCCAACGAAATGTTTGATGTGCCCAATTAGCTCAAACGTATCTAAACCTATCGCTGATAGGGCACTGGGTCTAGTCTGTTCTACGACTGCTTTGACTTTAATGCGCGATGTCTCTCTTTCCGAAGGTAGACTCCAGGCAGTTTAGACACACCTTTGCTAATGAGAACGGTTCGTCTTGGTCTCATCAGAGCGCGAGGTCCCGTTCAACTGCACAGTTCACAACTCAAATTAAAACCGACACAAAACCAGACTTGACTCGGTGCGTGGTTAGCCTAATCCTAACCTTAGAATGTTCAAAAACATTTCATTATTGAAACAATACACATCTGGCTACACAGTGCAAATATTCACTCCGTTTTTTATTTTTGTTTGTTTGGGTTTTTTTCTACTCCCTTACTGCCCAGCGCACCATATTCGGAACAATATTCATCTGTTCTGTATTTTGGGCAATTTCCCCTTTGTGAAGAACTCATGTTACTTGATAACACCGTTTTTCTTCCTTTCCCTCTTTTTTTATCACTTTACATTCATTTTAAATAAATTATGTAGGTTTCAAAAATTGTAGCATTGGAGGGTTAAGCTGAACATTTTAACTCGATCGTTACAAGACCTCAAAGACGAACAAGTTCGATCCATTTCCGAAAGCCAGAACTTTTCTTCCCAACAAGATGCACATAAGCTTCAACTCTCCCACGTTAATCCACTTAACAAAACAAGGCCAGCGAAAGGCGGGGGTTGGTACTGGGAACGGTCAAGGACTCCGCGAAATCAATCCATCTTGTGGAATCGGAAACTCCTCGTTCCCCATTCATGCTAGTTGGCAGCCCAGGCTATCTATAGCCCTATAGCCCCATAACTAGTGCGTAAAGTCAACATTCGTCCCATTTCAATCAAAGGATTAATTTATTATGAATGGGATTAGGGGTTTCCCAATGGCATATTACTCTCGCTACCCATAGATCGACGTATTTGGTGCTGATATAACAGCGGATATAAGCGATTGTTCCTGAAACCCGCTGTGCATTCTTGTGTGATTGGATAGAACGATAACCAACAATAATTGTGCTAGGATAGAGCCGAGGAAAACATATGTAATCTTAGTGTTAATTGGATGTTTTTGAAATCTCATTCTTATGTTTGCATGTGGATAATGCCCAGGAAAAAAAATCATGAAATGGAGAGGAATGAAAAAGAGACAGGGGGGCGGGGGAATAGGAAAGGAAAGGGGGAAAAGAGGGAGAGAAGGGGAAGACATAACGATTGTGTGGAAGGGTGAGAGAAAGATAGAGAAAGAGAGAGAGAGTAAACAATGTGGATGAGACTAGTAGGAAACGCTGGCCCAGCGCATTATGAGAGTTTACGGTTGCATATGGCATGATGATCATGAGTATTATATAGATCTATTATTTTCATCAAGACATTACGTATATTTCATCAAGTAAGCTCACCTGGTGTACTATAACATGTTTTACATGCAGCTGAAATATTCAGAAGACTTGAGTGCACATTAAATTATGTCACATTATGGAATGGACGAAAAAAAACCAGAACAAATCAAACCCGGTTTATATAAGACACGATGAGAAGGGCTTGGGAAGGAAGGAAGGAAGGAATGAGGGGAAGAATAAATATCAGAATGGAGGGAAAGGGGTACAGACGCTGGGGAGACGAGAGTACAAATTTAATATTAGAGAGAGCGGTACTCAGTTGTAAATTTTGTTTTCCTATCAGGTCCGAGGCCAACCCAGTGGACACTGGACAAAGATGTTAAACTGGGCCGGAATCTGAAAGGACAAAGAAGTGAATGTAGGTCAAGCGACACACGTGTGGCAGGGCACTGGCATGTCAGTCTCCAACAAAGTAATTATACAAAGAAAGTTGAGCAAATTGGTCAGCGGATGGTACTGGCAGCGAAGAACGGACGGCTGGGTAAGGCAAAGGGTGAATTGTGAGAGAGACGGAGGGAGGGAGGTAGGCAGGAAGAGAGAAGAGAGAGAGAGAGAGAGAGAGAGAGAGAGAGAGAGAGAGAGAGAGAGAGAGAGAGAGAGAGAGAGAGAGAGAGAGAGAGAGAGAGAGAGAGTATCTTTTTTCAAGCACGCTGAAACGTGTGAGTATCCCGTTATTATTTGTAACACCTTTTAAGATTCATCAAGGTTCATGTTCCCTCCTCTCTCTTCGTGTGTGTGTGTGTGTGTGTGTGTTAGCATCTCTCTCTCTCTCTGACCCCATGTCTTCTTCCCAACTCTTATTGTGGGTGTGTCTTCCTTCTAAACTTGAGCGTCAAAGATTCACCCCTTGTCCGGCGAACGTGAGCAGGACAGTGGCAGCACCAACCGGCAAAGACCGGAACCCATCAACCAACTCATTACAGACAGCCTTGCGCCTCCCTTTCCCCCTTCCTTCCCTCCTTCCAGTCAAATGTTGGACACGATGCCATAATTGGAGACCATCATTACGGGATCTCCCAGGCCGGGAAACTTGGGCTGCAAAAGGGCACAGACGAACGGAGGTGGGCACGCCATAAACCCCCTGTCTGAAGTATGCCTGACATTTCTGCTGAAGATCATATTAGTTTCAAAGTTCGGATATCTCGAAAATGGCGTGGGGTGGGCGTGACAGGCTGTCGTTTCAGCGACACATCGTTAGCTCGACGGAAAGGCGAGTGCTAGATTTGGCAGTGACACAGTGTGAATTTTGTCTAAACAATTTTTTTTTTCTCCAGTCAACTTTGGATTTCGTTTGGCGTAAAGAGGGAAATTGGTTCTGAATTTGAAAAGAAGAAAAGGACGAAGATGAACAACAACAACAAAAACAATAGCAACAACAAATAAACTCAGTCGATGAAATTACTACATTCCACCTGTTCGCAACAAACAAGTTTACAAGATGGACTTACAATCTTTGACTTGTTCGCGACAAACTTACGAGATAAAAATCCTCGACTTGTTCGCGACAATCAAACATACGAGATTGACTTACTATCTTCGACTGGTTCGCGATAAACAAAACTTACAAGACGGACTAACTATCCTCCTCTTGTTCGCGACAAACAAACTTACGAGACTGACTTACTATCCTCCACTTGTTCACGACAAACAAATTTACGAGATGGACTAACTAGCCTCGACTTGTTCGCGACAGACAAACTTACGAGATGGACTTACTATCCTCGACCTGTTCACGACAAACAAATTTACGACACTGACTTACTATCCTCGACCTGTTCACGACAAAGAAATTTACGAGATAAAATTAGTTCATTTGACTTGTTCGGCTCCTAGAAATGAAGATCACGACGCCATTGTCACAACCATGTGAAACTGACAAAATCTATGTTTAAAGTTTGAAAATTCACAACTTCCCTTTCGTAACTGAGAAAGTGATTTCCGATAACTGCAGCTCTCGTTTTAAAATTCGGTTTCACAGAGACAAGGCTGCTGAACCAAACGTTTACATGTGTGTGTGTTTGGGGGAGGTGGTGTTGTGGGGGTGTTTTTTTTAATGGGGGGGGGGGGCTACAACGGTGAAAATTACTTTTTGTCACAATAGTTGTTTCCCGCTGGTGGTCTTCAAATGCAAAATCGATAATTTCAATTCTAGTCTCAAACTGAGGTCATGGACGGGTGCAGGTCATTCACCCCCAGGGCAATGAGGAAACCATGTATGACACATTGGAGATGATGGATCTGAGGGGGGGGGGGGGCGGGCTCTCCAAATCCCACACGCCTTGACATCCAATATCAATCAGCCAGTCCAGGGGTTGAAGGTCAGGGGTTTCATAATAATATTATGATTTTACCGTTTTAGCTGGAGGGGACGTGTAAAAGGTCATCGGTGTCCAGATTTTTGGTTAACATCCTCTTTAATGGGGGGGGGGGGGAGGGGGAGATGGTCCAGTGAGTTATTTCAGCATTGAAGAAAGAAGACGTATTGGTTTTGATTTAGTGTTGTGGCAATAGGTGGATTTCAAATATTCATCTTCTAAGAATACCGGTCCACCTGTGTAACGTATTCTGTGAGAGCTCGAATTTCCCCTTTAAAAACATATCTCACTTCAACCATCACACCCCATCAGGCACACACAAGGCCACAGAAAAAAATAATGAGAATTAACAATTAGCTCCTCTCATTTGATTTCAGCTTTGACAATCTACAAGCGTGTCGGCAGTTCCTGGCTCTAAATTTGACCCGGTTTGCCATTCGGAGCCACCCATAAAGTATGCCAGGTAACGGGGTGAAATAGACAGAGGCTGGTGTAGGCGCCAGGATGGTAGCTAGCCATCCATACATTTTGCTTCACACAAACACAACAGGCACTGCCCACACCGGGGCCTAGCGGGGTGCAGCGGGCAGTGCTTTTTGAGCTAATGTGAAGCAAAATCAATGGGTCACGCGTCACCAGTCTGGGGCCTACGCCAGCCTTGGTCCGTTTCACACCTAACGTTCCCTGCCTCCCCCTCATCTGAGTTTTCCATAAGCCTGGCTTCAAACCACTCCTTCCAACTAACCCCCTCTTGCACAAACGCACGGCCAGTCTAAATAGTGAATACCCATGATAAACTTTAAGCCACATTGTGATAAGGAAAAATATATTTGGCTATTTCATTAGGAATAGTAACCTCGTTTTTATGACAATATAATCCAACACCTAACTTAGAGACAAACAAATATAAATAAAACAAACTTTTCGTAATTTATTATCGTAAGAATTCCAAGGGGGTCTAGGTGCCAGTGGCACTTAGATCCCTTCCAATTCTAATTCCCTCCATTAAAAAAGTATACGTAGGCTATCCAGAGACAACCCCCCCCCCCTTTGTACATTTGTAATAAGCTGGGAGATAATCCGCTCTCTCTTCCCAGCGTAGCACGCACTTTGTGGATGGCCCTCTAACTGAACTGCCACTACCATAACTGACGTCATTAGTTCCATCTTAGAACTCGCTAAGCACCACTTTTGCCCTGCTTCAAGAGCCACCAAAAAAAACTGGACATACGCCATAACGTGACGTCAATTTTGGACAAACGAGACGTGACATAATTCAATAAATTTGACAGTCTGACGGTAACACCGTTTTGACCACTTTTAGCTCCACTGAGAGGCTTCTTGGCGAAGAGATTGACCCCTCCCTGAGGACTGGGTCAATACCCAGAGACAGATTTCTTCAGTAAATAATTTAATGACCACGTGCGGAGTCTAAATCTTCTTTGGATACACACGCAACACAACTTTTGCTGCACACGTGGATTTATGACATACGGCAAAAATCACAATCGTCTGTAAGTCTCAGTAGGGCTAGTTACAAAACTGTAGTGAAGCAAAAAACCAACAGAAACTACAACTACAATAATAAAAGTAGTCAAGATTGTCATACATGTACGATCTTTAGTCTAAATCGTGGGAAGGTGAAGGGCTAAGACATCTGGGTTCTGGCATAGTAAATTAACTGACTCACTCCGCTAGTTTCCTTAAGTTCGAAAAGCCAACCGGATAACACAGAGGATATCATGCTGCAATGTGAGGGCTGTCTTGCAAATCTCCGTGGTTAAAGTGCATGAGAGAGAGAGAGAGAGAGAGAGAGAGAGAGAGAGAGAGAGAGAGGGGTGGGCAAAGAGACACAGGGAGAGAGCGTCTGTGTGTATATATACACACATACACAAACAGAGGGAGAGACAGACAGACAGACAGTGCGGTACAGTCCCCGCAATAAACAAAATGTTTCCCTCTTCCCCGGCGTCCCTATTCCATAACACACCGTACTGAGGTGAGTTCTGGCTAAATGCGCATACAAAATAGAATCATCCAGTCCACAAAGCCACGACGTGCAGTTTACGGGAAAACACCGCAATGAACGAAACGACAGGCTCACTAACTTGTCAGGACCCAACGCGGTGAGGTTTTTGTGTACTTTTTCCATCGCGTGCTCGACATTGTTCCTTGCTGGGCCGAGAATTCGAGACAAATCTTTTCCAAATATCGTTCTGGGCTAAAGCGTAACAAACCACAGATTTGAGCCCACCCACCCTGGGAATGAGGAAAAACAAACACCGTACTATAGAAAGAAGGTTGGGGGGGGGGGGGAAGAGGAGGAAGATCATCAGCGATAGCAAGCCTACTATCGCAAAGCCATACATTACAATCAATTGTTCTTTTGCGACATTTAAACTATAACCACAAATCGTACCTGCTGTAACTATTCCCACCACTTCTTAACCAGAACAAAGCTCCGAAAAAAACAAAACGATGTAAAAAATTATATGCTTCTTGAATGATAACTCACAAAGTCCCTAGGCGCCGAAGTGCCATTTGTCAAACAATATTCAAACACAGAAATATGTCTTTTAAAAAACGTGGAATAGCCTTAACGGTTGCAGGTTTTACTATCTATTTCAAAGTGGATATTAAGAAAATATACTGGAACGGCTCGACGTCGAAACGACAGGCAAAATAATTATATTGCAGTCATTTTGCAGTTTGCCTCTTTTCCACTCCTAAGATCTTGCTTGTGAATGACATTTATAGTTCCCTATCAAAATTCCTGCCATAGTTGATGTCCGGGATGGTGGTGAAATAGCAAAAGGAACACCAAAAAAAAAATTTATTATACATCTATCAATGTGTATGTTTTACTACATGATAGTCTGCCAAGAGAAATACCCAGTCTCATTTCTTCATGTTGTCCAGGCTGTAGCCCGATCCCCAAAACTTGCCAGGAAAATCAAGGCACAAAACATTTGCCTTCTTTGACGAGGATTCGCACATCTATCTTAAAAAGTACAAGAACATCCTTTTGTGATGAGCAGATTAAAATTACTGAACAGAACTTTCTGGAATTCAGCGTGAAGTAATAGGATTACGGATGTTCGCGAATATAAAAGCACACACACTATATTGGCGCGACCGAAAAATATTCTGCAAAATACGCAAAAACTGAACTGTTAACTCCTGAGCGAGAGGGTTAAAGCGACCAGTTACGAACGCTATAATTGTGACTGGTTCAACCAACAACATCTGTTTCCGGCCGGAAGAAGTTTCGCGCTCGTCCACTAAAGACCTCATTGAAAAATCTTGCTACCTCGAGAGGTTCAACTCTTAAACTGTTAAAGTGTTGAAAATGATTCACCGATGAAATCATACTTTTGAGTTAGATCAGGATCAACACATAACAAGGAAGAAAAACGGTAAGATTCGCATCTACATCACACGTCTATATTAACGTCTATAATATCGACAGTGTATTGTTGTGAATACTCTTGAGTATGTTGGCTGAGGTTTCTTTAATACAACTTGTAATTTTTACACATCTGATTAGTTTGGCTTTCAAGACTCCCTTTTACATTTTTGTATTACCTGCAATAATAAAACCCAAAAGCAACGGACTATAAAACTCACAGCAGTCCTGCGCTGGCATGTAAAGACCTCGACAAAAGGTTTGGAAGAGCAGACAGATGACAAAAACAGACTATTTTAACAGTCTCATAATTAAATACAATTATGTCAACTGTGATTGTTCCACTGCCAAACCTGCATAAAACTGGGGCCAGTTTCAGGTGTGGTGACGCTGGAGGCGGTCAGAAGGTGTCCCAGAAGAGGTCACAGAACGTCACAAAAAAAACAAAAGACTGACGTAACGGCAGACCGGATTAACGGGAGATCAACACCGAGGAAATCGCGAAAGCTGGTAGAGTGACGTACTACATTCATGGATTGCCAAGGTCAGAAGTCTGTTAGAACAATCATACAACAAACGCAGTCTAAGATACCGATAGTCATACAGTCACTCGTCTTGGCATCGCTGGTGATGTATCACTTGAGGTATCGACACATGCATCCTCTGTAATGTAGATGGTTATGCATTACTTAAGCCTGCTAGTTGATACATAGGAATACTCATTTCTTTCTCTGACTACGAGTGAACAATCAAACTCGGTCACCACAAGTCGAGTTACACAACCAATTGCTGCCACAGAGTGGCAAAGGCCATCAGCGAAACTTTTAGTTAGATTTAATGATTGCAAAATGGCAATGGAAAAACTCAACACTTCAAGATACATATTTGTAAAGCCAGCATAGAGGGAAGGTGAGAGAGACAGAGACAGAGACAGAGAGGCAGACAGACACAAAGACAGAGGTAGAGAGGGGGGGGGGAGAAACAGACAGAGACAAAGAGGGACGGAGGGAGAGAGAGAGAGAGAGAGAGAGAAAGAGCGAGAGAGAGACAGGGCACAGAAGGAGAGAGAGAGAGAAGGGGGGGGGGGGAGAGAGAGAGAGAGAGAGAGATTTCTCCGCTAGAGCGAACACTCTGATAAGGAAATAGATCAGAGTGGACAGCACGGACGGCACTCCTGATGTAACGAAAAATAATCTGAACCTTTTGGAAAACTTTTAGTCGGTACTAATGCTGCTGACTCAACACTCGACCTGACTTCTGAAGTTGTTTAGAGAAACATGAACAACAACAACAAAAAAAACCACTTTTGAAGACTCCATTTATTTTCGTCGATGTTGCTGTTTCGTCGACTCAGCTGAAGACGTGTCCAGCACGTCTCAAAGAAAATGTGTCCGCGTTAACTATAACCTCCTGTAGAGATGTACAGATAATAGAGTAGAATTATTTTGATTCGACCGTCTCATCTGGTCCAAGTAGGTTCGTTAGTAGATAATAAAACTGGCTTGAGGACCAAAAAACACGCCTCCCTGTTGAGTCAAATGACCAGCTAGCACTGGAGCTCATTACAGGGACAGATGGTGTGTCCTGCCCACGAGGGAGAAATAAAAGGTCTGAGAATTGGTAGTGGGAAAAATACAGTCATTTGTGAACGGTGTAACAAAGTGGGGTGGTGAGGGTACAGTAATACTGCTTGGTACATGTAGTTAGTTCTGGTACAATGTGGAACAAGAAGGGGAAATGCAGGGCCAAACGAGGATTTCGACATGTTGTTCTATTTATGTTGTTTTTCATCGTTGCTTATTAATGGTACAATAACAACAATAATAGTATATTATTGAAATACAGCAATGATATACCCAGCAAACTTATGGAATCCGAAGCATAGGACTGACGTCAAGTCTGCACATAGGAATGACATCGTTCCTACATAGATCAGCTGTTTATGACATTGTATCGCCGTCGGTTTGATGTAGGGGACCCGCCAATACGGTAATCCTACCAATCCTAATGACATGTACGTCGGTAAGACCACTGGCACTATACGCCAAAAAAAAACAAAATTTGGCAGGAGACGCAAAAAATATTTCGTTATTGCCCTGATCTATTCTTTGTTCAATTTCCACTTGGGAAGACCAAGATAAACTATTAATGGTACAAAACTACTACTAATAATAAGAAGAATAAGATAAGATAAGATAACGTAAGAATTACTATACTGTCTCATGAGGGAAATTCTCTTTCACAAAGTATTTTAACAGCACATACATGGTACACATCTCTTGCATTATTATTAATAAAAATACCACAACTCAGTAACTCAATAACAAGCATACATGAAAAGACATGGTAAAGAACTCTAGTGAAATGTGGCACATAATTATCTGGTTAAAATGACTTGTTGAGGCGAATTGAGGAGGGCAAAAAACGATCTTCTATATCCTTCCCTGTTTGCTTTTCCCCTGTTTTGTAATAATAATAATAAGAAGAACAGTCATTATAATAATAAAGTAGATTTATAAAGTGAGCTTTTTCTGACCGCTCAAGGTGCTATACAGAGAGAAAAACTAAATAATAATCCACTCCCGTATGTATGCAGGCAGACATAATTACACACGGGACACATCACATAATTATTTCATTTACTAGACATAGCACACAAATTCCATCCACAGTAATAAGTTGTTGGTGAAATACTGAGACTCAACATGATCACAACGGTCATCACAAGTGAAGTGCGCACTGATCGAAATTACACTACCTACCCCCCCCCCCCCCAAATTTCTCAATCCTAATTATAGCAATTCCACCGTTGTTGAGATTTGCTTACTGCGATTTCAATCCAGTCATTTGTGCGGGTTCTCTTCAAGACAAACATATGCATCATTTGCCAACACTCTTGGCAAATGAGCTTTTCACTGAGTTGGGGACTAGCGTGGTGGGAAAAATGCAAGAACATCTGCAGTAATTCCTTTTTCGAAACAGTTCTCGTCTTCGACTTTGTGTATATTTTATGCGAGTCTGGGGTGGCCATGTGTGTTTCTGATCTCGCCAAAAATGCTGGGGGGAAAATCCACAAAAACCGACAGAAAGACTGCGTTAAAGAAAAAACAAAACTCTTTTCTACTGTGTTTGTAAACTAAACGTAAGTTGGAGCGACGTGGTATTTAAGGTGTCTATCTATCATGCAAGAAAACAGAAAGCAGGTGTGTGCGTGGCATTTAGAATGACGGATGCCATGTACAGATGTCTGTTTTGTTTGTAAACATCGAGGTCATATTTGCTGGGCAGAGGAGCCAGAACAATATGTCTTTGATTTTGTGTTTTACATTGTTGTAACGTTTTCTACATAGCCTAGAATGCTGTTTCTCTTAATATTTTGTCTGCAGTGTTTCCAGACCTTGAACTTACCCTGGATGTAAGTTTAAAAAGCTGCTCTGACCGTCTCCCTGTAACCTTAAGACAGGAATTTAAAGGGCGGACGTGTTTCATTAATTTTGTAGACTTTCAACTTTTTGTGAAAATTCATTTCCTTAAGAAATATAGAAAAATAGGTGTCAGGTACATACGGGTGCACTTCTGTGGATGTTGGTAACTGGTTGAATAAAAGCTTTTTTTTTTCTTACTTAAAAACAGAAACAGATAGTCCTATCAAGGATGTATTAGTCCGTCGTCTCATACTTAACACCTCTCGCTCTCTCACCTTCTGTCTGTCCGTCTTTCTCTCTCTCTCTCTCTCTCTCACTCATACACGCACGCTCGCGCGCGCACACACACATACATACATACGCACACACCTTTTTCGTTCTGACTTGTTGAATTTCTTTAGCTATCAAATTCTTCTGTCCCTCCATTCTACCCCCCCCCCGCCTGTCTGTATAACAAATACTTGCACCCCCCCGCCTCCCTCCACACTTACACACTCCCGGCACCTTTCCCGCTCTCTAGTGAATCACAATACCATATAAACTCTTTAAGAGAAATGCCTCAATCACTTCAATCAATTTGACAAAGTTACAGTTTTTCAATGTGGGTCCACTCTTTCGGTTGTGTAACCATTTTCATATCCACATCAAGAAGTGCGCATGACAAAGTACTACCGTTGCTGAACGCGAGCTTTATAAAGAACGACAAGAGGATCCGCCCTTGCATATTGACAAAAAAACTCTCAATTAGAAAGGTTGGCCAATAATTTTTTTTTTTTTTTTTTTGCATATGAATTGTTTATACTGACATCTGATGTAACGCATTCATACTGTGGAAAGATGAAGACAGGGAGACAAAGAGAAAGAGAAAGTGAAAGACAACGACAGGATAACGATTACAAGAGAGAAGAGGAGGGACAAAATTGAGAAGGAGAAAGAGGTGGTTGGGGGGGGGGGGAGAGAGTCGGGAGGTGGGGCAAACGGACGGAAGAAACGGAAAATAATAATTTTTTAAGAAATGTAGGAGAAAAAGAACTAAAAGCCAGAGGCATAATATATACAGGTGGAGCACCAAAGTCAGGCAAGTGCTCTCTCGGTTGCTTCATTAATTATTGCATAACAGACCGTAACTAGACTGACGTCATTACCGCTTTCTTTCCGTCGGGGATAATTTTAACTGCCCGGCCTCCTTCCGCTTCCGCTTTGCTTCTTCCTCTTCCTGGTTCTCTTGGGAGAGATGGGAAAGAGAGAGAAAGAGAAAAATGCGGAGAAGGAGAAAGAGGGAGAGAAAGAAAGAGTGAAAGAGAGAGAGTGTGTGTGTGAGCGAGAAAAAAGAGAGAGACGGGGAGCAAGAGAGAGAGAAGGGGGAGAATGCAACAGAAAGAGAGAGGGAAAGAGAGAGAGAGAGAGAGAGAGAGAGAGAGAGAGGAGAAGGAGACAGAAAGACGGAGAGAGCGAGAGGAAGATGGATAGACAGAGACAGAAAGATGGTGAGGGGGGAGACGGAAAGAAGGAGAGAAAGAAAGAGAGAGAGAGAGAGACAAAGCGGGAGAGAGAGAAAGAGAGCAAGAAAGAGAAGATCAACTAAGTATAATGCTGTCATTGAACTTGGGTGAGGGGGAAGGATAACCTTCTATTAGGGGCTACCGGACAGATGTTACGGGACCAGGCCCCGCACATAATGAGCTCAGGTACGTTACTCTTATCCCTATGTACCTGCACGAGTACAATGAAGCGAAAGGAAGCCATATTCGTTGACAGCTAAAATTACAAATGAGATTACCTGTATTCGAAGACAGCTAATAAGCGCCGCCGGCAGAGGGGAGGGCAAGAACCTGTGCTATACACACTTAGGCAATCACGTGCGTATCACGAGGAGGAATAAATCACGAGTCTGTACCCTCGAGACACTGACGGCATTTAAATCAGTCCACATCGCGGGTGGGGGTGGGGGTGGCAGTGGGAGCGAGTCTACGATTTTGAGAGGGCTTACTCCCTCTCAAAAGGCGCGGGGGGAGGGGGGGGTACCATTGGTACAGTAAAGGATACTGATATCGTAACCTGAGATATTCATAATATTAATTTTTGTAGAGAATCCGTACAAGATTACTACATGACTTGTGCTAATTAAAATAATAACTAACTATAAATACACGTATTTGGGACTAGTTGTAGACTAAGTTTTGAGTTACGGTTTAGCGGCACGTCGGTATGATAACAGGCAGTTTTCCATCTTTCACGGTTTTTTCTATAACTTAATTTGGGTGAGTTTTCAGTTTTCACATTCATATAAATTAGGTCAAGTAAAGCTGAAGTTCGCCCGTGCAGATGCGGGGCTCTCTTGTAGAAGAGGGACAGCAGAGAATACATCTGACGTGATACTGCGTGTCGTAAGAGGCGACTAAAGGTGCAAAGGTCCTGGTCTCCCGAGAAGAGCCAGTTGGCGGTGGGCCAACTACCCACCCTGTAAAAATAAACCAGTTACAGAAACACAAGCAAATACTTCAAATCAGTCTTTTATTTTGGGAGAAGGGGGAGCATCTGCACCTGTAGATTCAATGAAGGACAATGGACAAAGCCGAAAGGACGCCACTGGCCCGACTGCTCCTTCATCAAGCAAGTCACTCCGGATTGCGTCGTGGAATGTCCGCTCCATGTATGAAGCAGGAAAGAGTGCCCAGGTTACAATGGAGATGAGGCGATACAGACTGCACATACTTGGAGTTAGCGAGACCCGCTGGATACAGTCCGGACTGAAACAACTTAATACTGGGGAAAAGATTTTGTATTCTGGAAGGGAGGACAAAAAGCATACAGAAGGAGTAGCGATCATCTTGAGCAAGCACGCCCAGAGGTCACTGAGGGGATGGGAACCCTATGGAAGGAGAATTATATTGGCATCATTTACTACTAAGAACAAGAACATCAACATGAACATTGTGCAGATATACGCCCCAACAAATGAAGCAACCGATGAGGACAAGGACGACTTCTACAACCAGCTTCAGGAAATAGTTGACACATTGCCAAGAAAAGATGTGAACATTATAATGGGAGACGCCAATGCCAAGATAGGACAGGACAATACAGGGTATGAGGACATTATGGGGTGCAATGGTTTAGGACAAATGAATGAGAATGGAGAGCGGTTTGCAAGTTTCTGCGCATTTAACAGCTATGTGATTGGAGGTTCAGTATTCCCACACAAGAGGATCCATAAGGCCACTTGGATTTCACCGGATGGAGTAACTGAAAATCAGATTGACCACTTTTGCATCACCCGACGATTCAGACGCTCACTAGAGGATGTCATAGTACAGAGAGGAGCAGATGTTGGATCTGACCATCACATGCTGCTGGCAAGACTCAAACTCCGCCTCAAGAAACAAGGTACCAGAGCAGGAACAAAGAGGAGAAAGTTTCAAGTGAGCCTTCTGGATGGAGACAAGAAGGAAGAGTTCCAGCTGACACTGAGGAATAAATTCAAACCCCTTGTTGACCTCGAAGAGACAGTAGATTTGGAGACTCACTGGGCTAAGGTAAAAGGAGTATTTACATCGACATGTCAGGATGTTATTGGGGAAAAGAAAGTGGAACACAAGGAATGGATCAGTCAAAAATCACTGGACTTGATAAGGATAAGAAGAGACCTAAAAGAACGGGTAAATGCAAGTCGTACAAGAAGCTCAAGAGTTGGTAACCAGGAAGAGTACCGAGCATCAGCTAAAGAGGTCAAAAAATCAATTAAAAAAGACAAAGAGGAGTTCATAGGAATGTTAGCAGAGAAAGCAGAGAAGGCAGCAACAGGAGGACACATGAGGATCCTCTACCAGACTACAAAGACTCTTGCTGGAAAATATGGAAAACCTGAAGTTCCTGTCAAGGATTACAACAGGAAGGCTATTTTTGGAAAGGAAGCTCAGGCAAAAAGATGGATAGAACATTTTAACAGCCTCTTGAACAGACCTCCACCAAGCAACCCACCCGACATTCTACCCGCAAGAAATGATTTACCGATCAGTTGCGACCCTCCGACTAAAGCAGAGATTAATGATGCCATAAAGCAGTTAAATCGAGGCAAGGCAGCTGGACCAGACCAGATCCCACCAGAGGCGCTGAAGGCAGATGCTGCTGGGGCTGCAGAGGGTCTGCACTCACTATTCTCGAGGATTTGGATCGGAGGCAAGTTTCCAAAGGACTGGAAGGAAGGACACCTCGTGAAGCTCCCAAAAAAAGGGGACCTCAGCAATTGTAGTAACTACAGAGGAATCACACTTCTCTCCATCCCAGGAAAGGTTTTCAATCGGATTATTCTCAAGCGAATACAGAATGCAACAGACCAAAAACTTCGCGAGGAGCAAGCTGGTTTCAGGAGTAATCGATCAACCACCGACCAGATCGCCACGCTGAGAATCATAGTAGAGCAGTCGCTAGAGTGGAACTCCCAACTGATAGTGAACTTCCTTGACTACGAGAAGGCCTTTGATAGCATCGATAGAGAAACACTGTGGAGAATATTGAGACATTATGGAATCCCAGAGAAGATGGTGAATCTTATCAAGAGCATGTACGAGGGGACAAGTTGCAGAGTCGTACATGATGGTGAGCTTACTGACAGCTTTGATATCAAGACTGGTGTTAGGCAGGGTTGTTTGCTGTCCCCATTTCTGTTTATCCTGGTGATTGATTGGCTTATGAAAGAAACCACCAGTGGAGGAAGAAATGGCATACAATGGACCCCATGGACACAGCTGGACGATCTAGATTTTGCAGATGACTTGGCACTATTGTCGCACACACACGACCAGATGCAAGCAAAGACTACAGCTCTAAACAAAATTTCAGAATCTATTGGATTGAGGATACATCCCGCGAAGTCGAAGGTCCTAAAAATTGTTGCACCCCTAAGCGAACAAGTCACAGTAGGAGATCAACCACTGGAAGATGTAGAGTCCTTCTGCTATCTTGGTAGTATCATTGACAATAAGAGAGGAACAGAGGCAGAAGTCAAAGCACGAATTGGAAAGGCACAGGCAGCTTTCACATCCTTAAGCAAGATTTGGAGAACCAAGGATATATCTCTAAAAACAAAGCTGAGGATATTCAACTCGACCGTGAAGTCAGTCCTGTTGTATGGATGTGAGACTTGGAATGCGTCCCAGGCCTGCTTAAAGAGAATCCAAGTTTTCATCAACAGATGTTTGAGGAAGCTACTTAAGATCAGATGGACAGACAAGGTCAGCAATGAAATTGTATGGAAAAGAACAAGACAGAGCCCAGTGAGAGAGGAAATTGGTAGGAGGCGATGGAGATGGATCGGCCACACTCTCAGGAGGCCAGGAAACAGCATCACGAAGAAGGTATTGGACTGGAATCCCCAGGGCAAGAGATCAAGAGGAAGGCCGCGCGGAACGTGGAGAAGAGCCAGAGAAAATGATGTGCAACGAAGTGGAAAGACTTGGAATAATGTAAAGAGGCTGGCCCATGATAGAGAGGGATGGAAGGTGTTTGTTGGTGGTCTATACCCTGATCCAGGGTGAGAAAGGCAATGATGATGAAAGCTGAAGTTAAAAATATAACGGGAAAAGGCCCGAAACTGTAAAGTATGTCTACGTGAATTTAGTAAATATGATATTTATAAAAACCTATTAAATCAACATTACACAAAAAATATGCATGAGTAGTTTGAAATAAGGGCCTATTATTTCCCATCTGGCCTGAGCCTATTGCCAGCTTTGCACGGGCCCGTTCACGTTGCACACTGCTGTAGGCCATTCTTCACAGCTGGCATTTATTGCTGTGTTCCCACAAACCCAGAGGACTATGAAAACGCCAGTCCCAATTTTTGTTGGCGTTATCCTCATTAAGATGTGACCCGGAATTTGCCATTAAAAAAACACAGAGAATTGCCGGCTAGTTGGAAAAATCAAATCGGGTGCCATGTTAAAAAGTAACATCTCACAAAATAATGAAGTTAATTACCATACGGGACAGAAAAATCACGCTGTGTAAAAATATCCCCCCCCCCCCTATTCCCCACAGGTACAGATTATACATATCGGTTATCTTAATTTAACGCCCCCCGCCCCCCCCACACACACACACGCACCAACACTATGTATAGCCCAATGCGAGCGGGGGTGGGGTGGGGGTGGACAGGGGTGTTATGCTAAACACATCCAAAAATCAAAAGACTTTTCTTATATATATATAAAATGTGAAGGGAAAAAAATCATCAGAATACAAGATTCTGCAAATCAAAGAATAGCGCTTTCAGTGAATCAGGGCTAAAGGGGCAGAGGTACAGCCAACCCCCAGCCCCGTCCCCCTTCCGGAAAGTACCTTTACCGCCCCCCCCCCGGATTAGGGGGCTCCGCACCATCCGCTTTACATTATGACCTCAGTGACCAACATAATAGTACTCACACTGCCAACCCTCGCCTCCCCCTTCCCATTGAACAGGTATTTTTACCAGTGCCGACTCTGAATGCTTCTCGTCCCATAACACAGAAAGCGCCCCATGAAAGCATGCATGCCGCTGAACGTGAGCGATAAACAGCGATCCTCACCATTACAATACCATTATTTGCGTTCTATTCCATTAGAGAAAGAAAGAGAGGGCAAATTCTAATACGGAAAACGTGATGCCGTGAACCTTTCCTGCTCATCATCAAAATGGGCCCGTTGGGTTTTCACGCCCATAGTTTCCCGATCCAAAGCCCTGTGATAATCTACCATGTAATGATGTCTTTACCTTTAGCGACCAGCTTGAAGACGTCGTGAGAATGGAACAGTGTCTGATGCAGTGGACACTTTTTTTTTCTTTGTTATCTTGGCAACGGAACCAACTATCTAGTGCCATCAAATACATTATTTTGCACAAAAAAAAACAACAACAGCAATTTATTTAATGGGAAGAAGTTGAAGCAAAGAACAAAACAAACTGTAAAATGCTGTTCTCCCCCTTTCCTCTGGCAAATGCAAACCTTGCCCTTGAATATGTCATTACAATCGCCAAAATATCCTCAGTGAACGTCAAATGCAGCCAGCCCTGCAGCCGTCAAAATATCTGAGCGTTCACTATCTGAAACTCAGGCAAGTCTATAAGAAAGTTGATGTTTTGAGCAGAAAGTAGCAGGGCTATTGTAAAGCTGCCATTATGATACATGTATCTCATTTCTAGTAAATCCGATAATTAACTCACTTGGGGGAGAAAGCACAACAACGCAATATTTTACACTATTATTTAAATTAACTATGAGCCAATAAACAATATATTAATTTATTGATTCACAAATTTATGGCTCTGGAATGAAGAATTTTTAAACATAAATCGTCAAAATTTAAAAAAAAAAAAAAAAGGGTATGCCCAATTTAGAAACATTTACTTGAATGGTTACTTTAAGTACCCAGTTTATCCCAAAGAGGGCCTCCTGCCTTTACTTAATAGAAAACATAACTAATTTCCGTATTTATTTATTTACCATTATTTACTTTGCATATCTATGCATTCATTAGAAACAGTACATACGGTCAACTACTTCTCCACCCCTTCCATGCAAAATTAGCAGATCTCACTACGGGAATAAATAAGAGATGGAAGGAGAGAAAGCCTGAATTATGCAGAGGAATCTCCCAAAACGCCTGGCACTTTCTGCACGAATCTCACCCTGATGCTGAGCTAGAAGCTTAAGTAGGATAGCATCTGATTCCGGTAGGGGAAGCATCCATCGCTTTTTCTTTGTTATTTCAAGGTGCTCGCAGGGTTAATTCCCATTATCACGATCCGCTGCACCTGGATCAGCGAGTTCCTGCCCCTGTTCATTACTGGCGGATTTCCTGAACAGATCTGGCAGGGGGCACGGTACCACCAGAACTTATCGGCCTTTGTTTGGTTTAGAAAGATGGCGGCGTCCATACGGCACCACACGTGTAACTGATCTGCGTCAGTTTGCCGCTTTGTCCTTTATACCGATGGCCTTCAAGCTGTGATCTAAGGGACTTCGTGTTGTAAATTTCGGCTTTATTGCGCGTCAGGCCGACAATGGCTCTACTGCACTCTACACAGTTGTTCACTGGTGAGAAGTGTTTAAAGCATGAATGACATGTAGGGCGGTTATCTGTTATTCACACCAGGTACATTTAACATAACATTATGTTACAATAACGCATTTATAATCATATAATTCTCTGTATCGAATTTTCACGACTTATGGCACCAAATTTAACGAGCAGATAAAGAATCGAGTACAGGAACACACAACACAAATTAAACCAACACTCAATTTCAAGAGGGAACATTTTCTATCACAAACAACAAGTAAATAATAACAGAAATATGTTAGTGGATCTGGCCAAATCGGGCTTGTGGTGACATTTTTATGTTTCTTTAAAAAAAAAAAAAAAGAAATCTAGAACGGTTTCAAGCAAAATATTTTAACTGAATGCAGAAAAATAGCTAATCTTTCATTTCATAAGTATATCTCAATCTCCATAGAAAAGCTTTTTCGACGGTTTTCGCAGAAATTTTAGTCTTTTGCCCTGAGCTTCATTTCGCCAGATTGCACATATATACCCTAGCTGTAGAATGTAACACGTTTGATTTGTTGTTGTTCCTCTTGTTGTTGGTGGTGTTGTCGTTTTTGTTGTGTTATTTCTCCACAGCGTAAATACCAAGAGATTCAAGGGATGCAGTGATTAACCCTCGTGTGCTCAGACCTCAGACATAAACTTTCGTATTTCTGGGACTTACTGAATTCATTCATTACAGTTAAAATGAATACAAGTATTGAAAGTTTTTCAGCCAAAATAAGAATGATAAATTAGAAAGTGTTCCAAATACAGAGCCTTGGACATCATTTGAATGGTTCCAAATATTCAAGAGAGGGTTGACAGAAATAACAAAATGCACTGCAAACGCTGAACGCCCCGTCATTTCCACTTTCCTATGGTACACATATGATTGCAATAAAGTGTCAGTGATCGACAGACTATGACGAGTTTCTAAATAAAGGGTGATGAACACTTGATAACAAGAATTTCAGGGGAGGTGAGACCACCACGGTGACACACTTGAAAACCACTGTTTTCATCCTCTTCCGTTTACGTGCTCCTGTGCCCTAGACTTAATCTCAGGGTGCATTTTCACCTGTTCTCTTTACCTTAGTTTTTACCTCTCCCTGCAATGTTACTTTCTCTGATAGCAAGAACTCGTTAGAATGTAGAAGGGTTTTTGTTCAGGAAGCAAATAGGTACTAGACTAGCGTTGCAGTCTCTGCCAGGCCTGTTCTGGAGTTCTGTTTTTCAAGGCAACTATAAACGATCTCCCGTGAGTCGTGACTGAGTCGGACCCAGCCCTATTTAGCCTGCAATTTGTCAAGAAAGAGAGGAAAGGAGTGTGTTCTAGAAATTTCCCCTTGACATGTTTACATATTCACACAATTTGTCCTCCTAACATTTTCTCATCGTAAAATGCCCTGCGACTACAGTAAGATTAATGTAAGAACAGAGAAGGATTAATACAATTGTCCAAAACTTTGAAACCTGAAAAAAAAAAAAAAAGCGCAAAATATGGACAACTCGCCCGTTCTTCGCAATGTGAAAACTTTCGTGAGAAAAGACAAAGACCTATATGGAGACGCGTGACCTTATTGGACCGAAGATTTAGTGACTGCAGGCTACGGAGAATTTCAGTTTTTTTTTTTTTTTGGCATGAACACTTTAACATAAAAACAACCAGTGTTATAATTTCAACAAACGTTCACTGCAATCGGCGTCGTTAGTATCAGTGCAAGAGCGTAACTATGGTTATGGTACAGCTGAAGTCAGTTTTTGACAATGCGAGCCAAAATTCCCAAGACGTCACAACATCTGCCCGTGAGAACCAGGACTCACCACAATGGAGCTTCCAACAACATCTTGGCTGTCACATATTTGCGCACCGACTTCTTGGTGCGAAAGTTGTTTCTCAAAAGTTTAGGTGCGATATGACGCTGAGGTAAATAAGTACCAGGAAGAAATTCTAGCATCTTGAGGCTAAATTCCCCAAAGACTCGGTATCTCGTTCTTGCTTTTGTTTAGTTAGAGCTAGCGGCGGCTGTTGAGTCAAGTGGTTAGTAGGGCAAGAAAGGTGAAAGGTAAGATGAGCAGGGATGCCAACTCCTCAAAATCCCGGAGTGGAAATCCTTCTTCTACTAGCATTTCTCAAAGTGGCTTTTACTAGGGGACCGTAGCCTTACTTACAAAGCTGAATAGAGACAATAATGAGTTGTGTCCAATGCTAGTTATGCTTTACTGTGTGAAATACTACTGTCTCCTAACAACATGTTTCTACAAACAGTGCGTTCACTCCGAGACATAGAATATCGAGGCGGACATTTCCTTCTTTCACTTAATGTCCACAACTTGCGCGCATATAAACACAGTGAGTACAGCTCATAGAGCTCTGTGGTACTAGTCTTTTTCGTTCAATTATGAAAGGGTGTGGTGTGAATGTTGCCTTGTTGACAAGGATGATACGCGCACAAGTCGACGGACGGAATTTGGCGAATTGAACCGTCTCGGCACCGGGTTCACCGTTGCGCATTCACTTCTCACACCCTTTCTTCCTTTCTATTCACTCGTTCCCCTATGTACTCGTTCGTCCATCCATTCACATGTCCATTCCTTCATCCATTCATACATCTATCTATCCATCCTTCTGTTTGTCCGCCTACAATAATTGTGTCATCGCTTCTACCTTCATCTTCATCTGATAAACTTTATCTATGTCTGTCTCAGTGGTCGTATGGTCAACTGCCAATGTCAGTTCCTACCTGATACAACATGAACACAGGCTATGTGGTCCCAAATTTTGCATGGGTTCTCCACCACAGCAGAGAATAGAGACGATTCTTTCTGAACCACGTTCAAGCATAGCTGTACTACATGGCCATGCGTTCAAGTGCCCGGCGTCAGCTTTAACAATACCCGGTGCCAAAATTTGAATTTCTAATGCATTAACAATGCCTTCACCATTAATCTTCCGGCTTCATTTGTGAGTTCAATGTAACCCTTAGTTCGCTATTGTCACGACCTGACACAGGTCAACAACAGGGCTTTGTTTTCCCAAAACTAGGGCAAATGAAAACTTGAGGGACAACATGGCAAAACCAGAAGAATAGACAAAAGGAGGAAATAGTCTTCTTCTTCACCATAAGCGTTCAACTGGTACAGGCAAAAAGGAGCCATTATGATACACCTCCCCCCCCCCCCCCCGTATCCCCCTGTAAACATGGATGATAAATTCGCCGCTAAACAAATGTCACGTGTCCTCATATCTTTTATCCATCTCCCTTTATACATGTACACAAACCTTCTCTCCTATATCAATTACACGATTTTATACTGTTTATTTGTAAGGGCTTTGGGTGTTTATTCACTGCAAAACGGCTTATACCGAGGCCAGGCATTAGTTGATGTAAAAGTGAATACCTTCTGCATATAATCGCCAGGAATTAGCTAAGTCTGGAACCAGATCCGACCGCAGTTTGAACCGGAGATTTCTCGCACCCAGGGCACGTGCTCGAAATTAATTGGCTGCTGGTGTGACAATGTATTTTTTTCCCCCCAATGGTGGACGTTTCTCCCAGAACAAAATATTTCGTGATTTACGCTCTCAGGCAGACAGCGCTAAATACGATATTATGTAATATCTCTCCCCAGATGATAAAACTGGCAATTTCCCTATTCCTGATTGTGTCCCCCTAGATCTCTTGCATGTTCTAAGAATTGTAATAGTTATCTGTTCACTAATTGCAGTAAGGATTATAAAGCTTGATAATTGTCTCTCCTGGGATTGTCCGAGGATGCCTACAGAGAGTCCATCACGTTACCATGTCAAAGGCAAATGACCGGGCAGCAAAATAATGACTACTCAACAACATCACATATTATACATGCGTGCGCGCGCGGAGAGATAGACAGAGAGAGAGAGAGTGAGGAAGAGAGATAGGAAGACAGAGAGAGAGAGAGAGAGAGAGAGAGAGAGAGAGAGAGAGAGAGAGAGAGAGAGAGTTAGTTAGCTACGTTAATCTTAAGCTTTGATTCTGTGCATTGTTGATACCAATGTTACTTTCGCAGTGTGCTTTTGTTTATGCAGGCCAAGGCATTTTTCTCATCTGAGAGAAATAAACGACTCTGTGAAACTTCATCCTGCTTGATCAGAATAACCAAAAAGACATTAAAAAGAACACGAAGAAACATGCCGACCATTTGTGCATTGTGAAGGGACGACTGACAGGACCTCTCGCTTCAACTAAATTCATCGAAATAAATAAGGAGGCTATGTCACAGTTTTCTGTAAACTTATCATCCTGTTAGCTTGGGATTTTCCAAACATCATTATTTTTTGTCTTTGATTTGCTGCTATGTTGTTACTTTCTTTTTTGTCTTTGTTTTGCTGCTATGTTGTTACTTTCTTTTTTGTCTTTGTTTTGCTGCTATGTTGTTACTTTCTTTTTGTCTTTGTTTTGCTGCTATGTTGTTACTTTCTTTTTTGTCTTTGTTTTGCTGCTATGTTGTTACTTTCTTTTTGTCTTTGTTTTGCTGCTATGTTGTTACTTTCTTTTTTGTCTTTGTTTTGCTGCTATGTTGTTACTTTCTTTTTGTCTTTGTTTTGCTGCTATGTTGTTACTTTCTTTTTTGTCTTTGTTTTGCTGCTATGTTGTTACTTTCTTTTCTTTCAGCTGCCACATAATTACTTTGTTTTTTATTTTGTGCTACCTGCTATAG
Source organism: Onchidella celtica (assembly GCA_963931925.1). NCBI lineage: Eukaryota > Metazoa > Mollusca > Gastropoda > Systellommatophora > Onchidiidae > Onchidella > Onchidella celtica. The sequence continues at coordinate 42,599,658 of OZ007578.1, forward strand.
TGTTACTTTCTTTTCATTTGTTTTAGCTGCTGTTTTGTGTCTTTGTTTTGTTTCAGCTGCTTTATTGTTATTTCGTTTTGTTTGAACTGCTTTGTTCTTACGTTGCTACATCTTAAGGGAACAATTATATGTGGCGGAGTTGTCACGTAGCTAATAACGAATACGCCGTTGCGACAGTAACCACTTCCACAAGGCCTGGGCCAATTTATTACATGCCAAACTGTATTTATATGTACTCATTTACTCGACACGGTAGAGATTTTCTTGTCTGAGACGACGTTATTGCCGGAGATGCATGAATGTCTTGCGTCATTCCCACAGATTTCCGTGTTCCATCTCTTTCTCTTTTACCGTTTTCTCAGAGAGATTTGAATTTCATAGAGGAAACAAAACAAAATTTAGAAAACATCTGATTACAAAATAATGCAGGCGATAAAAATAATGATAATAATAATAAAACAAAAATTAAATACGAGGTTTACAAATCGAGGGCCGCGTGGCAAACTGTCGTAACTCAGTTTCTACAATTTTTCACCACAAGCAAAGAAATTGGATAACTCTCTTTATCTGACTTTAGTTAATGTTCAACCCTTAGTTTCCAAATTTACGCCTCAACTAACAGCATAATCTGCAGGTGGCCAAGGGCTACACGCAAGCCAAATATCTCAACTTTTCAAAAGAAGACGAGTTACGATAGTTCAGCGTGCGGATTCCGAAATTTAAACAATAAAAACAAAACCCCAAAATAGAAGAAACAAAAAATGGAAAAATTAAAGTTAAATTAGGAAGGCGTGGCTTTTCCTGAGAAAACACAACGGGGACAGTGGAATCTGACAGCTCGTCCATCCGCCTAAGAGACATTCACTGTCAACTGTGGGGCGAACACGGGGATTAATTGGACGCCCAGATGAGAACTAATCTATATCACAGGCCTCGTGTCTCCTGCTGAATCAGTGCTAAACCAAACCAAGACGCCAGGCCTCAAGTTTTCAAGATAGATCAGTTTAATATCACGTCTTCATTTCGCCTCCATGTAAGGGTTGTTGTTGTGGTGGTTGTTGTTGTTTTCTCCAAAACTACTTTGGATCCGGAAGCTAGAACATGAGCTGCCATTCCGAGCATTTATTAAAAATATTTTTAAAAAGGGGGGAGGGGGTGGGGGGAAGAGAGAGAGAGAGAGAGAGAGAGAGAGAGAGCGAGAGAGAGAGAGAGAGAGAGAGAGAGAGAGAGAGAGAGAGAGAGAGAAAGAGAGAGAGAGAGAGAGAGAGAGAAGAAATATTATTTGTTTTTCATTGTCTTTTGCTCCGTTTCCATTCACTCTAAGGGCTCCCGCTCACAGGGCCCGCACAGGTTGCGTCGAAAAAATTCCGTCTAAGTCCGTCGGAATTCGACGGGGAAAAAAAAAGCAAACTCACAGCCTTCAACAAGCAGCGGAACATGCAGTGGCCCTGACTCTCCTAGCCAGCTAATAAGATGGTGCTCAGAAGGAAGCAAAAACTACTCTTCTGGTGATAGTGCAAGAGAAAAAGACTTCCAAGTCAAGGCGTGTTTTGAGTCCATCTCGCTGTGCTGTACGTTGTTTCGTATTGTACAGTGTTATAATATCAGTTTCCCACACTGGTGGTCCATTGCGTTTTCCATTCACTGGGTGTTCTTGCTCACACAACTAGGCCCAAAAGACCGAGGTTGCAGAGGAGCGGCTACCTTACCTACAGGTAAGGCAAGGTCACACGTTAGCGATAATTAACCACAATTAACCACAAAAGAGGGTTTTGTTTGTTTTGCCTTATTATTATTATTATTATTTAATGAATCCAATAACAAAAGTTTAAAAAACAACACATTTTGGACGTCACACTTATCAGATGATCAGTGCACAGCTTAACCAGTAAATGACTTTACTTTTGGTGTCACACAGATTATACAAACAAAGAGTAGTTTACGACTTGTCCCACCTCTAATGCCGTCCCAGCCATCAGTTTGTTCTGTCTCAGTCAACCTGTCACGCAAAACCAGCGATGCAATGTCCATCAGTTACGAGAGTGTGTTTGAAGAGATTGTTTACAGTTTTTGCTAACCGGATAAATGTGGTACTGTGTTTTTATCCTACAGTGTTACTTTCAAAGTGAATTGAATAAAAGTGTTCTTTATACCTGAATTGTCCCTGTCCCAATATTGACACTGTCGGATCATAGAGAAACCACCTAAAAAACAGGTCTCTTTCTCCCTCTTTCTGTCTGTCTGTCTCTCTCTCCCTTCATCTCTCTCTTCTTTTCAGTCTCTCTGTCTCTCTCTCTCTCTCTGTGTGTGTACCTCTGTCTGTTACTCTGTCTGTCTCTCTGTTTTCTCTCTCTCTCTCTCTCTCTCTCAGCTATCCCGGTGTTCCAGCCCACCCATTTTACAAGTCACGGGTGTTCCACTAAACTTCCCCTTAATCACGTATTTTTCATTAGACAGAATAGCTGTTAAACGAACCAATAGGATTATTGATCAAACACGTAACCGATCCCGCCCGAAAAAAATCGGGTCAAGCCGAGCAGAAAGATCAATTACAGCGATACGATTCTTGTCCTCTCACAAACCCTTTCTCCTTCATGTTTTTCTCTCTTGTTTGACATTCCCTGAGATTTCTGTGTGATATATTCGTCTATGGGATTCACCCACCACCGCCAAACTAAAATAAACGTCTGGTAATTGAGAGAATCATACCATAATGTAATAATAATAATAATAATAATAACAACAACAATAATAACAAAAAAATTTATAGCAGCTCTCCATCCCGTTCAAGTACAAGCACTAAGCTATTTATAGTCATTCTTCAACTCATATTCAATTCACCAGTACAAAAGCCATTACTAAACATGGCACAACAGTTACAAACAGCTGTGGTTGGATTCGATCAATATAAAATGTTTAGTTTTCAAACGTTTCTGAAGCATTTCGGTGTTTGGTATAATATCTCATTCAGGTTTTGACCCAACGAATTCCGATTCTTCGGGCCACGAAACAACAATGATTGTTCATCGAGTGATCAAATTGGTTTCAGAGAGTATTAAATGATTACGTGGAGCAAGAAAAAAAGAAAGAAAAAGGAGCTGGCAGATAAAAATGGAAGGAAGGATGGACAAGGTCGTAAAAACAGAGCCGATGCACGCTGAATGAGCTCACTGAGAACCAGGATTTTTTTCATGAATATAATTATAAAGAGGTTGTTGGGGTGTTAGAGAGTGCTGCCCTTCATTGAACGAGTAAGAATGAATGAAGAAATGGGGCAAGGAAGAGTGAGGGCAAGTCAGAGTGCAGCGAAGGTAAAGCAGCTCTGCTCAGATAACATCTTGGCTCGGTGGATTGGACTGAGAAATTTCTAAGTTAATTCAAAGAGAAACAACAAAAAAATGTGGAAGAAACGAAAATGAAAGCCGTAATTTTTTTTAAACGCCATTCTTGAGTTTCGTAATGTCTTTATGCATATTATGAAATGTACAAGACAGTCCATTTGATACAAGAAAGTCAGGTTAATCTAAGGTTACGATAACGTCGACAACTGACTGGGCCAGAGTTTAAATTGTGCTTGGAGTCAAACGAATTATAAAACTTGGCAAAGGACAATAAATACAAAAAAAGCTTTATGTGCCTGCATTTCTTCTAAATCATTAAAAAATAAAATTCATATTATGACAGCAAACAGAAGGATGTCTGTCATAGTTTTTCTAACTTGCACGACATAGGAAAGGTAAATATTATGAGGACCAATCAAGCTGTATCGCGTCAGGGATAAGTTCCTGATAAACCGGGTAAAAATGCATGGCCTGTATATTTCATTTCAGATAATTTATTGCGGTTGAAACTGGATAACGGGTAAATCGAAACCCTGATTTGTCGGCCAAAAAGCACAGAGCTAGTCCTTGAATTAATCCTGCATGACCCAGAAGTGAAAAAAAAAATAAACCCGTTAAAATTAGTATCACACTCATTCTGTAACTGTCGTTACAACAACAAAAATAAAAAGTATCATATTTGGTTTTTATTATTATATGCGATTGCACAAGTTGCCTCCAACAAGTTGCATCCAGATGGCAAGGAAAAATACGTTCACGTGCCATCGAAATAAGAAAGTACTGAGCCATTATTTTACTTTCCTAATTCCAAACTGTGCAGAGTATTTTTTGCACCACCGTTCAAGTCAGTCTCCGTTCCTCAACTAATTACAGAGACCTGCGTCTCCTCATCAGTTTTGTGAGGTTGATAACATACAACTATTTTCCCCCACATAATTATCAACTCTATCCGCTGACCCGCTTTAACTCCACACATTCTCCGAGCGCAGTTTTGTTTTCCTATTACATGATGTGGAAATAGTTTGAAAAGGTTCAGTTTCACTGGTGTACTTGCGGGTAGCGCACGTGCCTCTGACACATACCACAGTGAAGTGAGAGTTTTGCTTGGTTTCAAAACAAGAACATCGTCAAACAGTGATTACTGGGAGCATTGACTGATTATGTTGTCTAAATAGATCTCCAGTCCGTCTCCCGCTAGGGATAATTTGCTATGCTGTCAGAAGGCAAAAATCAGTGTATGTCAGTTAAGTGATGAGCGGATCTCTCATGTGGATACAGCAAGTTGTATTAATGAGTCCCTTTTCCCCCGAGCCCATCAGCCCGGCACCCCCCCCCCTACCTTTTGTGGTAGACTTTTGCAGATTCAGTGTTAGACAACGTCCTAGTGAGGGACCTTCCACAAAGCGTGTACACTCAGTGCATACGAAAAGCATTTATAAGAGAGCGTACATGGTAAGTGTTTCAATCATGATAACGAATTAAAGTGTTTGGTTTACATATATGTTTATTATATATCTATTTTCTCCAAAATTAACTTGTTGGTCTGTATAAACATCCTATTTCTAATTAAACAATCATAAACAGCCAGTGTCGAATGATATTTAAAGTTTCATTACATTAAAGAGTTGAGATGGATTCAACACCATTAATTAATGGTTGTCCGCCAGTACAAAGGGGAGGGAAGGCAAATGAAGACAAGCATACTAAAGGCGTATAATTTTATGGGGTGGGGAAGGCACCGCGGGGGCGGGGGGTGGGGGGAGGGGAGAGAGATGCAAAAGTTAGCATACACATTTCATAACCATATCGAAACGGTACAGTAAAACAATAAAAGTGGAAGATTAGATGTCTTCCCGTTTCTTTGTACTTTCCTATATCGTTTCTGTGTGTATTATTTCTTACGCGAGGTTTTGCTACATAGTGTCATGATTCGGATGTTGTTAGAACTCACGCAGAGTGTTTTTACCAGGGCCATGAGAAATTGGCTGGTGGCCTTGAACGGTCCTCGCGAATTATAGCTGGTGAGTAAATAAATGTAAAGTTAAACTGTTAGATTCACGCTTGTCGGTTTTAATGTTCGTGATTAATAAGTAATGGAGTAGGGGTGAAACAAGGTGGGGATAGTTGACATTGTTAAGTATGACTAGATAAGTTTTTGCACGTTAACTGGCTGATAGAATAGTGCAGACGTATTACTACAATTAAAATGGTGGGAGGTTTCGGCCAATGAGATTGTTGAAATGATTGGGCCAGCGGACTAGCACTGCTGGGTAGTTGGATAGTATAAAACATCGTGTAACGTTCAGATTCATTGAATACAGACGAGCAGAAGCATCGTGTCGTGAAGTATCTCCGGTTGGCCAGTACCTGAACTGTGTGATTTGAAGACTAGAAGTCCTTGCTAATCGGACTGACTGAGCTCTAGAAAGAAAGGTCTGAGTGGGCTGACCTATAAAAGCCCATGCTGCGCTCTTTTGATGTCTAGAGGCAAGGTGCTCGCAAGGTGGTCTAGAGGCAAGGTGCTCGCCTCTCATGCCAAGGGTCCCGGGTTCTAAACCCGGGCAGTGCAGGCATGTTGTAAAGTGGATTTTTCTCATATTTTCAAGTCCCTGGTCCTATTGGGGGGGGGGGGTAGGATCGAGTAGTTCTTGGAAATTGGATTTTTCTCATATTTTCAAGTCCCTGGTCCTATTGGGGGGTAGGATCGAGTACCTAGTCTTCTCGGATAAGGACGAAAAAATTCGGAGGGCCCGTGTGCACGTTGCGCACGTTAAAGATACCTTGGCAGTTGGAAATCGTAAAGAGCAGGCCGAAAGGCCGCTGCCCGGGCAAAATTTGAAATTAATAGATTAAAATTTATCCATATCATCTCCCCCCCCCCCCCCCCCCGCCAGAACAAGAAATAATAAAACAAGTAAAGTGAGGTGTAAATGCCAAGGGCAGCGATCCTCCTAAAATAAAGACCTCAAATCTTTTGATGTTCGCGCCTACCAGTAGGCGTGACCAACTGTAACATATCTTATTTGTCTAAGCATAATAGAAGTTCAGAGATAGAGAGAGAACCACAGCCTCATAGGAAGTCTAAGGAAACCCCAGCTGGCACTCGACGAACGAGTGGCCCGTATTATAAATCTATCTCCATAGTATGATTGAAGTAATATAGCACATTGTTGATGAATTGAATAGTGATTGTGCATATATATATATATAGTCTTTTTGCAACTGCTTAATTACCTACAAGCCGAAGTGTGCTTCTGTAGGCTTTGAACGTAATGGGCTCTCCTAACATTCAAGCCCATATGATTTAGGGAGAGTTTGCCTGGCGACTGGCCAGTGGCGACTCAACTGTCACTTTGGATTGATATCGAGTTTCGTATAATATACCCATTTGCTATTGATTACAGTACATCCAATAAGGAACCATAGTGACATGAATATCATAGATTAAGTTAGTAATTAGAATTTATTGCTTTGAATATACCTCTATTGTCTTTTGTTTTGTTTATTAATATTTAAATAATAAGATGGCCTGACCGGCCTGACATATATAGATCCTCTAGTTATTTAATACTTTTCTTGTGTGGTTGTGTCCGAGTGTGAGTTAGCTGCCTCTCGTGCAGTCATAACATCCCCAAGACCCTAACTCTGCTCGTGACACATAGAACTTTCTTTTTGCTACATCTTGTCTTTGATTCAAGCCTTGCTTGACTCCACAGATTTTCTGGTTTTTAAAATATTTTTTAATAGTGCTTTTTGGAGGACCCCTGAGAGACAGTGCCGCTGGTGGTGAATGCACGTGGGGTTTGGTGACCTACCTCTATGCATTATTGAAATGCCCGAGGTCAGGCTATGCAGTGGGAGAGACTGGGCCATTACAAAACGCTCTGACACGCCCAGTGATCCATGTTGGAGTTTTTTTGTTTTTTTTTTAATGTTCCAGGACGTGATGAACAAATTGAATAGCTGAAATGGCAAAATTTGCTACAAAGATATAATTGCTTGGACATCATAGCGCAGTCTCTTGTGACTAACGGTTTTTCCTTTATCATTATTAACACAGGGTGTCTACTATATATACACATGTATATATATATAAATACACACACACTGGATATTTGTTGTTTTTTTTTTTAAATGCCAGTGAATGTACACTAAGTAATTCCAATTATAAAGAGGGCAGATGTGTAACTGGTTGTAAATGGATCTGACGAAATCAAGCTTGAGATGAAAGACCAAATTCCTGACAAAAGCCCTCGATAGGTGGATACAGAATTTTCTAAGGAAATTCAGATTTATTTATAATATGAAAGATTAGCCATTTTTCTGCAGTCAGTTCAAATATTTGGCTTGAAATCGTCTTAGAAATATTTTATTTCGATTTTTTCAAAAGAGGTATAAAAAGTTCACCTTGAGGCTGGTTTTATCAGATCCACTCACATTTCAGTTATCGCATGTGTTCAACCCGTTCTGGGTCAAACACTGATGACAATGCAGTTCAATAGAGTTGCAAACAACATTAAGGAGTTAAACTGTGTGTGTGTTCTTTTTAGATTTCCCAAAATGTCCTTTCGCTGTACTCCACTCAGCTCGAGTAGTCAACAAGTTTCATTGCGTGGGACAGACAGACAGGATTAGATTGGATTACATAGACAGACAGACAGACAGATAGGTAGATAGATATTGCCAACAAACATGTTTTGATGCCGGCCATTTTTTATGGGCTCTCGTATCAAAACACGATAAATAAATGGGAATTTTGCTACTTCATTTCAGAAAATGTATATAAATCTGTGGCACAGGTAATTCTAGACTTGGACAGCGAAATTTAAACCAGATTCAATTTTATACTTTTGGTGTTTTCTTCCAAACAAGACGGTAAAGGCGATTAAAACATGTTTATAGAGAAACTAAAATATTCTTTTTCGTCACACACACCCCCCCCTCCCCCCCCCCCCCGTGAATGCCAGAAAGAAAGACAGACAGACTGAAAAACAAACAGACAGAGTACTTTTGTGTCTCCGCGCGCGTTAGATGTTTTTTTATATAATCTGACTCATGACAGAAAATCCTGTGTTTCTTCACAAAAAGCCAACATAATGATCCATACACATTACACAGATAAACAATATAAACACAACAGTGAAATATGTTATCGCGTCAACACCTATATGGATGCAAGTTAAACACATTTATCTCTAGTTCTGATTCTTAAAGCTCTCATTTATTATAATGGTAATAACTGGTATTGGCAGAACCTCTTATTATGGCAGCAGGACTGAGAGGTAACAGCTGCAGGCCGAGACCATCGGGAAACAAAGATCTTCACTGCTGGTTATGACTATAAATCTGCTTCTTAGTCTAAACGCCCAAAGGCGTCATTGTCAACAAGATGCAGCTGTTTGTCCTATTGTCCTTTCTGACAAACTTTTGACTGGTTGTTATGACCGAAACAGTGTTGCAACATCGCCGAAACAGTGTTGTAACACGCCTGAAACAGTGTTGTAACACGACCAAAACAGTGTTGTAACACGACCAAAACAGTGTTGTAACACGCCTGAAACAGTGTTGTAACGCGACTGAAACAGTGTTGCAACACGATGAAAACTGTCGCCACTTTTCTTATTCAACACACTCTAAAGGTGCTGAAAAACAGTAGGTGCGGCTGGAAAAGTATTTGCTCAAATTTTAATGCTCATTCCACTGACATGACTGAAATTATTGAGCCTGTTCTCCCCTCCTGGTCCACCATAGATGAACTGGTATGCTTCATTTACGCGTCCCAAAACTGAGATGTAGACCACCATGCAATGCTGCGGAGCTATTTTCAGCAAAGCAGTTTAACATTTCGCAGCAGAGCAAGTCTTGTGACGTCAAGTGAATAACACTATGCCTAGTGCTTTGTTATTTTGTTTTCTTGGCTAAAATTACAAAGAAAGGATCTATAAATTTCGTGACCTGAAGAGCACAGAGGCAAAAAGAGACAGGGGATGGTGGCTTAATGCAACCCAGAGATCAGAATAAAACACAAAATTGAATACTCTCAATTTGTTACCTTTGGTCAAACTGGTTCAAACTCCCGTTAGTGGCTTCTTAATGGAATGTCAATTGATGGGAATGATATCAAATCATTACCGAAGAGATAATGATTTCTAACCTTAGATTTAGACAAACTATTTTGTTAATATTTTTAATGTCTTAAATTTTCAACCGATTAATCCTTTTTCTAAAATTTCAACATTTGCAGGCCAGCCTCTAAACAACTCTTAGGTGCCTCCTGTGAAATATTCCAAGTCGCGGTTAAATGGATAAAAACATATGGTGGCAAAAATGCTTCTGAATGTGCATTTGTTTACCACTGAAGTTTACACTATTTCCAATAAGGCAGCCTATCCAACTTAAGAATTAGACAAAATTTAATACAGAAGGTTGGATTAAACGACAGTTTGAAAAGCGGAATGTCATGGATGGGAGAGGATAGATCTAATTTCCTGGCAAGAAAAAAAAAAGCAGGCGAACCGGGAGATATGCAAACAGGCAAACAAACAGACATATATGGGGGCAAACTGGCATAATTATATCTCCCCTGGCAAAGAGAAGAGTTTAAAGCCGAGAAAGACAAAATAACACTGCGGAGGAATGATTAAGAAATATGGAATGAAAGAGAAAAAGAACTACAGAACACGGAACAACAGAAACAATAAAGTCCAAAAACATACATAAATAAATAAACAAATAAACTAACAAATAAATAAACAAGAAAGAAAGGAGACTGAATTTCGAGAACAAACAAAAATATCGAATACGAACGAGAGAGAGAGAGAGAGAGAGAGAGAGAGAGAGAGAGAGAGAGAGAGAGAGAGAGAGAGAGAGAGAGAGAGAGACAGACAGACAGACAGACAGACAGACAGACAGACAGACAGACAGACAGACAGAGACAGAGAGAGACGGAGAGAGACAGAGAGAGAAAGTGACAGGGAGAAAGGAAAGGAGAAGAGTTTGGCGTAGATATTAGATGTATCTAGAGTTAATGATCTATATCAAAGAAAACACGAAGAGATGAAGAAGGCGATGCTAATATCCAACATCATGCTAAAAAATACTTCAGACTCAGGTGAACGATTCCAACAGCCGTGGTTTAAAAAGTTGAAATCTGGGTCTGGGTGTGTGTGTGTGTGTGTGTGTGTGTGTGTGGGAGAAACCTGCTAGGGAGAGGGTATTATCATAATAAGACTACCACGCTGTGAACGATTCTCAAATCGTGCGATAAATCAAATGCCTACCCATTTTTATTTTTTTTTTGCATATTTTTTTTGTTTGGTCTTTTGTCTGAAATTCGTAATTGAAGTTGTGACGGTCAGCAGTGCCCGGGAGGTTGTCTTTGACGTTTGACATATCGCACCCCCCCCCCACCCCCCCCAAAAAAAAACAACCCAGAAGGAAAATGATAAACAAAGTGTTATGGACATTTATAAACGTTCTTTCATTGCAGTACTTTTACAAAACTAATGTTCTAGCAGGTTCTGTAGATCTTTGTCATGGGCCAGGCAAGTATTCAGAGCAAACAGAGTCACACAGGATTTTAACATTTTAGCACAATTTATTTATTTATTTATGTATTTGTTGACCTATTTATTGGACCAAAAAAGTACAACCAGTATCCAGGCTCGCGGGAGTGAAAATGTCATTTTGTAAGTAATTCTGATTTTATTTCGATAACGGAATGCGGTACTACAGCATTTCTTGTTGACTTTAAAAAGAAAATACATCGGCTTGTGGTGTCAGTAACTGGACACAGAAAAAAAAAAAACCAATAACACGCCCACACACAACAGAAAGCCTTCACTGTGTGCGAAGAACCCAAAGAGAAAACCGTTCAAAACCTGTCAAAAGCCCCGGCCAATATCCACTCTGTACGAACTTAACATGCATTTAATTTTCTGCACCGCCAAGCAGAGGTCTGATCACACGGCGTGTTTTGAGAACCACTGTATTAAGCTATGGAGCTTCTCGATTAGCGCCCCCCCCCCCCCCTTGAAAACATGGGTCATCTCGCCGCGCAGTAGCTCCAGGCCAGAGTAGTATACGACCAGCTATCTCTAGTGCCGGCAGTCTGCCTGGCACCACCAGCTACAGGTGAAGTGAGCATTAAGTTTAGTGTGTACCTGATGTCAAGAGGTGAAAGCATGGGAAAACAGGAATAGTTTAACCCTCCAGTGACCTGACATAGAATGGCTTAACTAAAACTTTTGCAACATGCCATGCAAAAACTGAAAATTTAGTAACAAATACTTTGTTGTAATCTAATTATCACAACGTGTTTCAATCAGCTGTTCAAAGGCAAGACTTTTCAAAGTGTATGCACGTGCCCAGTTCGTGTTCAGAATTGAAAAGCGGGATCTACGTGACTCAAAAATGGACAGCCCAGCACTCCAAGGGTTAATGCCAAGAAACGAACATAGATAAGTACACCTGAATTTATACTCTGCAACGGCCAGACACGGGTAGACAGGTCATTGATGGCAGATAGAAATCTCATATTTTTAGATGTAGTATTTTTTTTTCTTCGTTAGAAATGCTGACGTCGCTACCTTGGTGGCTGAGATTGCTAAACATTTTGTGGTTGATGATGGTCATCATCACCATCATCGTGGCGACGACGTGCCTGCTCCAGTTATAACTGGGCTGCAATGGCTCAAAGGCAAATTTCCCAAATGGGATTAAAGAGTTATACAAATACAAATACAAATACAAATACAAATATCAGCATCATTGTTATCATCATCATCATCATCTTTGTTGTCATCAAAACGGCCCCCTTGTGCTCATACATGTAATAGCATCTCCGGGAGAATTATTGTTGCATCAATCTGTTCATACTGGACAAAAGGGGAGCAAAATACATGATACGAGTCTCAGAATATCAGTGGATAAAAAATATAATAGTCATAAAATATTAGCTTATTGAAATGGCGCCAAAGATACGTATGGAATAAGAAAACAGCGTGGGGAGGGAAGATTCTATTGACATAGCGCCAGGACATAAATAATCTAATGAAACAGGACAACCAGAACATGTTGACAGATAGCAATGTTACAGAACAATCTAGTGACACAAAGCTAGGATAGAGGATAGTCCATTGAGGCAACTTACTGATAGAGGATAGGTCTGTGGACATGAAACAGTGGCCTGGCACAAACATGTCGTCAAGGGACAACAATATAATGGATCCGTCGACAGACGCGAATCCAAGACAGAAAAGCGTTTGCCGGGCGAAAAAAGGTATCGTGTTGGGAAAACTAACACTTCATGTGTCTTACAACAGTGTTTCGATATGATCGCCATACATACAGTCCGCCGATACGATCGTCATACAAACACTGCGTAGCTATGCTCGTCACACATGCGGTCCTTAACTAATTATCGTCACATATACGGTTCTTAACTGTGACCGTCACACAATAGGTCATACGGTCCGTAGCTATGATCGTCACACATACGATCCCTAAATATGATCATTACACATACGGTCCGTAGCTAAGACCGTCCCACGTAATGGCCTTTATGGTCGTGACACATACGGCCCGTAGCTATGATCGTCACAAATACGGTCCGTAGCGAAGATCGTCCCATATACGGTCCGTGGCTATGATAACCACACATAAGATCCGTAGGTGTGATCGTCATATACACTGAGTAACTATAGGTAGCTATGATCGTTATACATACACTACGCAGCTATGATCGAGATCGTCACCCCCTTGTTATGCTTTTTGCTGTGCAAGGGACGGATTTTTTTTTTTTTAATGTTATTGTTAATATTAAATACCCGTGGAACCAGCTAGACAGAATGCATCCTTTTTGTTTTTTCTTTAGCAAAACGTTTCTACGTGTGGGCTTTGTATTTAGGAGGGACACAAACCCTATTTTAATCTCCTTCTAGCTCAAGTTCCATTTGGTACTGCGTGGTGCCTGCCAGGACCAGACTCTCAAGTACAGAACAACAACAAACAAACAAACAAACCAGCGAAGCTACTGATTCCAAACTCGCCTGGTCGATCAAACTAAGAAATGCCTTATCAGAGGTGTGGGTATGACAGTGCCCCCCCCCCCACACACACACACAAGCAATTGGATTTAAGCCAACAGTTTTTGAGTGTTTTCTTTAACCGGCGTAGTTAAGCGACACCTAGAACTGTGCAGTAGAGAATTAAGGAACATTAAAGATAGCATAATATTATGCTTGTAAATAAATAAACTTAGCATTTGTCACAAACAGACTAAGAAAGCTGGACCAACCTTAAACAGAAATGAGTGGGGGGAGAGAGAGAGAGAGAGAGAGAGAGAGAGAGAGAGAGAGAGAGAGAGAGAGAGAGAGAGAGAGAGAGAGAGAGAGAGAGAGAGAGAGAGAGAGAGGAGAATGAGGAAAAGAGAGAAACAGGGGTCGGAAAGGGGGCAATAAACAACATCGCTCTGACACCAGATGTCAGCACTCACCCCAAAAATGGCAACACAAATCGTGTGAAATTAGAAATCTGGCAAACAGAATGTCACTCATGCCAGATGGGCTTATCCTGTAATGCATCACAATGCATTACTAGAGTGCTCCTTTCCTCACAATATTATTCCGCATTTTGTTTTCATTTCATTAATTTCACACGAGTTTTGGAATTTAACAACATTTAAACTTCCGTTTCATTTTAAGGCAAGGGAATAACATAATACTTGCGTTACTTAACGTCGGGAGACAAACTTCGAGAGTTTTACACAAATAGAAATGTTTAACTCAAACAAGATAAAAAATACACACAAAAATAGGAAATAAATTTCAGATACTGACGATAACCTGAAATTGATTATGAGGTTCGCCTCGGGGTTTAGCTATAGCTTAGTCGAAGATTTCCACTTTCGGCCCAACATTACGGTGTAATAAACGTGTTTAGGCCTTTATTTTAGGAGGTTCGCTGCCACTGGCATTTACATCTCACTTTCCTTGTACTTATTTTTCTTATTCTGTTTCTGTGTGTTTTTTATGGTAGGGATTAGTTTTTTCGAATTTTGCCCGGGCAGCAGGCTTGTTCGGCTTGCTCTTCTCGACTTTTAACTGCCAAGGTATCTTTAACGTGCGCAACATGCACATGGGCCCTCCCAGTTTTTCGTCCTTGTCGGAGAAGACTAGGTGTTCGATTACACCTACCACAGGATCAGGGACAGGAATTTTTCCCTTTAAAAAATTCCAACATGCCGGCATCGACCGGGGATCGAACTCGATGCCTTCAGCATGAAAGGCGAGCATCTTGCCTCTAGACCACTTTGCCCCTGCGGTATCACAAACTGATTTGCACCCATAGTAAATAAAAAGTAATTGTTTCGGACGGGTTGTAAGGTTTAACATAATAGCCAGAATCATTTTCAGATGAGGCGCATCACACAGGGAGGTCGACAAGTCCAGGCACACACCCACCGATTTTCTTCCGCCGATTAATTGGATGGTGACGTCATGACATTCAATTTTGATGAGACCTGTGGACGGGGACTCACTGTGACGTCATCGCCCAACTAGACGGCCTATCAAAATCAGCTGATGCGAACCTAGATGAATTTAGATGTAAATCTAGATTAATTGTTTATCCTTATAAAGATGATACACGTAGAATTATTTCACTGGTTCGTGCCTCATAGTGTGTCAATCAATAGAAAACGTAATCTCGCAAGACACTACGGCGAGGATACACGATAATATCTCTTATAATGATGAAAACGGTGACAGCGTACAATAATGTAACGTTGTTGTGATTTTGAATGGTCGTGAACATCTTATGAGAAAGAGCCCTAGATAGGGTGGCTATATATTTTGCCCTGCGATGAACAAAAATAGTTTCGGAATTGGCTATTTCATTCATACCGGGAGTCAATCAGTGCATGGAGGAGCTCAGAGTAGTAATTTGGCTCGAACACGCTAAGGTTTCTCTCGTACCGTTGTGTAAGGATACGACTTTCTAATAACCTACGCGAAAAACTGGCAAACAGAGTGCTTGAAAGTGACCAGACATGCCAAGTTGGAAATTTCGATTCGACATCAAATGCTGATTCTTCGATACAGAAACAATCTTTATGTGGTTCTATTTCGTCTGTCCTTTTCCCTTTTAACTCCTTTCACGATAGACAGATGACAAATAAATTTGTGACAACAAAGATTTTTTTAATAGAAAGACCGGCTTGATATATAGACAAAAAATAAAGAAATACAAAAGGCTAAACACAGGATTGAGTTAAAAAATAAAGAAATACAAAAGGCTAAACACAGGATTGAGTTAAAAAATAAGGATGACATACAAGCACTGTGGTCCAGGCGTTGCAGTTCAACTTTTTTCTTTACAGATCTAAACGTTTTGAAAGACATGGCCAGCACAGCGGATCGTTTCCTTTACGTTATAGTGTTAATGATGATGACAAGCATAACACTGATGACGAAGAAGAAGACGTAGTCTAGTGCTCAAAGAAAAGAGAATAAATTATGTGAAATTACCCGGGAGAGAATACAGCCGGGTCAAAATCACCAATCACGAAAGCACTAAAAAGCCAGAATAAACAAGAAGAAATGATGAAGGAGATGCAAGGATCGCTATGTCCTCTTTCTTGTTGTTTTTCGAATGCAATAATTTATACCTTTCACGTACAAAACATGCATTTCACTCTAATAATCTGTCAGTGCCCAGACTACCATATGTAGAACTTCTGAAAGTGCAAAGTTGATTTGGAATAGTTTTGCAAAAGTATAAAAAAAAAATAATAATAATAAAATACATTAATTAAGAAATATTATTTGTTGATAAATTAGAAGGAGTTCCAACTACAGAGCATTGGACTTTCGTGATATTTCAAGTAACTGAAAGATTACTTATAAACATTCTGTGTAAATGATGAAAATATAGCTCACGTGCCTGGAAAGAAACGCAAATCCCGTACAGATAAGTGTGCGCTAACACAAGAAATACTAGCCCTCCAAATCGGTCCATCTCAGGGGCGCTTCAAATTTACTCATTTAGAGCCTACTCGATTACTTTTGGAGATTTTACCGTTGGCCATCTGTTGTTTACGCCCTCGCTAAAGTAGTGAGTGCTGAGTGGTGCTAGTTGGTTCTTTCTGCTGAAGGTACATGTATAAGCAAGTCTGGAGTGGATGTATTTGATTAAGTTCAGCCAACACTTCATAACGCTATTTTACTTCCAACTTGACTTTCGAGTGGTACAGGTTTAGTGTGGTTGTAAATAACTAAAATAAACGACTGACGGGCAGGAGGACGGACAGACAAATGACAGGCAGGCAGGCAGGCAGGCAGGCAGGCAGGCAGACAGACAGACAGGCAGGCAGACACAAACAGGCAGACACACAGATAGATAGATAGATAGACAGACAGACAGACAGACAGACGGACAGATAGATAGATAGATAGATAGATAGATAGATAGATAGATAGATAGATAGATAGATAGATAGATAGATAGATAGATAGATACCTAGATAGATAGATAGACAGATAGATAGATAGATAGATAGATAGATAGATAGATAGATAGATAGATATATAGATAGATAGACAGACAGACAGACAAACAGACAGAAAGATAAATAGCTAGACAGACAGACAAATAGATAGATAGATAGACAGACAGATAGATAGCTAGACAGACAGACAAAGAGATAGATAGATAAATAGATAGATAGATAGATAGATAGATAGATAGATAGATAGATAGATAGATAGATAGATAGATAGACAGACAGACAGACAGACAGATAGATAGCTAGACAGACAGACAAACAGATAGATAGATAGATAGATAGATAGATAGATAGATAGATAGACAGATAGATAGATAGATAGATAGATAGATAGATAGATAGATAGATAGACAGACAGACAGACAGACAGACAGACAGACAGATAGATAGCTAGACAGATTGATAGATAGATAGATAGATAGATAGATAGATAGATAGATAGATAGATAGATAGATAGATAGATAGATAGATAGATAGATAGATAGACTAAACTGACAAGTTTGATCTCGGCTGGTAAAGACCATCTTTTCTTGGACAAAAACAAGGCGATACACACCAGTATTTGTCTACACAGACATGACTTCAGTACTCAACGACTTCCGCGTTGTCACTTCCAGTTTGAGCTAATTCCGTCCCAAACCTTACCAATGG
The DNA here is from genome assembly GCA_963931925.1 of Onchidella celtica. Lineage (NCBI taxonomy): Eukaryota > Metazoa > Mollusca > Gastropoda > Systellommatophora > Onchidiidae > Onchidella > Onchidella celtica. The sequence goes on from OZ007578.1 coordinate 42,617,215, forward strand.
CCAACGAATCTGGTTAGGGGGTGGGAGGATGAGGGACAAAGGGTGGGGCGCTGTATGGGATAAGCTAGACCGTCAACTCCGCTGACAAACCTGGTTACTGGAGAAACGAGCATGAATGACAATGTTATACTTATAAAATAAGAGGGGATCACAAGACTACTGTCAAAATCCCTCAGGCAGTCTCATTAAAACTAGAAACATGACCTGGTTTTCTCCTTTACTCCTAATAGAAAAAAAAAATTAAAAACATAAGTCTGTAAGGAAATTATTTAAATTAATGGAGAGCATATATTTCTCTCATGCTCAACGAGGAAAATTTTCGATGTTGAGTTTACTTTTTGCACGAACATTTTTCTAATCTCACATTTCTAGATTCCTGCCCGTGTTTTCTTGAGGAAAAAAGATATTCTTCCAATGTTAATGAATTCAAAAGATTGGTTGGTAAATAGTAAAGACATAAAATTACCTGCTTTTGTTTTCGCCGAACAACTAGACTATCTCCTATTAGTCACAGCCTGAAATTGACGATAATTTTCCATAAAATGTGCAACCGTCTTTACATTCCGAGGCATATATTTGGTTGAGTTCTGGTTGTTGTTATTGTTCTTTTAAATTCTGCGTTCGTTTTACAGGAGGAGGAGGTGTCATATCAAATTCTAAGCCTTGAGAGCATTTTTTTTTTCTCGTGGGAGTCCTCGATATTTAATTCACGATCATCTCCAAAGGGAATGACTTATTGAAAATATATTTGGCATTAAAATGTGCCGCACCGGATGCTCTTAAATATCAAAAGGTTTACATCTCAGATGTTCGATAATGGGCTCTGCTGGGGGAAAAACCAACAACATTCCTGCCTATCCTACCACACCCACGACTGGATTCGATTCCCTCTGGACAACACTTCCCTGTTTTTCTGTTCTTGGTTTTTTTGTCGTTGTAGTTGTTTTTCTGTGGTCATTTTGTGTTGTTCAGTCAACGGTGTAAACATTCTAACAATGGCGGACATATTGGTGGTTATTTTGCTTGAAATAATTATGATGGTGGAAATAACTATAAAAAAAAGTGATTGGCCAATATTTTCAAAATAGCAAAAAACAAAACCAGGGAGAGGGTGTGTAATATTAGTGTGTTACAGTCTTTTCCCGATGAAAGTAATTATTAGCTGTCAGGCGTAACGTTATACCATCTCTAATCTCAGGTCCTAAGCGATGGACACATCTGTCCTTATAAGTTGTGGAGCTTGATCATTTCGGCATGCTATTTTGGACGCATCTCGCTATTACCGAGTTCGCACGATCGCACGCGGGCAGTTTTCTATTTTTTTAAATTATGTATTCGAAAGGGAAGTGTTTGTCATTTTATAGTTTCCATTTTTCCCACAACTCACAGGATGAGAAACGAAATGGGTATGACTTTTCGCACTCACCATTATTCTGGTTTAGTTTTAAAAAAAAAAAAAAATCCTAAATATTTGTGGGTAATGGAAGTCAAAGACTTTAGACGCAGAGAAACATACATGTATATGGGAAAAATGCATGTCAGGCCCGGGAAGATTTTCCACAAAGAGTGTCATTTATGTTTTTAAAATCTTATTTGTGATTTATTTGAACCAACCTTTGAGCGCCCCAATTGTGAATTCCAAAACAAAAACTTGACTCACTTTGAACACTGGAAATATATATATATATATTTTTTTATTTTTTTTTGAGACAAACTGATCTGGATTGGGGAAGGGGGAGGGGTATCATACTTGGATTTATTTCTGACAGTTGGTCTGGGGGCGATATGTTTGGGGGGGGGGGGAAACTTGAGGTTTAATTGGGAACGCATTTTATAGTATAGAATGTGTGCTGTCTTTAAGTTGTTTTAATTCCCTCATATCCGCCAGACTACGGCTACTGGGTATTCGTATGAATAATTCTGAAATCGCCCAGTTTTATTTAATGAGCATGGCACGAGGCACGTTGTGGAGTTGAAAGCTCAGTAGTAAAGAACCATTCACATGACCGCACGCACCAGCGACGAAACATCAGCAGCGTTTATCAGCCAGAAAAGAAAAGAAGGGGGGGGGGGGTGTGGTGGATTTCCAGTAGGGAAGAAGCATGGAGTGTCGAAGAAAACACTTTACCGTACTTATATTAGTAAGTCAGCCCTGACTGAAGTCACGCATTAATTAAACTGGTTATCGTTGGTCAGAGGTGTCTGAGAACGGGTTAGTTCTAATCAGAGATATCTTAAAACGGGTGAGTTCTAGCCAGAGATGTCTTAAAACGGGTTGGTACTAGTCAGAGATATCTTAGAATGGGTTAGTTTTAGTGGGATATATCCAAGAATGGGTTAGTTCTAGTCACAGATGTATTTGGCATTTTTGATTCTGTGTGTGCCACGCTTGCATTTAAAAATTAAACTGTGCAATTCTGCGTAATAATACGTGATCATAGTTCTCTGTGCAAAGCACATTGGTCCACGGCTATTACTACTAGAGTGAGTGAGGCACTTTGAAAGCGCTGCATGTGGCAGTTTTCAGAGTCAAGGAGTATTAAGAAAAAACACTTTTCTTGCTTCAATACCTCATTTTGAGCTTTTTGTGGCTTCGCTGCTGCACACAACTAGACTTTTCCATGTAAATGTTCAGTACAACCGTGACCTTATGGCTTTCAAACACAAGAAAAGAGAGTCAGAAACTAAAATTGGGTCAGGGAAATAATGGTGTCAAAAAAAAAAAAAAAGGTATTGTTAGGGTAACTATTTCTTTTTCAATGTGGTCAACTCTAGCATTGCTACGGCCGTTATTGTAAGTGCAGATGCAGTATCGGATGGAGACATTGTAGGACAAGGTATAGGAGAGACAGATGTTACAGCCCAAAGAGTCTGGCCCAGCTCCTGAAAACTCATTCGAATATCTTTAGACTGGACCTTTGACATCTGAAACTACAAGTTAGTATCTAAAGCACTGGGTGGAGATGTCATAGGGCAAGATTAAGGATAAACAGACTTTTCAGCACACAGAGCTTGGCCAAATAGAAATTAATCCCACTGCTGTTATGTTGTTCAGAATCACTGACTGTGCAATCTATTTGTCTTGGTGCGTTTCTCATAAACGTACTTGTAAAGTTATCATAGCTCATAAAAGTAGATTTATCTGTAAATTGTCAGGTCATAAGGGCAGGGTTATAGGTGAGGGACGGGGAAGGTTGAAGCCTGAACCGCAGTACCGTATATGTTCGTCAATGAAATATACCGTAACACACACACACATACATATATATATACACACACACACACACGCACACACACACACACACGCGCGCGCACACACACACACACAAAGAAGAAGAAGCCCTGAGGTATTGAAAACGAAAATACAAAACATTTTTTTCATTTCTGTCGTTCTGTTTTCAAAGAAAATCAAAATAATAAGCTATGTAGTTCATCTGAAAACAGGGTTATTGTATTTCTTTTTATTTATTCATTCAATTCAAACAGAATCATCTACATAAGATTATTTCGTTCCAAACTAGTAATAAATAACTGATGTAAAAGCAATGGTAATCTGTGAATAATCTTGGGGATGCAGCGCCTGGATGAGGAAGTACGGTAAAAAGGTGAGCACTTCCCAAGCGCTGTTTTTATCAACGAACCAAAACACCTCAGTGGCCACTGAGCTGCTCTGGGGTAAAAACAGGCCACCTGTTGGGAAAACATGGGTGGGGAGTCTGTGTATTACAGCCTTTCATTTGTTTTTTTTCCATCTGTCATTCTCCTATTTCTCCTAATTCCATCCCTATGCCTTAATATCCGATTTAGAATCCTTTCCATCCCCGTTTCTACCTTTCTCTCCCCCCTCTGTGTGTGGGTATGTGAGTCTGTCTGTCTCTATCTCTCTGTCTGTTTATCTTCCCCCACCCTCTCTCTCTCTCTCTCTCTCCGCCCCTCTCTCTCTCTCTCTCTCATACAAACACACACACACACACACAAAACAAACCAGTAAAGTTCAGTCATCCATCCATCCATCCTTTCAACGATACGCACATAGATACCACCAGCAGAAACTCAACTTCTGTTCATCTGTCAACCAGTCTCTTTGACCCTCAGTGTGTCCGTCCACCAGTCTCTCATTTTATTCCTCTGTTTTTCTGCCTCTCCTTTTGTGTGTAGGTTCATCCTTCCAATCCCCCTCCTCCCCTCAAGCTTGGAGAGAGCCAGCAACATTTTGAACGGCATTCCAAGCTTTCCTTCGATTTCCCCTGATGAGAGAAACCTTACAGAAGACCTGGGGGTCACTTCATGGGCATCTGCACGCCACTTTCAATTTACCAGATTAATTTACAAAGCATAAAACGCATTATTTACCAGGGTTTCCTCAAGAAATAGACATGACGGAGAGGCTTTTCACAAGCCAAGTGCACATACGGTTAACATGACCAAGGAAAGCAATTATTCCCTAGTCCTAAAAAGTAATCACCCGTTCACAGCATGCAAAACCCGGCAAAAGGAAAAGCTTATCTGAGGATTTTTCATACAGAGACGGGAAGTTTATCTTAATCGTTTTCATGCGCAAGACAAGAAATTAAGTAAATTGTTCAGATTAGTGTCTGTCTGTTTGTGTATGTGTCTGTCTGTCTGCCTACCTATCTGTCTGTCTGTACCCCTCCCCCCCCCCTCCACCGGTCCCCCGGTCAATCTATCTGCCCGCCTCCATATCTATATAGAATCAGTCTATCAGTAGGCAGCCAGCCCCCTTGGCATATTTAGGTTTGTTCTTCTCTTCTCTTCCGTACAAAGACACAAGGCTAAATGGCACTCTGTAATTATTTATAAGTTCAGTTGCACAAATTATTTGAGATGAATCCTTTGTGTATTTGAGATTGTAGGAGATCAGAAAAAGAGCAGCATATAAAACATTAGCTGGCGAGAGAACTTTGTAATACTTTCACTTTTCAAGCAAGCAGAAATGAATGTCCAGAAATTGAGAATTTTGAACTCGGTCAATCTTGCCAAGTTGGCAAGGCGAGGTAACAAGAAGAAATTGTTTAGAAAAAATAAACAAAAGAAAAACAAAACACCTGGTCCACTGGACCCACGACAGTGACCGTGATATATATGTTCCTTATATTTTTTTTTGTGTCCGAATTCCTCTCCCCCCCCCCGACACACACACACACCCAACGCAATTTACACCGACTCCCTTAAAGACCCCCGGAACTGAACACCACAGGGAACTGGTGCCGACGCTGAGCGAAGACCCACTGACCTAATTTCAATGGTCATTTACGTGAGCTTGGGCTTGACCAAATTGGGCAGTGAACACGATAGTCAGTTCCTGTTAGCCCAGGTTCTTCTCTCAAGACACACCAGTGAAGCTACTCTGTCTACGGTGAAAACTGGAGAAAAAAAAATGGCTATTAGGCCACAGAGCCAAAAACGCGTGGCAGGTTTTGTGTTGTTACGTTTTTTTCTTCTTCAAAATCTATACTAATAAAAATGAAACCTTACGACAATTGCAGCGCGCCTTTCGCTACTCCTCTGTTAATGCTGATTCGGTGGCCCTCAGATTTTATACAGCGCTTAGTATAGACTGTCGTCGTGTCGCCGGCACAGAACATATGAAAATAATTAATAACTCGCGAAACGTTTGTATTAGTTTCTAGGTTGCGACACATTGGCGTTCAATCTATTTTTTCGGCAAATATACGTAATTGAGACTGGTTCCGGTACCCGTATCACACTCACAAAACAACTTCCGGTTAGGACTGGTTTGAACGATGAGATTGAGTTAGACTATCAAGTATGAAACTATGTGTGTTCTCAATGTGCCTCGACTAGGAAAAAGAAAGGGTATGGAATTGGGAGACTGGCGCTGCAGGACCAAAAGTACAGGTTTGTGTTTTCAATATGCCTAGGAAAATATTATAATAATTATTTCTTTTCCATTAACACAATATGACGTTATCATTTCCTGCGATGTGCAAACAAACTAACCCGTGCGCAAATCATGGCCATAATTTGACGGGTGCTGGCGGGACGAGCAGGGCGTCAACGCGCAAAGGGAGAGCAATAAAACGTATCTAAAAACAAACAAACAAAAATAAAATAAAGCTAAAGGAACAGGCAAAATGAAGCAGGTCCATAATAATCATCCAGAACTGAAACTAATAAATCGATTTATCCCGGGCAGGGCCGGGAACTCAGCTAGTATAGAATAATTCCACAGTTTTAAAGACCACATGGTTCCTTGGAGGATTCCACTAGTACCAAATTATCAAAGAAACTACAGTATTTTTCAGGTGGCTGAAATGAATCTTGAACTTTCAGTATCTTCTAAAACCAGTTTGTGGTGCACAGAGGCCTCCAAACGCCTACCAGATTCTAAAAACTTCGTGGCTGTGAAAAAAATCGATCGGTTTCTAGAGCCAGTGATCACACAGCTCTAAATATCTGTGTGTATTGTGAAGAAATGAAACCTTTCGACAGGACAAGCTTCTTATCCTCTCCAGGCTTGTTGGTGATTTTATAATTCAGTTTCTAAGCTCCTACAGAATTGGATGAAAGCCCCTATATTGTTTAGTTAATACCCGACTCTCACTTTGGAAAAAAATGGACCAAGAAACGATAAGTCCACAGCTATTTTCGACGATGAAGACTTGAAAAAATGAGATTTATTGATCCTAGAAAACGAAAGCGCTTCGGAAGGTCGGTTGTTCCTAAAAATTTCAGTGGGTGCAGCAGTCTTCATGAATCAGAGATAGGGCCAGGGTTAGACAAGAAATTTTCCAGTTTGATGCCTGTTCCTTCGGTAAGGACACTGTCCTCATCCTCTATCCTCACCCCAACCCCAAGCCACACAGACAAGAGAACCCGTAAGAACAGCTAGCCCTACAGTAAGTACCAAAGCTCTCTCCCCCCCCCCCCCCGAAAATTTCTGCCACTCATTGATCACGTCAGAATGTCGGCATTTCGTAGACTGCAATTTGACAGAAATCATCAGAATAATAACTCCTCTATGTGGACTCTCGCAAACATGCTTCTTGTCGACCTCTGTGGTCTACCCTAGGAAAATTATGTTGCTTATTAACTGAAGACCGAGCCATATCAGTACAGTAGTTGGTCTTCCATAGGAAAAGCCAAAAATTGCAGTGTCTTCACTATCTAATGATAGGATACTTCAGCCGACCTGTGACTCTATAGTGTACAAACTCAACTGGAGGCAGCTGACGTTCGTATAGAAATAATGTTACCAATGCAATTTACAAAAGAGTTATACATAGTAAAAACAAACAAACAACAACAGCAAAACAAGTTCCTCTGGATCTGACCGGCCAAAGTGGTTAATAAAACAAGATCAGGTATTTGGTCACCCAAAGGCACAGAGTAGCCAGAATCGTGACAACACGCCGTAGAACCCAAACTCATTAACTAAGACATGGTCATCCAAACTGTTTACTATGGACATCTATCTGATAGTCAGAAAGTGCCTGAAAGGAAAGGGCTGGGGCGAGGGGAGAGAAGAGGGAGGGAGGGAGGGAGGGAGGGAGGAGAGAGAGAGAGAGAGAGAGAGAGAGAGAGAGAGAGAGAGAGAGAGAGAGAGAGAGAGAGAGAGAGAGAGAGAGCGAGAGAGAAGAGTGAGGATCGAAGGATTTTCAAACAAACATCAACAACTTCCTTTAGGTTAACTTCCAGCTTCTCCTCTTAAGTGTGTTGTAACAGTTTCGTGTTTCTGTTTCCCACTGACGGACTCGCGGAACTAAGCTATTATCGGGGGTATAATTACAAGAAACAGAGCCACTGGCTTGAACATGTGAAGTCGCTGACATGGTGGCATGGAATCTCAGACATCTGACATTTTCTTTCTTAACTCTACGGTGTTAAGACGAACTGAGATATACAGTTTTCAAACATGCCATTTTAACCCTGCTCACTAAATTTGCACTTCAAGCAAATGAAATATTCCGCAATTCTTACCATCTGACATTTACACAATAGTAGTATTTGGCGAAAGCTACTAATCATTCGACCACATAACAGGCTGCACCTATCGTAAATAATGTCCTTTCTACATTGATACTGCTTTGTACCTTCTTCATTTATTACATAAAAACCGAAACTGTGGATGTAAAGTTCAAAGTGCCGCCACTTCTTGTATAAGCATTTAAGTGCGGGCGACATGTAATCTTGAATCTTGAATGTAATCTTGTTTGTTTATCGCTGACAAATGATAGAAAAGCGAGCCATTTACAGAAAAATAATACGTTTCATTACTTTGATCTTACGCCTACGATTTGAAAATACAACAGTAATCACAACTTAAGTTAAAGCAACAAAGAAATTATGAAAACCACAACTTTTCTTTGGCAATGTAATGACCCTAATGTTTCAGTTACTAACCAACACATTAAAGGAAATTGTAAGGGTTTATACTGCTTTAACTTCGACAGGAGTTTAAATAGATAGAACAGAAGGCTATTCACTGATTCAGCTGCCCGTACTTCTGCGTTGACAGATAGCTCACATGACCAACTCTGAACCTCGTACATATCGTTTTCATAAGAAACCTGATCATTAATTATTTCCATCATAACATTATCCACTAAACAATTTTGCCATGAACCAAAGTAATCTACAGTATCCCTTAACAAATCATCACCCTCGCCGGGTCGAGCACAAAAACTCTTCCATGTCCAATGGCGCAACTTACGGATGCTGCTCTTTATTTGTCTCCTTTATTAATCCCCCATACTGGAGACGTCGCCTGGAGAGCCATTATCTGTGCCTGATGAGTGACCATCAAAAATCAATACATCCCGGTCTGTCCAACCGGACTTCCTTGAAATCCCCGGTGGCAGGGGCGTAGCTGGGTAAATGGGAGAGGTTAATTCCATGTTTAAATAACAATATGGGTCCTGGGCAAGAAACGGGGACGTCGGTTACTAAGACTGACGGCGCACTGAATTCCGTCTGTTTTGCCCAGGTTTCAGTGTAGGATATAAACCTTGGAGTTAAACGGGACCTCGCGCACTGGCAATCAATCTGCCATGCTAGTTCAGGCGTACCAAGCTGTCTTGGGTCAGCAGGCAGAATCAGGCACTGAGTCAATACAGACTTGACCCAGACCGTAACCCACCTCATTCCTTTACAACCTATTAAATTTAAAGTTCTTTCTTCATTTAAATCAGCTGGCAAAAGTGGTTCATTAATAAGGCGTCAGATGAGAAATAACCCTTTAATTCCATAAAACGCTGTTTGGAAAATTTCCAGAAGGAACATGTCCCTAAGTATTTGTTTTTTTTTGTTTTTTAATGGTGAGCTTATTATGTCGTGTTTAGTAATAGTAACATTTCACAATAAATTTAGTTTACTTTCATTTGTCAGATTTACAACCACCGGAAAGTGTTTATCCTGTGCAATGATTGAATTTGGACGTTGCTATTGACTGTTATCACTGCAATTTCCTGAGACTTCCATACTTGCTCATTTTTGCCTTTGTTTGTCTCTCACGGGCCACACAGTGTTGTACGTGCAATCAGGCCACTATTTTTCACTAGCGCTCACGGCAATCCATCACACCAGCTGCACAATGCAATATTGTTGTTCTCTTGTTAGCCCCCCACCCCCAGTAGCAGAAGTAAGGTCACAGTATAAACACGGCAGATCTCAAAGTGAAAAGGTAGCCAAAATAATAATCAAAGAAAGAACAAAAAAGGGGTGTATTATGCAAACAAACAAATAAAAAGAAACATTACCCCTCTAATGTAATCTTGAATGACTTTCTAACCGCTGAGCCTTAAATTCTACAAAATATCATAATAGCACAGAAAGACGTAAGGTGTACGTGGGTATATTTCAAAAGGTCTTGAATTTCGCTATTATTTTTAATACTTTCGTTGATTTTGAGCCACAATTGAGTTGAAGACCACAAAGTGTTTCAACATTTTCAGCTGGTAAAAAGACGTTTTTTCTGCTAGAATATATACAAAATAGGAGAAGCTTTTCTTGCACTTCTGAGTTATCGTCTCTTGTCATTTGGAAAATTAGAATCACGATATGGAAGTCAAGACAGGACTGGAGAAATTCATCAAGATTGGTAACAAAGGGGTTCTTTTGCTTGGAAATATTGGTTGGGCCCTCGATCTATTTCCACCATCTCAGCCTTCCGCCCATTCCTCCCCTCCCTACCTACCGGTGGCCTTTCTTTGCGACGGTCCTGGATCCATTTCTATCGTCCCCGCCCCCCAAGCCCTTATCAGCAACGCTCCTGAATATGTTTCCACCAGCTCATTCATGTTTACTATGTTCCTATATCCCGGTCGGTGCAGGCAGGCATGTTGGAATTTTGGGATTTTTCTCATATTTTCCTGTCCCTGATCCTATAGTAGGTAGGATCGAACATGTAGTCTTCTCGGATAAGGAGGAAAAAACTCGGAGGGCCCGTGTGCTCGTTAAAGATACTTTCAAAGTTGGATATCGAGAAGAGCAGGCCGAACAGGCCGCTGCGTGGACAAAATTAAATAAGCTTTAGCCCTACAACTCTTCATCCCTCCCCCCAGAAAAAAACTCGCAGACCGGCGCTGCACTGTGGCGGCGATGTCTGCTCCAGGTGTAGTTGGGCTGTAATGACACGAAGGCAAATTTCCCAATTGGGATTAAAGAAATATACAAAATACAAAAAAAAATATACCAAAAAAAATAAATTCAGCTACCATCATAACAACCCCACCACACCTGAGAGCCTTGTTCGCCACGGTCCTGGATCTGTTTGCACCATGCCCCTCGAAGTCCATGTTTACTACGCCCCTGGCTCTGCTAGGGATCCGCGGTCATCCATCATGCTCAAGACATGCAAGATAATTGAGACCGTTCTCCACCAATACTTGGCTTCCATTATTCCACAGCGGTAGTAACTGTTGTGGTCGCCGAAGAGTTAATTGATCTAGTCAACAAGAGCTCATAAAACATCCCTGTATTTGGAAAGGCGCTACTGCGACAACCAGATAGTGGGCCAGCCATGAAGTATGTATGTCTGATTTTTGTGATTTTGACTCCTGCCTCCCCTACATGTATGTTTTTCACACTCTGGGGGCCAATGCCCCTCCCCTCGCACGAGTGTACGGCCATTAAAATGGTGAAAATCCATGACAAAACGTTCATGTTCTAAAGCCTCGTAGCATTTTGCACGGAGCATTAAATCTTGACTGTCAACAGCATTATTTCAAATGGCAAAATCTTTTCAGAGCTCATGTTATCAACATTTGTCACATATTATTTTGGTTAGAACAACTTCAGTCCAGATTTCTTGAGCAAGAAATCCAAATATTTCGAAACAATAACGTTCTCAGAAAGAAAAAAAAAACAAAACAACTTCAATTGGGTCCGGTCCCGTGGCCTGTCCTTTTTCTGTTCTCTTTCTCTATCTCTTTTATCTTTTTCTAGATTTTTTTCTAGTCTATATTATTTTTTTTTTTTTCTATCTCTTTACTCACTTTAAATCCTTACTTGGGGGGACACGGTGGTCTAGAGGCAATGTGCTCACCTCTCATGCCGAGGGTACCGGGTTCGAATCCCGGTCGGTGCAGGCATGTAGGAATTTGGGGATTTTTCTCATATTTTCCTGTTCCTGATCCTATGGTGGATAGGATCGAGCTCCTAGCCTTCTCGGATAAGGAAGAAAAACTTGGAGGGCCCCTGTGCACTTTACAGATACCTTGACAGTTGGAAATGGAGAAGAGCAGGCCGAACAGGCCGCATGGGCAAAATTAAATAAAATTTATTCTTGTTCCCCCCCCCCCCGGCGACTAGCACTGCACTGTGACGACGACGTGTCTGCTTCATTTGCAACTAGGCTGCAATGAATGACACTAAGGCAAATTTCCGAAATAAAATTAAAGAAGCATATAAAATACAAAAAAAACAAAAAAAAACTACGTATTCACACAAACATTTATCTACTTTTTAATATGTTCTTTGAATTATGTGCTTATCTATTCAGTTATCTGCAATCACTGAGACATGCACTTGATGAATATATTCCAAATCGTATTTCAATTTCAGCCAGACGCCCCCCCCCCCCCACACACACACACACAAATCCTCTCAGAAACTATTCAGGAGCTGCAAGCGATGTACAGTTCACTAATACGAGTATATGTTTGATTTTGTCTCTAATGAGATTGGTACATGACTGTGTTATTAGAAACGTTTTTACATACTAGCTGAGGTCCCCGGCCCTGCCGGGGATAAATCGGTTTGAATATTAATTTCAGTTCTGGGTGGTTATTATGGACCTGCTTCATCTGGCCTGTTCCTATTTGTTTATTTTATTTTTGTTTGTTTGTTTTTAAATAAGTCTTACTGCTCTGTCTTTGTGAGTTGACACCCTGCGCATCCCGTACAATAGCATGATTTGCGCACGGGTTAGTGTGTTTGATAGTGAACACATCGCAGGTAATGATAACGAAACCTTAAAATGGCGAACCATGACTCGAAATAGATCTGAATGATGGCGAAACAATAAACTTCCAATAAAAAAACTACAGCGATTTGAGACTTGTATGCCTACCGATAGTACGTTTTTTAGGGGGCATGCTGCATCAGTGCATGCTAGATCTAGCTCTCACAGACACTTCTGTGATTATGAATCGAATTCCGGGGCCGGAAGTGGAAAAGCGATTAACAAAGAAAGAGGTCATAGGTTAACGAACGTACAATTCGGATCAAACGCTCTCGCAAATTTACTGTTCCATTCTTATCGCATTATTGGAATAACTCACGAATCCCATAAGCTTTTTTATGCCTATGTACATAGGAACACTGGTCAGTATCGTACAATTGTGTGTGCCAAATTTCAGTTCAATACGTCCAGTAGTTTTTGAGTCCATAGGGAACAAAGGGGTTTTCTTACATTTTTTTTTGTATAGATTCTTAGTTACAACTTATTTTCTTTTTTACAAAAGTAAATAAACGGTTTTCTATTTCATTACCATAAAACTGAAACGCGTAGGCTGCGCAGGCTCCCAGGTCTCCTCTCACTTAAACGCACGCTTTTCATACGCTTGGGGCACAACCCTCTCCACCTCCTCCTACGCTCGCGTACTTTATGGATGACCCCTGGTGACGAGAACTTCGGAATGTCAACGTCATCATCAAGAGGCATTCACAACATGACGTTCCCAGTGGATTGAACTGCTACAGGAGCTCAGGACTGTCTTGTTTTGCTATCATTCACTACTCAGGAGTCTTGGAGACGTCATCACTCCTGATTGGCCGATTGTCCTTGCCGGGATATTTTAGGTAAAATGTGACCAAATTATGCGCCCCCCGTGCCACACACACACACGATGATGCTTTTTCGCCACTACTAGCACTCTCATAGGGCTGGGCATTCGCACAACTGGAGACAACAGTTGTTTTTGTTGTTGTTGTTTTTTGCCAAATCTTCTATGAACTCCTTAAAAGAATTATATCTACATATTTTGTTTATACATGTGTATATATATATATACTGATTAATGGAGAGTACATTTGATTGACCGATTTCCATACTTTATCGTTGTTTCTCATTAAAAATGTACTTAAGATAAGGAATGCATTTTGGCTAAAACAGGTATACTTCTACGGTACAATCAGGTGTTTCGCATTTTCCCAGTTCAATGATAGGATCAGTAAACTCGTGTTTTTTCAGAGCTTAATAGCCATTCAACTGTTACTATGTCGTTTCGTGTATATTTCTGGTCTCTGTAACAGGAAAGGGTTGGCGTAGGTATGTTCAGAAATACAGCTGCTTAGTTGTCGTTTGAACTTACGCGTATCGGATTCAGGGTTGTGTATATTTACCGTTTGAACTTGCCCATACTGATTTCGGGTTTGTGCGTACTTATAGTTTCAACTTGTCCACATCGGTCTCTGGGTTTGTGCGTAGTTATCGTTTGAACTTCTCCATAATCGGTTTTAGAATTGTGTATATTTATCCTTTGAATTTGTCCACATCTTATTTCGTTTTTTGTGCGTAGTTAACGTTTGCATTTATTTGTATCGGATTCAGGATTGTGTATAATATTTTGAACTTGTCCACATTGGTTTCAAGATTGTGAGTGAGTCAAACAACGACAAAATTTTGCATCGATTTTGCAAAATTTTTGGTGTAGTTTCCACATACAAATACAATCGTTCATAAATATTTCACAAGTTTTGACAATGAACTCTTATTGTTTGCCTACAAGGACAAGAAGTGCATTGTTTCCTGGGCTATGCACACGATTCTTTACTTTATTTACCAAGTTAGATCATTGATCTCTCTGTATCGTAAACACTGTAAAGAACATGTATGTGGTTTCTTAGCGAACAGTGATAGGTTTGAAAACATGGTGTTGCAAAAAAAAAAAAAAAATACATATATATATACCGATAATGTTTGTACGAGTTTGTAATGCCACCGGCCAACGTGTAGAATCACAGCTCCCCTTATGATAAGAGCCATATTATTTCTTCGAGTTATAAGTGCAGTAGATGTGAAAACACAATTTTAATTTTGTAAAATCCGTTGTTGTTTTTTTAAATCAGGTGCCATTTTAAAATAGTTCACTGGTACCTAAACCATTGCCTTCAAATTTATACATCACTAAAGTTGGATTCAAGTTGAACACCACAGGGAAATGAAAAACAACCAAAGCCACAAAAAATGTGGAACTGAGAAAATTGATGTTTAAAGTTTGAAAGTCCAAAAATTTCCCTCTTGCTACTGAAAGAAAAATTTCTAGAGATTTTATGACTGGAGCTTGTCATGCATGCCAGATGGCTCAAAAACTGACCAATGACAATCAGTCACGGAATTTATAAGACAGCATTTCAGCAAGTAGAATTATTAACATAATTAATTTCAAAGAGAGAATAAATACTTTCCTTACATCACTGCACTGTCCCCTTGTCAAACTTTGGTTTTGCAAAGACAAGACCAATGAAAGAAGCATTTACAAAGTGGAGCTCGGGGCCAGTAATCACTTTCAGTGTCTATGGTCCATTTTCTCCCATAGCCTTTTTCATTAATAATCCCAAAGTTGCCATATTGCCATACAAGACCGACAAGACTACTACAATCCCCGATACGTTCCGTGTCATATCTCGCTAACATCTCCACGCCCTCGATGGTGCCTCGTTAAGGCAAAAAGATACGATCCGCTCGCCACGACAGGAAATACACGGACTCGAGTCATGACGCTCGGTTGCTATAGCAGCAAGCCAAAGCTGATGTCTCAAACAGAAGGCAGTGTGGGGGGGGGGGGGGAGCAGTTGTTTTACTGTGTAAACTCTCAAGACTGAAGACTGCTGAGCGCCCTTTACCTAATTATTTCATTGTCCTACATCAGAAAAGTGACGGCTGTACTTCACTGCCTGGGCCAGTGCAAAGGCACACTGCAGTCTTTAATGTATGTCGTAACTCTGAACTAGCTTTCAATAAAATCACGTTAATATCGCAGAGTCGAAAAATACTTGAGTATAGCATAATATTATCATCTTCTTAAAGCGATTACCACATTGGTAAACGCAACTTGGGAGGCATAAAACATAATTATTTTGTTCCCACTAGACATATAAATTCATCAAAAACAGGATTTCCCTTGTATCGGTCTTTTGATGAAAAATAAGTTGTTGTTTTTCCCACCCTCTACTTTGTCTAGCTCTTTCAAGCCTGCAACCATTATCAATACATCACGGAAGCTATTCAGAGTCTCACCAACAATGAGCTGCTTTCTTCCGGCAGCCTCCAGGGTAAGGCATTCAGTACTGCACCACTTACCTTTTGTTTCATCTCCGTTGGCGCTACATGGTGACCTCCGCCAGGAAAATTACATTCTAAATAGAGCACTGTACAACAGAGACCTCTTTATTGCTGTATTGTTTTTGTGGCTTTTTTCCCCTGGCTGAATGCGGATTTTTAAAATGTTCGCTCACGCTTACTTCTGTTACTATATTCATCTATTTGTCTATCACTCCGAAACCTGATTAGCTAGACACACCCGCGTGTTCAATACAAAAGAAAAACAATATTCTAGTCGCTGGGGTATTTGCATGTTTGTTTACTTATTCGTCTGTTTATTTGTTTGCTTGCTTGCTTTTTGGTTCCTGTTTTGCATCTCTTATCGGCACATGGAAACTATCATAGATGAGGCCTGAGTCCACCTTAAACCAACGATGGGTGAGCGCCTTAAAAACGCCCTGAGTAAAGACATCAGGTTGAACCTCGTTCCCAGCAGGATTCGATTCTGCCAACTCTGACAACCGCGGCAAGCGCTCTGACCACTTGGCCAAAACGACAACGTGACCATTATGTACCGAGAGAGGATCACAGTCATGACCCAGATCATAATTATTATTCTGAGATATCTTCATAGTCATCGTTTCAATTTTGTTCGTCAACTAATGAACAGTGGGAAGCGATAACAGGCCACAATATCTGACCATAGCACACACGTACAGCATTGCGCACGGCACAGTAACGGTCACCTGGTCATGTCGCAATGTTTCAGTCAGCCTGACGGTTGTTCGTGACTTGTCGCAGCCACCGCGTCTTAAAATTGAATAAATGTTATTTTGTTATTTTTAATTTATTCATCTATTTTAGTCCAGGGGACAGGAGAAAACACTGGGGGTGGGGGGGGGGTTACACTGACCCGGGAGCACGTGTGTTTGTCCCCTGTCGTCAAATGTGACTCTGACTTCGGTCAGTCCTAGTGAGTCAGGGCATGAACACGGCACGTTTTGTCGCGGTTCTGGAGAATTTCTTGTGGCTTCAAATCCAGAGCCGGCCGGCAGACTAATGGAATTAGTGTAATACGATATGGTAGGGTCAAAATGGTCATATTACTTTGAGACATCACTGGTGAACAACGCAAGGTTTCTTTGTGTAAGGGTCACAGCGAGCTCAGTCAAGGCTATTTTGCATGGGTGAGATAAAGTGGACGATGGAGATAAAGGAGACCTGGCGCACGGGTGAGACTGAAACGAATCTGAGTCCAAACTGAGGCAAATTTAGGGAACTGCAATCACAAACTATTCAGATGAAAATCACACTTGAAAAAAGGAAAACTGTGGACTTTCAATGTTAAAAATCGACTTTCTCAATTTCATTTTTTTTCCCACGTTGTCTTCATTAATTTGTTGAAGAAATATTTTTAAAAAAAAACAAACACGGAAAATCTGGGGGGTCACAGGAAGGCTTGAAGCAAAGACAAAGTTGTATTGTTTCTGTATTATTTCTTACCCGCGGCTTTTCTACAAATCAACTTTTACTTTTTCTTTTTCTTTTTGCCATATTGTGACTTGTCTTCATTCGTTATCTGTTTTCTTGAACTGTTCTTGTTTTTATCTTGTGCCGGAAATACCTGTGCGACATCAACATTAGTTTGCACACTAGAGACCGGCATTAGGCAAGTTATTAGAGACAACAACCAAAGTAATCTAGTGGCGCCTTCGATCTGAGAAAAAACAAATAAAAGAATTCCGGCAAACTATCAAAGAGTCTCTCATTCTTTTACGTGATTATTGTTACATAACTATCTTTCTCTAACACAAATCTTACGATATTCATATCAGTTTTATAGCGTCCCTTTTTTTCTCTCCTATATTGTATTCATTTCCACCTTATTTCCAAATCCGCCCTGAGGGTAGGATGACTATTTCGAGGAAGTTTAAAAAAAAAACCCGACCCAGTGAAAATTCACTCAGCAAAAGCGGAAGTGACATGCTCATCCAATCACCGGTAAGCTGAGGATTTTTTTGCATAAATCAAAAAGAAAAGCCTCATGCTCCAAGCTAAAAATCTCCCAAGAAATTTCAGAGAATGCACAGAGTAAAAGTGTTTCCGAAACTCTAATCCTTGCCTTGAGTAACGAAACTCATTAACTTGTGGACCGATTTTTATGTAGTGCAGGAAATAACGACTCAATACCTGCCTTTGGCAACGATAAGGCTGCATTTTTTATGGTTGGGCGAACAAAGAGACAGAAGCTGAAATGTATCGCTATTAACCGCCAAAACCAATAACTACAAAAAAATGAATTACCAATTTACTGTATTTTTTAAACACAAATTCAATGGGATAATTTCTTGACCCTATCAGTGCCAGTGAGGAATTACTGTGCAGTGCCATCGGCTTCTGACCTGCAATCGGTATGCTGATGAATATGGAACTTGGTGCTTGCTTTAATCTGGAAAACCTACCACAGTATACATTACTGGTAGGCAGGTTTAACTGGCTCTGGCTAGTAGACAGTCTTGAAAATTAACCAATTTAAATGGCTACTGGCTGTAATAGCGTTAACTGGGCATTGTTCTTCTTCAGGAATGAATCAAGGAAGTGAACAAAAAAGTAATTATCTTAAATGTATCAACGCTGAGCTGGAAACATGCAAGAGTGACTAGAATTTTCTTTTCTTAAATGACACAATGAGCATTTCTTTCATATTGCTCAGTCTTCTCAGAGTTATCTAAACCTGCCATGCATTTGATTAGAGAACTCGAGTAAAGACCTGTGCAGCAGGAAATCAAAATGCATTTATTTCGAAACAATGACATTCGTATAATGTATTTATGAGCTTCTAGCTGGCATAGGTTGAGTAACTTTGTTTCATTTTGTTTCGTAGGAGTATGATAAACGATGAACAGATGCACAGACAGGCAAGTAAATAGGGGGCAGAAGGAAGGCAGGTCGGATGGATGGAAGGATGGATGGTCGAGCGGATCGATGGACGGATGGATGAATAGATGGTTGGATAGATGAATGGATCGTTGAATAGGCAAATCTCTGTTATATAATTAATTCTTGGCTGAGCACCTCACAGGAAACTACGTGGGAGAGCAATGACCAGCGTAAACACGAACTCAGCCTGTGAAAATGACGTATGTCGTCCGTGTCAACAGCCCGTATTTAGTTCCCGGTAAAACGCCATTCAATCACATGATTTTGTGCTTGATCCTCAGTGCGTAGGTTGTGCGTAGGACAGCAAAACTGCCCTCAAGGGCTGGTGGTGGGAGGTTCATGACAGACATACTGGACTTGGGGAGGGGGGAGGAAGAGAGAGAGGCAAATCTTACATTTATTAAAAAAGCCTTTTTCTTTATCCCATGTCCTGAAAGTGAAGGCCGTGAATTAGTACAGTGCGTAGTGGGTGGGAAAGATATCACAGGATAAAATGTTCTACAAGTGAACTTTTGTAGAGATTGTTATTGTAGTCGTGTGTATTGATTATGAATATTATATTGAGTTGAATGAACTTTCTTTTTGTTTGTTTCTGTAAAAATCGTGTAAACAGACAACAAGCCAGAGGCAAATAAAATGATTAGTAATAGACAGAGCGACAATTAAATAGACACATAAACAGAGAGACCGAGCGACAGACAGACAGACAGACAGTTTCGAATGGATGGGTGGATGGATTGATGGATGGATGGGTGGATGGTCGAACGGATAGGTGGGTGGATGGATTGATGGATGGAAAGATAAAGGTCATTTGAATAGAATGAGCTCTCAGTAGAGTCCATTTAATTATGTACTACAAATTTACAGATATTTTAAGCAATGAGCATGCTGTTCAAAATTATCATAGACGGGTCAAAAATTAACAAACACAGTTATTGTAATGTAAATCACTGAAACCTCTTCTCATCAGCTTGTAGTGAACAACCAATTCAAATAAATCTTCGACTGTTTGCACGTTTGAACTATTGTCTCCAGAAAGATCCTCAGAGTCTATTCAGAATGAGTACACCATTTTCGTTAGCCCATGAATTTTACGAAACTCACCGAACGAAGGCGGATGAATGTTACAGTCATAGTTGCTATGTCATCATGTATCTCTCTCTCTCTCACACACACACACACACACACACACACACACACTCACACACTCTCTGGTATTTATGCTGAGACAGAATGTGACAGACAGAACCGGACTCATTTTGTCTGGATACAAAGTAAAGCAATAGTTTAATTTTAATCCAGTTAACGCACGGACGTGAAACTGACTGATCCATTCCGAACGCAATGTTAGAATACTTTAATGAACGACTGGTTTTGCCAGCAATGCATGACACGGAGAAGACTGTATGGGTTACTTATACTCTTATAGAAAAAGATCAGTCTTCTAATGCCTACATCCTCTGCCACCTACGTCCACCATGGTGAAAACGGAGAAATACATCCCCTGGGGTTATGTCCTCTCCATTTTCCCCATGCCGGAAACGTCACAAAATTTACATGTCTCGTGACAACATTCTCTCCCACTGCTTCGCCACCAGGATGGCATTTCATTGGATGAAAACCTCAAATGTTCTGGTTCAAAGATGACAGCGTATGGTTTGGATCACTCTGGAACTCATGTCACGGGAATGCGTTTGATAAGTGACCACACAGCTCGACTCAGTACACAAGACCTGTCATCTGGTAGTTCTACATAGTAATGGCCTTGTTAGAGAGCAGTATAATAATACAGCTTTGTACAGAGCCTTCAAGTAACACCATGCTACTCACTTTGTCAATAGCCAAATTTATCCGGAGGATAATTTTTCTAGCCAGACAGGGGCTTTCATGATATTATTTCCTGCTGATAAACGAATACGTTTATAAATAACTGAACTAATATTCCATTTAATGGTTTATTTGAAACTTCAATTTCTCATGTAAACTAGACTCAATTATACTAAACATTTATTTGACACTCCAGCATACGTTTAATGTCACAAATACTGATTACTTCTCTTCACGGCTGGCTTTGCGACATAGGCCTACACTTTCCTTTTGGGCCACATCTTAACTTCTTTCCAAGCCCTGCTGAAACTGCACAGATTTTCTTTTTTTTTTCTTTGGTTTGGTTTGGTTTTTTTTTTTTTTGTACTACTTTTAAATTTTCCATCAAATACAACAATAGTTCCCATAACAATGTTTTTGGAGAGGAGAACAATCTGAATATAAAAAGAAAATGCATCAACTCAGGCTATGACTCCAGGGACCACAAACTCTCAGTCTGCCTCATTTACATGTGTTGAAGAGCAGAGCAACTCCTGTGGGAGTATTAATTATCTTGTCCAATCTTCTAAATCCAGCGCGTTAAAAACCAAATGACATTACGCTGGTAATCATTATCCCTATGTCACGGCATTGATCAAGTGTTCAACTAATTGGGGATTCCCTGGATCATGTTATTAAAGGTAACAAGTGTTATTTATAGCTGAACCATTTCCATGAATTCAGTGCATGGTTTTATGGGCTGGAAATTGGTTTTGGTTCGCATAGTTTAAAGTGCGATATGCAATTATCTTCCTGAATGCCCAGTCCTGTCTTTCTTGACAGTAAGTGTTTCTGCCACATACTGTATTCATATGCGGGTGCTGTCTCGGACATTTTACTGAAACTCCTTGGATGCAAAAAAAAAACAAACCCAAATAATGATAATCTCGTTTTTTACAGAAACTATTTTGGGCCAAGCAGCCAATAATATAGTAAGGTTTTTGTTACTGTACCAATTTTACATTTTAAATTCACAAGGAGAAGGTATAAAATCATAGCCGTATGCACAAGTGAGAAATCTCCTTCATTGGCTCTGAACAGGTTTTTCCTTCCTTTTTTTTTTTTTAATTCCACAAACTACCCACTGTTTTGATGTCATTTCTGATAAATTTCTGCACTCAATATGCACACTGCGTTTTCTATGGCACGCACATCGATTTTTTTTTTTTTTTGCTTCCAGCCATTATCACATGTAGGCCTCCCCAGGAGGGTTGTCTTCATGGATCTACGTTAAGGCGTCCACTCGAGCGAGAAGCTCAAAAGAAGTTAAGATAACGTAATACGGATCAAGTCCAAATCCAACGGCTTGGAAAATCAAAGTTTTTAATTTCCAGGCGAGTTTCCAAACTTGTCTTCAGCTCAGTTGTGAATGTCTTACGCATAATAATATTATCTTCCTAGTTTCTAGTCCAAGATTTACAGTTTAGCACTACTCTCAACACAACCCCCTGCACAATAATCTCGAGTCTGTCTTTCCTCCTCCCATGTTCAGTGTTGTCTAGAAATCTAGTTTATCGAAAATCTTGGAGACTAAAATAAAATCAACGAAAAAACGAAGACAATCGTCCTGGTAACAAATAAAGGACGACAACTCATAATTCTGGAAATTCCCCAAAGCTTTGTACAAAAACAAATCAAGATGAGGAGAAAACCAAGCATTCACACACACTGGCGCGCGCACACACACACACACACGCACGCACACACATGTATGGACAAATGTATACACAAGAACAAGGCACGCACACAATACGGAATTAAAACAGACCCATCCACAGATTTGTCTGTCACAACCACGTCATGTGTTTTGGCCCGATTTAGCCCCGCGCGATTCATTGATTCTACAGTCAATAAAATTATTAGATTAATTATAACTGGCGCAATCAGTGGATAATGGACTAAGCCACCTCTGTCAAAACTATGCCCTCTTTTTCATGTACATTTCCTACTCCATATCTAGACACTGACTCCCCATTATTTTTTCTGATCTCCGACTGATGGTTTCTAAATGGCAATTTAAAAGAGAGAATAGAAAGAGTGGCAAATCGACAGTCGCATGGATGGACGGACGGACGGACGGATGGATGGATGGATGGATGAATGAATGAATGGATGGATGGATGGATGGATGAATGAATGAATGAATGAATGAATGGATGGATGGATGGATGGATGGATGGATGGATGGTTGGATGGATGGATGGATGGATGAATGTATGTATGGATGGATGGATGGATGGGTGGATGGACGGACGGAAGGACGGATGGATGGATGGATGGATGGATGGATGGATGGATGAATGGACGGACGGACAGATGGTTACACACGGAGCTGTAAAAACAAAAGTATGCCTGCACATTTCAGTTTAACCTGCTTACAGTAAAGCCACTACGCGAGCACCTTCGTCACAAAACAACCAGATGCCCAAGCCACCAAAATTAATTTATTACTATAATATATCATTTTCCGCTGGCAATAAGCAGAGCCCAATATTGCCTACCCTCACCTGACACTGTTGTAATAAAACAGGACATGTTTTCTAAGCATAGTGATCCTGTATCGTAATATATAGCGACGCTACAATCTATAGCCTTTCACCGTTGTACAGACGCGTGAAACAAAATTGCTTTCCTTCGTTGAGTAGGTAAGTACTTGATGACATCGATCTCTTCCTGGATCGTTGCCTCTATTGTCTTGTCACATGTCCTAAAATACGTGATGTATCTCACAATCTCTCTTGTAGAGAGGTTCTCGCAGAACTGCTCACTATGTTTTGTTGGGTGATAAGCGCCATGCTCAAGAGTGTGTAAGCTACAGTGTTTTAATTACTCCTTTCTAGATCATCGGTACGATATTTTACCGGCATGTTAAGCCTTTTGCGCCAAGCGTTCAATATTTGAAACACATCATCTCTTGTTTAAATCTCTAGTTTTGATAAAGCTTCTAATTTTTTTTCTAGAAGCAAGTAGAACAGCCCAGCATACGGCCGGGCCTAGAAAAACATGCTTTCATCGTCATCTTGATTTGTATTTTGTCTTCTACCATAATTTTACAGCTGCACCCGAAAGTGGCGCCAAACTACCAAAAGATAGCACCGGAGGAAGAAATGTTGTTTACAAAACACCGGACAGGAAAAACGACAACAGTTAAACTATAAAATCAAGCGGCCTTGGGAATGTAGGGTTCAACGTTGAAAATCCAGACTGTTTAGCATCATAATACGAATCTGTGACAATCATTTTCTTCCGTCCATCACAAACTAGCGTGTAAATCGCATTTTTAATAGGTTTTGTGGTTGTCTCGAAGTTCTTGGCTAGGTTTTGTGGTTTTCCAGACAACGCCTATTTTTACTAGGTTTTGTGGTTGTCTTGGAAAACCACATTTTTTTCTAGGTTTTGTGTTGTTTTCGGAGTTGTCGGCTAGGTTATGTATCTTGCGCTTTCTTAAACCCTTAATCCTAACACACAGGGGCAAATGTCAGTACCAAAGCATTTCCCTGATGTCAATGAAAGGAGGATTGGTATATAAAAGTTAGTCTCATGAGCTCTTGTTCAAGAGTTCAGACTGCATGAATTCAGAAGGAGAAGCTGACCGGAAAAAGGAAACCAGCAGAGAGATCTCATTGTGGCGGTGAGTCATCGTCACCCAGTACAGGTTTTACAGTCTGGACTCTGCTCTCAGGTCCTTCTTACGGACATGGCGTCACATACACAGCAGTGTCGTGGGGAAATCACGGTAGTTCTTCGGTAGGGTCAAGTAGTATACCTGAGCAATTATTTAGTCTTCACATGCAGACAAATATCACACGAAATACAGCATTATACTCCTTGAAAGATAACCCAACAATTATGCTACCTTGTTAAGGCATACCCAGACTGTGCTCAAGAGTTCGTTCTATGAATGCACGGTGAAATGTGTGCATTCTGAGCAGTATAACTGGTCGTTTTGATCGAGTATAAATTGTCTGAATCTTAATACCATACAATCAGTGTCATTTTTCTAGTACAAAAATGGTGGCAAAAATGTATGGCGCCAAACCCCGCATTACAAACAATAAAGAAAGTATACAATAAATTCTAGAAGAATTAGAAATGGCAAAATTGTATCAATTTTGAACAGATTTGAAAAATCATGAACAGAATGATCGAATATCACAGATTTTTTTTTTTTTAAATATATTTTGTCAGTGCCATCCATTTGCAGGTGTAAACATGAAAATTAGAAATTCTGTCCACATTTATCGATTGCAAACTGTATGGCATGTTACCATTAGGTCGAACGTATAGTGGTAGAAAGTAAGAATAATAGATAGATATGGTCTCAATAGCCCAGTTCGAGAACACTCGTTCAACAAAACCATTGGTAACCGTGTTATCCATGATTGTAGAACGGCAGTGGAGTGAAGTGAGGACCGGGGTGTGGCCAATTGAGGACAAGGCTAGGGAGGATGTCAGTGGGAAGACTTTGTCATCGGTTGAGGGAGGACAGGAGGTGACAGTTGGTAAATGAGAGATGGTGAGAGAGAAAGAGGGAGAGAGAGATAGAAAGAGAGAGAGAGAGAGCCCGAAAGAGAGAGATAATAAGGTAGGAGATTGAGAGAACTGGCTGGGCTAGATTGAAGGCACGGAATGGAGAGAAATTACTGAATGACAATGGAAGGCGAAAATGTCAGGGGATGAAAGAAGGAGAAAAAGGAAGAAGGATAATATAAGAGGACAGTATAGCATGGGAGGTGGGGGAGGCAGAGAGAGAGAGAGAGAGAGAGAGAGAGAGAGAGAGAGAGAGAGAGAGAGAGAGAGAGAGAGAGAGAGAGAGAGAGAGAGAGAAAGAGAGTGAAAGGATCTAAGATGAGCTGGTAAATGGGGGACATTTCGTGGGATAGAAACGGAAAAGTGGCCAGATGAACCGGGAAAAAGGGATGAAGAAAGGAAAAAAAAAAAGATATTGAGAGCGGGTGAGGAGAGAGTGTGTATCAAGTGTGTATGAAGAAAGAGGTAGGGAGGATGTCCGTGTTGTCTCTATTTATTTCCTTTTTTTTTTTTTCGTAGATACGGCACAAATAGCAAGTAAATATGGAGAGATAAACTGCCGAAATGGGGATTGAATGAAGGGAAGAGCATAACCGTGAAAAGGAGAGAAGGCTGAAGGAACGAACTGAAAAACACCACTACATTATGTGTTGGCCAGAGGTAAGAATTCCTGCAACTGATGACGCTAGTTCTGTCAAATGTCTTGTTTTGTTCGCCAGGTGGCATCAGACAGTACAACATTCACTTTACAAAGCACAAAGAGCTCAAAGATGAAGACATTACTGTCAGCCAAAAACTTTTTTCACGTTAGAGTTATGAGCATCTCTGATCCAACACTCAGTGGATGCATTTCGCACTGTTGCCTCCGTCTTGAATACAGAGAATGTTTACCAGACGTTATTTATCGCTTTAGCCTAATGGCACGTTGAGTCATGTGTGTGTGTGTTTAGGTCTTTATTTTAGGAGGTTCGCTGCTCTTAGCATTCACACCTCTTTTCTTTTCTTTTTTTATGATAGGGATTCCATTTTTAGAATTTTTCCCTGGCAGCGGCCTGCTCTTTTCGATTTCCAACTGCCAAGGTGTCTTCAGCGTGCACACGGACCCCCCGATTTGTTCGTCCTTATCCGAGAAGGCTAAGTGCTCGATCCTATCTACCATAGGATCGGGGACAGGAAAATGTGAGAAAAAATCCCCAACATGCCCGCACCTATCGGGATTCGAACCCGGTACCTTCGGCATGAGAGGCGAGGACCTTGCCTCTAGACCAACGCATCCCCATGTCTGTTTTTGCGTTTGTTTAGACCCAGTGCGCGAGGTCTCTCTTTCCCCAGCTGACTCGAGACAGTTTTGACGCGCCCTTACCAGTAAAAGAGACATTGTTCAGTCTCGCCTGTGCATGACTTCCCTTTTAACCCCATAGTTCACACCCCGCACTGAAATCCAGACAAAACTGACTTGACTCTGTGCGCAGTCACCCTTCAGATGCGGACCAAGATATTTCAATCTCCCTTTCCCGACAACCTACACGCCCACATGGTCATATTTTAGGCTATTCTATATCCAGAAATACACTATAATTGTCCTTCTAGGCATTTTCTGGGCCAGTGCAGAGATATGAGTAATAGAAGCTTAACAGACCATTCAATATTATTTACTTTTGACATGCATTTCACTCACATGCTGAGTGACTGAGTGAGTGAGTGAGTGAATGGTTAGGTTTTGAAATGTGTGAATGAGTGAGTCGGTAAGCTACCAGTGTGTGGTAGATGAGGCAGTGAGTGAGTGAGTGAATGGTTAGGTTTTGAAATGTGTGAATGAGTGAGTCGGTAAGCTACCAGTGTGTGGTAGATGAGGCAGTGAGTGAGTGGGTGAATGGTTAGGATAGCAAAGTATGATAGGTGAGCGAGTCAGTGTTTGAGTGATTGAGTGAGTGAGTGAGATCGCAGTGTATGATAGATAAGTGAATGATTAGGTATATATATATCTACTTTACTGTGCGTCACTATGTACCCCCCCCCCGCCCCCCATTTTTTCCATATCTTTCCATCTCCCCAAAAAGCTCTATCGGCGAGAAGAACTTAAAATCGGAGCTATAATTAGATTCTTGCACATCCGCTGCGTGTTCTTGGCAATGTATCATTTGGGTCCAATCTTGGCCTGCCTCTGGCACGAATTGAAAGCAAATGGAAAAAAACGTCAGCTGGCGTTGGGGGAAGGGAGGAGGAGGGCAGGCGTGCAATCTGACAGTTCACAAAACTGGGACAGCCAAGGCCTTACAGTACAGTAAGTGTGGTTAAGCCGGGGCAAGATATAAAATATCATCCCACATTCTGTAAGAACGTGGGAAAGGATGCATCTTAATCACGGATATAGCTGTGATTTTATGTTAATGTTATATTTATGACAAGCTAAACAGTTCAGCGTATAAAAAGAGTATGTTTTCCTTGGCATATTGATTTGCATTACATCATCCACCGTGAAATTTTAGTGCTAAACCAAAATGTGTCGCCAAACTACCAAAAGATGACACCGTTGGGTGAAACATGGGCAGGAAAACCTGAGAATGCTAGATTACAAAATGCCGAACGGAAATGGACAAGTTCAATTTTGAAATTTTCTCTCATAGTAATACATGTATGAATAATATATTAATTATAAGATAAGATAAGATATATGATAAGATAATCACTTTTTTATCCCACGAGGGGAATTCATTTTCACAGAGACTTTAAGAGCACATACACATCTAACGCACCAATACATGCATAATGATATAACAACGCAAT
The DNA here is from genome assembly GCA_963931925.1 of Onchidella celtica. Lineage (NCBI taxonomy): Eukaryota > Metazoa > Mollusca > Gastropoda > Systellommatophora > Onchidiidae > Onchidella > Onchidella celtica. Next base: position 42,645,086 of record OZ007578.1, read on the forward strand.
AACAGGCTTATTACATAAAGTGGCATGGCATGGACTTTTGGCAAAATATGACACACATCTAGCTACACTGTTTTGTTGGGGCTTATTGTGAAAGGCAAAAACAATCAAATCTATCTTTCTCTCTTTTCTTTGATGTGTATTATTTTGTTGCTCCTGGATAATCTACATTTGATGAAAAATGGGACAGTCACTATAATTTAAGATGGTTATAAATTTCTTGACATAAGCATTTCAATACACATTCGCCTACAGTTTTATTCTTCTATCGGAAATTACATTTTCTGGAAGACATGTAGATAAAAACTGCATGTTTGTAGGTTTTGGGGTATTTGGGAGCTCCCCGGGAATATCTTCCAACTCCTCCAAGTTACGCAGATAATATTTTCATTTCAATAAATGCGTCCAATACAGATCCACACCTCGAAGTCCCCACTGCCCGTGTCAATACAAGTTGCCAGCTCACATGCTCCACGTTCATATATCACGCCAGATATACAGTTAAAAGGTAGCAAAAAGTATAGCAAAGATAAAAGTCCGGTGTCAGCAACAAACAGAAAGAAAATGATACAATGAATCTTGAATGAAAAATAACTTGCAAAATGAAAATAAAAACACATTAAGCTGGTTATCGGCCTCACATAACCTTCATCAGGCCTAAAACAAATTAAAAAATAAAAACAATTTAAACTTTTTTAGCTTTTGGGCTACATTTCATGCCAAGCCCTACTGCAGCTCTTTGGCTTTTCCTGGTTCAACTTTTTCTAATTTGTCCATCACGCAAGATAACAATGCCAACATAAAAATAGGAAATATTCCAATTCCAAATTGAACAAAATCAGCCTTTTTTCCCCCTCTCTGAGCAAGAAAGGACATCCAAATATATTATTTTAAAGAATTTTTAGTTTGTTTTATTTTTATCGCATTGTTATTTTATTCTATTTCTTGTTTTACTCATGAAAAAACAAAGAGGATTAATCAGGAAGAGAATGCGGAGTTCCGGCCCGTATTTCCCTCCGAGGAAGCGGAAGAATTTCATCTTGTACGGGCATTTGTCGAGGCAGAAATCAGAACACTGAATAATACATTTTGGAAAGTCTGTCAGAGGAAAACAACCAGACCAGATGGGGAAGTCTGAATAAGAAAAGTAGAGAAAAAGACATTGCGGGATAATGTTTATTTGTGGATTGTTTGCAATGAAGTTTTAGTCGCAAACATTCCAAGAAACAGCAGCACTCCCAGGGAATTTTCTTTGCTGAAGAGAGACCACCAAAGTAACATGTAGCTCATCGCTAGGGCGGCGGTTTAAGTCTTTCTTGTAAAGCAAATGAGAGTTCTATCCATCCAGCTGCCTACCTATCTGTTTGCCTCCCCGCCTACCTACCTGTCCGCCTACCTATCGACCTACCTCCCTACCGACCTTTCTATCTATCTATCTATCTATCCATCATCTATCTATCTATCTATCTATCTATATCTATTTACCTACTTATCTGCCTTTCAGTCTACATGTCTATCTATCTGTCTGTCTAACCATCTGTCTGAAACCTTGCTCGCTTTCATGCCAATCTATGTTTTTCCTCTGTGTCTGTCTATGGTCACACTAATTAATAACCGCAGCTGAAAGGAAATTATTTCTTTCTAACTTTATTACATGCCACTTAAGACTCTGTTTCCACACCAGCTCCCCCTCTTGTACTTTCTAGAAACTTCCTGGTCCCCTGGTTATTCCAAGCTCTACAGTTTGGGTAGATGACAGACTTGAAGCTCATTAAATTAGTCCAAGTCGGCCAGAGTCTATAGCCCCCGCCATCGGGTGCTCATTGCCGGCCCGGCGCCGTAGACACGCGAGTGTTCTTACTGAGAATGGATTGGTATTGCTCAATGACTGTCATAACCATCCTTAATCATTCCTTAGTGGGCTGGGGACAGCTGGAAGAGGGAGAAGGGGAGCGGGAGAGGGTGCAGGGAGGTGTGGAGTGGAAGGAACAGTGCGAGACAGTGTTGTCCACTGGAAGGGAAATGAAGATCGAAGGTCAAGATTCAAAACTCTAAACTCTCTAAAGGAAATATTCTGAATTTTAAACTTCGGCTGAGGGTCTCGAGAACAATTACAACTTACGGTCATTACCAGCGTGAAATCACTTAAAGTATGATAACAGACCAAGAGTGAAAATTATACTATTCTATTCAGTTTCTACGAGCAGCATCTCAACGCACGTCAACACAAAAAGAGGAATCATTACAAAATTGTTTCAAACTGTGTACGGCAAGCTTAATCGAGACTCAAAAAGCTTGTAAACCCAACAGAAAAGTAATTCGCCGTTCATTCAGCTATCGGTATAATTATTTTAGACTGTAACGTGTGAAGTTTTTTTGATCGTTCATTGCTACTACATGTAGTTGGCCCGCGGACTCGGGGAATACAGACATGTGATTTTTAAGTTGGGTCGCTATCGCCAGTGCGTAAGTTGAGGCGCAGAACGAAATTTGCTGTCACACTTTTCAATTCTATTGGATGAAAATGCGTCTTTTTTTTTTTCCCCTCGGCTCAGAATGTACGATTCCTTTCTTCTGTCCAAATAAGTTGTGGCTCAAAATCAACAAAGGTATTTAAAATACAGCGAATTTCTTTTCAAATAACATGCCCACGTACACCTTTACGTCTTACTATGCGTAATATGACATTTTGTAGAACTTGAGGCTCAGAGGTTAAAAAGCCTTTCACTGGAGGCCTTACTTCCTTTATAATGTGATATTGCGGTGCATATTCGGAAAAATTCCTGTTTGGTTACCGAAAGCATCATTCATAGCCTATAAAACATGAGCCTTTTATGGGAAAGGATGTAAGGGTCCAGTAATTGGTAATACAGATATCGTTTCATTTTAACTTCTCTGAAAAGTACTATTTTTCTACCTCATGAATGGGGCATAGTCATGCATGTAGTAATCTGAAAAAGATACATTTAGTTTTATAATTGCGAATGCTCTACGCTAAATATTAACCGGTTTTGTCCAAAAAAAAATACGGTTTTCTTGTATTGTTTCAAAACAATGAAGAACTATCAGGGACATAAGGAAAGGGGCAAGCAATACAATTAAACTATAGTTGCATTCCGTCATACAGTCCACCCCAGGCCAGTACAGATCCTAAATGTGGGTGGATTTGACATAATGGGGCTAAGGGTGTAAATTGTATAACCTCTTTAAAATATCAAAATAAAATATTGTTATAAGATGATTTCAAGCAATCTATTTCAACCGAATGCAGATAAATGGCTAATCTTTTATTTAAATTTCCGTAGACATTTTTGCCCCTTTCGAGGACTTTTCTGTGGAATTTTGTCTTTCACCTTAGGTCCGATTTCGCCAGATCACTCACCTCCTGTTCATACCAAATTTTAGCAAAATTCGTTCCGTAGTTTTTGAGTTTATTATTTACAAAAGAATTTTCTTGTATTCTTATACAATAGACGCATATCTGATCCTGTCCATAATGTATCACATAAATGCGTTCTGGTGGTGCTGACATTCCATTTGGTTTTACTGTTGTAAATCGCGGTGAACGGAAGTCATTCAAGGGAATGGGGAAGCTCTACAAACGAAAATTGTGAAACTCAATGCCAGTCGCATGCCATTACAAATTGCTCTACCATGCAACTAAAGATTACATTGAGGGTTCTTGCACCGCTTTGGGATTGTTTTTTCCGGGGCTTTTTCATGGCTAATATTCCAAGGCAACTTCAGCCCAAGAAACAAAAGAAAAATACTTTGTTCTTCTTCAAATTATTTGCACTTTCTTTTAAACCCGAGTAGAATTCCACGGCTATTCCGGGTTAATCCACGATTTCTCGGGCTTTCCGTGGCTTTTCCTCAAATATTTAAATTTCAAGGCTTTTCCGGGCATGTGCAAAATAGTTAATACAAAGAGTTTCGGTTAATCTGGGGAACTGCAATAGAGAGAAATGGTAACAGATCTTTATCAAATGTCTCCTTCTAGTAGTTGAGTACAAAACTACAGGAAATATGCAGAAGAAGAATTATGTCCTTGTTCATACAACTTTTTTCAAACTATCTTACTTTTGTAACTCACATTCAGGAAACTATCCCCGAGCAGCCGAAAACCGAAAGTTGAAAACCCTTACTCCTCACGTGAAATTCATGTTAGACATTGTGACTTCAATTCTGACAACTGCAAACTCCAAATAAACATTATAAAAAAAAACAAAACTAGCCAATAAGTTACAGTATTTCCGTATAATTATAATAAAACAAATTAGTCTGCAACATTAAACGTCTCGGATTAAACATTAACTTGTCGGATTGATGACTGGAAGTTAGATAAAAATCCGGAGAAAGAGTGAGAGAGTGAAAGAATTATGACTGTCACAGACATTTCAAATACTTTTTAGAATAGTTTTGTTGCTATTTGTTTAATATGCCACCTGTGAATCAGGAGAGTAAATACATACGAGTAATTTATAAACCCTTTCAAAAAATTTAAAATAAACTAAAAACAAACAGTAAAAATGATTGTGTCAATGAAAGAAATGGAGAGAAAAACAGGAAGACCATCTGAGAGCAGACAACGATGAAATGAACACGGGATTTAGATAACCAAATTTTTTTAATGATTTAGGCCAGCAGCGCACTGAACAGAGTCTTCTGGTTTACCTCAGCTTTAGCGTGGGGTGTGGACTATTCAGTTGATGGCCACTTGGCGCACTAGCCAGACTGAAAAGAAAAAGTCTTTCTCCCATTTGCTGACTCAATAGAAGGTCAAGTCGGAATCAAAACTGACGCACAGCAGACCTGACCCAGTGTTCCGCTGACCTCTTAACACACAAAATAATAATCTAAAAAAAGAAATTAAATTTATTTCTTTAAAGTCTGATTTTAGCTCCAGAAATGCCTGACAGCGGCAATATCATTGGTGTAATTCACAATACTACAACTGACAATTTCTTTAAAAAGTTATACCATGAACTTCAAAATCTGTAAAAATCGGTATAAATCATCACTTCAGTAAACTTCAAATACTGGAGAAAAATCTGGACAAGCGGATGGAAATGTTTCCACACACACACACACACACACACACACACACACAAATAAGGGTTTTCTTTCGTTTCGTTTCTTCTGTACAAATTCCCAAACAAAGAACGGCAGATTGTACCTTACACCAATGGCATTTTCTCCTCATAAAGTAAAATAAAAAGTTGACTCACATGATGTTTCCTGGAGAAATTCTTGACTAAATAGTGGCAAAAGTCAATAGAACAGTGGCGAGTGATGTCAGAAAAGAAAACTAACCAAGCAGAATGTAAAAATTCTCAAAGTGAGCAGTAGTTGTAGCTGTAGCCAGTCAGTGAGTGAGTGAGTGACTGTCGCTGATGTCGACACAGGTGCTGGCTGGTCACGATAATAAGGACATCAGCGTGGCCAAAGAGCAGTATGTGATGGTGATAACGAGTGCGATGCTAATGAGATCGATAGGGACAGCTAGCGCCGGCGAGGAGAGGAGACAAGAAGAGGAGGAGGCAGGAGAAGGTTTTGTGGTGGCAGCGGTAGTGGTGGTGGTGGTGGTGGTAGTGGCAGTCTGGTGACATGGGGCCCCAGCGTCTTTCACTCGCAGCTTTCTGTGGTGGTTGGGACAACTCCGATCTAGACTGCTCACCAGAGAATATGGGTGAGAGGGGGAGGATAGGCGGACTAAAGAAAGAGGAAGAAGGACAAAAGGAGAGAGACAGTGCTGGTTAGTGAGAGGGGAGGGAGAGGGGAGAGAGGCAGGATTATAGTGAGAGAGAAGAGAGAAAGGGGGATAGAGAGAGTGACAGGGACAGGGGATAGAGAGACAGTGAGAGAGAGGGAGAGAGAGACTGAAAAGAAAGAAGAGAGAATAATGGTGTGTATGTAGATCCGTAAGTATATGACTAGATGTCTCGACTCTGTACTGCTGACAGTCACAAGCAGATTAGAGGGGGGGGGGGTGTTGATGGGAGAGACGGGCCGGGGGTGGAGGGGGGAGGAGAGACTGAGAGATGTGAGAGAAACAGGTCGCCAGAGATAAAAGAAATATAGAAGGAAGAACATAGAACGGAGAGAGGGAGCGAGAGAGAGAGAGAGAGAAAGATGGCCGATGTAGATCCATGTGTATATAATATACATAATTATAAAACATGTGCCTCTAGCAAAAATCAGAAAATGAGATCCCCGAACATGAGTGCAAATTGAAGAATGATTGAGAAAAATGCACCCGCGCGCAAGATACGGAAAAACGCTGAGGGTAGAGGGAGAGAGAACAGAAAATAAAAACATATATAAAGAGAGATAAGACAGCATAAATGAATGAACGCCGGAACAGAGGACGAGAGAAATTTTAGAAAGGAGATCGAGAATGACAGAATGAAGGAGGTGTAGGAAAGGGAACAAAATCTCAGACAGAGGGGATAAGAAAATGGTGGAGGGAGACAAACGATAAATAAAATTAAAAAGAAGATTGAAGCAAGTGCTAGATACACAGGAGGGGGGGGGGGAGAGAGTGAGTGAGCGGTAAAGACAGAGGGAGAGAAAGGGAGAGTGGTGGGGGGGGGGAGAGATGGAAGAGGGCCGGAGAGCGGGAGAAAGAAAGATGGGACAAGAGAGACATACTGAGAGAGAGGAGAGAAACGGAGAGAGAGAGAGAGAGAGAGAGAGAGACAGAGAGAGAGAGAGAGAGAGGGGTTCTCTGTGCTAAAGAATGTGACACAAGTGAACCTTCTGAAGCAAGACGTTTGACCACACCCTTTCATTTGGAAAGGCATCAATGGGGACGGTTGACCCTATCGGTTTTTCTTATCCCTATGGGTTACAGTTATGGCAAGGGTTTGAGCAGGGTTATCCAGCATGATCCCTGGAATTACCTTTTTTTGGAGGTGGGGCGCTTTGGTAAGGATAGTTGCCCGTACTAAAGTAAAAAAAAAAAAAAAAAATGGCAAAAAAGAAAAAGTATATGTAGCAAAGCCCCGCATATGACATAATATCTAAACGACGGAGTAAAACGCAACGCAAAGGGGCAAACAAAAATAAAAAAATCCGATATATTGGTTAAAACCTTTGTCAACAAAAAACACAAGAAAACAACAACGAAATACCAGGACAGGGAAGAAAGGGAAATGGAACAGGTAAAGCAATCAATAAAAAAAACAAAAACCTGTAGAATATAAAATATTTATAGAGTATGAAATCATACAACTGGCAGCAAAAAAAAAACTCGCCCTCTGATTTATTTTTCTAGAAACGTTTCAAATTCTACTTTTTTTTTTTTTCGATTTCTTTACCTGTTCAACTTCCTTTTTTTTTTCTGGTTGGTTTGTTGTTGTGTTTTCCTTGACAAAGGTTTTAACCAAAATATCAGTATTTTTTTTTTTCTCCCTTTTTCTTTGTGTTTTACTGTATTAGTTGGGTATTATTTCCTCCGCGAGGCTTTGATACAAACAACTTTTTCTTGTCGCCATATTTTGACTTTGCTTTAACCCTTGCTGCGACCCCATAGTTTTTCTATGGTTTTTACAACATTTCGTCAATACATCGTAGTGTGGCTTTTTGCAAGCTCCAACCTCGTCTATACAACTCAAACCCGACACCTGAAACAAATATCCCTACCGAAGATTTTCCCATTATAAAACTAAATGCACTTTATGACCAAAGATTCCTCAAAGATTGCTCATTGCATAACTGTCGAGCTCACTTTACTTAATATGTCATGTAGAACAGCAACCGTAATTTTTAACCATGAATGGAAAACCAAAGCTGTGATTTTAGATAAGATAAGATAAGAATTACTTATTATCCCATGAGGGAAATTCTCTTTCACAGAACGTTTAAGAGCGCATACAATGGCACACACATCTAGCGCACCGTGACATATATATTATAACTCGATAATAGGCTTATTACATGAACTAACATGGCATGGAACATTAGGAAAATATGGCACACATCTAGCTATAATGCATTGTTGAGGCGAACTACGGAGGGCGGAAACGATCTTTACGTACCAGTGTTGGAAAACAATGGCTTGAACTTTTCATATCGTTGGAAAAACAATAACTGTGAGACCTTAAATGGTTCACCAATGGTTCGTGTTCCACTCCACCTATCGGAGTTTGGCAACAGCAAGCTATTTATTGAAATGTTTGGTAGACCGACCTTCCTGCCAGGTTTCCGGAACGCTAAGTTCCGGTCACAAGGCGGTCTCTGTATTGGTATAGGAAATGGGAAAGGGGAAACAATAAGAGGCGCTACGTATTTTCCAGAAGAAAAAAAAACTGTCAAAAAAAAACTGTCAGTTGAGGATGAGACAGAGACAGAAAGGGAAGGACAGAGAGAGAGAAAGCGAACAGACAGACAGAGAGAGAGGAAGAGGAGGAGATACAGGGAGGTGGAGGGAGGGAGTGGCAAGTAGAGAAGGGGAGGGGAAGAGGGAGGTAAGAGAGAGGGGGAAGGCCGGATGGAAAGGGAGGAAGACAGAAGGCTAGAGAATGGTGAAGGAGGGGAAAGAGAGTGAGAGAAGACAAAAAGTAGCTGACAAAGTAACGACATATTCATTCTATACAGTAATGATTGGAAAAATTACATAAAAATGAAAAGTAATGATAACATTGCATGTTTATGAATGACATTGTAAGTTTGTGAATGACAATGCCAGTTTATGAATGACACTTTAAGTTTGTGAATGACACTGTCAGTTTATGAATGACACTGTAAGTTTATGAATGACAATGTCAGTTTATGAATGACAATATAAGTTTATGAATGACATTGTAAATTTATGAATGATGACAATGTAAGTTTATGAATGACATTGTAAGTTTATGAATGATGACAATGTAAGTTTATGAACGATGATAATGTAAGATTATGAAAGACAATGTAAAAAAAACAACAATATATTACAAATTTGTGAATGACAATATAAGTTTATGAATGATAACAATGTAACTTTATGAATGCTTACAATGTAAGTTTATGAATGACATTGTAAGTTTATGAATGATGACAATGTAAGTTTGTGAATGACATTGTAAGTTTGTGAATGACATTGTAAGTTTATGAATGATGATAATGTAAGATTATGAATGACAATGTAAAAAAAACAATATATTACAAATTTGTGAATAACAATATAAGTTTATGAATGATAACAATGTAAGTTTATGAATGATAACATTGTAAGATGATGAATGACAATGTAAAAAAAACAAAACAATATATTACAAATTTGTGAATGACAATATAAGTTTACGAATGATAACAATGTAACTTTATGAATGATTACAATGTAAGTTTATGAATGACATTGCAAATTTATGAATGATGGTAATATAAGTTTATCAATGATGATAATGTAAGATTATGAATGACAATGTAAAAAAAAAAAAACAATATATTACAAATTTGTGAATGACAATATAAGTTTATGAATGACAACAATATAAGTTTATGAATGATAACATTGTAAGATGATGAATGGCAATGTAAAAAAAAAAAATTAAAAAAAACAATGTAAGTTTGTGAATGGCAATGTAAGTTTACGAATGATGACAATTTCAATTTATGAATAATAGCAATGTAATAATAGTTCGTCCATCAGGTATGATGATGACCTTAACAACACCAGAGGAATAAAGAACAGAAATTGTTGAGAATTTCAACACATGGACAATAAAGAGAACTAAAGGACACAGAGGACAGAACGGAAAGACTGTTCTTTCATGACTTATGGCTTCTCATGTGACTGATAAGTCCTATTTTTGCCCTGCAGACCCTTCCGCATAAATGACAAGAGTGCTCCGTTGGTTCAGTACCACTGGGCCTTTTCTTGCGCCGTTCTCTTTTTTTGATAGCCTGCTGGACTCTGTCAGCTTCCCATGCTTTGCTGCCTCTGGTAAGGGCCGCCCTCCAATTTGCACGATCAAGCGAGAGCTTTTCCCACTCACTCACATCAATGGCAAAGGCCTTCAGTGATTGCTTGAGAGTGTCTTTGTAACGTCTCTTTGGGGCCCCAACATTCCTCGTTCCATTGGAGAGCTCAAAGAAGAAGATTTGCTTAGGGAGTCTGGAGTCGGGCATTCTGACAACATGTCCTGCCCAACGTAGCTGAATTTTTTTCAGGTGGCAGAAGATGCTCAATTCCTTGGCACGATTGAGGACCTCAGTGTCTGGAATTTTATCCTGCCATTTGATCCTTTGGATCTTTCTAAGGCAGGCCAGATGAAAGTGATTTAGCTTTCTGGCATGCGATTGGTACACTGTCCAGGTTTCAGCCCCATAGAGTAGGGTGGGAAGGACCACAGCATTGTACACTTTCAGCTTAGTGTCTGTGCGAATGCCGGCAACATCCCATACTCTCTTTCGAAGCCTGCCAAATGCAGAGCTGGCTTTGCTGATTCTTGAGAGAATTTCAGTATCAACACGAGCCGCGGAAGACAGTGTACTGCCAAGATAGGTGAAGTTCTCCGACACCTTCAGAAGATGTAAGATTATGCAATGTAATGTAAGATTATGAATAATGACAATGTAAGTTTATGAATGATGTTCACGGATTTTGAACGGTATCCGCGGTGTTTTATTTGGAAAGTATTCAACAACCTGGGCAGCCCCCAGGCAGTTGGGTGTTGTTCCGCCACGTCAGCCTGCTTCATAAGATGGTTGGAGCTAGACCAAAAGTCGAAAAGCTGACGTAAAGTGTGCACCTGGCAAAAACAGAAAAATACTAAAACTTGGTACCTGGAACGTCAGAACAATGCGCCCAGGCTTGCAACAGCAAGATCTCACTGATATTGACTCCATCAGGAAATCCCAAATTATTGATCGAGAACTTCAGCTACTAAACATCGACATCGCTGCCCTTCAAGAAACTCGACTTCCCGACTCCGGGTCAGTCAAAGAAGAAAACTACACCTTCTTCTGGCAGGGCCTTAGCAGCGAACAGCCGAGAATCCACGGCGTGGGCTTCGCCATAAAAAACTCCCTTATCAACTCGATCGCAACTCCAATTGGAGTGTCAGAACGCATCATGACACTCAGACTGAACACCCGGTCTGGTTTTACCAACATTATCTGTGTCTATGCCCCAACACTTACCTCCTCTGACGAAACCAAAGACATTTTCTACGAGGCATTGCAGAGGACTCTCCACAACATCCCTCTCACCGAAGGCCTGCTAATTCTGGGTGACTTTAACGCTCGAGTGGGAGCAGATCACTCCGCATGGCCAAAGTGCATTGGGCACTTCGGCATTGGCAACAGCAACGAAAACGGGCAGCGCCTTCTGTAGCTATGCTCCGTAAACTCATTATGTGTTACAAACACGTACTTTGACCTTAAGAGATGCCAAAGAACATCATGGCGCCATCCCAGGTCTGGCCATTGGCATCAATTAGATCTTATTCTCTCAAGGAGGAAGAGTTTGGGCTGTATAAAAATAACTCGTTCCCTCCACAGTGCTGACTGTGACACCGACCATGCACTGGTAGTCAGCAAAATCAAAATTTCGGCCAAGAAAATATACAGATCAAAAGCCCCTTCAATCCCTAAGATCAATGTAACAGCAATCAGAGATGAATCAAATAGAAAGTCATTTGAAAAGTTATTTGCTGAAAGCATGGATAATGTCACCCAATGTGACTCGGTAGATGAAACATGGAACACTCTCAGTTCAAAAATTCATGACTGTGCCATCAAGTCTTTTGGACAGCATAAAGTTTCAAACAACGACTGGGTAGCCCAGAACAGCGAAATTCTTCTACCTCTCATTGAGCAAAAGAAATCTCCTTTCAATGAGTATAACAAAAATTGCAATCAGAGTACAAAAACTTGTTTGAAAAATGCAAAAGCTAAACTTCAGCTGGAGGTAAGACGTTGCGCCAACAAATACTGGACAGACTTGTGTAACAGCATACAAGAGGCAAATGAAAAGGGAGATATGAAAACCGCCTTTAGTCAGATGAAAGTAGCTCTTGGGCCAATCATCACCAAAAGCGCCCCACTTAAGTCTGTAAATGGTGAACCCATCACAGATAAAAATGAACAACTGAATAGGTGGGCAGAGCATTACTCTCTGTTGTATTCGACTGAGAAAAATATACCACCAGATTTTGAGGAACACCTCCAAAAACTGCCAATAATGGCCGAACTTGACGCTGAACCTTCCTTAGTCGAGCTTTCCAATGCAATCGACCACCTGTCTGCTGGAAAAGCCACAGGAAGTGACAACATTCCTGCAGAGGTATTAAAAGACCTAAAAGGCCCACTATTACCACACCTGTATAATCTGTTACTGCAGTGTTGGAAAGAAGGCGTGATACCACATGATATGAGAGACGCCAAAATTGTCACACTTTACAAGAACAAAGGAGACAAAGGCGACTGCAACAACTATCGAGGCATATCCCTCCTCAGCATTACTGGAAAGGCTTTTGCTCGCGTCATCCTCTGCCGCCTTCAACAACTGGCGGAAAAAGTCTTACCAGAAACACAATGTGGCTTTCGACGCAAACGATCAACTATTGACATGATATTTGCACTTCGGCAAATCCAAGAAAAATGTAAAGAACAAACCAGGCCGCTTATAACATGCTTTGTGGACCTAACAAAGGCTTTCGACACCGTAAGCCGATCTGGCCTGTATGCAGTCCTTAAATCCATAGGCTGTCCACCAACATTGCTAAAACTTATTGCATCCTTCCACACTGACATGAGGGCATGTGTCAACTTTGAGGGCTGCACATCCAATTCATTTGCTGTAAACAGCGGTGTGAAGCAGGGATGTGTTCTTGCTCCTACCTTATTTGGTATATATTTTGCAGCCCTACTCAAGAATGCCTTTGGTCAATGTTCAGGTGGAGTACTTATTAACACCAGAGTGGACGGCTCCATTTTTAATGTTGCCAGACTAAAAGCAAAATCTCGTACAGAGCATATTATGTTACAAGAGCTCCTCTTCGCAGATGATGCTGCAATCGTGGCCCACGATGAAACCACGCTCCAGGCTCTCATCAATAGCCTTGCCAAAGCCTGTGACAAATTCATGCTAAAGATCAGTGTCTCAAAAACTGTAGTTTTGACACAAGGCTTGAGAAACCCCAACCCAATCATGCTGAATGGCTCTCCTCTGGAGCAAGTGGGAAAATTCTGCTACCTAGGCTCAACCATCAGTGGTAGCACAGACATAACAACTGAAATAAATGCCAGAATAGGAAAGGCGGCCACAGCTTTTGGCAAACTCTCAAAAAGGGTGTGGAACAATAGCAAGCTGACCATCAAAACAAAGGTACTCGTGTACCAAACTTGCGTCCTAAGCACCCTGCTGTATGGCTCAGAGACATGGACCACCTACCCCAAACATGAAAGATCCCTCAACTCCTTCCACCTGCGCTGCCTACGCAAAATTCTCAAGATCAAGTGGCAAGACAGGATCTCAAATATCGAAGTTCTGAGCCGAGCCAACATTCCATCAACTCAGGCTCTCCTAGGCAAAAAAAGACTGCGGTGGCTTGGACATCTCCACCGTATGGAAAATGATCGCATCCCCAGACAAATTCTCTACGGGGAACTTGCTACTGGCAACCGACCCAGAGGTAGGCCACATCTGCGATTCAAAGACACTTGCAAGGTCACGATGAAAGCATTCAACATCGACCCCAATGAATGGGAGAACCTTGCAAGTGATCGAAGCAGATGGAGACAAAAATTGCGCAGTGGCACGCTCGCAATAGACTTCAAGGCAAAAGAAACATACCTGACAAAACGACAGAGGCGGAATGAAAACACTCGCCAAAGTGAACCCAAAAGACTGACCTGCAATCACTGCCATCGCACTCTCGGGTCAAACATTGGTAGAATAAGCCACGAGAGAAGCTGTCAGTCAAAATGAAAGTGAATATTCTAGCTGCTAAGACCGTCTGTAAAGACGCTAAAGGCCATATATATATATTCAACAATGATTTTCGTGACACCATCTTTCTGTGTAGCTTTCAATAAATATGCGTATGCCGCTGTGCGGAAAGTTTAATGTACAATACAGAGACAAAAAGAGTAAAAACAAAGGCCAAAAACTCGAGAAATCAGATTGGACAAAAACTGTGTCATTACGACAAATTGTTTTTTAGGGCCAGGTGCAAATTTTCGAAAAGGTTAAAAAAATTACTCCCAAACAAACTATACTTATAGCAACTGCCGAGCATTGCATGACGGCCCACATCTAATGTTGGTGACGTACTTGAAACATACCTGCAGGGTATTCTTCCTAGCGGCATTCGGTTAGGACATGCAGAATAACTCTAACTCTCAATCTTCTTTTTACCAAAGATTTCGATCACCGGTGATCGACGCTTGTATCCCTCATTATTTTAATGAAAAACTGTTCAAAACTGCTTGAAAATCGTTTGTTTTGAAAGGCGAAACTGGTTTTTAACGAAAACAGGTGAAAAAAGTATAAAACGAAGCCTTTTAAGTGAATAGAAAGAAAGAGAAATAAGACGATCGCGTCTCTTCGGTTCCGCCGCCATCTTGGATTTTATCTACTGCTGAGTTACCATCACTGTCAACAAAGCGCAATAAAATGGCTTCAAACAATCTTTCCGATGAAGAAATTGAATATGAGTCAAGCGAGGATGAAGTCTGGGATGAAGAAGACGTCTCAGATTCCAGCTCTGATGAGAATGAAGCCCCATCAACCGGCCGGAACATACGAGAACGAAGGTGAAGGTTTTTTCTTCTTTAGCCTATGTAATCATAACACAAACATTTTGGATCTAGATCTAATTACAGGTATCACAGGTAATTATATTTATTGTAGTTGGCTCCTTCAATCATTGCTGAGCAGCAGTCAGTCAGGGTTTAGGCTTTGATCTGCTTTTTTATTTGTTCAGGCTGATTACAACTTTCCACGTACTGCACCTAGTAACCAAGGCCTATGTTTTGTTTACTGTGGTTACCAGCTCTTGTCAGTGGCTTCTTGTATCTACTATTATGATCTTCTAGAGCTAGATTTCAACATAATTTTAGGTGTATTGTATTATATTGCTACACATTATTTCTATTAATTTTTTATTATTAGGTTTGGGTATAAATGATTCTTGTAACACATTTTTGTTTCTTTTTCTATTCCTCATATATAGCTTTGGAGACTATGACAACTGGTCTAGGACGTCCGTCCTAAACTTTAACCCTGAACGACCACCCGGAGCCCACTTCCCCGATTCCATGACAACAGGGTCCAGAAGAAAGTACCTGACACCATTCACTATTTTCCAGCTGTTTTTTTCATCATGTGTTGTGCAGCAATTATGTTCATGGACAAATGAGAACGCCAGGGAGGTGGGACCGACAAAAGTCAGCATGTACAAAGGCTGGGTTCCTCTAGAAGAAGAAGAGTTTTATCGTTTTATTGGACTGCTTATGTACATGGGAATGATTCAAGTACCAGGAGTAGAAATGTATTGGAGTAAAAAGAGTCTATTCAATGGCCTTTGGGCGCGATCATTTATGACAAGATTTCGATTTCAACAAATTATGTGTTTTTTGAAAGTATCCGACAGAAAAACTGAGAAACAAGGAGACAAGTTATGTAAAGTTCGTTTTTTGTTTGATATTATGAGGAGAAAATGCATGAATCTTTATCAGCCAGGTTTGAATATTTCTGTTGATGAGAGGATGGTAAAAAATAAAGGAAGGTTTTCATTTGGGCAATATATATACGTGACAAGCCTACTAAGTGGGGCATGAAGCATTGGGTTTTAGCAGATTCTTTGTCTGGTTACACTTACAATTTTGAGGTTTATTTGGGAAAGACAGGGTCTGGGAAAGTTAGTGGAAATGGTTTAGCCTATGAAGTTGTTATGGATCTCTTGAAATTTCTTTTAGCTCGTGGCAATAAGGGTTACCGTCTTTTTGTTGATAATTTTTATTCAAGCATTCATTTGTTTCTTGATCTGTTGAAGAAAGGGATTTTAGCTTGTGGTACTATTATTTCCAATAGGAGGGGATTTCCAGCAGAATTGAAAAATGTGAAACAGTGGGAGAAACAGAATGAGAGAGGGGCAATGAGATGGTGTAGACAAGGGAATATTTTAGCACTTCAGTGGAAGGACAATAAAACTGTGTCTGTGATTTCTACCATGCATGGGGCAAATGAATTTTGTATGGCTAATAGGAGAACTAAAACAAATGAAGCTTTTCAAACTTTGGAACTTAGACAACCTAAAGTCATAACAGATTATAATATGCATATGGGTGGAGTTGATAAAAGTGACCAATTACTAACCAAATACAACATGTTACGTAAGACAAATAAATATTGGAAGACATTGTTTTTTCATTTTCTAGATATTGCCAGAGTAAATAGTTATATTTTGTTTCAGGACTGGAGAAAGCAAAACCCTGATTTGAAAGAACTAGATAGAAGTAACAAGTTTAATCAGCTTGCATTTACAGAAGAACTAATCAGGCAACTCGGGAAAATTGACGACTTTGCAGATGTTCCAACAGCCTCAAAACCAAAGATTTTTACTAATCACCCAATTATTCCTGGTATTGTTCCAACTTCTCAGAGAAAGAACTGTAAGCTATGTTATGATAAATTACATGTTGAACAGAAAAGCAGATACTTCTGCAGAACTTGTAATGTTTTTCTGTGTCTGCATGACACACGGAACTGTCTTGTAGACTACCACAAAATATAATTTTATACATATTCATCATTGAATATAAGCCTCAGATGTTTGTCTGTACATGATGAAGTTAATCCTGATTCTGTTTAAAATTAAGGTTGTTTCCCAGTATAAAATTCAAATGAATAACAAAATATTTATATAACATGACAAGTTGTACAACTTTTTCCGTTGTGGTTTGTGGCAGTTCTCGGCACAAATAGTTCACATATATGCATTTCAATTTTTTAAATATTTCAGTCATTTACTGACAGAATGTCTTGAAATTTGGATATATGTTGTAAAATTGGATGTAGTTTGTTAAGATAATAAAGTTTTTCAGTTTCCTTCAAATACTTTTTTTTCTTCTATCACAGTGTCATTGTGGTTGTAAATTTATGTACTTTTCAAAAAAATTTTTCCATAAAATTTGGACCCCAGATCTTTTTATTGTCATTATAATTAGTCAAAACTATCATCAAATGGCAGCTAATTCAATTCTGAATCCATTGATATATAACTTGCTACTCTATCTTAAATAGAAAAAGAAATAGGGCTCTTTATCTGTCGGCAACATTCAGTTTCCATAAATATGCCATAAAAACCAAAGAAGATTGAGGGCTAACGTAATTTTTTTTTCTTTTCCCTTGATGCCTAAAAAAAAACCATCCCAGATATACTCACAATCCCATACCGATGCACACAACTAATCATGCGACTTTGAGATACCAGACAGACAGACATAGAAATAACAAGCATCAGTGGTGCCATCTATAGACACAAGTACGATGACATATACACACAGATAAGACAGACTGACAGACACACAGATAACAATCATACAGACTGACAGACACACAGATCACAAACAGACAGACTGAGAGACACGTAGGTAACAAACAGACAGACTGACAGACACACAGATCACAAAACAGACTGAGAGACACGTAGGTAACAAACAGACAGACTGACAGACACACAGATCACAAACAGACAGACTGAGAGACACGTAGGTAACAAACAGACAGACTGACAGACACACAGATCACAAACAGACAGACTGAGAGACACGTAGGTAACAAACAGACATACTGACAGACACACAGATAACAGTCAGACAGACTGACAGACACACAGATCACAGACAGACTGACGACAGACACACACACAGAGCACAAACAGACAAACTGACAGACACACAGACCACAAATAGACAGACTGACAGACACACAGATAACAGTCAGACAGACTGACAGACACACAGATCACAGACAGACTGACGACAGACACACACACAGAGCACAAACAGACAAACTGACAGACACACAGACCACAAATAGACAGACTGACAGACACAGATCACAAAACAGACTGAGAGACACGTAGGTACCAAACAGACAGACTGACAGACACACAGATCACAAACAGACAGACTGAGAGACACGTAGGTAACAAACAGACAGACTGACAGACACACAGATCACAAACAGACAGACTGAGAGACACGTAGGTAACAAACAGACATACTGACAGACACACAGATAACAGTCAGACAGACTGACAGACACACAGATCACAGACAGACTGACGACAGACACACACACAGAGCACAAACAGACAAACTGACAGACACACAGACCACAAATAGACAGACTGACAGACACACAGATAACAGTCAGACAGACTGACAGACACACAGATCACAGACAGACTGACGACAGACACACACACAGAGCACAAACAGACAAACTGACAGACACACAGACCACAAATAGACAGACTGACAGACACAGATCACAAACAGACAGACTGACAGACATACAGATCCCAGACAGACAGACAGACTGACAGACACACAGACCACAAATAGACAGACTGACAGACACATAGATCACAAACAGACAGACTGACAGACATACAGATCACAGACAGACAGACACACAGATCACAAACAGACAGACTGACAGACCACAAATAGACAGACTGACAGACAAATAGATCACAAACAGACAGGCATACAGATCACAGACAGACAGACTGACAGACACACAAACCACAAATAGACAGACTGACAGACACATAGATCACAAACAGACAGACTGACAGACATACAGAACACAGACAGACTGACAGACATACAGATCACAAACAGACAGACTGACAGACACACAGGTCACAGACAGACAGACTCACAGTCAAACTTTACAACACACCACTGACGCTATCTATAGCCACACGAGGATAATGTGAGGACAACAGTAACGAGATAATTGAAGGAGGAAACATTAGCAAGAGATATTGATACATACCTGTTAGTTGCTAGGCAACGCTTGATTTTGTCCCAGCATGCAAAGCAACAGGAAATGAAGGAAACCTCGCGAATGAATTTGTAGCCTTTGCCCATGTTTCACGAGCCAGCTTCTGGTAAACGGTTTGTTGAAATCAAAATAACGACGACCTTGCTCTCAATGTACAGGATTATTGTCAATCTAAATTATTAATTTGCTTTCCCCTGTCCTCAGTAATTACATTATCCTTTTCAATATTTCACTTAGTTAATGTTGTCTCTTCAAATTTTATGACGAAACCCTTGACATTCTGCGTTTCATTCAAAGTTCGCTAGCTGTTTTTTTTCTCTTTTCATTTTGTTGTTGTTGTTTCTTTCTATTTGGGGATATGGACTGACAACTCCTTGGTTTTTTGTTTTTCGTTGTTGTCTGTAGTAATTATTCTTTTGATTTCATCAGAAGACTTTGCCCTTTCTGATACTTAAAACGCCGAAAGAAAGACTGCACGACAAAGTCACAGAAAACTGATCCAAATCCTTAACATCAGTACTGTTTTGTTAATTTGTAAAAAGCATGTAAATAACATACTGTCACTGATTCACAAATAATTTCTTCATTCCGACCATCAGTCCGCGCCGGCTTCACCTGTGCACATTTATCAAAATAAATACTATCTTAAGTCTAACACGTAAATCTGTTTCATTCAATTTGACACTGATTTTGTCAGAAATTAATTTATTTTGTCGGAACTGTTAGTTGGTATTTGAAGGAAACAAAACACAAACAAAAAATCCACTACGATGCAAATTCAGTCCATTGTTGAAACGACAAAGGAATAGAGTCCTGTCTTGAATCATTCTGAGCACAGACAGACACAAAATTTGATGACACAGAATTAAATTTCCCACCGTACAAAATTCAAAAGCTCGTGCCTTGTCATGCCAATGTTCAACGTAGCTCATCTGTACGTAATTTTATTTTACATTTAACATTTAGCCTAAAAACACAAGGAGTGTCTTTTCTGATCAGCTAAATAGCCAGCCATTGGTGATCGAAGTCTACACATTTCATCACATTCTGCACACATGTGCATTGAGACACACTCATCGGTAAAACACGTCAAAAAGATCAGGTGTGTTTGAACTGATGACAGACACGAACGCACCCGAGGCCAAATGCAAAACTCGATTAGTTTTCCTGTGACTTCTATGCAAGAATGTCGTATCTGATGCATTTCGACTGGTCCGTTTCTTTCTCTTCATGGAAGTTTAGACTTCAGCCTTAGGTTATTTTCATTAATGTCATTATCATCATTATAATGTCATTATCATTATTCTCATCATTAGTTATAATATACATGTATCATTATTATAAGTAGTAATTGTAGTAGCAGTACCAGTAAAAGTAGTAGTGGTAGTTTACCACTGTCATCATTCTTATTATTATAATTAAAAATATGGTCACTATCATCATGGTCATTATTTTGATCATATTATACATGTATTATCATTAGGCGCAATTACTCCCCGAAGTTTTATTTATTTATTTATTTGACTTATATTCTACTTTTATATTTATATAAATATTTATTATAGTTATTACTCTCCCAAACGGTGAAAATATAACAGAAAGGGCCGGTAACGAGATGATGATTAGGTCATATGGACACGGTATGCATAATTATTCAAACAATTCAGAAATTTGTTAAACTAAACTGTGGACTTTTTTTTTTTCACTAACAAGGACGACGGCGCTTGTATCAACATTTACATCCTTACGTTTTTTTTTTTTTTTATTTGTTAAAAATGGGGGGGGGGGGGGAGGAGAGAGACAGACACACACACACAAATTGAGCGCAAAAAGTAAGAACCGGCTTCCTTCACCATAAAATTGGTTAATCATTTCACATTTCAGAAGGCGTATGTTGCTAGGTTTGAATTCACGTTAAGAGTTTTATCTACACATTATGGCAAAAGGGACCCCAAAAAAAAAAAAGAAAAATTACACTAATATCCTACCGTCTCAATTTGTCTAAATACGAAAGCCCCAATAAGCAATAGACCCGCTATCCTGTGCATGAACGTTATTTTTTACCACCTTTTCATTAGATGATTAAAATAAAATAACAAAAAGAAAGACTTATGGTGATGATTTTTTAAATTATCATTTTTAAAAGTGACACAACTTTGCTTCACGATTTTCTTCTGTTGTGTGCAATATACGATTTCCCTAAAGAGATAAATAAAAATTCACTGCCTCATCTGAATGCGAAACAAACGTTTTATATATCTGTAAGTTCTTGTACTAACAACGTTTTTTCTGCGAACGTTCAATCTCATTCCATTTCAAATCTGAAGAAAGCAGAAACATAATCCCCCAATAACCATACCACATAAGATTAATTACATCATGCGACTAATCACCTGCTTTTATATATGTTCCTTTAACACGGAACACAACTTATTAGTGAGCTGCACAAAAAGTGTGGAAAACCATTTCTGTCATCAATCATTTTACGTCGAGCTATTTGCGGGCAACTGAAAAAAAAAAAAAACGCCATGCATTCTATTGAAAAGCGGCTATTTCAAAGGGTTTGCCCAAACTGGAGGGGAAATACACTGAATCGAGAGATCACTGAGTATACAACTTGTGTCAGTTTGCGACTTAAGCGAAAGTTAAAAGGAAAAGAAAACCAAGTAGAGGACCAGTGTAAATTTCATTGTGCCTTGTATGAATGTTAGTTAAGAATGTTGAATTTTTACATTTGATAGTGCTGAAAAGCTGTTTTATTGCAGTTCGCAAGCATGCTTATCCCTTCCATATGGGGAAAACTCGGGTCTACGCCATATGCCACAAGCTTAGTACCGATATCTATTTTTATAAATGCATGGCTTATTGATATGCTTTATGCAATGGAATTAGAGGACATGGGTTACTTTTTAAAAGATTTCCTATGAAATTGAGGGGTTTTCTTTTCCAAATTTTAGATTTTTCCTACTTGCGTCGCTACTGAGGCATAAGCAGATAGGTGGTGATTGTACTGGAGATTGGGATTCTTAAAAGGTTGCAAATGAAATTCACAGCCTCATAATATTTTGTTTTCTGAATAATTTCTCTTCAGAACAATTTATTCACAAACTGCTCACTAAATATCAAGCTCATTCCATTGCTTTTCATATGCACAGGTTTCCCGAGTAAGTCACAATGTAGCCTCCAAGGATTCAAAATTATAATGGTGGAATCGAGTCGATTCTGTTTTACCGATGACAACTACGTTGCTAACATAACAATGCCACTTGATAAGTTTTCCTTACTTATTTCATTACAATATCCCAGTTTCCCTTTTTTCAGCTGTTTTAACTCGTTTGTAGCCGCTAGACACACCGTACAAGCTCTAACTAATAATGCAAATGATTTGTCAGAACTATGGCCTATGGGAACATTTTGCGGTTACGCATAGACAAAAAACATCATAGCACTGTTCATAATAGATGAATTCACGTCACTTTCTCCACTAAACGATGTCCCTGTAACTTCAAAACAACATGCACATACGAAATTATTCCATCAGCATTATTTTGTTTAAGAAATCCTCAGTCCCATATTGCGTGAGATCCCAATAGGAGAAATTTGCCAAATGAACAGACTTTTGGCCCAGACTTTGCTCAATCCTTGTTTGTAGTGAACGTTTTTGTCTGGTGGCACTGGCCATTGATGACAGAAAAACTTTCTGAAAAACTAAAATGCGCGACACGGGAAATGAAAACCAAGGCACGTTCAAGATTGATGAACGCAAGGGGCAACACAGTTAAAAGTCTGACAAGCAACGACCAAATAAATAGAAAATAAAAAAAACCTTCTCCAGGGCCGTTTTTTTTTTTTCTGTTTACGTTAAATCTCACTATTGTGCCATTTCAAGTAAACTTCGCCTAAAGTGTGTCCGTAATTAGATTATCTTTCATTCAGAAAAATAGAGATTTAATCTGAACAAATGAAAACATCCATCAGTGTTTCTTTTCTTGCATCGGATCTGCATAACCTAACCTTCTTTCCAAGGAGAATATTGAAAAAAAAAAAAAAACAAGAAAGAAAAAATAAAATGTCCTAGATCTACCTATTTGAAAACCACCCGGTTTCAGGAAAGCCAGCAGTTCCGTGAATGGACATACAAAATGCTTAATGCCTGAGTCTTTCTGGTTATTTCAGACTGTTTGTCCCGACGTCCCAATGCTTACAATTTCATATGAAACTATTTTCTCAAGGATTTTGTACTCTTGATGTTTTATGAATTTGGGTAAGTAACTTTTTTTTTAATGAGCGTTGAATTCAGTTGTCTATGACACAAAAATCTCTGACCTTACGACATTTCGTTATCTTGAACGCGCCTCGACGTAAGGGAGACTATCGCACGCCCTCAGGGGACGTAACAATTTGACATGGACAAACATAAACAGGTAGCCGTTTGGCTTAAAAACGAAAACAAATTTCTATTTCAAGACCTGGCAAATCTTTGCCTGTTGTGTTGTCCGACTATAACTCAGATGTTTGCTCGCCGAAAGAATAGTGCGTTTCTTCTTTTGTTGCCAGAGTTGGTTAAATACGACCAGATGGATGTTGAGCTTCCAAATCTCAGCCATGACAGGAGGCGGATTGGGGATGACTGTAATAAACTAAACTTGAAACTTGAAACTTGAAACTTGTATTCTTCTTCAATTTGTTTACATTCTGTGACCTGGCTCCACCGCCCACCCTCTACCCTCCACGGTTACGACCATTTTAAATGCCCATACTGAGGGGCACACAGTCTTCACCTAGGACGATTGGGATGTAGGGAAGGAAGGGGAGGGGGGCACAGCGTCTTTACATAGGACGGTGGTGGAGTAGGGAAAGAGGCGGGAGGAAGGGAAAGAGGGATGGGGAGATGGAGGATGGAGGAGGGAAACAGTAACGGAGAGAGAAAGAAACAAACGGAGGCGGAGATGTGAGGAGACATGAGTAGGAGGTGAGTAATGCCTTTCGTAACACCAAGCAATTCTCAAGAAAAGACGTCAGGTAGCGACTCCATACTTCCCGCTAGAAGTCATCTCTGGCGCCCAGCGTCAACATTTATTCTTTAATCCAGATTTGGAAGTCAATCCCAAAGACCACGATTACACATTCTAATGTCTACAACATCAGTGCCAATTCACCGTCATGACTAGGAGAAACAGGCAGTGCGCCAGATCCGACAGGAGATTGTATTTGAGATTTGTATGACTCGACTTGCTTTGTTTATGGAAGACCAAAATGGTACAATTTACACAGCATCTCTACCAATCAGTATCAAGAAAACACACATTACGACAACAGTTGGAACATTTTGGTTCCTCTGTTGGCATGTTAAATAGAGTTCACACAGGTCCAAGACAGCCATTCTGTTAGATGCCCGCTAGTTGTACATAAATACACTCTCGTGATTTCAACTGCCGAAAGTTCATTTGTGGCACAAATCGGAAATATTTCATCGATTTGACTGAATATGTAACCACTGATCCTCCAACTGTGTGACTTCTTTTTTTTTCTTTCTGAACTCTGTTTAATAATAATGCAAAATATCAATAAACTCGTGTCTCTTTTTTTTTTTTCACAATATAAAACTCATTGAGCAAAATGTTTGTAAAATTAACAAAAAAAGAAAGAAAAAGACAACAAAAAAAGAAGAAATGTAGTGACGAACAGCAAAGACAGAAGCCAGTGAGAAAACCCTGCAGCCAAACTTCCCACCCGAACTGGGTAACACAATCATAAATTCCTCGATCAAAAAGGACACAAATCAATCAATGGCACATAATAATGATTTAATCCGGTGCTGGAACGAGCCGAGTCATGGATAGGAGACTGTCGTAGACGTGAAGAAGGGAAGAGTTGAATGGCAGTTTTCAAGTGTCACATGACAGAGCCATTGTTGTTGTTGTTGTTTTTAAATTTTGATCTTTCAGTTCGCAGGTTCTGTTCTTTTTTCTTCTGATTTCTTTATGTTGTCCTAGAAAGGACAGGACACACGGACAGCTGAAGCGAGTAGATCTGGTTCTTAAGGTGAGTTCCCGGCAAAGATCGATCTACACAACATCCTTTATGCGGGACAATATTCAAAGGCACTGACACTCAGCCATGGGTTTTCATGATGGCACAACTGTGAAACATTTAAAACTGGTAAAGAAAAAATTCTCACTGAATGTAATATATTACCAATCTGTCTCTCTCTCTCAAACTAATTCATATCTATCTATCTATCTATCTATCTATCTATCTATCTATCTATCTATCTATCTATCTATCTATCTATCTATCTATCTATCTATCTATCTATCTATCTATCTATTTATCTATCTATCTATCTATCGATCGATCTATTTATCCGTCTATCTATCTATCTAGCTATCTATGTCTGTCCGTCCATTTATTGGTGTGCCTATTCGTCTGTCGACTAATCAGTATAACTTTCACCAAACCATTCATTAGGACTTCTTATTGTCCTCGAGAGAAAAAAACGGAGAATGAGAGAACGTAAAAGAAGAGACAAACAGGTTGCAAAATGAGAAACAGAAGACTGATCAAGGTAAAGAAATAAAATTTACCCCGTCTTTTTTTTTCTTTTTATTCAAAACCTGCATACAAAATGTTTACACAAGAGCTCTCTCTCTCTCTCTCTCTCCAGCTCTCTCTCTCTCCCCATCTCCCTCCCTCTCTCTCTATCTCCCTCTCTCTCTCTCTCTCTCTCTATCTATCTCTCTCTCACAGACAAAACTCACCTTCTTCTCGCACACACTCACTCGCAAACAAACAACGCCTCTGCCTCTTATCCCTTCTTCTCTCTACACAAACATTCATGAAAACAACGACGGAATAAAAAAAAAATTAATAAAAAAGTAAAACAATAAAAGGAAGAAATATAAAGGGTGATGGAAAATATGAAATGCAGTCCGATCGTTCCAATTCCGTGTTCGCAGTTTTGACGTACTGACAACAACAACATTTACCCAAGTAGAGAACAAACGCGCTACACATCCAGACTGCGCGTCATTTATGGACTAATGGAGGGGCAGAAAACGCAGATGTCGCTGGTTTTCATGCGTACAAATTGGTCGGTTTTAAAACAGGTGGGCTTTCCCGCATTTTTCGGAATTTCGGATTTCACCGCCCCGCATGCGTGCAAAAGAGCGCGTTGTTCTACTCTTGTAAGAAATTTTGTTTCCAATCCAGGCATGGGTATATCCATCAGAAAAGGAATGAGATTGAGGCTTTTGCCAAGGACCCAAAAATCTTTGACCTCAATTTTCTCAAAACTATTGTTTGGGGGTAGGGTATGGCACACTTGTCTTTGAAAGCGACCAATATTCTGTCTGCGTGAATTGTATTTGGGCGAGAATTCGGTTACAACAAAATGTATTGTATCTTTTTCTTTTTGGGTGACGGACCTCAGTGGTACTGTGATGAAAGCTGTGATCGTAATGCTAAAAAGTGGAGTATTGAAGTCTGCATTGAAATTTTCTTAATGGTATCTTCGCTAACACTTGCGTTTAGTGAAACTAGATTTCCGAATGAGAAATAAAAAAAAAATAATAATTTAATCTGTTTGGGTTCTTTTTGTTCACGAACTTCAGATCAATAAAGTCAATATTGCACAATCTTTAAATCAGACATAGAGGAAAAGAACTAAACGTTTGTTAAAACAGAACTATATTATAGGTTTTTTTTTTCATTCTTGAATATATCAGCCCCTCCCCGCCGATCAAAATCCATACACATAAGCTTACGTCTGGTCTTTCTACAATCTTTCCGACACTTTTCCAAGACTCTGACAGTGTCTCTAGACCAGTGCCTGTAACCCTAAACAGAGACAAAAGGCCGAGAGGCCAATTATTTGTGAGTGGTCAGTGATTGGGCGTTGTGAAGGTCAGCTGGAGATGTGTACATTACGAGGACATTCCTTTATTTACCCCCGTGCCTGTGCAAGCCAATGGACCTGCTCTTTAAACACACGTATGTGTCATGTTGTGTTTGTCACTTCGTCACTCTCTGGTTTCAAACAAATAACAAGTGACACATTTACTATTTACGCATCAACGAGAACCTCGCGCCTGAAATAACTGGTTTTAAGTCAGTTTTTAACTCTTATAACATCGCTTCAGTGATGGGACATTTACTCCTCACTTACACTGACTTGATTAAGTTGTCTAAGGCTGACCGGGTTCTGAGTTAAGTCTGTTTTGCCTCTGTTTTTGTGTGTAATATGAACCATGGAGACAAAGGGTGCCTAGCGCAATGGCGAGACAAGACTGATTCAGTTGTGTTTTCATGGTTATGGAAACGGAAACGGCAAAGACAAAAAAAATTCCATCTACTAGTGAAAAGAAAGAGAGCTTCCATGAATACGGAAGCTGCCGCACACATGAAAACACTCTTTTTACTACTACTGTACTAGATAGATTTTTGCCGTTTCTGTTCCCGTACACGTGAAAACACGGCTTTGGACCGCACCAAGACCTCTCGCATTGAATCTAAACAGACCTGACTCAGTGAGTCACTAGTCAAATACTCCAAAATCAGACTCATGAGACACATATTTTATTTATATGCAAGATCACGGCGTTAAAAAGCCAGTAACGTTTCCATGTAAAAATAGTAAAGAAACTTCATGGAAATATGAAGGTGGATGAGAAAAAGACAGGTGAAGAAGATAGTTAGTCTGACATTCTCCTACTTACCTTGCAAAAATCCTTTCCGCCATGATTGTGCAGCAGCGACTACTCCAAGGACACAAGAAGTTTGAAAGTAAATCCAATACACCCCAAGGAATTTGAAACAAAATAATCACAAATCGCTTTTTGAATGTTTCATGTTCCAGTTCCTGAATTAATTCCTTTATCATTTAATGTTCATTCACAGTCTGAGAAACCAAACATCATGAAATGCACAGAGAATTCCAGGAAAATGCGTCAAAATTTAATTTTTCGAAAAATTGGACGAATCTCAAGAAGAATGGAAAAAGATGATGCATCGTTCAGTTTGTCTATGAGTCCGAGTTTGGGTTTACCGGCGCATCGGCAGAATAATGGCCACTTTGCGCTTTTCACGGTTTTTTTCGTTATCTTCCTTTTGGTTAGTTTTCAGCTTTCTGATTCTTATAGATGAGATCAGATAAAAGTGAAACTAAAAATCCAACTTAAAGTTCAAGTACAAGGATTCAATTAATATTCGTTCTTATTCGCCACGGGCATAAGCAAAAGAAAACTGCTGGCGCAATGTGTCAAGTCTGTTTTGTCTCGGTTTCCATGTGAAACTGGATTATGGAGTCCAGCTGAACCTCGCGCACTGGCGTGACCAAAACAGAATAATTTTCCGGATTAGTATGCTTAACCCGTGCGACACTGAACGATTGTACAGAGCATAGTTCCGATTATCCGATCGTATAAAGACCCCATCACCTACATGGAGCTATACTGCCATTCTTTCCAACTGCTGCAAGGTATGTTGTGTGAACATTTCCCTGACCGTTGATCTTGCATGCATTTCATTATTGTGGCCGTGTATCCAATTATATTTTTTATACTCGGTGCAGAAAGTTTGCTTGGCTAAAAATGGACTAAAACTGTTCCAGTCTTCTCTTCAAAGACAAGTTTGACCAGCTTCTCGCGACATTAGTTTTTGTTTATTTTTACCCCCATTTTCTGAAGAAAAAAACAACTGGAGATCTTTTTTACGGCGTAGAAGAGGTACCGTATAACAAATGCACACACTGACACTTGTTTAAAATGCGTTGTGGCACTTCTCAAGCTGTTTTACAGTTACGATTTATTCCAACTCCCTATCATAACACTAAAACCGCCAACATTTCACGTTGAATTTCTCAGTTGTGCAAAAAGTGGAATTGGAACAAACACGAATTAAGGTCGCACTCCGTCTTCACTGAATGACAGAGGTGGTACAGCACTGTATACCCTTGATCCAATATTGGCTATGAGGAAGGTCACAGTAAATAATTATGACTGTCATGATTCGGATATTAACGGCCAATCACGGAAGCAGTAGACTCACTGCTTGAGGATTAGGAGAAATAAGTGGAGTTAAGTGATCACTGAGATAGCTCAACCACTACTTGGTTGACTAAGACGTACAGTTTGTTGTTGATTTCGTTAATTTCGTTCATACTGCAGGAACGAGCACCCGCAGAGTGCAATTGATAAATTGCTTCAAGGGAGAATAAAGTTGGAGATTTTTCAGGAGCTGTCCTCGATTAGGCCATTCCTGGTGGAGATAATGTCCATGCCGACCTATTATCACGGTTACCTTAATCTTGTTGTATTTTAGTCTGTCATATGTATTGGGGTTGGATAGGATTAGCACCTCATTCAGAGACCGAGGGATGGTATCACATATTGTTCACCCATTGTGAACACTTTTCACCTACCCCTGTGCTTTCCTTTGTTCCAACAGCTATTTTACTGACGTCGACCCGTATTTTGGCCACACCAGACGTTGTTGCCCAGGGTCGAGGACGAGAAGATCATGGCAGACCAGGAGTCCAGATCCACTAATGCCATCGATGCTACTATAGTTATCTTTTCTTGAGTATTATTCATTGTATGTATGCATTCCTGATGACATTCGCACAGGATCAGTGTTGTACTCTAAAATTTTAGAGTTATGATTGTTAATGTCTACCTATTTAGAGGTAAGATTTAATCCTCAGAGAGATATATACTTTTGGACGGAGCCTTAAGATTTTCATGAAGTTTTGTCCATCAATGATACCCGTCCTGTAGGTTTTTTTCAACTTTAGTACTAGTCTTAGTTATTACCTAGTATTCTTAGTTAAGTTAACCTTTCGAGCAATTTCTCGACTCATGCCTTCCCTTTACGATAATAATTTATATCGTTAAAATTGCAAATTTTAACTGGGGTGGGGGATGTGTCATGATTCGGATATTATTAAAACTCACGCAGAGAGTGAGTTGTTGTTGTTTACCAGGGCCATGAGAAATTGGCTGGTGGCCTTGAACGGTCCTCGCCAAATTATAGTTGGTGAGTAAATAAATGTAAAGTTAAACTGCTGGAGTCACGCTTGTCGGTTTTAATGTTCGTGATTAATAAGTAATGGAGTAGGGGTGAAACAAGGTGGGGACAGTTGACATTGTTAAGTATGACTAGACAAGTTTTGCACGTTAACTGGCTGGTAGAATAGTGCAGACGTATTACTACAGTTAAAATGGTGGGAGGTTTCGACCTATGAGATAGCTGAACTAATTGGGCCAGCGGACTAGCACGCTGGGTAGTTGGTTAGTATATAACATCGTGTAACGTTCAGATTTAGTGAATACAGACGAGAGAAGCATCGTTTCGTGAAGTATCTCCGGTCGGCCAGTACCTGAACTGTGTGGTCTGAAGACTAAGAAGTCCTTGCTAACGGACTGACTGAGCTCTAGAAAGAAAGGTCTGAGTGGGCTGACCTTTGAAAGCCCACGCTGCGCTATTTTGATGTTCGCGCCTCTCAGTAGGCGTGAGCAATGGTAATATATCTTAATTATTCAAGTATAATAGAGATCGGAGATAGAGAGAGAACTACAGCCTCATAGGAAGACTAAGGAAACCCCAGCTGGCACTCGACCACGAGTGTCCTGTATGATAGATCTATTGCCATAGTATGATTGGAATAATATAGCACATTGTTGATGAATTGAATAGTGATTGTGCATAAAATATAGTCTTTTGGCAACTGCTTAAATTACCTACAAGCCGAAGAGTGCTTCTGTAGGCTTTGAACGTACTGGGCTCTCCTAACATTTAAGCCCATATGATTTATGGAGAGTTTGCCTGGCGACTGGCCAGTGGCGACTCAACTGTCACTTTAAATTGATATCCAGTTTCGTATAATATACCTATTTACTATTGAGTGCAGTACCTCCATAGTTACATGAATATCATTGGTTAAGTTATTAATTAGAGTTTTTGGTTTGAATATATACCTCTATTGTCTTTTGTTTTGTTATTAATATTTATGTAAACTATGGCCTGACCGGCCTGACATATATACGCTCTAGTTATTTAGTACTTTTCTTGTGTGGTTGTGTCCGAGTGTGAGTTAGCTGCCTCTCGTGCAGTCGTAACATCCCCAAGACCCTAACTCTGCTCGTGACAATGACCCCTCCCCTCCCCTTTCCCCTCTCCCACGTTATTACTGTGTAATGAGCAACCAAAGCCAGGCAATCGCTGAAAACACGTACGCTGTCCATACCGTAAAAGTAACAGGTGAGGGCAACTGCTCTTTTGGTGGAGTCGTCACCTTCTATCTGATCTGTCGGCCTGCAGTTTTAATGGCGGGGTGAGGTGAGTGGAGGGCAAGGAAATACGTCATAGCAGGGGTGTACAGCCTTTTCTACATCACGACCCTATTAATGATAATAAATAATATGGTACATTCATATAGGGCTTTCCCGGGCGGCTCAAGGGGCTTTATACACGGGGAGAAAAGAATGTTGTTACAAGTACGTACGTCCCCCAAGTTTATACCACGATGGGTGCCTGTTTTAAAGCCTTTAATTGTGATTCCACAGCTGCAGAGCTCCTTCGGAAATGCTCCTATCAATAGCCTTAAGACTAACTATTCTTTCAGCTTTTCTTTTTCTTTTTTTCCTTCTGTTTTTTTGGTTCAAAGGGTAGGGGGCAGTTAGGGATTCGATAAGATTTAGGGTTGCGGATAAGGACGCGGTTAGGGATAGGTAAGTATACGTAGGCGCCCCTGGCGCAAAACTCTTGAGATGCGTACGTGCTTATAACAACAGTCGGGAGAAAAGCAAAGTAATAATCCATTCTCACATGCAGACATGCATTATAAACACAACTACACACCCGCATGATAGGATGCACACACAATACACACCCAATTTACTACACGTGGCAGAGGGATTCCGTCAACACTTAAAATACATGTAGGTTTTTTTTTCTTTTATAAATTCGTTTTTTTTTTTAAAACTATTTTTAAACATGATGATGGATATAGCTCCTTGATGTTCAATGGAAGCTCATTCCAGATACCAGGGCCAAAAACTCAAACGAAAGGCGGCCGAATGCTTCGAGCTTATAATTTGGCTTTGTGAAATTATTACTGGCACTGGATCTTAACAGCCATCTTTTAAAGCTGTGCTGGCCACCCGAGATCCCCCTAAGCCCTCCCCTTCAACATTTTGTTTTTAACCCTTTCTGTGCTGAAACAACATTACTGTTAACTCTTTACTGCTGCATCAATTACAGGTTTTGTTCCTCCATTACTAGCTTTTAAATATAGATCAATAGCCTGATTAAGATTCGTATTTACCATTGAAAATAACTGAGATACGTGAATGTTTATATAAACTGGACTTGGGAAAATCTAGCTTTCACGGCGTCAGTACTCAAAGAGTTGAAAAAGGACATTCCCAGACTTCCCACCTTTATTATTTTTTACCAGTTCTAGGTCACGTTAAGAACGCACCTGGACTCCATGCGCAAACTAACAATTAACAAACGTATTGCTATAGGCTACCACATGTCCTTGCACAATACACGGATCGGATATTTAAAAGGCTGTTGTTATAAGTACTTACGCACCCGAGCATTTTGCGCTGGGGGCACGTGCGTATATGTACTATCCTCACCCCGTCCTTCTCCTCAACCCGAAATTTCATCGAATCTCCACTACAGGCTTACCCTTTACACCAAAAAAAACAGGGAGGAAAAAAGGAAAATCTGAAAGAATAATTAATGATTCATAATTAATTAAGTTTGTTGTCAAGGAGGATTTCAGGAGGAGTTCTCTAGCTCTGGAGCTACAAAAGGCTTTAAAATACGTACCCCCAGCGCAAAAACTTGGGGGATGTGCGTAGTTGTAACAACATTGTCTTTAAAATACATTTTCGACCAGCTATGTGCCAAGAAAGGGGAAGAATCAAATTTAGGATAACAATTGCTCGATTCTACTTGACGGAAATGCCTCTCTGGTTTGTTTGTTTCTTGTTGTTGTTTTTATGTGGCTGCAAAAAAAAATCGCAAATATAAATAATACAGACTGAACTTTGCACGCAACTTATTGTCAAACATTGAGCCCGTACACCAAGGTTCATCATTTTTGGACGCATAGTCAGGAAGTTTTAGCTATTTACATGTTCACCTTCTAGCTCCGTTAGAGTAAAAAATATTATCATTATTAATTATTTCATGTACTTTATTTAGTTCGGCTCGTTAAATCCCCGAAAAAAAATACCTCAGCAACCCACTTTAGGGATCGGGAGGATGACGACACCAGGCTGGAACTCTCTGACACAAAATATACAGCTTTGACAAGGTACTGTGTGGGTGAGTGTGTGTGTGTGGGTGTGGGTGTGTGTGTCTTATGGGTGTGTTTGTGTATGTGTATGTCTGAGGAGTTTCGGTGGGGAAAGGGGAAAGGGGGAGATGTGAGGGAAAAAATGTAAAAAATTTCAGACTGAATCTTTCAGGATCTGGGAATAGCCGCTTGCAATCGAATTCATGCTATGACATTCAACAGCACAGTGTTTACCTCTGGGCGACATCCATGCAAAATCATTAGATTTCGGCCGTCACCAGGAAGATTTTCAGCTGCAGAAAACCCTCATTTCTTCATTAATCAGAGGATTTGTCTGTCTATGTCGGAGATAAGAAATCAATTTTGTTGTCCCACCGCATTATTTTGAAGAGGGAAAAGGTTTATTTCAGGAGGACAACACATGTCAAAACTGCAGCCTGGAAAATGTTGCGGTCGGTAATCTAATTACTATGTCCTACACTTTGTTCAAATCTATCTATCTGTCTGTCTGTGTCTGTCTGTCTGTCTGTCTGTCTATCTCTCTATCTGTCTGTCTGTCTATCTCTGTATCTGTCTGTCTACCTACCTATCTATCTATCTATCTATCTATCTATCTATCTATCTATCTATCTATCTATCTATCTATCTATCTATCTATCTATCTATCTATCTATCTATCTATCTATCTATGTCTCCCTCTCTCTATTTACCTGCCTGTCTGCTTGTTAGTCTATCTGTCTGCTTGTCTGTGTGCTTATCTGCCTGGCTGACCGTCTGTCTGAACACGTTAATTATATGTCTCAATATGGCACGGGAAAAAGGACTACATGTGCCGAAATTATTCAGTTCGACAACGAGACTGTAAGAAGTGTTGACGATGTAGACAACGCCTAATTCGTATGCAAAATTTTCCATACCGGCAAAACATAGTGATCTTTAAGAATGGTTAAAAGGTGGAAAAAATTACACCCATTTTCAATTTCTTGGTTGACATTTTACTATGATGAATGAATGGGTTCAGGAACAATATCTGCTTCGACGGAGCACATTGTTTCGTCTAGAAAAACACAAATTCACTGCAATGGTGAACATTTTAAATAGCTGGAACAAAAGAACTTCTTGAGAATTGTTTTTCCTGCCCTGTGAGTTTGTTTTTGTTGTTGTTGTTGTTGTTCCACGTCATTCTGCCACTTTAAAAAAGAAAAGGACGATGAAAAGAACTATGAAAAGTGAAACCAGACCTTTTGTCTCCACGACAGTTAATCCTGATTTTGCACTTAGGATATTACTACTCAACGTTTTTTTTATACACGTATTTCCAAACTTAAGTAAAGGAACAAAGTCACCCAAAACCATACAAATAAAAATCCAGCCTAAATTGAATTAAAGTCAAACAAAACTTTACAAAATAGCCTGCAAACATGCAAAGCCAGTGCTCACCAAATGGCACCATTTTATAATGAACCATGTTTTTTTTCTGGTGTGTTTTTTTGTTTTTGTTTCGTGCTTTTTTTCCACATGGTCGCTGGTATTTTTTTGTTTACGCCATTGGTTACGATAAAAATATGACACGAAAGCTTCTCGGCACAGAGCAGTGGAGAGCCTGCATTGACAGGATGATTAAATAGGTGACGAGCTAGTCCATGTAATGGCAATGATGCTCGGGGGAAGGGGGCAGAATGGGTGACAGAGTTATTAATTATATTGTTCGTGCTGAGTTTCCCTTCAAGTCCTGTTCTGATCTTGATGTTGCTTTTAGCAGTTAAATGGTAACAGAAAAAGGTGTTACAATGGAATTGGACGTGTTTGGCTGTTAAAGCACGCAGATTGGTAGAAAGTCACTTGGTTGGAGTGGGACGGTTGGGAATTGAAAGACAGAAAGAGAGGGAGATAGGGGGTGAGAGAGGAGGGAGAGAGCGTGTGTGAGTGAAAGAGAGAGAGCCCCCCCCCCCGGGTCGGGAGAGGGAGAAAGGGAGAGTGGAAGTGGGAATAAAGAGAGGGAGAGTATGACTATGAGAAAGAGAGAGAGAGACAGAGAGAGAGACAGATAGGCAGGAAGGCTGATAGATAGATAGATAGATAGATAGATAGATAGATAGATAGATAGATAGATCAGGACAAGTGATATTATGCTACATTTAAATCGCCAGTCTTTCGATTCCCTGAAAAGGACACTAAAAACGGGGGGGTCCATGGGAGATAACTTAGAAAATACTTTATTCTCTGTAAGCCATGACGAATTATTTCCCTTAGTATCAATTTTCTTCAGTTCTGATCAGGCCATGTTCATTTATATTTTCACTGATCAATACGTGTTAGCTACCGTACTATCTTTGCACCTGCCTTCCGTCAGAGTGTTAGCTTCCATTTCGATTTTATCTCACACAGGTGTTGGAATTTTTCCCACTCCCCACGTAGAGCACGCTTGTACCATTGTTCACATTAGGTCTTAATATCACAACTGACCACTTTTTCGCCGTCCTCCTTCTTAGCTTATATTGGCATGTTTCATTTTGGTCATTAAAACTGAGATGTCGACCTTCATGCAATGCTGTTCAGGAACTCTGAGTAAAAGTAGTTTCAGCATTCGGAGGAATACAAG
Source organism: Onchidella celtica (assembly GCA_963931925.1). Classification (NCBI taxonomy): domain Eukaryota; kingdom Metazoa; phylum Mollusca; class Gastropoda; order Systellommatophora; family Onchidiidae; genus Onchidella; species Onchidella celtica. The sequence goes on from OZ007578.1 coordinate 42,681,008, forward strand.
ATAACTGAGATGAAACGATTTTTTTTTTTTTTTTTAATCAAAATCCCTCTGGCACATTGGAATTCTCTGGGTGTGTGGGTTTGGGGGACTTACATTAATATTCATGATTAGTATGACTAAAGTGTATCTACAAAGTGCAGATGATAGAAAATCGTGCAATATATTTTGCACCGTTACGGCACTGGATTTTTTTAGCTACTAGCTGAGGGACCCAGAGTTGCCTGGAATAAGCCCGCTCATTGACTTCATTCTGTTATGGATTCTTGAATCATTCTCTCCCCAACACCGCCACCAACGTTGTCTCTACCTCCACCTTTTTTTATTTCATTCCTTTGTCTACCTTCCACATCCATTTTACACACACACATATTTAAAAAGAAAAAAAACCGTTCACTTTATATATCACATCTATTCTGCCATTCACTAGATCGCCAGTGTCAGCAAGTATCCGTCACCTGATGACTATCGAACCATCTCTGGCTGTAACCAAACCTTATTCGTGACGCCAACTAATCGCTTGCTCTAATTTCCTCTTTGTCATGAATTCGTGACTTTGGGATTATTGTCCTTTGTTTTGTTCAGTTTTGTCTACTTATCTGAAATTGTTTATCACCGTGATAATATGACAGAGTACACACAGACAGACATAATAATAAATCGTCACTTTTAATACAAAATCCGTCGCTCTTTCACATGATCGTCACGTTCTTTTGTTGTTTTTTTCTGTAAGTCAAAGGTTTTTACACGATGAAAAATGTCACAGGTTGTAATTTGTCGCTTCTTCTTTGTCCACCAGTCTCATTATAAGTGTATCCCTCCATCCATCCGTCTGCCCGTTCTTACTTCTGTCCATTCATTCATCCATCCTTCCCTCCACCCATCCATCCACTTATCCATTCATCCATCCACTATTCATCCCTCCATCCATCCGTCCCATCCCATCATCCATCCACTCATTCATTTCATTATTTCATTTCTCACCACCGACAATCCAGGTAGACAATCAGAACAACGTGACACACGATAGAAGTCCAATTGTCGATAACCTGTCTGGCACTGATCTCAAACTGGATAAATATCATTGTCACTGGGTATTAGATTGACGGGTGCTCCTTCAAATAGCAATCAGTTGGTCTCCGACATGGGTTATTTTTCATTTTGACCCTAAACTCTAAACAAACTAGCTCAAATTTAGCATTTCATTTTGTACAATGTTGGGCTGAGCTTAAATCAATAATAGTCCTTGTCATTGCCTTGTAATAATACCTGTGTGTGTAGCTATCTATCTATGTGACTAGCTGTTTGTCAGTCTGCTCATCTTCTTTATTTAACCCTCTGTCGGAGAACCACGGAGAGAGAGACTATGGAAGCACAACAACCAGAAAGAATGAAAGAAAAAATGGCAGAAAAGAACAACAGGTCTGAACAAGAAAACTAAGAGAAAGTCTGGTAGGTATGTATATCGTAAGCAACGATTAACCAGTGCATACGGACGAAAACGGATTGAAAGATGCATGTAAGTTGATGGCGCGACGAACGAAAGGACAGTCAAGTGCATGGATGCAGGGGAGAAGGGGGGAGGAAGAGGAGGAGGAGGAGGGTGCACCAACGGGCGAACGGTTTTCTAATTAAAGCAAGATTCAACGCACGTATCCATGAAGGGATGAATAGATGGCTGGATGAAAGAGCGATAGTCGAACGAGAGGACAAAATTATAGGGGTATGGATTTAGGACAGTTAGACTTGCGGACGGATGGACAGACTGACGGGAGAGTGGTGATGTGGAGGGAGGGAGGGAGGGGGGAGAGAGAGAGAAAGAGAGAGAGAGACAGAGAGAGAGAGAGAGAGAAAGAGAGAGAGAGAGATAAAGTTAATGTCCCCAACACGAGGTGCAGTGTGAGATCTGTTAACCTCTAACTTCCCAGACAAAATGAGAGATGGAATTTGTAAGAGAATACAGAAGACTCTCCAGCCAAATTTGACCAACACCGCCTGCATGAGCATGGGAGAACAATGCTTCTCCAACAAACCCGGGCAGTCCTTGACAAGACAGAACAAGTGGCAGATTTCCCACGGTGTCCTTGAGGACACAAAGATAGGACCTCTTCAAACTTCCTAAGTAAATCCCTCTCAACGACGTGAAATCGTTGGCTGAACCGAGTCATCTTTGTACGTTGTAAATTAACACTTGTCAAGACGGAAGGTTTCAATCTAGGCGTAAGTGAACCAGGCCATTCGGAAGACGGTGTTATTGATTAGAAAGTTTACTCTTGGCGCCCACAGTCAAAGTGGTCTTGTCCACAGCATTACGATCCCCTCAGCTCCGCTATTTTACAGAAAATAACATAATTATGAAAAGGTAAAACATTCTTCACCTCTATAGCGATGAGAAATGGGGCGGAACGGATGCTGTGGACAAGTATACAGACGCACCCTTTCATACGTCATTTTCCGTAAAATAACGGAGCGGAGCGGATGTTGTGGACAAGAACGCTAATAAATTATCCCAAGGTGAGTTGTAATTGATTGTCAGGCTGGAGAAAATAAAATTACGTCAGTCTCGCTTTCTCTCTGTTTTTTTCTTTTTTTTTCTTTTCCTCCCAGTCACACTCATGACTTTGCCATTAAAACATAAAAAATGCCAAAAACAATTTCAGAATTATCAACCAGCGCCGTATCGTAAAGCCCACCATGCCCTAGTTTGTTGGAAATCGTTCATAATGTTTGCAAGATGATGAAACACGTTCAGTTTAACGGTTACTTTAACCAAACATATGTATGTTCTCCTGTCACCATTCACTAAACTACAAACCCACCAAGACGGCCTTGTTCACTGGTGGTTCAGGAATATTTACCATCATGCTCATATTCTGTGGGAGTAACGTGGAAAATTTCGCCCGTTACTTCACATTTAGCGAAATGAAGTTTGTGATGGCCATATGGCAACCTTAGTTCTTGTTTGTTCCATCTCTATTTTCTGAAAAAAATTGGAAATTTTTTAGTCTGCGGAGGTATAACACATGCACACTCTGACATTTGTTTGAAATGTGTTGTGGCACTTATCCATCTGTTTTACAGTTCCGATTATTGTAACTCCTTGTCATATTATCAAAGCTGCAAACGTTTAAAGTCGAACTCGTCAATTCGGCAAAACAAGCAATACCGTCGCGATATCGTCCCCTGAGGTTCTAACTCCCTTCCATCAACTTTTGAGAAATCGAGGATTGAAGTTTCAAGGAATCATAGCTTTTAGAGCTCTCTCTCTCCCCCCCTCTCTCTCTCTCTCTCTCTCTCTCTCTCTCTCTCTCTCTCTCTCTCTCTCTCTCTCTCTCTCTCTCTCTCTCTCTCTCTCTCTCTCTCTCTCCTGGAGTCTTAGAAGATCATTGGGGCATCCCAGAAGACTTCGCAACCAGCTTCCTTCATTCCTCTGGTTTCTCAGACGTTCTTAGGCAGTTGCTGAGTGATGACTAGTACCGGTAATACTTGCAAATTACACACCGAATCTGCTTGATACTTTGACACACAATGGAGAAGGCCTGAGGAGCAGTGTGTAGTAACTCAGTTCAGCCAAAATGTGGAAACAAAACTTTGTCATTTTAAGAGGACTTAATGTGAACGGTTGTCCAAAGCGCCAGAAACATTAGTTTCTTCAGCGGTTCCTCTAAGTATCATATCATTGCAGCTCCAAGGCATGCCTTTCGTCTTGTTATTGCAATATTTTATGGTCATACCAAATTGTGACATGTATTTAGTTGACTGCCTTTACCAAAATGAATTCTACGAAGGAGAGATCATTAGAAAATTCCAGTTTGCCCTTGTTCACATAAAAACAGTCATACGGACATGACAGAATGTTTTCTAATACATGTACTTAAAACGACAACAATAATAATAATAATACACAGCATTTATATAGCGCTTCATCCCGTCAACAACCAGGCTCTAAGCCCTTTACAACATTCATATCATATCAATCACATACACAATACACAGGCATACTCAGGAAAGGAAAATCACATCACCCTCTCAAAAAATTCATATGATCTACAGGGGTTTGATCAAATGTACCTGAAATGGCCCAAAGGAAATAAATTGGTCCTTTTTACAATATTCGACTTGCTAATTGGCATTTGGGCATATCTGTCTTGTCCAACCTTGGCATCCACGACATTTCTGATTTATCAACCCCGGCATTGTGTGGAAAATTAATTTCTTCATACCCTCTGTGTGACAAGATAAAAATCAATACGTTAATGAACACATGCCAGGCAGAGAGGGTTTTTTGTCACAAAGGCAGTGAGAAAAATGTTCTTCTAATGAGGTTTTCCAGAAGCTGTTTGACAAAGACGAGCAAGGGGCAGGGTGGGGACTGTACCTGCTTAATAATAATGTTTGCTTGGTTTTGTTGCTTGTGTGTGGTTCAGTCCAGTATTTGAGTTTCCGGTTTCAGTCCCCATGTCTATGTTGTTGGTGAATCAGAGCAGACCCATTCCGTAAGCCGCGATACAAAATCACTTTGGTGTCAGGCAATCTTGGGTCCGACATCTTTTCAAATAGAGGCATTATTTTGATAGAGACTTTACCACCATCGATCCAAACTTGTCTCAATACAATGATTCCAAGTTACGATCTGAAGACAGAAGGCACCAATTTACTTATGCACGAAACGGACTCTACATTAACTTACGCCAGGTAAATTATGACTACCAATGCCGTTTCTGAAAGTTCTTCTTGACAATCCAGCTTTACACTGAATTCGTGATTTCGCCATCCTACTGATAACAGTGGGTGTCGGTGTCCCGGTCAGACATAAATCCCGTTCAAGTGCATTGATTTACCATAAAGTGTCCATGCCAAATCCTGCACCAAAATCTCGGGCGGTTACAGAAATACAAAAAGCCAATACCACATTTCCACTGAAATTCCAGCGCATTCTCAATTCTGTGTCGGAGGGGTTTCTCTTAAAAGTAAAACAGTAACAACACCAATAACAACAACAACAACAACAACAACAACAAAAACAACAAAAACTTATTGGAACAGTCAGTGTGGAAGATGTCAAGAGGAGATATATTTATCATTAGACCTGGCTACTTTACCTTGTGCAGCGGAAACAGGTTGTATGATAGCGCGCGCCTTGAGCAGAGACCATATTTTCCTCCAAGATGGGAAAGCCGCATCCGTTACACATGTCTACGTTTCCGGTGCTGTGGGAACGCTTACTGTTCCGGATCTTATTCCGACGCCGCAGGGACGGAGACAGGGCGCGCCGCAACAAGGAAGGGGACAAACTCTTCCTAGTCTTGGGGCTCAGCTGTCGAAACAAACAAAACAATATGGTCACAAATTTGGGCATGGGACTGTTTCTATTTTTAAACTCCAAGCTAGGCTCGTTCATCATTAGCGAGTTTGTTTTTGTTGTTGTGTTTTTTGTTGTTGTTGTTGTTATTGTTGTTGAATTTATTACAGATTGACACCGATCTTGTTCATATTCTTTAAGTGCCAGCAAAAAACGTTGTCACAAATTCTGGGATAGTTATCATTTTCGAGGCTTTGTAAGAAAATCATTAAACATTGGAAATAAATCATTACAGGTTAACATATCTCACCTTTTTTTTTTTTTTTTTCGCATACCGTAATCATCAAACAAAATAGGCCTTACAAAGTCTGTATAATTAGCTTATATAATAATCTATACAAATGCAGTTGGCTGTTCATGTCCCCGTTGTACTCAGAGACTAGCAAGAGACAGACGCACGGTACCTCTCATGGTTTACATTTTTTATATTAAAAAAAAAGAAACCAACAGAATAACCTAGACATTGCTACGTGACGGTCTGCATCCTAAAGTTACGCTGTGTAGAAAGGTTTGTATCGCCTATAAATTATTTTACCATCAATAGATAAACGGATTTTTTTTTTCTAGTTGTTGGTGTTGTTTTTTTTATTTCGCGTCAGAATAGAATTTTAAAGTCGCTGATTTTGTCACAGGCGTTTATTTCCTACTTGAAATTAAAATGAATGATCTGTTGGCTCTTCGGTGAATGCCATGGGTGAGGCTGGGCCTAGCACACGAACACACGAATACTCAAGACAGCAAGAAACGCTTCTTATCGTTTCTCTTTTTGCAGTACGTTGGTTTTCTAATTGGCAAGGCGGTTGGTGCCGTAGCAGAGGTCAGGGGTTTGATGCCTGACTTGGTTAACTTGATTTTCTCCTTTCTTTCATTCCCGCTTTTCGAACAATAACTGGACATTCACAATTCTCACCTCCCCATCTTTTCTTTGGTTCACGGATGAGTATGACTATAGATAAACGAAAGAACTCCCACACTGACTAACAGACAAATCCATGGATAAGTGGATTAGCGGCATCAATCCTAATACTATACAATGGCCTAGGAGTAACTGACAAGTACCAGTACACGTAATCTGTCTTAAGTTTGAATTACCTGCAGCGTATAAGGCGGTAGAGACTCTACAGTTGACAGAGTTCCTGTCAGATCCCTCGGTGCGTCAGCAAAAGTGACATTCTGCGCTTTTTTCTGACGCAGTGAACAGGGAGATAACTCTGGCGAGCCACTGGACAAGCGGTCTGGACTCAGGGACAGGGGAGGGGGTGGGACTTTCCTCTCCGTATTCATTTCTGGAACAAGACAATGAAATAAGAAATAACATTTTAAGGCTGGAAAAAGAAATAAAATATGCAATGACTGAAACGAGTAAGGGAAAAAAGAAAGAAGAAAAAAACATTTTTTTTTTAAAAATGATATTGGAAATCAGATGTATTTCAAAGGACAAAATTAAGTAAAACGCATTGCCAGAAATGAGTTAGCATTTCATACATGATGTATTACGCCAAAATCTGCATCAGATTGAGGATATCCTTATCAATTAGACAGACAAGGATCAGTTAAAGAATTCACAGAACTCCGAATCTTAAACATTAAACATGAAGGAATAATTAAGCTGGGTGCTTCTGAAACTGGAAAAGACAATATCAAACATAACGGTATTTTCAAGACAGCACAAGGAACAACAAGGCATTGGACTGGTAGTGATACATAAAGAGATTTAATACAGAAAAACTGTTATGCAGCAGTAATAAGAGATCTCAATAGAAAATGAAAAGAAAGTCTGAAACTCTCATGCTGATCCCCTTCCAGCCATGAACAGAAATTCATACAGTGAAAAATATGGCAGCGAGGTTCTAGTATTGTCTTGCTGATCCCAAGAGCCAGTGGTTGGTCTACTATGGACCTGGTGAAGCTTAGGTTCCAGGGCCCCTAATGCCAGAGGGCCCTGAAAAAAACTTTCTTTAATGATATTCCCCCATTGCTGTTGGTTGCGAAGGGGCATAACAGCTCAAGCTTCAGGGTCCCAAAAATGTACGTCAGCCACTCAAAACAGCCATTATATAACCACAATTTAAAAGAAAAACAAAAACGAAAATAAAAGCAAAAAAAAAAAAAAAACAGTATTGTAGTGCACATTCGAAGTAGTGAATCATCAGTTTCTTTATTTATCTGTATGCCATTTATAAACAGACGTGATGGACCGCCGGACCCCACACTAGCCCTGACAAAACATGGACGCCATTAATTAATCACAAGCTCTCAGACTGTTCAGTTTCACAACTGCATCCCTATCAGCAAAGTAAACGCATCGGGTATCCTAGAATAAATTTCCGGAACACTTTTATCTCAAAGCGGCTCTTTGTTTTCCTAGAGGGATCTAAAAATAGTGTCTGTGGTCGTAATGACCCGCCACGCTACCGTAAACAGGATTCTGTGTCTCGCCGAAAGAGCTTAGGCAACTTTCTTAGTGTCTGAGTTGACGCAAGGCGCATTAAAGCTCTCATGAATGAGTCGCTGGTCAAAGTGAACGCGGCCTCTAACCATACTATCTGTAATGTCTGTGTCGGACAATGGATTGTACAATTATGAATCCCTGCATAGTTCTGTGTCACTGTTCAGCGTGCAACTTCACCAGTGCGATATTGTTTCTAAAATGACGTTATAGCTTTTGTCCAGTTGAATTGGGATAAATAGAATGTTTGGATGCTCCAAAATTACAATAATATGTCGCGCAGCCACGTGAAATGATTCGGGTGTTAATAGATGTCGTATTGGGAAAATCGGACTTTAGTGAAAATGGGCCAAAATATATCGATTTTTTTTTCCCCTCACAGAAACATATTTTGGCCAAATGTTATATGCACATCTGCTCCAGCCATCGAATTTCTGAAAAGAAATGTAATATCAACTACAAAATGGTAACAAGCACGTTGAAACTGGCTCATGTTTACTTTCAGACTAATTCTTGTATTCTTGTCACACATTAATTTCATTCGTAATTTTGCCCAACTCTTTCTGTCACTGTCACTGATCCCATAACCCGCCGGGGTCATAGGGGCGCTGCATTGACGAACGCTGCACCAGCTGGCTCCACTTGTGGCGATTGTGGGCCAATTAGCCAAACAAACAGTAATTTTGTCTATAAAAACCATCTACGTCAGCAGTGTTTGTCAGACTACAGCCTAATTGCAATTACATGGTGAGAAGAAAAATAACGTGTCCATGCTCTATTTTTTACCGTGATACCTGATACCTGCACAATTTGTCCGTGGCAGCGATACAATTCTGCCTGGGTTACTTCTTCCCCAATGAAACATTTGAAAAAGTTTGTATTTTTTTTTCATACTTTTTATGTTCAAACGGATTTGTGATTTTTGTCCTTTCTTTCTTTCTCCTTTCTCTCTATCCCAACACCCCCCCCACACACACACACACACACACACATACACACGCACAATTTGGGCACTGTTGAACTTTTTTGAGAACAGAACAGCATAAATATATACATTTACAAGCTATGAGAACGTGTGACACTAAAATTAGTATCCCGATATAGCCACAATTTACAGAAAAACGCTGACCTTTCCGGATTTCCGAATGTTGAAATATTCCTGGTGACCCCTTCGGGAACGGGCCGTTCTAGACGTACAATCTTTCTGCCATTGCTATCAATATTACGCAATCTGCATTGTTACAAAACGGATGTTTCATGCCAATCACACACAAGAGGGTTTTCAGATTTTATCTTTTTCTTTTTACTTTGGTTTTGTCTGTCGGGTGCCTTTCGTTTTTTGTTTTTTTTTGTTGTTGTTATTGTTTCGTAGTTGAGCTTTTGCGATAATCTTTTCACCAAAGACCTCATAGACGGGGCAAAAGTAACATCTGTTTGGAAATAAATACATATCAATAAGTTGCAATAAAAGAACTGTATGTAGCATCCGTCTCTCTACCTTTCCCAGTTGGGCATCAATATTTAAACTAGCTTTTTAAAGGCTCCACCGAAAGTGTATTCACGGCACCTCGCATGTAGCAGTAATAGAGTGAAGTGACTCCATCAATGCCAGTGACGAAACTGGGAGTGTACTGTTTACTAAAAAGGCCGGACAGTCTCAAGCCTGACCGGGATTGGTGACACTGTTGTGGGCACGTGACTTCCGGAAGTTAATTGTGGATTTTTTTCCCCCTCTTCAGCCGGCTCTTTATTGGAGGGAGGGGTGTGTGTGTGATTTGGGGGGAGGAGGGGGGGGGAATAAAAAACGGACCGGAATTGGGCTCATGGTGACCTCATTTCATTCATGCGGTATCTGTGACGCAAAACCGTGGAAACCTGTGAGTGATCGTTCTGTACCCGGCCAATCTGTCTGCCATTGTCTATTTGCGTACTATGTGTCTGTGATAGAACGACAGACTGATTCATGACGTAGTCTTTTCAAATGTCACAGTCTGACAAGACAGACGTTTCTGTGACCTAAATAATGAAAGGCTTTGGAATATCGATATAATCATCCATAGGTGAAAACGAAAAACTTGGAGGAACAGGACAGGGCTGGAGATCTATGGTTGCGACGGAATATTCAAGAAGGAATACCTATATTGGTCACAAGGAGTCAGTATCTCCACAGATGCAGGAATTGGAGTTGGGGGGAGGGAGAGGGCCGGAGATGGAAAGAAGCGATATTGATGAATTTAAGTCGTTCCACTTCTGAGGACTTCCGCCTCCGCGAACATGTGACTGCCATCCCCCTGCACACACCCTCTAGCTCATGCACATTTCTTCCCAAGCAAGAGAGAGAGAGAGAAGGAAGGGAAAAGGAGGAGAGAGACAGAGCAAGAAAGAGAAAAGGGGATACTATGTGTGCGTGTAAGAGACAGGGGAGACACACAGATTGACAGACATACTGATAGACAGACAGACACACAGACAGACAGACACCAGTAATGCATAAGTTAGAAAGTTCGTTTCCCGTTGTACAGAAATAGCCTTTCAGAAAATGATACAGTCAGAGCTTCAAGTTCATGTTTCATTTTCTGTTTACATCGATGAACTGCCTGTTCTCTCTTTTGGCGCCTCCTGCAAACTTCTATTTTGGACACACAAGGTTTTCATCTGATATGCCGCAGTATGTATGGGCACTAGGCAGTTAATTAGGCTAGACCAAGAACTTGGAATGTAGCGTAGCCTGCACCACAAGAAAATGTACTGCTAGCCTTTGCTTGTTTTTATACCCGAGCCAAATAAGATTGATTCTCCTTGTATTTGGGAATTACATCCCAAATTCCTGTAGCGTCCTATCCGCTTACATACATTTTGATACCTCATAATCAACACCAGTGCCGACGGCCTTGAGACAACTTGAACGCATTACAAAGAAATGACGTAGTAACCAGCTGTACGGGGGGGGGGGGGGGAACTTGTGGGGGTAAAAACGGTATAAGAGTGCTTGGAGAATTCGGCAGTAATTTCGTGGCTTAAGAATTAGATTTGAATCAGATTTAATTTTTTTTTTTAATTCTAGATTGAAGAGGGCTTTGGGGGGGAAGGGGGGGGGGGCGGTTGCATTCCCATCCGCAGGCGCACAGAGACAACCAGGCCGTGATTAAGTCCTCTGCCACAACATAGTCAGTGTCACGGTTTAATGCTATAATTGTCGTGCTGGGTCACGACTTGTAAGGAGTTGATTTTTCACGGTCTCGTTGATTATAACCAGCGTAATTTGTCCTTGAACTGTCCTCGTGAACAGTTTGTTTTTGAAACATTTTTTCTTAGAGATGGAAAGAAAGTGGGGCGAGATAGAATAAATGGATAAGTTAGGGGTGACAGTGCAATTCTCGATCCCGTGATTTTGATGAACACTTAGAAGGGAAGAGAAGGGGTGAATAAGGATAGATAGTTTAAGACGCTTAGTCGCGTTCAGAAATTCGTACATAAAATGTAGAAAGCACGAGGGTTTAAAGATTTCAGTAATTGTTTTGACATTTTAAATTGACCTTGTCTGTTTTTAGTACAAGGCCGTGACCAATTCCCACGTAGAATATATTAATACTGCGAGATGAGCTCGCACGGATGCACCAATCAAATCTAGGGATTTGGACGGTAATTTGCAGGTGGCTGCACAGTATAAAAGTGTAGCCATACCTATGTCCATTACTCCATACAGAAAATTCCAATCTGTGCAGGCGTCGGCACGATTCTGCCTGAAGGATCATAAGACTGTTGATTCATGTCTAGTCCACTATAGACATTGAGATGAAGCCATATGCTTGAATGAGATATGCCCACTGCTATTGTCTACTGTTCCCTGGTTTTCCTATACCAGGGACCAAGTGTAAGTGTTTGTCCTTTGATGATTCAACAATGAACGAGGAGCTGAACATAATTTATCCAGTAGGACAGGATTGCCGCATATGCTAGGAGTGCTACCCAAGAATGCAAGACAAAGAGTTATATTGACTTGCAACTAGTATGAATGTTTGGCATACACATTGGTGAATTGGGATTGATTTGTCTGGATGAGGCTGGGGATTGCCAGCCCATCCTAGAGTAGATCCAATAGACTTAACTACGTCAGTTTATATTGACGAGCTTGATCCATTATAAGCGGTAGGCACAAATAGCTGAGATGACATCGTCGCCAGAGACATTAGTATATTGCTTGATAGATAGTAGGCAGACTATATCCGAGAGATAGATAATTAATACTTAAATTGTTAGTGAGTCAGAATTATCATACTATTATAGGAATCTAGAGAAGACTTCTAGTGACATATTATTGAACTTAGATTTGATGCTGCTGATGTTGTCTTTACTATGTAATAGATCTAGACCAAAATTGTTAGGGTAATTAATGTAATTAAATTTGTGGCCCTGCAGGTCTGTTCATGAAACTTATTCAGATTGTTCTTAGTGTGTGGCATGGTACGAAAGAGTAAATAGTAAATACCTCTCGATTTAAAATGCAGTCATAATACCCACTCTCTAACAGTCACTACCACTAAAATTCGACTAACGCACGCTTTTATCTCTATCAATGTCGCGCGCTGACCGGCAGAATCAGGTCCAGATCATCTCGCACGTAACATCACGAGTACTACACGTTAGAATGGCTGCAACACAAGAGTCGGATCAAAATCTTCAACTGTTTTCTACCAATTAATTGGTCTCCCTTTTTGGGACAGTCAGCTGCAAAAAAAGACGAAAACCTAAAAGAGGGCGAAAACTGGAGCATTGAGCAGGAGCGTAGCATATAAAATTCTTTGGTCCCGACGCTCCAAATAATATTCTGAATTCTTGATTAATAATACATCATTTCAGCATACCATTTTAACAACTGAAAGGTTAGTCTCTTGGGTGCCTTAGTCATAAAAACCTAAAACTGAAATATTAAAGTAATGCGTGTTCTTAGTGCATGCTTTGACTCTGAAACCTCCAGCTCTTTCAAGGTACCTCACTCGAACAATAAAATACTGACAAAATGTTATTTAGAAAAACACACACACACACATACACACACAAAATCTGTGAGGTCGCAAAAAAAAAAAGCTGTATGTAGCAAAGCCTCGCGTAAGAAATAATACAGAAACTATAGAGTAAAGTGCAAAGGGAAGGCAAGACAATGGAAGTCCTGGGTTAATCAATCTGCTTTTCATAGACCGAATTATATATAATTATCATATTCATAAATCACTGACAATTCTAGTCTGCTTCACAACGTCAAAATGATCCAGGAAGAGTCAAATGGAATGTTTCCACTTCCAAATGGTTTGCTTCCTTAAGATCCCTCATCCGTAAGACAAGACCTAAGCAATACAACTCTAGTGTAGGTGTTGGAGTCCAGATCGACTCAGGTATGGTGTAAACATAATACTCCTCAATTCCAGACAGGAACTTGAAACTGGAGTTAGACCCCCGGTGTTGGTAAACGAAACACGATAATTTGTGTGAAAGAAAACTTGTCGAGAGAAAGGATGGACCCATAGACTGATACACCAAGACTTGGGTATGTGTCTTGATACAGAGGGATAGGAAATTGCTAGTGCATACAGAGGCAGACTCACTGTGTTACGGAAGATACGGAGGTAACGGGTGTGTGTGTGTGTGTGCACGCGTGTGCGTGCTCGTGTGTGTGTGAGTAAGTGAGTGAGCGAGCGAGCGAGTGAGTGAGTGGGTGAGTAGTGAGGGTTAGGTGACGTCACTGAGCGACCGTGTTTGAGGCAATTCAAAAGAGAGGAGTGTGCGAGTATGAGCAAATGAGTGAAATGATGTCTAAGCGAGGGGCGGAGGTGGTGGTTGGGGGAGGAGGGAGGACTGTTATGTAAATGGAAGAGAAGACATCCAGTGGGTCAACGAAAAGGCGAAGTGTGTGTACGTCAGTCAGTTACTCAGTCATACACGCACTTGAGCAAAACATTGTGTCAGTCTATGACAGGAAACAAATAATGCGTGCAAGGCAAATGAAACGCCCCTTGAGTGGCAGGGTTTGGTCAAGAGGAAGAAAATCTTAATAATAATAATAACATACTCTCTGAATAGAGGGTTGCGTGGCAAATCGACCCACATCAATAGGAGAAAAACTGGGCTCTAATTTCCGTATATGGCAGTCTACGGGGATCTCGGCACATCTTGACACTATTATTATGTGAATAGCATCCTGGACACTCATAGTTTTGGCTGGCTCTTTTGATGGGATTTTTGAGCTCCGGAAGTAGGTCAAGATCTTAGGCAGTATGACATTAGACAATCGTTCTGCTCCCCTCTCTTTTTCTTTCTCTCTCTCCCTCTCTTTCTCTGTATCTTTCTCTCTTTTCCTCTCCCCAACTCTCTATCTATCTATCTGTCTGTCTGTCCGTGTCTATCTATCTATCTATCTATCTATCTATCTATCTATCTATCTATCTATCTATCTATCTATCTATCTATCTATCTATCTATCTATCTATCTATCTATCTATCTATCCATCCGTCAGTCTATGTTCCCTGAACTGACACCTCTATATCTCTGACAACTCTGCCTGTGTATCCACTTGACAACCAGACAAGTAGCAAAGGTAAAAACTCCACTTTTTTAGAAGGTTGTAGAATGTAATTAAAGATAGAAACATCTCAGTCAAATCCAAAATCAGATTACTCTATGCCCAGATTACTCTATGCCCTCGTTATCCCCATCCTTCTGTATGCTTGTGAATCATGGACCTTGACGGCAGAGCTTCAGAGGAAGATCCAAGCAGCCGAAATGAGATGCTTTAGACGACTCCTTGGCATCTCATACACTGACCACGTCACAAATGAGGAGGTGCGCAGTAGAGTGAAACAACACATGAGTCATTATGAAGACTTGCTGACTACTGTGAAAAGAAGAAAACTGAAATCGTATGGCCACATAACAAGATCGTGTGGCCTATCCAAAACCATTCTTCAGGGAACTGTGCAGTGGAGGAGAAGAAGAGGAAGGCAAAGGAAGAGATGGACCGACAACATTGCGGAGTGTACCGGAAAATCCTTCGCCCAAACTCAGGCGCTCGCAAACAACCGCGAAAAGTGGAGGCACCTGTCGAGGCTCTCTGTCATGCACCGCCCCTACGATCCTGGTGGATTATGGGATCAGTAGCAGTAGAATGTAATTAAAGGTTAGGGTTAGGGCAACGGTTAGGGTCAGAGGTTAATTACAATAGCCAGTCAGAGATAGCAATTCCCAGTAGTATGGCCAAGCTCCATGCAGACCGACAGGCAACTTCGCACGTGGCCAGAGTGTCAGCCTTGGTTTCAGAGAAATAGATTAACTACTTAAATTGCCTTGTGTTCTCTCTCACACACCCCCTTTTCTCTCTCTCACATCCAATTCTCTCTGCCCCCCCCCTTTTTTTCTCTCTCTCTCTCTCCCTCACTCTCTGAGAAACTGGAAGAAATCTTCATCCCCGGCGCATTTGACAATCCATCATGAAGGGGCAGCTGTTCATGTAAGGTCACCACAAATGGACACACCCCGTACCAAGACCCGTACCAAGCCAGACGGTTAGCCTAGATCTCTCCAAGCTCCACATCGAAATATTTGGCCACTGCAAAACAATACCCCACTGTCATCAACTCGACGTGTGTCAGAATCAAATACGGTCAAGGGGAAATAACTTAATTTAATATAACCTAGAGTAAGATATCAAGATTAATTTCCCTTGCCTTAGAGTAAAATTTAACTTTTGTGAAAACCCAAAATATCTATTAGAGTGGCCTTAAAGAATTGTCCTCTGCTGTGTCAAATTTTAACTTTTAACTAATTTGCATAGACCAAGTTAACATCCACGTCTAGAAATCTTCGTGGATTGATAAGAATAAGAAAACATACATATTAGGAAGTAGGAAAGAGTTAAATAAAAACCAGTAGGGCTTAGACGAAAGATTAGCGCCCCAGTTTCACTTTCCTAAGGGGATTATATTTCCTCTTGCTTCAACGCGTAGTAAATCGTGCTGCTTGCAGAGCGGGCTGGCGGCACTAGTTATTCATTCCATGCCAGACTTCCGTGGGTGATGGTCTCAGCGTCGATTCTGCTTGAATGAATCCATTTATTATGAACAGCATGGCTCGACGAATGTCTTGTCACTAATCCATGGCTCATTGAATATGACACCGCCTTTATCTACTGTTTCTGGCCTTAGCGCCAGAACAATCGTAAGTAAGATCTGACCGAGGCTCGTGATGTTTTGACAGTGAATAGGAGGCGAAAGCATGACAGTTATCCAGTAGGAGTATTGATCACTTGGTGCATAGATCTACCCGGAGTGCTTGCTGAACATTGCAAGATGCTAAATACATAGACTAGATCTAGCTGTGAATTCTAGAATTGCAACTCGTACTAATGTGTGAATCATATAGATCTAGAGTCTAATTGTAATTGAATTGTCTGGGTGAGGCTGGGAGTTGCCAGTCCATCCTTGATCTAGATTATATATAGGCCTATCTAGAGTCTATATAATATTTAACTGTGCCGACGTCACTTCGACGGGCAAGATCTAGACCTGTAACTTTGGATCTAAATATCTGAGATGACCTTATGTCTCCAGAGACTGGACTCTATACTAGTCTAGTATATTGATTGCCATACAATAAGCAGACCAGATTTTAGAGATAGAATTCTATATAGAGTCTAATTAGTATTTAGATAATTAGCAAGAACAGAAGTTAAATGATTTTGTAGGAAACCTAGAGCTAGACTTGTAATGACGTATTTATTGATTATGAAATTGATGCTGCTGATATTTATCATTACTACATATTAGATCTCTAGTCGAAATTGTTAGTAAACTTAACGTAAATAAAATGTGGCCCTGCAGGCCCTGTTGTTGAATTTATCCACTTGTTCCTTAGTAATTGGCATGGGTCTGCAAGTTAAGAATTAAATTCAATATTACTATTAAAAATATGCAGTCGAACAACACCCCCAACACACCATTACGATAACAAGGAAATCCATTCATTACAATTGGAGTGCACACCCTTCCTTGAATCTGTAACACTGGAGAGGGACCCCCTAAAGAACATTTATTATCATAACTTAACAATTAGATAGGGGCACTCTTAAAAAAATTAAGTTAGTAAGGAGATAGACTCTAGCTATTATTGAGAGAAGAAATAATATGGATTCTAATATAGAATCTGGATCTAATAAGATGATCTAGATCTAATAAAAGGGACACTATTTCTTAACATATATGGAGAGATTTAGATCTATCTAGATTCTAGTTGGAGATTTGTTAGCTATTTGAGTATGTCATGATGTAACTTTGTAGGATTGTGATTTCAAATCTAGATCTAGATCTAGAGACATGTCGATGATATACATTGTATATTAATATACATTTTTTGCTTGAATTTCATATGATGTTCTGTCAATCCCATTGACCCGACGATCACGGCGAGGGACAACATCCATCAGACATCTATCTACCTGTGACAGAAAACGAGACCTTTGGACTTGGGAATGCGAGCTATGGATTGAGGAACCCACCATCTAAATTCCTTTAAAAAAAAAAAAAGTTAAGTGAACCATCCGAGTGTCGATTTTTGGGGAGGTTGAGGTGTTTTCCTTCCTCATCATTTTACAGGCTTTTTATCTTTTTGCATGTTCAGTTTAGTTTAGCGGGTGGTTGGATGGGATCGTAGTTTAGCTAATCTTCTTTGCCAATCGGGTGCAGAACGTGTATCGTTGGCTATAGATAACTCGGGGTGATTTGCTTTACTATGAATAGTTCTGTAGGGATCCATTTATTCGTATAGATTGTGACGTTCTTTGCTTCCTCCCTTTCTTTAGGAAGATGTCTCTCCTGTCCTTTTTCTTAATACTATCTTGTAAATAAGTTAGGGCTGTAGGGTCTGTTATCGTTCGTCTTGCTTGTTAGTCTAGCGTCCTGTTCAGTGTATTTTTTTTTATTCCTTATAAAGTTTAAAATATTATATTGACATTGCTATGATTTACAATATATGCCTGAGGTATTTCACGTGCTAAAACCACGTTGAATTGTAATCTGGTACTGATAAGTGAGAGAGAGAAATACAATTTTGTTCACGTGCTAATATCACGTTGAATATTGAGAGAAAGATATTTTTTGACAGTGCTAACTTAAGACACTGATTCATTGCGTTGAGAGAGAGATATTTTTTACGGTGATAACTTAAGACACTGATTCGTCGCGTTGAGAGCGATAAACGTATATTTTGTTGCAGTGGGATTAACGGACAGACGGCACTGCCTTATCTACATTGTGAGAGAGAGAAATAAAATTTTTGCAGCGGAATTGACACTGCCTGCTATATACAGAGAGAGATAGAACGTTTTTCCAGGCAGTGATAACATAGGACACTGTATTAATATTGAAAGAAAGGTGACTGTTATATATACGTCTTTTGAGTAACAAATTTTAATCGGCATCATGGCCGATTTCACTAAATATATCGAATATGCCAAGGCCCTGGGGATAGCAGAAGAGCAACGCGCCTCATGGTGCCAACAACAAATAAAGAATGACCGAGACCGTGAAGATCGGTTGGAGGAACGCAAAAGAGAAAGAGAAAAAGAAGAAAGAGAGAGAGAAAAGGAACAAAGAGAAAGAGAAAAAGAAGAAAGAGAGAGAGAAAAGGAGGCTGTGGAGAGAGAAAAAAGGGAACATGAAATAACATTAAAGAAATTAGAGCGGGAATCTATTATAGCCCCCACTTCTGCCGGCAACACTTACGCTGGAAAGCCAAAGCTTCCAACTTTCAATGAGAAGGTTGACCGGATCGACGCGTATTTACACCGCTTCGAACTGCACGCAAAATGTGTTGGGTGGCAGCAAACAATGTACAGTTCCTGCCTTTCAAATTTGCTGACAGGTAAGGCCCTCGAGGTCTTTCATAGCCTCAAAGTAGAGGATGCAGATAATTACGACAAGCTTAAGACAGCGCTGCTTAAGCGATTTCAGCATACGGAGGATGGATTTCATCAGAAATTCCGCGGTTGTAAACCAGAGGCGTCTGAGAATTTCTCGACATACATAGATCGACTTAAACATTACATGAATCGTTGGATCGAACTCGCGGGCGTGACCGCAGGGAATTATTCTCAACTTTATGATTTGGTCTTAAAAGACCAAATTTACACCGCATGTCATTCTGATTTGGTTGCCCATCTCAAAGAGAGAGCACCGACATCCTCTGACGAAATCACATCGTGTGCGGAACGTTATGCGTCCGCCCACCCAAATCGTCCTTTGGCAAAGCCTGGGACTACAGTACCATGTTATACCGGCGTTGGCAAAACTGTGCCAACCGGACACGATCGTTCAAGGCCGACTCGTCGTCAGGCCCCAAATCCGCGCTCTCAATCAGAACCGTCGTTTCATAGACCACGGGATTTTCCGTGTCGCACTAATCCATTCCCTCGTGGAGGATACCAGAGCTACTCATTTAACGGGCCTCACCCATCCTATCGTGGCAATTTTCCAGGCCATCAATATAACCGGCCTCAGGGACCACCCCGGCGCGTACATTTTGAAAATAATGATTATGATAAACCGCAGGGTCGACCTTATCGTGGATACGATAGAGAACGTATTATGTGCTATAGGTGTAATAGATTCGGCCACATACAAAAATATTGTACAGTTAAAATGGAGGCGGCAAATGCCTGCGCTGTTCAATCTACACCGTATGAGGATGACGGTCACACTAAATCTTCTTGACAATCAAAGGCTGTTCCAGTCATGTCGGCCCTACATGAGCTGGGTGAGTTAACACTTTACCAGGGCCACGTTAACGCGATTCGCGCGTCTGTTCTACGGGACTCCGGATGCACAACTATCGGCGTTCGGGAGTCACTAGTCCGTCCGACACAATTTCTTGATAAAGAGGTAACTTGTATTACTTTTGGCGGATCTATCGAGCGATTCCGTCTCGCGGAAGTTTACATTGACACACCTTTTCTTACAGGTATTGTTATCGCATGTGTACTACCTAATCCGGTTGCTGATTTAATTATAGGGAATATACCTCAAGTGACAAAGTTTCCTATCGGTGACTTGGAAATTTGGACTGAAGATGAGAATGTTGCTTGCGCGACTACACGCCTGCAATCGGGTAGACGACCAGATGGTACATTGCGTAACCCTACGATTGAATTGAACATAACTTCTGGTACCTTCCATGACGAACAACACTCAGACCCCACACTCAAACCGTTGTTCGCTAAAGTTGATCCTACGGCGCCGGATACTTCAAAGTTTCTTATCAAAGATGACTTATTATATCGTAATTTTCGGAACAAGCGAGAGACGATTATGCAACTTGTGGTACCCAGATCTTTCCGCCGCGACATTCTTCGTCTCGCACATGACACTTCCTTAGCGGGTCACCAAGGGAAGGCCAGAACTAAATCTCGAATATTATCGCAATTCTTCTGGCCCAGCATTTACGCGGATGTTAACCGCTTCGTATCAACATGTGACGTATGTCAAAAACGTACTCCTAAGGGAAGAGCAATGCGAGCTCCTCTGCAAGAAATGCCAGCGGTCTCCAGACCATTTGAGCGCGTCGCCGTGGATATAGTTGGTCCTCTGCAGAAATCAGATAGAGGTCATCGGTTCATACTTTCTGTCATTGATTACGCAACCCGTTGGCCAGAGGCCATTCCACTAAAGGACATTTCAGCCGATCATGTGGCTGAAGCTCTTATTACTGTTTTCTCACGCGTTGGATTTCCGGTTGAAATCTTATCGGACAGAGGACCACAATTTACCTCTGAGCTATTTAGGAAAGTCCTGGAATTAGTAGGCATTAAACAAAAATTAACATCTCCCTACCACCCACAATCTAATGGATGCTGTGAAAGATGGAATGCTAGCATGAAAGCTATGCTCGCGCGGGTGTCGGCCGATAAGCCAAGTGATTGGGATCGTCAGCTCCCCGCTATTCTGTTTGCCTACCGAGAACTACCAAATGCATCGACGGGTTTTTCCCCATTTGAATTACTGTATGGTCGCAAACCGCGTGGCCCAATGGCCATACTGCATGATTTATTCGCCGGATCAGACACAGACGAAAACGATACGCGATCCGCGTATCAATACGTTGTCGACCTTCGACAACGAATTCTTAATGCATGTCAACTTGCACAAAAATCTTCAAGTGCGCAGGCGAGCATTTATAAATCATATCGCGATCAAGGTAGCAAATTGCGAACCTTATCCGTCGGAGACCAAACTCTTGTTCTCCTACCGGAGACGAAAAATAAACTCCTGCTTACTTGGAAGGGACCGTTTAAGGTCCTAAAGAGACTTTCCAGAGTTAATTATCTGATAAAAATGCGAGGACAAGACAAAGTGTTCCATATCAATATGCTCAAGGAATACCTTTCCGACGATAATAATCGTCAGACCAATCGCGGTCATGCGATTGCACAGGCCAATGCGGCCTTGGTTGCAATTGATGATGATGACCCTATAAATATAAATACATCAATCCCTCCATTGCAAGCTTCGGAAAATGTAGCTGATGTACATATCAATCCAGATCTGTCTACGTCACAAAGACAGGATATAACAGATTTGCTTCATGAATTTACTACGGTCTTTACTGATTTACCAGGTTGTACCTCCTTGGTACAGCATGTCATACGATTACAGACGGATATACCCGTTTTTGTTAAACCGTACCCGCGTCCTCTACACGCACAGGATACCATAATAACCGAGGTACGTAACATGCTTCAGCTGGGAGTGATAGAACGATCGACGAGCCCATATTGCTCGCCCATCGTCCTAGTTAAAAAGAAGGATGATACAGTGCGCTTTTGTATTGACTATCGCAGACTCAATGAGGTTACGATATATGATGCTGAACCGATTCCCAACCAGGAGGATCTGTTTGCACAGTTAGCGAGGGCAACGATCTTTTCAAAAATTGACCTCTCCAAGGGCTACTGGCAAATTCCCCTTGAGGAAAATAGCAAGCAATATACCGCTTTTCAGACCCCTTTGGGTCTGATGCAGTGGCGTTACATGCCCTTTGGGTTAGTTACAGCCCCTGCGACTTTCGCGCGCATGATGACAATCTTGCTCCAGCACATGCGTTCTGTTTTGTCGTACTTCGACGACATTTGTATTTTTCAAGCCGATTGGTCGGGCCACCTAGTGGCCCTACGAGAAGTTTTTATCGCTCTTCGTCGAGCTGGCCTTACCGCTAAACCCAGTAAGGTATTTCTAGGATACAATCAAATCAATTTTCTGGGCCATACAATTGCCCATGGCGTTCAGACCCCGGACGACAATAAGATCACTACGATTTTAAAGCTTAAAGCTCCTCAGACAAAGAAACAAGTTCGTAGCTTATTGGGCTTCCTCAATTACTATAGGAAGTTCATTCCGAATTTTTCGTCACTGACGGCTCCGTTGTCGGACCTAACGAGAAAGAATGTTCCTAACAAAGTAACATGGACAACCGAATGTGCGGATGCCCTTCGGACTGTTCAACGATTGTTTTCCACTTCCCCCATTCTCGTACTGCCGGATATACACCAGACATTTATTGTCCGCACTGATGCGTCGGACAAGGGAATAGGAGCTGTGTTGCTGCAGGAACGGGAAGATTCATTGCGGCCATGCATGTACGCCAGCCGCAAGCTACTCGATAGGGAATGCCGATACGCAATTATCGAGCGAGAGTGCCTCGCTATTATTTATGCTGTAAACGCATTCTCTCGTTATTTACTCATGTCCGAGTTTATAATTGAAACGGACCATCGTCCGTTGTTGTTCCTGAAATCAAACAGGGCTAAAAATGCTCGTTTAACAAGATGGAGTCTTGCACTCCAAGAGTACCGGTTTGTTATCCGGGCTATCCCTGGCGGTGACAATTCACAAGCTGATGTTTTGTCCCGTTTAATTTAATTTACCTATTAAAGAGTCTGTCTTGTATTGGGGTTGGATGGCGCTTCTCCACCTCATTTCTGGACGGTGGATGGATTCACATTATATTGTTCACTAATTTATGAACAATTTTTACATTCTTTCTTGTGAATATCCTCTTTCCACCAGCGTCATTCCGGACTGTGACCTGAGCTACTGACAAACCTGACGCCCTTGTCTGCGGGTCAATGAGATGGAGTCATGGCAAACCAAGCAACCAGAGCTACTGCTGCCATAGGATGCCACAATACTTTACTTAATATTATATTATTTGTGAATGTGCATACATGTATCAATATATGTGTTGACATAACAATTATGAGTATGGTTTTTCAGTGAAGCGTGACTGTGTGAATATAGTTATACTTTAATTCAAGAGTATTCAGTTAAGTAGTCATTATTATTATAAATGTTTATGAGAAGTGTGATTGTATGAAATGAGAATATACGTCATAGATGAGATTCTACAGAACGTTGCCATAAATAATTGTGTAATTTTTTATTTGTCCATCCATATGCACGTTCTTGGTTAAATTTTTATCCATCTTAGGGCTTACTTTTATAATTTGGTACTTAAGCCCCCAACTCAGTATCAGTGTCATTTTCATGACTGTCGAGTTTCTTCGATCCTATCGTGTAAATTTTTCTTAAAATTTTCACTGGGGTGGGGGATGTCAGAATCAAATACGGTCAAGGGGAAATAACTTAATTTAATATAACCTAGAGTAAGATATCAAGATTAATTTCCCTTGCCTTAGAGTAAAATTTAACTTTTGTGAAAACCCAAAATATCTATTAGAGTGGCCTTAAAGAATTGTCCTCTGCTGTGTCAAATTTTAACTTTTAACTAATTTGCATAGACCAAGTTAACATCCACGTCTAGAAATCTTCGTGGATTGATAAGAATAAGAAAACATACATATTAGGAAGTAGGAAAGAGTTAAATAAAAACCAGTAGGGCTTAGACGAAAGATTAGCGCCCCAGTTTCACTTTCCTAAGGGGATTATATTTCCTCTTGCTTCAACGCGTAGTAAATCGTGCTGCTTGCAGAGCGGGCTGGCGGCACTAGTTATTCATTCCATGCCAGACTTCCGTGGGTGATGGTCTCAGCGTCGATTCTGCTTGAATGAATCCATTTATTATGAACAGCATGGCTCGACGAATGTCTTGTCACTAATCCATGGCTCATTGAATATGACACCGCCTTTATCTACTGTTTCTGGCCTTAGCGCCAGAACAATCGTAAGTAAGATCTGACCGAGGCTCGTGATGTTTTGACAGTGAATAGGAGGCGAAAGCATGACAGTTATCCAGTAGGAGTATTGATCACTTGGTGCATAGATCTACCCGGAGTGCTTGCTGAACATTGCAAGATGCTAAATACATAGACTAGATCTAGCTGTGAATTCTAGAATTGCAACTCGTACTAATGTGTGAATCATATAGATCTAGAGTCTAATTGTAATTGAATTGTCTGGGTGAGGCTGGGAGTTGCCAGTCCATCCTTGATCTAGATTATATATAGGCCTATCTAGAGTCTATATAATATTTAACTGTGCCGACGTCACTTCGACGGGCAAGATCTAGACCTGTAACTTTGGATCTAAATATCTGAGATGACCTTATGTCTCCAGAGACTGGACTCTATACTAGTCTAGTATATTGATTGCCATACAATAAGCAGACCAGATTTTAGAGATAGAATTCTATATAGAGTCTAATTAGTATTTAGATAATTAGCAAGAACAGAAGTTAAATGATTTTGTAGGAAACCTAGAGCTAGACTTGTAATGACGTATTTATTGATTATGAAATTGATGCTGCTGATATTTATCATTACTACATATTAGATCTCTAGTCGAAATTGTTAGTAAACTTAACGTAAATAAAATGTGGCCCTGCAGGCCCTGTTGTTGAATTTATCCACTTGTTCCTTAGTAATTGGCATGGGTCTGCAAGTTAAGAATTAAATTCAATATTACTATTAAAAATATGCAGTCGAACAACACCCCCAACACACCATTACGATAACAAGGAAATCCATTCATTACAATTGGAGTGCACACCCTTCCTTGAATCTGTAACAACGTGCACTCAAATATTTACGCGAATGCCTTTTTCTCTCGCAATTTGATGCCGTTCCTCACGCGTCCGTGCGACGTCAGCAGCTAATGTTTTCTCTCTGTAATGATCATAATTATCGTAACAATTCTGTTGTCTCCTGTCGCTGAGGTAATTTTCTTGCCCCCCGACAATATTTTCGTTCCATATACTTTACATTCTTCGGCCAGTTTTCCTTCCTATCACAATGTTTCCCCCTGTCTCTTTCATCCTACGTTTTTTTTTTTTTCTTTTCTGCCTCTCCTTCCTCTAACCTTCTTTCTTTGCCTCAGATTTTGTTCTGCTAGCCTAAGCGCGCACCTGCGACTTGCGTCGTGCCTTAGTTCCATGTTCCTATGGTCTATGCAATATGCCCGTGTCTTGCACTCGTGCGCGCCTCTCCACTCATTCGCCTAGATTTTATACTAATGCGACGGGACTGCAACGCAACAAATCGAACGTGCATGTCTGGCCCTAGTTTTGTAGCTGCTGTTGCTTATTTCATTCTCAATACTATGTTTCTTCTTTCTATCTTTTCTTCATTCGGTTTTCTTCAGTGTCTCTCTCTCTCTCTCTCTCTCTCTCTCTCTCTCTCTCTCTCTCTCTCTCTCTCTCTCTCTCTCTCTACTTGAGAAGCTGTGGAAGAAGCCATTCTCAAAACTGTTCACAGAGGGTCAGTTCATCACTTAAAGATACCACAAATCCTACTTCTACACCGTCCTACTTCCACAACCGTACCATGCCAGAAAGCTCCGTTAGCCTAGGCAGGGGCGAAGCGTGGCCCTCTGCCGATGGTAATCAGAATTTAAGCTAGTAAGATCCTCAAATAGGACGTATCGCTACATCATATGTACATAATTATAAATGCAGCGACTAAAACGATGAAACGGTTGCTAGGCACTGCAAAAATCTGAAGAGCGGACTATTCTTGTCAACAGGACAGGAATGCAGCAATTTACAAGCCAAACTAATCTGAAAAACTATTCATTCATACTAACAGAATTATAAACGCATATTTTTCACCCATTTTTAAAATTATAATTTGAACAGCACGTTTTCATTGTCATATTCATAGCCAGAGATTTAGTTCTTCTACCATCTCATAAAGTTTCTCGGAAAGGACCCATTAACATTAAAGTGTAGAAAGTGCTTAAATGGCATCTCTGTGACACAACAATGTGTAGCGATTTCGGAGAAGTGGCTATCTGCCGTTGCGGTTTAGGTTCGAGCGACCTATCAAGTGAATTGATGTTCTTAATACGTTCGACTGATTTTGATCACAGTTATATCTAGATCTATACTATAATAATTATTATTCTTTGATAGCTCTTGCTGAGCGTAGAGTAAATTATTCTTAGATTACCTCAAACAAAAAACAAACAAAAATCCACACAAACTCTTTCACTCTACTCTTTACCTTTCGATTGGGATGAAAACGACCGCATAGTGAAAAACCTGCATAAGTACGTAAAATCAGGTCAAGCCTTGATTATAAACCTATTTTTTTCCCCCACTATTTTGCTGTCTGCGGCGCCGCTTTGAAGAAAACAGGCTATGCTCAAGCTCGCTTCTGGGTGTAGTCAAGTCTTCTTCGTCATTGTTAATCACTGATTTTGGACCAGTTCATAAAATTATGGTGTAAGTCCCTACAAAGATGCTTTTCGGTGAGGGGTGTTAGACTATAACAACAAACCCAAAATAGCGACGTAGAATAGAATGCTGAACTGACTAAATGGGCTTGGAATTGGGCTCGATCTGAAAAGCGAAGTAATTCTAGAATTAATATTCGAAGGGTAATCACTGATTATTTGATTATGAGGAAGCCTCGCCCCTGAGCCTAGGTCCTTCTAAGCTCCACAATGGCATTTTTTTGCCACTGCAAAACAACACCCCCCCCCCTTCCCCCCACGTATTAAAATATGACACACACTGAGGTCAAATGTGTTGTCGAAGAGAATTGAGGTGAGCAAAAACGATCTTCTGTATCTTCCTGATAACTTTGATATTATTCTTTTGCTCCTTTATGATCAAGAAATTTGATGAAACAGGCGATGGTGACTGCCACTTAAGATGGGTATACATTTCTTTACACAAGCATTTGAGTACAGATGATCAAAACTGAAAAATGTCATGTCTGTCATGTTGCTTGTTTTCTTGATGATTGTGTTGTTAATTTTGTTCTTGTCACTTTCTCTGGCATTGCCTCGTCCTGCTTTCGGTGTTGGCTTTACAGAACACTGCTTAAGCATGGGATGGGTGGTCTGGAGTAGGTAAAAATGGAGTGGGTGAGAGTAAGAGAACGTGGAATTGTTGTTGTAAAAGAGAGAGAGACACACAAACCGATGAATCAATAGACTGTTCAATTTTTAGTAAAAGGAGGGGGAGGGGAGCATTGAGATAGTGGTGGAAATGAGATTGGTGGATAAAATCATCATTCCCTGTTTCATCAAATTTCTAGACCATCCAGAAGCAAAAGAATAAAAGACATCAAGTAAACAGAAAGATACAGAAGGTCGTTGAGCTGAATGTGTGTCATATTTTAACTAAGGTTCCATGTCATGTTACTTCATGTACTAAACTTGTTACTGAGTTATGGAAATGTTTATGTAACAACGCGTTAGATGTGTATACCGTGTAGGGGCTCTTAAACGCTCTGTGAAAGTGAATTTTCTTCACAGGATAATAAACAGAAACTTATCTTATTTTATCTTTTTTTTTTTTTCCACACAGCAAATATTTTCCCCCAAGACCCCAACTTTACTCTCAGTCTTTCCCCCCTGCCCTCCTCGCGTCCTCCACATGGTTCGGTAACCTCTCACGTACACGTACTAATGTGTAGTATGGCCTGACGAGAAAATATCTTTGTGTTACTTTACGAAGACCCGGCCGCGTACTTGGGGTGGATTTGGCCGTGGCCACGATTTAGCCCTAGACTAGAGCGACCCGTCAACTAATGCTATTGTACATTCTGCTGATGGAGCCCACAATTTCAAAAGCAGGACAACATCTTCCACACTCAGCGACACATTAAGTCATGATTCCCTACTCTTCTCCATTTTCCCTCTCTCACTCTCCGTTTTTTCTTTCTCGACCATATTTTTCTTCCACTTTCCGTCTCTCTGTCGTTATATCAGCCTCTGCGGTTTCTCCTGGTGAAATATTTATCTCTTTTTCTCGTTCTCTCATATTCTCAGGTTTTCTCTCTCTCTCTCTCTCTCTCTCTCTCTCTCTCTATCTCTCTCTATCTCTCTCTCTCTATCTCTCTCTCTCTATTTCTGTCTGTCTTTTCCTCCCTTCCTCTCTCCCTATCACCTGAATAGTGACTTCGGCGTTTGCTAAGTGACTGTGAATGGGTGAGTGATATAATATTGACTGTGTCAAGTGGAGTGAGTGAGTCAGTCAGTAAGTAAGTAAGTGGGTGAGTGACCGAAAGAGTGAGTGAGGGAGAGAGTTAAAATTTAACTAATCAACACAGAAAGCCAGCGAGCACCAAAGTAAGAGTGCTAATACCGTACCTCCATGTTTCCCTAGCACTCAGCGTCTTGCTCTCCTTCCATTGCTACATCCTCCCGTACTGGTCAACAGTTTGTCTTCCGTCCTGTCTTCCAAACCGCAGACAGCTACTCACACAAACTGACAACAAACAACCAGACCATATTTATCAAGCTCCCGTGTATCTTCTCTCCAATTACTCACCCGCCCATTAGCGGTCGAACATTGGCACAACCGAGGGTTAATACCTGGGCAAATTTACACATAGAAAGTGAGGGGAGGGAGAGGTTTCTGAACACATCCAGGCACAGCAAAAGTGATCGCGGTTAAACCAGTGGTTTTCGGTTAAATGCAAAGGCTGCCACTGTGAAATTCCGGAGCTTAAGGGTCAGGGTCTTAGCTTCTCAAGCCTCTGGACAACAAGGTTGTACTCCACACATCTTCGGGAAGCTTCTAAATTGCTAGTCTATCCCAGCCTGTTTACGCGACACAATTTTCTGGTCGTCAGTCTACAGGTCTCTCGGTTCATTCACAAAGCTGAGATTTCAAAAACAACCCCACTCGCCCTCATCTCATCTTACTATAATGGAGCTAGAGGGAGAACATGGAAGCATCTAACCCCCCGTGACTATGTGACCATAAATTCTGACATTTTGTGTACTGCCTCAATTTTGGACGACAAGTTACGCGAACACATCCATTTTGGACAAACTTTAATCTTCAGTATTATTAATATTGTTATATTACTAGAACATTATTTATATCATATTAAATTGTTGGAAATGGATGTCAAGAAACACATTACATCGTGGGTGCTAGATGTCCTTACTACTCGACCCCAGTATGTATGTTTGAATGTTCGACAGAGCATTTTTACATCATCAACAATCTATACGAACACGTGAGCGCCTAAAGGCTGTGGTTTATCCCCTGTCTTCTTCATCAGTTATACTAGTAATGCAGAAGTGAGTTTGACAATATTAATATGATAAAATTTCCAGATGGCACAAGCATCCAAGTCCTTATCACGAACTCAGTCGATGAAGACGCTTACATTATAGAAATAGCCTTGAATGTGATCAATACCAATTTCGAAGGTATTCCGTTAATTTCTTCACAAACAAGTTTCCCCAGTTTCGGGCCAGGAATTATCGTTAACCGTAAATATCATTTGAAAAAAAAAAAGGGTAGTCTGCTCAATGTCAAGCCTTCTGGCACAAAAGGTTATGGGCAGACCTGACTGCTCAAGCACACTCTCACCGTCCTTGTAGTGGAAGTCACACCCCTCAAATCTAGGCCAGACATTGCCAGACACCAAGCATAAATCACACGGCTTAGTCAGAAAACCAAAAGGCCACCGCTAAATTTCAAACTCTATGCATTGCTTAAGTGAGTGCATATTTAAACATTTCTTACCCACCTCCCGCCTCCCTTTCCGATAATCATTCCCCCGCCCTCATTCACATCACCCCCCCCCCCTTTCTACAGGAAAAATCTTGCAAAGCAATTTAAAATATATTTCTCTTTGTCTATCAATTTTGGCAAACACTTCTGCAAAGCTCCTTGGCTCCATAGATAGCTATTCATAGTAGGTAATATTCACAGCCGGGTAGACAGTACACACGCGAGCTATCCGTCAGTAGGCTTACGAATGTTCAATTGTGGCAATTTTTACTCCTCTCCCAAATCCATGTAGGCTTTTCATTCATACTCTTGGCCTCATCCCATTCCATCCCGCTCCTCCCCCCCCCCCTCCCCCTTTTGGTATAAGAGTGCACAGCTATTAGAATGGTGAACGTGCATGATAATGCTAAAATGATCTAAAACTTTTACATGTCGTCTATTCCATTAGATCAAAGCCAATCTTGGGCTTTTATGTAATCCTTTGGTGAAAACAAAATCTCACGTCACTGAAACCTGACTTTTTAAATCATTACCATACTTGAAAAGCGAACGTACGCTAGCCAGTCTCCCCCCACCCCCACCCCCCCACCCCACAACCCATTCACCCAAACGTCCCCATCCATGTACCGCTCTTCGGAGAGTGGACACCCCTGGCCCTGCCCCCCACCCCACCCACCACCCCCCCACCCCACAACCCATTCACCCAAACGTCCCAATCCATGTACCGCTCTTCGGAGAGTGGACACCCCTGGCCCTGCCCCCCACCCCACCCACCACCCCCCCACCCCCACCCCCCCACCCCACAACCCATTCACCCAAACGTCCCCATCCATGTACCGCTCTTCGGAGAGTGGACACCCCTGGCCCTGCCCCCCACCCCACCCCCCCACCCACCACCCCACCCCACCCCACCCCACCCCACAACCCATTCACCCAAACGTCCCCATCCATGTACCGCTCTTCGGAGAGTGGACACCCGTGGCCCTGCCCCCCACCCCACCCACCACCCCCCCACCCCCCACCCCCCACCCCACCCCACAACCCATTCACCCAAACGTCCCCATCCATGTACCGCTCTTCGGAGAGTGGACACCCCTGGCCCTGCCCCCCCCCCCCACCCCCCACCCCCACCCCACAACCCATTCACCCAAACGTCCCCATCCATGCCCCCCACCCCCCCCCCTTTTTCCAAACTTTTATTCATGAATGGGAAGGCAGTAACTTCAAATCATGTAGTTTGTACGATATAACGCATTGCAGCTGACTCAAATGTGACGTATTCTGAGCTCACGGAAATGATTTCCAATTTTAGGATTACCAAGACTTTAAAATGTCCATAAATTAATGCCATCCCATGGTACAGATCCTTTCATTGCTCTTGACCATTTCCATCGCCTCAAAAACTTCATGCAAAATTAAACGAGTTCGCTAAATCCGTGCACTATTGGACCATGCACTTATCTGTGTAGACAACCTATAAATAAGGTGTCTGCAATCATTTGCCTCCGCGTTCTAGCTTTCATATATTTTTAGGACAGAACTCCATCAATTTACTACGTATTTTCCTGTAATTAATGAAATAGCAAATGCTTGGCAATGGGTAAGCAAATAAAACTACGTAATTTTTCGTTGTCTCGCAAAATAAGAGACGTCGCAGAACAAGAGACAATTAATGTGTACCTTTGGGAATTCCCAAACACGTCACGCTTAAGAGTTTCCCAAATAAGCAGGATCAGTAAATCAATTTGGCGGCATGCAAATCTAAGTATGCCATTGTACGCATGAGCACAGAAATCCATTGGTCCTCATCTTGTCGGCCGATTGTCTCTTTGACGCGTCAGTTACTCCATTTATCAGTCTTCGGAAAACCATTAACCACTGTTACCAAAGTACAACACAATGTGACATGTCTTGAACAAGATAAGTAAAATAACTTTTCTCAATGTTTCAAATGCAAATTTTTTGGCACATTGTATTACAGGGCAGCCGTGAAACAGCAACGATAGCTTACTTGTAGATCGAATGTCCACTGGTGCGGAAAATGAACTAGAATAAAAGAAGCTGGCGTGAGTTCCGGTTGTAAACAATTAGCAAATGTTCTGCATTAAGTCCTGGACTGCATTTACCTCAATTCAACACCAGCCTCAGTTTTCCATATTTCTATTCATCTTCACTTACTATATGAAACTGGAGAAGATACATGTAGTGTTGGACGATTTGGCAAAATGGCATGCTGCTCTAAAAATTATCATAGCTGTCGGCAATAGCAACGTGTACACGGAAATGATGGTCCTCGCCTTACGGCAGTGCACTCAGATAATAATGATGATCATCATCATCATCATTCTCATCATCACGACGACGATAAGAAGATGACGATAGTGATAGTGATGGTAATGGCGATGATGATGACGATAATGATAATGGTAATGCTGTGATAATGATGATGACTGTTATAAAGATGATGGCAGTGATATGATAGTGGTGATGATGATGATGATAATGATGATGATGATGATGATGATAATGATGGTTATTATTAATATGATGATGATGATGGTGGTGGTGGTGGCTATAATGATGGTCGTGGTGGTGACGGTGATGGTGGCGAGGTGTTGGTGATAATGATGACATGATGATGGTGGTAGTGGGGACGAAAATGATGAGGAGGTGATGATTTTGATGTTTGCAGTGGTGATGATGACATGAATTACTGTGCGTGGTCACCCGTCACTCCAAAATTCGGAAGTTACTCTCGCCAGAATAATCCCAGACAGCTATTCCAGAGCAAATTCCTCAGCACACAGATATTCCTACCGTCATAAACAGCAAAATCCCTACGATTTTGTTCACAAACGTACTGTAAAACAACCAGTCACACGGTAGGCTGAACATCTAATGGCGTCGATATTTTCTGAAACTTCGTTTTAATCGAAGGATGGGAAGAGCACCTATTTTCTTTTCACTCGTTCAATTTCCTACCTTTCTTCTGTTGTTTAGTACAAAATCTCCATGGAGTCTCCAAAGTGTAGCTCTAAATGTGGTTTTATCAGAGACGCAATCGATTTGAACCTACACAAATCTTGAGAAAGATTCTGTCGCCATTCTGACAGTTTGACGGCTGAACTAAAAAGTTCACGTTGGAATTTAACTAATTTCCTTTTTCGTGATGTCCTCTAGGTATTTATTTCTTCCTACTCACGCCTTATTTCTCTCATCATGAATTTGTGTGTGTGAGAGAGAGAGTGAGAGTGAGTGAGAGAGAGAGATAGAGCGAGTGAGTGAGTGGCAGAGAGAGAGAGAGAGTGAGTGAGAGAAAGATAGAGAGAGAGAGTGAGGAGAGAAAGATAGAGAGAGAGAGAGTGAGTGAATGTGAGAGAGAGAGAGAGAGAGAGAGAGAGAGAGAGAGAGAGAGAGAGAGAGAGAGAGAGAGGGGTGTTGAGTAAGATGATCAAGAGAGATGGAGAGAGACAAGGAGAACGAGACAGTGAACATCAATTATTTCTGTTCGTAGTAAGAAAGAGTGCTCGGTAAGTCCTGGCAGTGGCTATAGCGTCCGCAGACAGAGGCAGTTAGCAAGTGAGAGCAAGTCTGGCAAGAGAGGATGTGAGAAAGGATTTAAAAGTCGCTGGAGGACAGAGGAAATTTCAGGCTGAGTATGAGACTACAGAATGAAGTGTTGATGTCCTTTTAACCAATTCACAGACAGTCTCTGTTTTTGTTTTTAATTTTACTCTAAAAACTAAAATCCACGCACTTAGGGAATCAAACAGAAGAGGAGGAGAGGTGAAAAGGCATAAAGTGAGAAGGGTTCAGAAACAATAAAGTATAAAACTCAGGGTGGGGAGATGAGGAGAGAGAGAGAGAGTAAGAGAGAGGAAATGAGAGAGAGACAATCAAGACAAAAAACCGAGAGCGGGGAGAGGAGGGAAACGGAGAGGAACAGAAAAATGAGAGGAACAGAAGGACCGGAGAGAGAGGGGAATAGAAAATTAAAGAAACAGAAAAAGGCGGAGACAAAAACATGTGAGGGAAGAAAGACAAAAAAGAGGGACAGAAAGAGAGAGGGAAGAAAAGCGAGACAGAGAGAGAGAAAGCGGTTGAAGGGGGGAGGGGGGGTAGGAATAATGCACGAACTGGGAGAAAAGACACCCCTGCTCTTGCCAACCCTGAGAACTCAATTTTCCAATCAAGGGAGACCACAGCACCTAGTTACCAGACATTCTGAATCACAAAAGATCACAAAATCAACTTTGACTCGGTCCGCCTTGCATGACCGTCCCCGGGGGACATTCCAGCTTAGCATGAAAATGACAGGAGATTTCCGCATAGCGTAAATCATGCAAATGCTGCTCCGTGTTTCCAGTACTTGACCCGTCTAGCAATGTGTGAGAAATATAGTAATATACACAAATATAACCCGAGCACTAGATTGGGGTATTTGACACTAATATTTGAATATTAAAGTAGCGGTCTGCGTCCAGTATTCCTTCCAATAGTTTTGAAACAATTCTATGCTCAGGTCCTCGATTTGTTTTCTGTTTTCTGGTAAGCAATCGATGGGGAGATAATTTCGAATTTTAAAATAATCTTCCGAAAATACATTGGTTAAAAGAAGATCATCGAGTATTGTCAAAACATTGTTGAAGGGAGGAAGCAAAAAATGCAACACTCTCCGCTAAATAAT
Organism: Onchidella celtica; assembly: GCA_963931925.1. Classification (NCBI taxonomy): domain Eukaryota; kingdom Metazoa; phylum Mollusca; class Gastropoda; order Systellommatophora; family Onchidiidae; genus Onchidella; species Onchidella celtica. The sequence continues at coordinate 42,715,476 of OZ007578.1, forward strand.
ATTAAAAATCACAAACACACACACACGCACGCACACACACACACACACGCACGCATACACACGCACACGCACGCACACACACACACGCAGAGACACACACATACACACACACGCACGCGCACACACACACACGCACGCACGCACACACCCACGCCCGCGCACACACACACACGGACGCACACACACACACACGCGCGCACACACACACACGGACGCACGCACTCACGCACACACACACACACACACACACAAACGCACACACACACACTCGCACACACACACATCATGTGGAGTCTCAGCAAGGAGTAAATTCCAAATGTGGCAAAAAGAAAAAAGGTTGTATATTGCAAACACCAGCGTAAGAAATGATACAGAAACATTACAACAAAACGCAAAGGAAAAACAAAAGTTACATATTTTGTGACTGATGAAGGTCCATTGACCGAAAGCTTGCCATGTCTTTCCTTTTCCTTTGTATCGTTTCTGTATTATCAAAGATACCAGATTTATAAGGACAGACACTTCCTTCTTCGGGCCTCTTAAAATACCGTTTACATCCGGCCACGGGCACCGCCCACTTTCGGAGCGCAAAGCCAACCCTTCGTATCATTGATCTGCATAGAAAATAAGACACAACACCGAACGGTTTCACTTCCAAGGGCAGTTTCAAAGTCAAAATATTTTATTTAATAGGTAGTATGCAATTAATAATGAATTTTTCTATAAAGCAAAGCTAAAAAGGGCTGGTGAAGGAAGGAAAATGGGAGAGAAACAGATTTTTCACGAGAATGATGGCTTGGGCATAGATCTAGTAATGTGCGTCCGGCATCCCCGGCCTCTCTCGCGACAAGTTATTTTTAGCCTACAGACAGCGCTTGGGACTTGACTGCTAGCAATTGTACTGCTGTGCATCTCTGATGCAACGGTTGATATGGTTCTCGACGGTGGTGGATTTTTCGTGAATTTGATGAAGAAAAAGGAGTGGAAGAAGAACTACAAGAGGGAAAATCCAAGGTTAGTCTGTTATTGTTACAGGAAAATCCTTAAACGTTTCCAAAACCCTTCACAGTTCCCACTATTGTTTACTTTCTTACGTGCATTTGCTGCTATGCTGGGAGACAGGGTGGACGAGTTACATTGCGAAAGGAAAATCCAGCCTCGGTCCCATGTTATTCTAAAGGTATGCTAGATCAATCTTCGGTATGATGGTAAATTAATAAAATAATTGTGATAATTGTGACCTTGCTACCACATTTAAAAAGGAAAAAAAATTGCCAGAGGTTTCCTACAACGAACTACTTTATAATTACAAAGTAAGCGACTTCCAGCAAGGTCTAGGGTGACAGCTGAACACAGATCAAAATCCAGCATTTTCTCTATTCGCCTTTGTAAAAAAAAAAAAAAAAATGCCATGGTTTACTTCTCTCACGCTTACGCCACTAGGTGCTGCTCCCAAACCCGTGGACGCGAAAACATCGAGCTGTCTCATCATTTCTAGTTTCTTTAGTATTATTCCTTGCCCGACGCTATGCTCCGTAGGAAGTGTGGTGTTTTTTTTTAACACTATCGCTGGTCTAGCATGGAGTCGCCCATGGCGTTTTGTTTTGTTTTTTCTTGTTTGTTTGTTTGTTTGTAAACGCCCAGTATTTGAGACAGTGCTGAACATAAATATTGATTAACGAATATTCGATTTCGATATTGGTTTGAACAATACAATTTGCTATTCGACACAACCACCAACACCATCACATACTACAAAAAACTATTCTCAAGTCTCCTCTGCCTTTCTTTCTTTTCTTTTTCATTCTACATTGAGATCTCAACTTACGATCCGTGGGAGCGGCCTTGGTCCAACGCCCGATCTTCTCATCCTCAACTAGCGATGTCGTGTCCTCCCTCAGGGACTTCCTATCTCCTCACCCCCACCCCCAACCCTCGCCTTCCTCCCGGGTTCCGCATCACCTTTTTCCCCAAGGCTTTAGCATAGAAAAGAAAAAAAAAAGACATTATGAATCATTTGCTTTGCCGAGTATCAATACACATTTAGAAACTCTTTAATGGAACTGTACTTAAATAACGTGCTACAGTCACACACACAATCAACGTTCAAACAGGTTTGTGCGGCGCAAATCTATGGCAGACCACGACGTGTTTTCGCAGCTATATAATAGAACTGTGAGCCGTTATAAAATATACAAGCTGGTATGATTAAATCTTTCTGGGCATTCGTGTATTTGTGTGTGTTTGCGCGTGTATGTGTACTCGTGTGTGTGTGTGTGTGTGTGCGCGCGCGGGCACACGCATGTGAGTCTTTGTGTTCGCGCACGGTAACAATCACGTCATCTCCTCCGATCCCCGTTTTGTTGTTGCTGTTGCTTTTCATCAAAGACAAATAAATTCAAAGTGAAACAAAAAAAGTATTCAACCAGTGCATCATTCCAACGATTACCTATGGTTGCCAAACATGGTCGATTACAAAACAACTTACGAGAAAATGAAGAACTACCCAGAGGGCAATGGAAAGAAAAATGCTTAACATCAGACTACACGATAAATGTATCCCCACGCGAAAATATGCAAACAGACAAAGCTAACGGACATGGCAAAATTCATGCTGCAGTAAAAGTGGAATTGGGCCGGACAGTCATGTGGGAAGGATGAATGACAATAGATGGACAACACGCTGCACTGAATGGCAACCACGGACAGGAGAGAGAGGACACGAGGACGACCAGGAAAAAGATGGCAGGATGATAATAAAAAGAGAGGGGGAAACAACATGGATGAGGAAGACATCAGACAGAAAGGAATGGAAACCACTGTCAGAAGGCGACATTATGCAGTGGGTAGGCAATGTCAAGGTGAAAGGTGAAACGAAAGAAAGATCCATCTATACAATATGCGTGCTGGGACCGTATGAAATGCATACATTTTTAATGGGGAATCAAAATCTGGCGAACCTGCTTTATGGAAACCCTTAATACAAAATAAGTACTTTTTTTGTAATTACTGAAAGGTCTCTAGAACTAAATGAAATAAAATTTGACTGTTTGTCATTTTCTGACTATTTATCTGTATCTTCACGAGTCTTGTTTTCAAAGGAGTCTGAGTTGAGTTATGAGTCTGAGCTTCCAGAAAGATATTGACTACTAAAATATTTATAAGGCAAAATTGCCTCACGCCGCCATTTTTGCTTATCATTTTCAGTTTTGTTTTGTTTTTCTTCTCATACTGTTCTCGTTTGAATATAACAGAATGATATGACAGAAGGAGACCCTTCTAGAAGCGCCAACTAGCCACCCGCGTCTTCAAAGGAAAACATTATGATAAGGAAAAAAAAAAACTCAACATGAAAGGCAAAAAAGAGTGGTTTGCGTTAGGGGAGCGTAGGCACACGACATATCCCTAACCCCGGCCTTATCCTCAGCGCTAAATCTTATCGAACCCCTAACCCTGCCCCCTATCCGTTCATGCAGCAAAAAAAAAAAAAACAGGAGGAATACAACAAGAAAATCTGAAAGAATAATTAATTACGGATGTTGTCAGGAGTATTTCAGGAGTATTCCGGGAGGAGCTCTCTAGCTCTGGGGTCACAAAAGCCTTTGAAATCCGTACTCCTTGAGCAAAAAAAAAACTTGTTGCATTTACTATTCAGATATTATAGTTTACTATGTAAAGCACTCCAATAGCCTCACAAAAGCCCCTCAGAAAATATGCATTTCCAGTGTGGAGAATAGACAGGTGCGGGTGGCTGGTAGTGGCAGGGCGCTTGTGGCAGCGTTTCTTTCTGTCTGTATCGTCTTGCTTCTTTCTAGGATAATAATATGGACGTGATCGTGTGGACGTGTTTTCTCCAAATTCAAACTCAATCATGTAACCTTCCCTTTCCCCCGTACCCACCGTCCTTTCTTTAGCTGCATGTGTCACCCCCCCCCCCCCAAGATTCAGTGCTAGCCATTAACGTCACAACCCAAATATCTTTCGTGCCACGGTGTCTTCATCCTAGATTTGCTTTTTCATAGCGACGGCTGTTTTTTCCATCCAATTTTGTCTGTAATAAAATTTACTGCCGAATGCATCGTCCTCTTCCGTCTCCTCAATTACGTATGAATAATTATTACATGGCAGCAATGTAACTCTCTCAGAAAGCTGTGCCTGGTTTCTCTCTCTCTATCTATCTCTTTCTCTCCCTATCTCTCTCTTTCCCTCTATCTATCTCTATCTATCTATATATTATCTGTCTATCTCTCTATCTATCTATCTATCGCTGCCCCCTTTCTCTCTGACCCCCTTCTCTCCCTGTCTCTGTCTCTCTATCTATCCCTCCTCTTTCTCTCCTCCTCTTTTTCTCTCCTCCTCCTTCCTCTTCTTTCTCTCCCCTCGCTCCCCCCCCTCTCGCCCTGTCTCTATCTCTCCACCTCCTATCCTCTCTCCCCCTATCTATCCTCTCCCCCCCCCCCACCTCTCTCTCTCTCTGTCTATCTTTCTCTCGCTCCCTCTCTCGCCATTTTTCCCCGCTCTTTCTCTTTCTTCCTTGCTCTCCACCTTCTCTCTGCCTCTCTGTGTTCCCCTCACCTTTCTTCACTCCATCTCACTCAAAATTACATGTAACCACGCATACACAACCTAATACATAACGGCACACAAGACAAATTAAGGTAAACACAAACGCCAATATTCCAGACAACGCTATAGACGATCTTTTTTTCGCCATCTGCAGTTCGAAATAGCAGTGTTTCCTGATGCAGATTGTCACGAGTGGAGTGAGCGAGATTCAAGGATTACGGGGGCATGGAAGTGTAGGATTGACTCACGGGATAGTGAGGCTGCTCACCTGTATTGACTTCTGTTAGTTAACGTTAAAGCGTGCATGTTGTGAGTGAAGTTGAGGCGTAGTAGAGGCAAAATCTGAATAGTCAGATCACTGCAAGTTAAGGAGTCCAAGGGGACAGACGTGAGATCAGAGGCAGTGTTGAGATTGTGTGTTTTCCAGTGATGACTGGTAGGTTGAACTGTGATTGATAATTATGATGATTGATGTACTAGATTCTCCTATGACCATGATGTAAATAAGTTATATGTGAGGACTGTGAAAGTCATTGATTACTGTGTATAGAGATATGCGCAATGAGCGATAGATGTAAGTTAGGATCATGGATTCGTAGCGAGTCTGAGTACGGTGTAACACGGTGGAGGTGTGTTACCGTAAGATGTGTGGTGAGTGAAATGTGGACTATTGTGTGTACGCTTGATAGTTCGTAATGAGTGGTGAAGTGGATAGTAATTGTGTGGTGTATTACAGATGTAATGTTATTCTTATAGGTGCCGGGGTCGGGCAGAGAAGCCACCCGCGGTGAGCGGACTTGTGCCGGGGTCGGGCAGAGAAGCCACCCGCGGTGAGCGCACTTGTGCCGGGGTTGGGCAGAAGGCTACCCACAGGTCTGCCTGAGTGCAGCTGTCGCGCAGGACAGCGGGAGCACATGAGTCGTGGCAGTCTGGCCACAGACAGGGACGTTGTTATTGTCCTTATTGCTATTCAAATGTTAATGTGCTATTACGATGTTAATGTGCTATTAAGATGTAATGTGCCATTGAGAATATAATGTGCTATTGAAATGGTAATGTGCTGTTAAGACCTCGAGGGGAGATTGAGATACGGAGATTAGGTTGAGCCGGAGCCAATAAGAGAGGCCAGCAAGTAATATATATATATAGATGTGAGGCTGAGGCCAGAGCATAGTTAGAAAGTAACTATCGGGTTGTGGACCCAGAGAAGAATGAATGTGGGGAATGCTGACCGTTGAATGGTATTTGAATTGAGTTAATATAATGTATGTAATTGCATAGATATCTTATTTCTATATATATATATATTTATAATAAATGTGTCAGTCTGTTTGGTTGTTCTGTTAAGTGTTATACTTGTTCGTTCGTGATTGTTGTCCTGTCATAATTATTACATTTCCCAGTCTGGGATTTGTGACATAGATTTAGTATGCTGTTGTTAGTTTTCCTATTGGATTGTTCTTACAATGTGTGTGTGTGAGCAATGTTCTTACTTGCTGGTAATGTTGTGTGAGCAATGTGCGTGTGTGTGGTATGCGTTAAAGACCTGTAGGCCTTTGATACTGTATAATGCTGTGGTGCTGTTACTGAATGATGTGACAAAAAATTTCCTGGAAACAGGATAATAAAATTAAATCTCATCTTATCTTTTCTTATCTTATCTCTTACATTTCGCACTAATGCTTGCAAAAAGTTTTTTATGTTGAAGTGATTTAATGTAGCTTTTCTTGTATTTTTTATAATTATTATTACTGTTCCTGCTCTCACTATTTTTAAATTATTATTTGCACAGATGCTAAACAAAATTCAACAGCAAGACTATTATTTTGTTCATCAAAAAAGCCCAAAATAATCATGTTCATTACCAGGGAAAATGGCTGTATTGTTGTCCGTTCCTCAGTAAGTTTTTTTAGTGCGGCAATCAAACCTTCTCATCATAACAGCAACAACAACAATACAAATAACAAGTTGTCTACTTCATAGGTCCCCAAGCTGTGACCGAGACCTTTCCGCCGTGTACCCTCGCTCAGTGACCACAAGTGGCACGCCACTGCCCTCGCTGCGCCACTGACAGCGACCTTTCACTCGTGTTTTCTGATGCCTTGTCAGTGTTAAGAAGTGTCATTTACTTGATGCCACCCAAGCTCATTACAGTGAACGCAAGAGACGAAGGGTGAATGAGATGAGAGTATTTTTACTGTCTGTCTCTGTTTTGTCTTAAAGTGTTCTGTTGCTGTTGTTGTTTCTAGGTAATGCGTCTGTTTGGACTCGTGCTTCTCTCTCCGCCAACTGCCTCAAGGCATAATGTGACGAGCCTGAGCAAGTGAAACTCGCTTGTTTCGGTCTGGATATTGATACAAATACGTACATCCGCCAAGTTGTTTGCGCTAGGGGTACGTATTTGAAAGCCTTTTGTGACGCCAGATCTAGGGAGCTCCTCCCAAAATGTTCCTTGACAACAGCCTCAATTAATTATGATTAATTATTCTTCCAAATTTTCTTTTTGTTTTCCTCCAGTTTTTGTTTTTTTTTGTTGTTGTTGTTGAAAGGGTAGGGGGCGAGGTTGGGGATTCGATAAGATTTAGGGTTGAGGATAAGGATGGGGTTAGGGACAGTACACATAAGTACGCACCCTTAGCGCAAAGCGCTTGGGGCGCATACGTACTTATAGAACAGTCTTTCGGTCTCGCTACTGCGCGCTTAAAGGGAGTGGTGATGGGCGTGTAATAATACTAAGCCCGGAACGGCAAAGTCAGTTACTGGAGGACAAGAAGTGGGTACAAGAATCTATATTAATAAAAGTGAAACCTTACGACAATTGCAGCGCGCCTTTCGCTACTCCTCCGTTAATGCTGATTCGGTGGCCCTCAGATTTTATACAACGCTTAGTATAGACTGTCGTCGTGTCCCCGGCACAGAAAATAATAAAATAATTAATAACTCGCAGAACGTTTGTATTAGTTTCTAGGTTGCGACACATTGGCGTTCGGTCTATTTTTTTGGCAAATTAATGTAACTAAGATTGGTTCCGGTATAGACTGTATCACACTCACAAAGCAACTTCCGGTTAGGACTGGTTTGAATGATGAGATTGAGCTCAAAGACTATGAAGTATGAAATTTTGTATGTGTGTTCTCAATGTGCCTAGACCAGGAAAAAGAAAGGGTCTGGAATCGGGAGATTGACGCTGCAGGGCCAAAAGTACAGGTTTGTGTTTTCAATATTATTCCTAGGAAAATATCATATTTCTTTGCCATTAACACAATATGACGTTATCACTTCCTGCGATGTGCAAACAAACTAACCCGTGCGCAAATCATAGCCATTTGACGGATGCTAGGGGAGGGGGGGCGCAACACGTCAACGCGCAAAGGGAGAGCAGTAAAACGTATCTAAAAACAAACAAACAAACAAAAATAAAATAAGGCTAAAGGAACAGGCAAAATGAAGCAGGTCCATAATAATCACCCAGAACTGAAACTAATAAATCGATTTATCCCGGGCAGGGCCGGGAACTCAGCTAGTTTCCTATATTTTCTGAGTAAATCCGGGAAGACTATCATACCAAACCCGGTCACACACTGTATACAGTCAGCTTTTTCCCACTATTTCGTAGGTGTACATGTGGCAACAACTGGTTGTGACGTTCCTGCCTTAGTATCTTACCCATTATCTATTATATATTTCAGTAACTTGCAACCTTTGGCATGACTAACTGACCAAACTATACACTCTTCATGCCTTAAATTTGGCAGGAAGGTGGCAATTGAGGTAAGGAAGATGATGGCTATAATTAAAAGTTGTTTACTTCAAGCATGTATTTTTAAAAAATAGCAATGTTTATGGCTATGTAACGTCTGCATGTTTGTTTCGTAATAATTATTATATAATACCATTCATGTCATAAAAAGTAACCATATGAACTATCAAGCGCTCAGTTTGGTGCGTAGTTTTCTGGTGCGCATGGGTTCTGAAGCAAGACTGTAGTTTATTACTTTTATTATATGAGTATTATGAGAGAGAGAGAGAGAGAGTAGCACAATGACATGATTGTTTATTCCGGGCAATGCCCGGTAGATCATCTAGTACTCAATAGTCCAAATTTCACGCTAAAATCCATGCAAAACAGTCTTGACGCATTGCAGCATCAGCTGAATCAACAAAGAGCAAAATTTCTCACCAGTTTCAATGACGTAGATCACACATCTTTCTCATTGATCTACCATAAATAGTTCGTTTCCCATGACGTTACAAAACTATTCGAATAACTCACAAAAATCTTTTGGGGCCACAGGTATTTTATTAGTCTGTGTTGGGGACCGCAGTAGAGCTTGACACAAATTTAAAATAAGAAACAAGCAAATAAAACAAACAAAAAAACACAACTATCTCGCATAGCCCCGCGTGGACTGTGGTGTATCTGAGGCCCCAGGACGCAGGGCTAAGGGTATAGCAATAAAATCCTCCTTTAAGGTTAGGTTAACCTGGCCCCATAGCATGAAAAAGTCGTTCTCCAAGCCATTTTCAATTTTTCACTAATATGAAACTTTATTAAATTCTGCACATTTCTGTGTGTTTTACAATGTTCTAGAACTTCAAGAAGTATTTTATTTTGATTTTTAGGGTGAGTGCAAATGTATATTTTCGCATAGATTTTCTGTTGTTGTTGTTTTTTTGTTTTTTTTGCAGATTTCTCAGTTTTGCCATTTTCAGGACAGTGACTGCAGACATGACAAGATATCTAAAAAAATACTTAAACTACTGGCTTGAAACTTTGCCTAGTAGTTCTTGATGGTATGCAGGTGACAATAGACTATTCCTAAAGTTATTGACCCATAACTTTTGGAGTAAGCTATATTTTGGTATCCTGACCCCCCATAAATTTCGGAAAAATTTGCCTCCATGATTTTGAAAAATCATAGAAAAAAAAGTAGCGAGATTATCTACATGAAAATAGTCTACAGTCTGTGCAGCATTACTTTCTACACTGATGCTAAGTTTCAAAATGATACCTGTGTAACTCTTTGAGATATCTTGTCACAACTGTGTGGCATATTTGGGGTTCGGCACCCCCTAACGATGTTTATTTTGTGCCCCCATCCTTTGTTAAGGAGAAATTGGGCATGAAATGGTGTTTTCTGTATGTTTCTAACCTGTATCTAACACACTGTGGTATTTTCAGTTCATTTATGCCAAGAATTCTATTTGCCAGTTTAACCTAACCTTAAGGCATAGGGCATAGATCTAGTGTCTGTGACTGTGAGAATTCAAGACGTACTATTAAGGGTATGCCAATAAAATCCTACAATAAAAGCCTCTTTTAAAATACACTGTCTGGAACCCCAGAATGCACGGGTAGGAATAGTAAAATATGCGCCGGTGAACATGCACGTGAAAAATTCTAAAATGTTAAAACTATGGAAAGATGGGCAATGACGTTTTGGGGAATACCTAGAATTTCAAGAAAAAATTCCCAGAATAATTACAAAGGTTTTTAGTTGTTTCAGCGTCCTTTTGACCCACGACGTACGACAAGATGTTTCTGATCACGACCAGACTAACGGGTCCCGAATGGCCGTCGTGATTTATCTGGCGACACGAGCAGACCAGGAGGGGCTGAAATCCTTTGGGGGCCAGGGGCATATCATTGACCCGGGTATGACCCCCTCATGGTGCTATTATAAGGTATAAAATCTGCAATATTCTAATGGATTGGCCAGCAGTAACAACAAAAACGATATGGGGATGGGAGATGGGTAGAGAGTGTGGAAGGTGGTGAGTCCCCGGGGTCTGTGTCCAGTGCTCAAGGCCATTGTGTTTACAAACCCTCATTTGACTATCTAACACCCCAAGCAAGGCTTATCCGGTAGCTGCGTTAATTTCATTATTAATCATTGGGACTCAAACTGAAGCAGCCATGTACAAACAACACCACTGTCAAAGAAAGAAAGAAAGAACGAACGAAAGAGGAAGAAAGAGACAGAAAGAACAAATAAGAGAGAGAGAGAAAGATAAAGACAGAAAAGAGGAAAGAAAGAAAGAGGAAAAAACAAGAATGAAAGAAAGCACAGAAAGAGTCCTTTGATTAGCATACATGAAATGATGAACTTTCGACATTATATGGTGTGAAAACCATTTGCTAGAGTTAAGAAATAGCATGCTTCACCGCCCAGCAGGGAAAAAACATGAAATATTAATAAATGAAAATCTTCGACAAGTGTAAGTTACGGCGTCCCTCACTGAAGCTGCCACTGCCAAACCCACCATGTGCGTTTTCCAAATAGATCCTTCTGTCAGTGTGTATGAGCAATGTGCGTGTGTGCGGTATGCGTTTGGGACCTGTATTTCTTTGATATTGTATTTAATGTAGTACTGTTACTGATGCCGTGACAACAAATTACCTGACAACATGATAATAAAGTTATATCTTACAAGCATAATCACCCGTTCAATGAACGGAAAGAAAATAAAATGATAATACATGAGTAAAAATCATGTGACTCACAATTCACATGAATTAAAATGGTAATCCCAATAGATCTGATAACAATAACATCTTTGGAGAATAGTCCATTACAAAACTTTCGCGTTTACAATGTTTCTAGATTGCTTATCAGGTGCTAAGATAACTGTTGAATTTCTGTTTCCTGTTCGTGAAGAGCTACATACACCATTCCATGCTTAAAAACAGGACGGCATAAATCCTTAGAGCCCTTAAGATTCTGGTATGAATCAGCCCTTAGCCTTGATTGCTCTCATCTTATAAGCTGCAGTCTCTCCGACTCAATCTTGGCATAGGCGTTGACCATGAAGTGCTGAAAAAGCCGACGCGCTTGGAGAGTATAATTCCCATGCCGGGTGAAAAACTCAAAGCAATAGGACTGATTCTGTGTCCGTTTGTAATTAAATTTTAATTGCAGATCCCAGCCATCTGTTCCTTTAGGGAAAAAGTATTGGGTACTGAAGAGCATCATAGGCTCGGTGTAGCTCACAGATCCTCTGCACATTATTATCTCTCTGGTGTAAGACAATATCATGGTGTCCAACAGGATTATTAGGCATTAAAATAATTTCTGGAGCTCCCTGTGCATCGTATCGCCTACTGTGTTCCTTAGCAGGACGTGCATCCTCTGTAATGACAATTTTGAAATTTGGGAACTGACTACGCCTAGCAAACTCATACGCTGACTTTAGTTCATGGACATACTTATTATGATCTTGCAATACTGTTTGAACCAATAAAACTACAGCTTCACACAAAGGACTGTCCAAAACAGACATTTGTCTACGAAGTTGATCCATCTCAAAATCCATGTAATTCGCAAAAACTTAGGCGGCTCCTGTGTCAAAGGCTCCAATGGTCCCACCAAGTGACATACTTGACCCTGAATGTAAAAATTAGGATTCCATCCATCCACACGAATCATCTTACAGTTACATTCAAACAAAGTCATTTGAAAGGCACAATAATTATTGTAATGTCTGATATAAGAAACTTTTCGATTCTTCAGAATCACCACATTATAATCGCTTGAATCCCGGAGGTAGTTCAGGATACGGCTACAATTTAATTTTACCATTGTTGCAACACATTGCTGCTGTCTCTGTGGCATGACAACATGGGCATTGCAGAGAAAGATTTCCTACGGCTATGGTCACCAAACAACTTTCCAGAGAATAATTTAAGGCCTTTGGTAAAGTATTGTGTAGTGCAGCTGGATATAGGTGGTGCAAGATCTGGCAAGGGTGGCATTACTTCTTAAGTGACGGGGACGCTTAGCATTGGGAGTTAAACGACCCATCGTGGACTTTCATTTGCGAGGCAACTGATGAAAAAAAAAAAAAGATTAAATAGTTGATGGAAATATGTAACGTTTTGAGTAGAAAAATGAATTAGGCGGCCTCAATGTAAAATACATGCACCGCCCCCCCCCCCCTTGCAATTTCTATTTAGATGCAGAAATCAATGAAAAACTGTACTGTACAATTGGATCTAGATTGAGAGTAACACCCATATCTATATCTAGATATAGTTAAACCTTTCTTGGATCTGTCAACATTGATTTATAATGGTGTTCGTGATTCCCAACTACTCGCTGACTAAAATTAAAAATTAAAAAATAAATTAAAAAATTCTAAAAATCATTGATAATGCTAATTTTGACTCCTAAGTAACTGATCAGTTTACCAAAAAAATTTTCAGAGGTGTTCTTGACATGTCGAATTGATGTTCACGAATAACACTAACAGCTAGGCCCTATTTCCAACGAATAAGTTATTGTCCTAAATTTCTTTCATTCTAATCTAGAATCTAGATCTAGATCTAGAGATCCATACAATAAAAAACAGAATGGGCAAGTCAATCTGTGGCTGTGCCGCTGTAGAATGCTAAACTCTACACTTTAGAGTAATTTAGACCCAGAATCTAGATCTAGATCTAGATATCTAGATCTAAAAAGTGTAAGCTTTGATCTCGCATTTGTAGATCTATGTCAAATTAAGGGATCTTCCTGGAGGCAGAGCGAGTAAATCCAGCTAGATCTAGATTTAGCTGTAGTGTAAGTAAGCTTATATAGAGCTCAAACACAAAGATAAGCAAGATCTCTATAATGTATTTGTTATTTTGTAAGTAAGTCGTGAAAAATCAATGATGCTTACCTTGACCAAAGCATGTACTTCAACTCTTCAAGCCAATATGTGCGTGCAACTGAATCCGTCACAATTGAAATCAATGTCAAAGGTGGAGAATTTGTGGAGAGAGTAGAGCTCAAGATCTAGATGTGTAATGCAGCTTGGCCAAAACGTGTTCTTCGAGTCACCATGTGCATGCAAATGAATCTTTCACATTTGAATTGTAGTTGTAGAGATATTGGGCGGTCTCGGTGCCAGATTGGTTTCACGATACCGTAATAGAATATTGTGCCGGATCGGTTTCAAACGATACTTCCTTTCAAACAGATGATCTAAGCATAGGAAAAAAAAACTCAATCCCCGATACTTTTTATGACATGAACGATACTGTCAGGATGACGCCAAGATGGAGAATGAAAATTAGAACTGTTGACAGCACGATGAAACAATGCATTTTCTGTAAATTCAAGAACAAAACTAATCAAAATAATAAAAACTTCCGTGCACCCTCCAGGGTATTTGAAATGTACATGCAAAATTTGGTTACTTTAGGTGGCCTAATAAAAAAGCCTTTTGCGTTCAAAGGTGGAGAAAGTGCGTAATATATAATTAGATCTTATCTTAAGCTGTTGTTATCAGACCGTCGTATTTTACATTATAGGCCATTGTAGGACAGTGAATACAACTTGGTAAGTTCACTATTCGGCTTTCTCATCAGAACAATGAAGGTCAAGGTTCTTGACCGCAACTCGCTAAACTATTTCACAAATTATTTTTTCTTCCTTTTATTTCTGCCTCATGTGTGATTGCAATACAGTAACATGTCTTGAAAGAGAAAAATTGTTTCATTACTTTTAAGCCTTGTTTTCGTCTTTACGGAAACAGGAACAGCAAAACGGCGACGGAAACGTCAAAAATCCATCAGGTAGTAAAAAGGAAGGCTTTTTCCGTACGTACATGAAAACATTTTCTATTTCATTAGTTAGTTGGAAGGTTTTTGGCGCTTCTGTTGACGTTTCCGTACACACCAACACTCAGCTTCAGGCTGAACTGAGGTTATCTGTACTTTAATAATAATAATAATAAATAGAATTTCTATAGCGCATTTCTAATAAAAGTATATCTAAATGCGCTGTACATTGCATCAATGATTCATGCATACACTTTCCAAACACTTTAATGGCAGAGCATAGAAAGGCGTATCTAAGGTACGGCAGATGTGGCTTGTGTCCTAGGCACCACTGGAAAAGGGGCACTACTAAACATTTTCTGTTCAAGTCAGACAGGCCATCCTACGATTGTGGAAACAATAATATTCTTCAGCTGTAAACAAGGTGCACTCACAACTGGCGGACATACTGCCCTCGGAGAATCCAAGTTCTACGATTTCTATACATGCTTGATTTTCTTTCCTGAAGAAGGCGAATATACTGAAAGCCTGATTTGTCCTTCTTTTTCCTTTGCATTTTATTCTATCGTTTCTGTATTATTTCTCACGCGAGGCTTTGTTTGGGGGCGGGGGCGGGGGGGGGGGGGTTGGGGACACGTGGATGTATTTTGACTTTGCTTCAAGCCTTGCCGCGACCTAGAGATTTTCTGTGTTTTCTTATAATATTTTACCATTTTCATGTAGTGACACAGCTTGTTAAGCTTGCACTGTATTTCTGAGCTGATATCTTGGTCAAGTTATCTCAAAGACGGATGTCAGACGCTTGGACTGGGTCGCAGTTTCAGTGCTTGAATTGGCGCTATTTTCCGCTGATATTCCCCTCGTAGCATACTTCAATGGTATGTTCCAACGGTGAGCAGTTTAGACATGCATGTTTATGACTAAAGAGGTCTCATAGTGAGCAGTTTATACACGTATGTCTATGACTGAAGAGGTTTCAATAGTGAGTAAAATATTGCATTTTTCACACCAACATACAAAATCCATGACGTGCAATTTCATAATCGGTAATTCCGTTTGCGATTTGGTGGAACGCGCTGGCACGATCTTTCCTCCCTTCAGGGCAAGTTCGCCAGAAAATAGCGAAAGTTCCCTTTCATATAGTTACTTGTACTTTGGTTTTAACTAGTTGTTTTTGTTGTGATTATAACTAAGTGTTCGGATGGATTTTGGAAAGTCATTAACCAAGAAACGGAATGCTTATTCAACGTTGCCATGGAAACGCTAGGTTCTTTCCCTTCTTTGGCAATTTCATAGTTATTTTATGTCAACACAGCGGCAAAATAAATAAAGACATTCAATTTTTTTTTTTCACTAATTTATCAGCACATAAAAGGTTCAATTTGTCAGAGAATTTTAACATTAAAAAAAAAAGAAGTTCCAAATAATTTTTCTTTTTACAACATATTAATTTTTCACACCATAAGCAAGCAATGTCATACTAACTAAATAAAATCGCACAAGAAGGGGTATACAATCATATTTTACTATATTTATCATCTAGTTAGCCTTTAGAATCGCAGGAACCTGGAGGAGGGAGGAGACAAAAAGTAAGGGGGGGGGGGGAGACAAAAAGTAGGGGGGGGGGAGGAGAGAGGGAGGAGAAAATCTGTTTGGTGAGGAAGGAAAAGAGAGGCGAAGTTAAGTATACGTGACAGAGTCTGTGTGTTTTGGTGGTTGGAATTAGGTCAGGCTGAAAGATGGATTAAACAGTGAGCTGTCAGTGATGGTAACAGACTCACTCCGGTACTAAACTAGAATGGAATTGTAAAGTGTACAAAAGGGCGGGGGGAGAGATGGTGGGAGAAGGGAGGGGTGCGCAGAGAGTGTCGCAGTCTGTCCGTCGGTTATTCTGTGGGGTAGGGATTTGGGAGCGGGAGGGAGCTGAATGTGTCTCCATCCCGGTGTGTGCCATATTATGGGAAGAAGGGGAGATCGGCCAAGTTTGACCATTCTGGGAGAAGGGGGTAGGTCATTCTTGACTATCTTGGGGAAGGTGAGATCGGCCACTTTTGACCATTCCGGGGGAAAGGAAGATCAGTAGTCACTCTTGGCCATTCTGTGGGAAGGGAGATCGGTCATTCTTGACCATTCTAGGGAAAGGGGAGATGGGCCAGTCTTGACCATTCTAGGGGAAGGGAGATTTTTCACTCTTGACCATTCTAGGGGAGGGGAGTTCTTTCACTCTTGACCATTCTAGGGGAAGGGAGATCTTTCACTCTTGACCATCCTAGGGGAAGGGAGATCGGTCACCCTTGACCATTCTGTGGGAGGGGAGATAGGTCACTCTTGACCATTCTGTGGGTAGGGAGATAGGTCACTCTTGACCATTCTAGGGGAGGGGAGTTCTTTCACTCTTGACCATTCTAGGGGAAGGGAGATCTTTCACTCTTGACCATCCTAGGGGAAGGGAGATCGGTCACCCTTGACCATTCTGTGGGAAGGGAGATAGGTCACTCTTGACCATTCTAGGGGAAGGGAGATCGGTCACCCTTGACCATTCTGTGGGAAGGGAGATAGGTCACTCTTGACCATTCTGTGGGAAGGGAGATAGGTCACTCTTGACCATTCTGTGGGAAGGGAGATAGGTCACTCTTGACCATTCTAGGAGAAGGGAGATCGGTCACCCTTGACCATTCTGTGGGAAGGGAGATAGGTCACTCTTGACCATCCTAGGGGAAGGGAGATCGGTCACTCTTGACCATCCTAGGGGAAAGGAGATCGGTCACCCTTAACCATTCTGTGGGAAGGGAGATAGGTCACTCTTGACCATTCTAGGGGAAGGGAGATCGGTCGCTCTTGACCATTCTAGGGGAAGGGAGATCGGTCACTCTTGACCATTCTAGTGGATGGGGATAGGTCAATCTTGACCATTCTAGTGGATGGGAATAGGTCAATCTTGACCATTCTGTGGCAAGGGAGAGGACAGTGAGTCATCTGGTTTCCAAGAGATTTAATGCAAAATTCGGACATTCAGAGGCCCTACATAAAGTACGTACGCTCGATCTTTGGCTAGTTTTGAAATGCAGTAAGTGCTTTTGGTCTACTCGGGGAAAACTCGGAGCCACACCTTCCCCATCCCTACTCCGTCCCCTACCAAGTGTGTACAATCTTTCGAATGATGAATGTCCATGAATAAACCTTGGTGTTTCAAAACTTTATGCTGCACTTTGATGAACTATTTGGCTGTTCCATTAGAACCATACCTAATTTTTATATCATTCTTCAACTTGCTTCGTTCAATAAACATGAAAAAAAAACGGATTTATTACCATAAATGTAATTATTGGAAAAAGTACGAACCCTCCCCCGGGAGCCCCCCCCCCCCCGTCAGCTTTTCATACGCTGGGGGCACCTGGCCCCTCCAAGCATGCGTACTTTATGGACGGCTCTTGGGACTAACGCTGTGATCCAGATAAATACGGAACATACGGACCCACACACACCAGGAAGATATGTAGAGAAGATACAGGATCGATAGCCAGATCGATGGAGATCAGCTCAGTAGATAGTATCGACTAACAGTGCAAATGATGCGCCTGAAAGCTAGCTGGCGCTTCCAAGCCGACAGGGGATTGGACGGGATGATTACCCACACAATTTGCATGTCTACACACAGAAAGGTGCCAGAGATTGTACTTAAAGGTGAACGTCAACTGTTCTATTGGCAGTCTGACATTGTAAATAGGTGTATCTGTATGTTTGTTTGTTATTAGACCTGGCGCGCACATGCTACTTCTTCCGGTATTTTCCATATTGCTGCATAATTATGCATATTTCTCTTTTCGAGAAAATGAGGACTGAGAGTTGTGTTAGTTCAGGCCCAAAGCGCATACAAAATTAAACCACAAACACATAATTATCTCGAAAAGTTTTTAACCATTTGGAATGACACCTATACATAATAATATTAGGAGTGAGAGTAGAACCACTTTCAAGACTAAAACCTCAAAAATCGGCAAAATGTCGCATAGAACAATATGGCAAACACCACTGGACTTGTCTTGTTCCAGGCGTGTTTAAGTTTTATGTTCCCGTTGACTCAATGAAATAAACCTGTGTCTCTCACGTGTGCGCATCTCCATTCCTCCGTCTACATTTTATAAACTTCTACGCGACTGCGACGCGACCAGCAACACAACCAAATCGCATATTTGGGCCTAGGCCTATAGCAGGGATTAGAAGTAGTGAGATCATTGTTTTTCTGAGGATTTCTGCCCTTGGCATTTGAACCTCTTTTTCTGTTTTATTTATTTTTCTTGTTGCTGTATTTGCATTTGTATTTTGTATACTTGTTTGATCCCAAAGGGACTAGCGGGGGAAGAGAGAGAGAGAGAGAGAGAGGGGGGGGGGTTGTTTGTTGTTGTTTTTTTTACCCGGGCCGCAGCCTTGTTAGGCCTGCTGTTCCCGACTTCCATCTGCCAAGATATCTTTCAGGTGCGCAACGTAAGACACAGGCCCTCCGGGTTTTTCTTCCTTATCCGAAAAGATTAGGTGCTCGATCCTACCCCCAATAGGATCGGGACAAGAAATTTCCCCAAATTTCCAACATGCCTGCACCGACCGGGAATCGAACCCGGCACCTTCGGCTTGAGAGGCGAGCACCTTGCCTCTAAACCAACGTGTCGCCTGTGACATGGATGGCCATTAGCGATATTTAAATATGTTTCCTTTGTATCCCCAGTCATGTGATCTGGGGTCAAGTTTCACCCCACCCCCTCCTCCCGCTTTTCCCCACACCCCCAGAGCAAGAAAATAATTATGTTCGATGTGGAACAATACCATTAATAAACTTCAGGTACGCGTGTACTTTATTCAATAATTGAAAGCATAAAACACACAAAGTGGAAACAAACCTGTGAAGGACGTATGAATTTAAAAACTGCATCTTCCCGTGGTCAGTTACAGTTGACAGGATAATAATACTATCTGTCAGAAAACATTTCACGTAACTACTTGTCCATGTGGACTTAGGTCAATGTGAGTTCTGTTTGCGTGTTGTTGTTGTTGTTTTGTTGAAAAACATGTTGATGTTGCTATTGCTGTTGCTTTAACAAAGATTTAAGACCAGGGCTAAGATTGGGCTTAGCTAATTGGCCACAAAACATTTTAATTGGCTACCTGGCCACAATAATAATTTTTCTGAAATTGGCCACGTGTTGGTGACAAAAATCCTTTTGCAAATATTTTTGGTTGCATGACACAAAAAGCCTCTGCTTATTAACATTTTACAGCATGTTCATGGCTGCTCTGACAAAATAATGCAAAATTAAGTATGCAAAATCAAAAATTCACACACAATGATTACAGACCTTCATTTATTTGTTTTTTTCCTTTTTCAATCTGCAGCCCAGGCAAAGTTCTGGCGTGAATAAAACAAACTGGCTTTTGAACCAACACCCAAGTTCATCATTTGCCAGTAATCTTCAGGTAATACACAGCCTGAAGACGGTACTGACCCTGGGGCGCTAATTACCTGTAATTCAATACAATCCCAACGCTCCACACGCATGTGCACACGCCTACCCTTCGGCACGGAGCTGGCCACTTCTATTCCAGGACTTGTCATGGTCTTTCAGCAGGTGACAACGGAAACCAACGCCCGAGCCAATAATCCGGGTTGGCGAACACACAGATAATGACGTCTGTGAGCAGGAAATACCTGTAAGCCTCAGTTGCGCGCACAGCGACTGGGTATTCCACAGTACCACATCAATGTTTAATTTCATAAATCCGTGAGAAAATGCTCCATCTCAAAGCCGTAGGCTACTTGTATCCTTTGAAAATGTATGCTGTTTATATCCGTTGTGAAAGTTAAAACTTACTAAACAATCTCTGCAACATCTAGAAAATGTCTCCCTCTACCTAACAGCACGACAAGACTAATGATATAAAAATGTTTTAATAAACCAAAATACAGACAGAGGAACAAAGTTAATATCCTTCCGGGGACTGTAACTACGTTCCAAAGTCAAATAAATGTAGAATAACACTTAGCTATTTATTTATCACCCGCCTTACACATTAAGAAACATTTGACCGCTAATCCACGTTGTTCACCAAGCAATATGTAAATAGCAAAACGTTACGTTTGTATTGGGTGCAAACTACAACAAAAGACTCTTCATCTTGCCAAAAAAATACAGTTCATTTTAAGCTGGTATCTGAACAAGGTATAAATAGAACACCACGACGAATATTTTCTATTTTCTGCAATGAATTTACGATCTAAGCCCAAATAAAAGCGAACTGCAAAATCAGAAAAAATGCCGTCTGCACCTAATATTCATTTTCTCTTTTTTTTAAATGTAATTTGCGATAGACAATTACGACTGTAAGCATAATGCGGATCTGGCGAGATTGGAAGGTGAAACTTTTAGCCCTTTTTTAAAGAATGAAATAAAATATTTCTGAGACGATTTGAAACAAAATGACAACCTTAGGCCTAATTTCACCAGATCCACTCACATATTCGAAATACGCCCAACGAGGGCAATTTTCTCAGTTTGGTCGTACTTCTTCCACTCCATGTTTTATGTCTCAACACTCCTAGATTTTGTAAAAATGTTTCATCTTCCGGTGTTTAATGGGTTGGAAGAGTTTGCGAGATACTCTTGCAAGGGTTAAAAGTGCGAAGTGCAGAATTTTTGTCTGTGAAGCCTGCAATAGAAATTTATAATGTACTCTATGGAGAGCGCATAAACTTTCGCGGCTATTAAAAAAATTTCATCAATACATTTCACAGACAAATGGAGGTTGTTTTCCAGTACATTTCTGGTGACTTCAAAACCAGCAAAATAGTGAAAAAAAGACCACCCAATAGGGATCTGTCACGAGAAAGGAAGTTTATTTTCACTTTTAGTCTGAGAAGATTCATCGATCGAGTGATGGTCAATTAAGTGCCACAAAAAAACCACGTAAAGACAGCTTTAAAAACATAGAAAAACAGATAGGATGACAGAATTTTAGTACCTTTCCACCGTGGCCCTGCCAACCAGTTTAAAGAAAAAAGAGAGAGATTGGAATCTGGGCTCAACGGAGCTTGGAGATGACAACAATTTTAAGGGCCCTGTCAGAGAAAGAGAAGTTCACGCCGATATATAATCCATAATGTACAATCATACTGTATTGTGACAGGTCAGATAAACAAGCGGTTTCTCTTTCCACACCCGTGAATTCCCGCGGTATACGATTCCACTGGTAATAGTAATACTAATTATAATCTCTGTCTCTCCCTCTCCGTCTCTCTCTCTCTGTCCCCCTCTCCCTATGTCTCTCTCTCTCTCTCTCTCACCCCTGTCTGTCTGTCTCTCTCTTTGTCTCTCCCTGTTTCTCTCTCCCTCTCTCGCTCCTACTCTCTGTCTCTCTCTCCCTCTCCCCCCCCCCTCTCTCTCACGCACACACATACACACATAAAAAGAAAATAATAAACATTTTGTCGGATAGTGTGAGTGTAAAAAGACTTGTTTTACAAGATCCTCACTATTAAGACACAATGCTTTCAGAAATTCAATGAATGAGCGGGTGTTAGTTCGGCTAACCATCAAACAATGCTTGACCATGCCAGGCTCGTCCTATTTGTCTTTAATTACTTCAGGAAGCCTGGGCTGTTTTTTTATTATATTTTTTATTCCTGGCCAGGGAACTGTAATTAAGTTTCAAGCCAGTTTTAATGAGCACACAGGCTTCTGTGCAATTCTAAAGAGGCTGTTCGATCTATCTGTCCCTCTTATCCGGTCTCTTTATCCACCTTTCCGTTCCATTCGGGAATTTCCAATCGCTTCTTTATCCATCCATCCGTCAACTAGACATCAATTCATCCATACATACTACGTCTATCCAGCCATCCATCCATCCATCCACCCATCCATCTATTCATCCATTGTATTAATGGATGCGCTTTTTATTTCTCTTTCTCTCTCTCTCTCTCTCTCTCTCTCTCTCTCTCTCTCTCTCTCTCTCTCTCTCTCTCTCTCTCTCTCTCTCTCTCTCTCTCTCTCTGTCTCTCTCTCTCCCTCTGTCTCTGTCTCTCTCTTTTTTTTTTTCCATTCATTCCCCAAAGCCACTCAACAGTCAATGGGGAAGATCAAAGCCTGTAAACTACACGGAGAGAGACAACGAGCACAACACTCAATGCAAGAATCCTGTAGCTAAACGCTTCTGCTACAAGCTGCCAGAACACCGGAGAGGTACAACAATGCCTGAGATGTTGCAGGAACAACAGCAGAGCTAACACTGTCAGTATCAATTAATGAATAGTCTTAAGCTTGAGTTCCCTCTGTATTGATTTTATCAATCATTGATTGATGCATTAAACCATATGCAACGCCAAACAACAAAAAACAAAAAAACGTTCAAACATTTAATGAGAGGTGTTGTGGTGATGATGATGGCAGTGGTAGTAGTGATAACAATGATTATGATAATGCTGAGCAGTAGGTGCACGCATTCATTCGGCGTTAGATTAATACGCATTTCTATACCTCAAGTGATGCTTGGTTTGGTGCCGAGCAGTCACTTTACCATATAAAATAATAAGAGTGATTAGGTGATTAAACATGATTAAATTCACTCACGAATTCACGAAAACATTGTACAGGGTGTCCATATAGTCTGGATACATGGTAAAAAAAACACTTACTTCTTAAAACAAAACAATTTTATTAAATTGGGATGTTGATGAATAATATCTTCAACATGATTTCCATCATTTTCAATGCATAACTGGATGCGCTTTGCAAAATTCAGGTGAACTTGATGGAACAGGTCTGCATTCCCGTGGATTTCAGCACACTGGCTGGTAATGCCTTCTCTCAAGTGGTTTAAATCTGTAATCTTCATCGAGTACGCTTTCTCTTTTAGTATACCCCAGAAAACGAAGTTTATGGGAGAAAGGTCTGGTGAACGAGGGGACCACTCCACGTGACTTCTTCTTTCAATCCAGTGAAGAAAAGTGTCATTCAGCCAATTTCTAACAGTTGTAGCAAAATGATAGTGAAATCCCCCATGTACCCAGACTTTCTGGACACCCTGTATAACTCCTTCATTAGCGGCCATGCTCGTTATGTCACACCGTATTTAACGCAAACCTTTCGTAATCCATCGGCTAAAATAAATTGTATGTAATATTTTTACATTACAATCCCTTTGTAATTAGGATAATTATTTAAGAAACACAGTTAGAAACTCTGTCACGAGGACAAATAACTCACTTCAGACCCACGTATCAAGAAAATGAATGGACACACAAGTCATGAAATCGTGATGTTGTCTCGCGTTTGAAATCCCACCAGAACAATAATGCCTAATATCCAATCAAGGAATCTACTGGCACACAAAAATCTGAGAATGAAAGTATGGAACAAAGAAAGCACTGAAATTCCAGGTATCAGCGAATCTACTGTAGGATAGTGTCACAGGGAGCCAGGCCGCTGTCCACGAGAGTTGGACCTTGGGTGAGTCCGGCGTTCGAACCCGCCGCCAGTGGCTGTCACAGTGCCACCGCCGTCGAGTTACCGTGATAAGAAGGATCAAAGGCCGCGATGGCATGACACGGAACGAGAGACTCACATAACTGCTACTGGCTGGCGAGAAATGGGTAACATCCTGACCATTATGTCGCCACCGTCCCCATGGACTGCAATAACTCAAAAACTGGAAAAACTTATTTTTATATACATTTCATTATATTCAAGGCCGCACTGCATGTTCTTGGTTATAGGCTCCTAAGCCCAAAAATGACAGGACAGCAAACTTAAAAAAATTCCGCGTAACCAGACCAGTTGTGTTAAAATAAAAGTTTTTTGCCCGTCCTAAAAAGTAGCCGAAACCAGTTATTATGGTTTTAGGGGCCACTGACGGTGTTTGGTCAACAGCGATTTTCTTAAAAGGATTTTTCTGTCACCTGGCCAAGGCTAGTGTTACCCGGCAGCTGATTTCAGATCAGAGCACTTCGATCTTATCCTACGAGACACTGTTTTCTCCTTCTTATATTGAAAGATACCATTAACTTTCAGGCCGAAACACTGTAAACCTAACCCAATTATCAGTCGTGCTGAAAAGACACCAAAGGGAAATCGCTGCCAATTTAACCCTGTAGTGGGGAGAGTTCCATATTTTGAAACATTCCACCTGGTTCCCCATCCGCTATTTTTGAAACAGTTGAAAATTATTTGGTCACTTGTTGATTTATATATTAATTATCAATACTTTTGAATTTACTGACTATTTTTAGATTTTAAATATCGGTTGGGCACGTCAGCAATCGTATTTAATATCCTTTTGAAACAGGAAGTCGTGTCGGTAAATATACTAGATTGTGCTATAACTGTCATGACATTTAATAAGATAAGATAAGATAAGTTAATCATCTCACCTGCTGCCCAAACGCAGGTGTCTAAATCGACCCCCATAGCTGCAACAGAAACTTTTTATTTGCAAAGTGTAGATTGGTCTTTTTTTTTTTCTTTTTACCTCGAAAGATCTGCAGCAATATCTACGAGAGAAAAGCATTTGAATATAAAATTAAATATTTCTCGCCTTTCCTGTCACTTGATATTTTCATAACGATCATGGATAAATATATTATGTCATTAGATGTTCGTTGTTGTTGTTGTTGCTGTCGTTGTTTTGAAAATAATTTATTTCTTCGTTGTATGGCGGCCATTCCATCCATCCATCCCTCGACAATCCCGGTACTCATCTATCCATCCATCCATCCATTCATCCATCCATCCATCCACCTATCCATTCTACCATTTCTCTATCTATATCTCCATTATAAATCCGATCCACCCATCAATATACATCCACTCATGCCCATCCGCCCATCAATCAATCAATCAATCAATCTATATATCTATCATCTATCTATCTATCTATCTATCTATCTATCTATCTATCTATCTATCTATCTATCTATCTATCTTGTCTGTTTTTAGTATAATATCTAGCAGTCTGCCTTCTTTCCTCTGCCATCTATATTTAACACCACCTCTCTCCTAAACTTTCTGTTTGGTGCAAAATCCACCATATTTCAGCTAGGAAGTGAAAAATGCCTCACAGCCCCCGGCAGTATCCCGACATGTAGCACTCGCGAGGCCTGGGACTCACTCAAGTTGCACTGATAGCCTGATTGGGACGCCCGGAGGTGAGTACTAGAAGATGCTGGTTTGCTACTGATTAAAGTCACATGGCGTTCGCAGCTCTCGACAAATTATGTCAAGGAAGGTTTAGTGTCTACTGTATGAACTCTTGAACTTAGGTGAAATGAGATTAAAAATACAGGGGGAGACAAATAGGTGAGAAATAAAGGGAATCGGATAGAGAGATGGACAAAAGTAATCAGGGAAGAATATGTCCTTATGCGTCAGACTTCGAGAGAGAGAGAGAGAGAGGGGGGTAGACACAGAAAGCGAAATGAGAGAGAGAAGGATAGAGAGAGAAACAGACAGACAGACCGACAAAAAGAAAGACAGAGACGTCTGTACACACATAGAGAGAGAGAGAGAGAGAGACAGACAGACAGACAGAGCGAAATGAGAGAGAGTAAACCAGACAGACCGACAGACAAAAAGAAAGACAGAGAAGTCTGTACACACACAGAGAGAGAGAGAGAGAGAGAGAGAGACAGACAGACAGACAGACAGACAGACAGACAGACAGACACAGAGAGCGAAATCAGAGAGAAAAAGAGAGAGAAACAGACAGACCGACCGACAAAAAGGAAAGACAGAGACGGCTGTACAGAGAGAGAGAGACAGACACAGAGACCCACACAGGCAGAGAGAAACAAACAGAGAGGGCGGGGGGGGGGGGGAGAGAGAGAGAGAGACGGAGGGTGTCGAAGGGACAAAGAGACAGAAAGAGAGACTGGACGAGAAAGAGAAAGGGGGGAGAGAGAGAGAGAGAGAGAGACCGACGGAAAGACAGAGACCCACAGAGGGCGAGAGAAACAGAGAGAGAGAGAGAGACAGACAGAGATAGAGACTGGACGAGAAAGAGAGAGAGAAAAGGGGAGCGAGACAGAAAGACAGCCCGACAGGGGGCAAGAGAAACAGAGAGAGAGAGAGAGAGAGAGGGAGGGGAGTAGACCGGAATGTGTCGAACGGACAGAGAGAACGAGAGAGACTGGACGAGAAAGAGGGAGAGAGAGAGAGAGAGAGAGAGAGAGAGAGAGAGAGAGAGAGAGAACGAAAAAAAAATACATTCAGGAAAGTTGTGAAGGATACAATATAAATTATAATGACAATCCAATCCATTAGGCCCAAGTCTATGGGCTGGGACATTCTTTCCCCATTAACTTTGTTCTTCTCGCTGGTTCAAACTCAAGTTCTTCTTGTTGTTTTTTTTTTTAAATCTGTGGATAGCAGCATTCTGAGTGGTCCTCTGCTCTCTGTTGTTAGCAAATGGTGGTGAGGAGTTAGGAAGGTACATTCTTGTTTTTGAGTTTCATCTTGTGCCCAGCAGGTGGACACGAAATGACCGTTATTGGTTTGATGAGCCTTTTCAACAACAAGAGCCAAAAATCCCATTCGCACATAAATATCATCTCTCTGTCTAATCACTCCTCCTCCTCCTCCCCCCCCCCCTCGTCGTGATGAGTGACACCAAAGTTAGACACCGATGTCTGCCATCGCTTCTTATCTGTGGAAACATAGGTCATGATTTCCAGCCACAGACCGCACCGCTCTGAAAGCTCTGACTCTTGACTCGATATTTCCCAACACTATCGTACACTGCTGTCTTGGTTATTGTATGAAATGTGGGTTGTGGAGTTCAACAGGGGTCCGCGCATTGGCGAGACTGGCACAAGTCCGGACGCGTCTAAACTGTCTTGAGACAGCTTTCGGAAAGACAGACCAAGGGCACTGAGACAGAACGGGGGACCTTCAGCCCTAGAGCTCAATCCGATCACAGGTTTGGCACACCGAAATCATTAACGCCCAGACATGCAAAATCCCGGTCGAGATAGTGGCGTTAACGGCGCGTCGGCACGATGACGATTATATCGCGCCTCTTACGGTTTTTTTTTCTTTTCGTTACCTGACTTTGAGTTTGTTTTTAGCTTTCATATTCCTGTAAATAAGATAAAATATAAATGAAATTAAAAATCTGACGGGAAAAGGCCCGTATTGTAAAGTATGTCTCGCAGATTTCGGTTTCTTAGAGAACCCTTCATCAACAGATGCCTCAGAACCATCCTGCGGATCAGCTGGCACGACAAAGTCACCAACGAATGGCTGTGGGAACGGACAGAGCAAGGGCCAGTGGAAATCTAAATCAAACGAAGAAAGTGGGGGAGGGGGGGTGTGGCTTGGATATACACTCCAGAAAACCCCAAGCCAGCATCGTCCGCCAGGCCCTCAAATGGAACCCTCAAGGCATACGAAACCCCGGCGTCCCAAGACAACATTGCAAAGATCAACTGCAAGGGAAACAAAAATGCTGGGACTCTCGTGGGGCCAGATTGAGGCCGTAGCCCGGGACAGAAGCAAGGTGGATGACCTTGGTAGATGACCGATGCCCCACTCGGGGTTCAAAGGTATAAGACAAGTAAGTCATAGAAACCAAAGATGCGCTGTGGGTCCACGTCAGTAAAATAATAACTCTTTCATACATCCGAAGGCATGGTGGTGCCAGTCTTCGGATACGCCCGAAATGCACACACTCTATGTGGCTGACGGTTAGCTGGGGCAATGAACAGATTTAACTCAGTGTCTATGACGTGTTTTAGATCACAAACTCACGCCTCCCCCCCCCCCCCAAGTCCCTGAAAAACCCTTAAATCTCCATCGCCACCAGACTAAAATCCTAAACCATGAAATGAGTTTTTAAAAAATCGGTCGGCCCCGAAATAAGCTACGCATTTCAATTCCGTTTTATCATCAAACTGACTTTCTTGTCAGCACAAAACGAGAAAGATTTCAATTTCCCTGTTATCGAATGAATTTTCAAATAACAACAATAACGGATAATAGGATCATGGGCCAGTCTTATATCATCATGTCTTGGTTTCTAGTTCTTTGAAATAGAGGAATATTATGGAGAAGCCTATAAAAAAAAAAAAACCTGGAGAAAAAAAGTAAGTATTTTCTGGTGTTCAGAGTCTGTCTTTAATGCTACAGAAAATTGCATGGAAATTTGGAAATGATGATTACGTCCATCATGAATAACTCAGTTTGGTTATCATCTTCATTGTTGTTTTTGTGCCCCGGGGTTAGTATCAATTACATAACGAGAGAGAGAAAGAGAGAGTGAGACGGGGGATGAAAGAGTGAGGAAAAGGGAGACAGAAAGATTGAGAGGGGAATGGAGAGAGAGAGAGAGAGAGAGAGAGAGAGAGAGAGAGAGAGAGAGAGAGAGAGGGGGGGGGGGGAGGAGGGATGGAGGGAGGGGGAAAGACCATTGGGAGAGTGAGGGGGAGAGAGAGAGAGAGAGAAGGTGGATGAAAGAGTGAGGAAGAGGGAGAGAGAGAAGGGGGGGTGAAAGAGTGAAGAGGGAGACAGAAAGATTGAGAGGGGAAGAGAGAGAGACAGAGAGAGTGAGAGGGAAAAACAATTGGGAGAGAGAGAGAGATAGAGAGAGAGAGAGAGAGAGAGAGAGAGAGAGAGAGAGAGAGAGAGAGAGAGAGAGAGAGAGAGAGAGAGAGAGAGAGAGAGAGAGAGAACTAGACAGAAGGAGAGAGAAAGAAAGAGAAGAAGGAAGGTAAAAGAATTACAGAGAGTTCTTCAATTTCCCAGGTAAATTACATCTATTTTTAGAGAAAGCATTTTTTTCACAATAAATTACTTTCGATTACAACTCCATATGAAGGGCCAATAACCCCTGAGGTACTGAGACCTAAAAACTATTGATTCACGGGACGTAAACTGGGTATTTTTTTAAATATAAATTAGAAGCCTGAATTTGAAATGGTGAGCAAGATGAGAAACTGAATTTAATTATGTGAGCAATCGTTCAAATCCAAAGGAATTTTCAGGAAATGGTAAAAGCTTCTTATCACTAACGCAATGACCTGTCGGGGGATATTTATTTTTGTATCTCCACATCTCCACATCCGATGATGTCAGTGCTAAGGTAGGTCGGAGTGACCCACATAAATATCAGGTTTACAACAACAACAAAAAAAAACGTCAATGTATAGCAGATTTAAGCCTTGATTTATTTTATGTTCTACTTTTTTACGGATATTCATTTTTATACGACTGAGGGTTTCTCTAGAGAGAAATATTGAAGAAGATGAAAAAAAAAAAAGGCAATCTGTAGTGTTTGGTACAAAGTTAAAATGGCAATGGTTATATGCTGTAAACCAACGGTTCTCAACCTTTTTAATAATAATAATAATACATAGCATTTATATAGTGCTTCATCCCGTTAACAACCAGGCTCTAAGGGCTTTACAACATTTATGTCATGTAATCACACACACACACAATACACAGGTATACTCGGGTAAAAAACAAACCAGATGGACATTCCGAGTGTGAAAAGATAACTCTTCAGTTGATGTTTAAAAGTCAAAAAATGTTAAGTCTCTCTCAAAGACAGAGGCAGGGAATTCCAAATCTGTCGTTCTTGAAAAGAAAAAGAATGTTCACCCATGGACTTAAAGGACATCCTAAGAAT
The DNA here is from genome assembly GCA_963931925.1 of Onchidella celtica. Classification (NCBI taxonomy): domain Eukaryota; kingdom Metazoa; phylum Mollusca; class Gastropoda; order Systellommatophora; family Onchidiidae; genus Onchidella; species Onchidella celtica. The sequence continues at coordinate 42,745,249 of OZ007578.1, forward strand.
TTTAAACTTTTTAGTGTCTCCAGATGATCTAAGACGTCGCGGTGGTAGATAATGTCGCGATGTGGGTTAGATGGGGAGAATTCGACTGACACTCTTTCGAGGTCCGCTCCCACAATCGACGAACACACAAAAAAATACTTGCACTCTAAAAACTAAATAAATCAATTGCTTTGATTTTTAGCAGAACTGTAGGGCAGTTTAATTACAGGAATTAATGTAACAAATATAATTATAAATATAAATATCAATTCAAAGGCAACTGAATCTAACTAATGAAACTACAGCTTTCTATAAAGACTAACTTATTCACTATAACTACTTGCAGGTCATAATGAGTTATATGCCAAATAGAATCCGCGCACGTGGCGACGGATATAACAGTTTAAATTCTATTAATTCAATGAGACATGTTATGATATGGACATTTCCTCTAGACACGCCATGGAGAATGCTTGTACAACCATGCGTTGTCTGGCGGTAGCTCTGAAACTGTCTTCAAAAGTAAGTAGAACGGTTCACTTTCATCATTACAAATTAGTATGAACTCTCACCATTAGGCCCTCACTGGGAGTGAGAGCGCTGGATGTAAACGCTGTGGGTTCATATCAAACCAAGTAGCTTAGGCTCTGGAGCTTTAAATCATGGCGCTCCTCACAATATGGACTGCTCAACTGCGTCTCTATGTCTCTCATCTGGCTGAGGACTATCGCCGTCCACCTCGTAAATGGATTGTCTACATGTGGCCTCTATCTAAGCTCTGCACGGGTTTAAATACTAAAGCTATGTCTCGACCTTCCGTCCAGATACATACATTTGATTGGTGCAGTCGCTTCAGCTCAGCCTGCAATATTAATTTATGCTTGTCATGGCCTTGCGCCAAAATCAAGGTCAATTTTACGGTCTAGACAAAAGTTAAAATGCGAAACATTAACTACTAAAATCTTCAAACCCGTGCTTTCTACTCTTATGCACGAATTTCCGAACGCCAACTAAGCGTCTAAATAAAATACCTTTACTCGCCCCTTATTTATGTTAATCAAAATCACGGGGTCGAGAACTGCTCTGTCATTCCTAGCTATACATTTATTCTGTCTCGCCCCTCCTTCTCTCCATCCATCAGAAAAAAGGTGTTTCAAAACAAATTGTTCACGAGAACAGCTCAAGGACAAATTACGCTGGTTATAATCAACAAGATCGTAAAAATTAACTCACTGACGTCGTGACCTAGCACGGCATTTATGATCCTAATGTGATCATGACAGATAGCGAGTCAAAAGATCAGTTTTTGTACATATACATTTGTGACACATGGTAGCCAGGGTAATATTTGTTTTTCTACCGGTAGCCACTGCAAGCTCTGCAGTAGAGGTGATGCATGATCTCTTTTTTTCCTTTTCTAGAGCATTAATCGTGACAATTGCCCCCATAGGCTCTGAATTTTCTTTTATACCAGCCCTCCCCCCCCCCCCCCGGCCCCAGGACACAACTTGCTCAAACACACTGCAAGAAGACAGACTGCACACAAATAATGATGAACGGTCCCGGCCACGGCCCTTTTAAGTTTTTTTGTTTTTTTGTCAAAGCCTCGTTAATGTCAACAGGCGTGTTGATTATCTATACTAATAAAAGTGAAACCTTACGACAATTGCAGCGCGCCTTTCGCTACTCCTCTGTTAGGGAATTCGGTCACTATATAATTTCAACAACTGCACATAGAGCCCACCTAGATTCGGTCCGTTTATAAGCGCCTAGTGGCTCGGTGACCGAATTCGGTGGTCTTTGTGTGGCTACCCTTAATGCTGATTCGGTGGCCTTCAGATTTTATACAGCGCTTAGTACAGACTGTCGTCGTGTCGCCGGCACGGAAAATAAAAAAATAATTAATAAATCGCAGAACGTTTGTATTAGTTTCTAGGTTGCGACACATTGGCGTTCGGTCTATTTTTTCGGCAAATTAATGTAATTGAGATTGGTTCCGGTATCTGTATCACACTCACAAAACAACTTCCGGTTAGGACTGGTTTGAATGATGAGATTGAGTTAGACTATCAAGTATGAAACTTTGTGTGTTCTCAATGTGCCTAGACTAGGAAAAAGTAAGGAGTCTGGACTTGGTGGAGATTGACGCTGCAGGACCAAAAGTACAGGTTTGTGTTTTCAATATGCCTAGGAAAATAGTATAATATTTCTTTTCCATTAACACATGACGTTTATCACTTCCTGCGATGTGCAAACAAACTAACCCGTGCGCAAATCATAGCCATTTGACGGATGCTGGCGGGACGCGTAGGACGTCAACGCGCAAAGGGAGAGCAGTAAAACATATCTAAAACCAAACAAACAAACAAAAATAAAATAAAGCTAAAGGAACAGGCAAACTGAAGCAGGTCCATAATAATCACCCAGAACTGAGACTAATAAATCGATTTATCCCGGGCAGGGCCGGGAACTCAGCTAGTTCATTATAAAAAAGAAAGTATTCTTTATCTAACCCGCTGCAAAAGTAAGTCTTTTCTGTGTCACAAATCCCAGACTGGGAGATGTAATAGTTTATGACAGGACAACAATCACGAACAAACAAGTTTAACACTTAACAAAACAACCCATCAGACTCACACATTTATTAAACATAATTATACAGATAATAGCGCAATTACATACATTATATTATTGCAATTAACTGCCGTACAACGGCCTTATTCTCACACACACTCTCCCTTGGATCCACAATCCGGTAGTTACTCCTAAAGGCACCTCGGCCTCAGCCTCTCCCCTCAGGGTCTTAATAGCACATTAGTAATTCACTGGCACCGCAGTCTCTCAATATCACCTTCCTATTGTCATACACCTTAGCACTCCCCTAGCACCTCAGCAGGGCAATAACACATTATCATTTCAATAGACATTATCATTTCACCAGTACATTATTAGTTCACTAGCCCCTCAACATGGCAATAGTGCATTATCACATTCACGCTCATATCTACGTCCCTGTCCGTGGCCTGACTGCCATGACTTTATGTGCCTCTACTGTCCTGCACTGACAGCCTCACTTCTGGCCTATGTGTGGCCTCCGGCCCTATGCTGGCCTATCCCCTGTGCTCATCGAGGTGGCTCTGCGGCCCGTCCTCGATACCTACAAGAATAACATTACATTGGTATAATACCCTACCATTTCTATTCACTCCACCTCTCCTTACAACCCATGAAGCGTACACACACTAGTTCACCTTTCACTCACCACACATCTTACGGTAACACACCTCCATCGGAGTACACACTACTCACTCGCGCTACAAATCCATGAACTCACTTTCATCTATCGCTCGTGGCGCACATTGCTATATCCAATATCAAGGACTTCCACATTCCTCACATATACTTATTTACATCATGGTAATAGACGAATATAATATAATACATCAATCATAATAATCAATCAACGTTCTACATACCAGTCATCACTGGAAAGACTCTCTCACTAGTCTTCTCGACTGCTCCCCTTATGTCCGCCCGATGGGCTCTTATTCACAGGTCCGTTCCGTAGGACCTTCTAACTTGCATTGATAGTAATACAGCGCTTTCGCCTCATTCAGACCCCCTCACTACTCACGACAGCACGCTTTCCTTACTTGTCTACCGTGAGCCCTTCTTACTCTACACCCGCTCTGTAGCAATCCCCTTAATTGCACTCACTCCACTCGTGACATTCTGTATATAAAACATATCTGCGCGTACTGTTGAACAAGACAGGGGCGGCCCCCTGTATTTGCCGCCCCCCCCCCCCCGCGATCGTCCTCCATTCATGTTTTCGACCCCTGTCACGCTCTTCATGCTTTTGCCCTTTCGTCGCCATTTATTCCTCTTCTCCCCTGCACCCGTTGGAAATCCAAATCGCCCCCGTTGAGAACTACCGCTGTAAACGTTTACGTCAGGGAGAAACCACAGAGAAACCTTATCAGAAATCACAAGAGGACAGAAATTGAAAAGGAACACAACAACATGTTGTTGTTTTTTTTTTCTTTTTGTCATGAAAGGGCTGGAAGAATTTAATGTAACTCCCTGAAATGAAATCTTAAAGCCATGGTGATCATCTGAGGTGAGATACAAAGAACCTTTTTTGACTTGTCACATTGGATTTTAACTTTAGCATTGCATCTGAAGCCCCAAAGACACACGTGTTCTTATTTTGCCTCAAAATCTACCTAAATTGAAGTAGTTCTTCATAAATCACATCAGGGGCCTATCGCCATCGAATGTCCTTCTCAGGGTTAGAATTCTTGAATTTTTTACTTTTCCACAAAAAAGCTAAGAGATAGCACAATGATGTTTTCAAAATGCACCAGTTTCTACATTTACATCTGCTCGGACTGTAAGATTTAACACGGTTCTCCTTGTGAAAGAAAATCGGGAGTTTTTCCTGAGAAACTGAAGTAACACCTGATTGAAACATATAATGTCTGTCCAAAATAATGGTACTGTAGTTCCACAGTTGAATCCTCTTGTCAATAAATTATGATGCGTTCAAAACCGATTTGGGGCTCAGAATAATATGACATAGGCCTCTTTAGAACGGAAATCCTCCCTTTAAGTTTGTTTGCTGGAGATAGCCGGATTCAGTAATTCTGCCCCGATGTTTATCACGAATAACTAGTTGTCGATAAATTAGGAAGCATTCTCAGTACAACACATATTCGTGACCTTCGTTCGTTCTTGTTTGTTCCATCTCCCCCTTTTGCACAACTGAGAAATTCGACATCAAACGTTTGCGACTTTAGTATTATGGTAAGAGAATGAACCGGAACTGTGAAACAACTTGATAAGTGCCACAACGCATTTTAAACAAGTGTCAACGTGTAAGTTTGATATACCTCTTCAAATAATAATAATAAAGATAGTTGTTTTTCTGAAAATTGAGACAGAACAAACAAGAGCTAAGGCCGCGTTTTTTGTCTGGTGACATGTTTCAAATTATATGGAAATCTGAGGACGACAGCATTAGAGGAATTCTAAAGCGGTGAACGTATTGTCTGACGCCTCTAAAATAACTAGGAGGTTCATTGTGCTAGATCTTGGTGAAAACACAAAAGCGGAACTTTTTTTAGATACATCGGTTTATGAATTGTGACAATCACAGGTAGTTTTTCGACGAGGAAATTAATAAGAGTATGCTATCGTGTTACGGAAAAAGCCGAGCGTGGCAAGTAAACAAAATGTTACAAAGGACGAAAAAGCATTTCGCTTTTCTCCCAGCTTTATTCTTTGTTCACTTTTCATTTTGTGATAACCACAGGAATTATTGGTCTTTCGAAATTAGAACCCAATATTAAAAGCAAAAACAAACTGAACACGTTTCATTTTATAGAATGCTGCTAAATACGTGAATTGACCTAGATTGGAGTATGTGATCGAAACTCGTCACACGGCATTATGCTCCACTAGTCCTGGTCCATTCTCGTACACATCACAGGCTTCACTGAGATACTCCAGGAAGTACGAACCAGGAAGGAAGATCCCGGCAAGAAAAAATGGACACCTACCACAGTCATGACCTAGGTGTGAATCGACAGAAGCGATTTTATGATCAAAACAACGTCACAATGAATGCTACTACATAGTCTCTTGCGGTGACACTTATCTGGAATTTCAGGCCGGTGCCGCACTGAGTCACGTCTGTTTTGTCTCGGTTTGAGTGTAGGATGTGGAGTATGGGGTAAAACGGGACCACGCGTACTGGTGAGACTGAAACCTGTCTTCTTTCAGTATTTCGAGCGCGTCACAACTCTCTCATTACGTGGCGGACAGAGAGACCTTGCGCACAGAGTCAAAACAGAAGTAAAACAAGTCGACTTGATTCAGACCATTGCCAGCTATAGGCAAAATTTATGCAGCTAAAATATTATTTTAAAGTGTGTTGATTTCAATATTAAATGCACAAGCGAATGTACATACGCCCATGCGGACACAGTAAACGTGCACATTCATATAACAATGTCCCATTTCTGATACTGAAACATCGAATACAAAACTGGGCAAAAAAGAAAAAGTTGTATGTAGCAAAGCCCCACGTAAGAAATAATACCCAAAGATACAATGCAAACTAAAAGACAGAAAATGGACAATATTTCGGCAAAGCGCCTTCATCAAGGAAAAAGAAAAAAAAAAGAAAAAACAACAACAGTTGTTCTCTTTCAGTTTGCATTGCATCATTTAGGTATTATTTCTACGCGAGGCTTTGCTACATACAACTTTTTCTTTCTGTCCAGTTTTGACATTCCTTGTAGCTTTCCTGCGACCCCACAGTTTTTCTGTGGTTTTTATAACATTTTGAAACATCAAACTGCACGGTCTTCGTATTTATGACAGTTCCTCGAAGAGAAATAGAATGCGCGCATTTTATGTTCATCTAAGAAACCCCAAACATCTTGGCTTTGGCGAGATTTATTTTCCATCTCACACAATCTCCCAGGCCTACCTTTGCTGGAAAAAAAAAAAAAAAGGTTATGCCTTTCTACAAATCTCAATGTTTTGTTAGTCCCATTCAACGATAAGAGTGACAATTTCTGCATCTACTGTAGAAATTGTTACCTAAAAAAAGGTAAGATTACCTGTGACTTCACTGACCGTCATAATAAGGTAACAAACGAAAAAGTAACACGGATCACGAGTAATGTTGGTGGCCTTGTACGCCACGAGTCTAGGGGGGTAAACTTGGCAGGGGAAAGCGTGATTTTAAAGTTGTTCACGAGCGTGAAATTATACACACGACTCGCTTGTAGATCGTGCCGTGTGCAAAACCCACCGGTGTATAAATAAGAAAAGAGCTCACCACGCGTGTTTCCCCCCCCCCCCGCCCCCACACTTTCCCCAGATGATAGCTGCACTAGTTGACGGTCCGGGCGACATATGGAAGTCGTGCCATGGGGACCACGGTTGTTTGAAAGTGTGTGGGGATCCATTATGTTGGTTTTCTTCATCGATTGAAGCTTGGAGATTTTGAAGAAGGCATGGGAACCCTTCAAGACAGTTTATCTACGATGGCGGGTGTGAACCGTCTATTTTCTTTATTGATTGAAGCTTGGAGATCTTGAAGAAGGCATGGGAACCCTTCAAGACCGTTTATGTACGAGGGCGTGAGTGAATCGCCTCATTAAGGTGGTCTAGAGGCAAGGTGCTCGCCTCTCATGCCAAGGGTCCCGGGTTCTAAACCCGGGCAGTGCAGGCGTGTTGGAAATTGTTTTTTTTCTCGTATTTTCAAGTCCCTGGTCCTATTGGGGGGTAGGATCGAGTACCTAGTCTTCTCGGATAAGGACGAAAAAAATTCGGAGGGCCCGTGTGCACGTTGCGCACGTTAAAGATACCTTGGCAGTTGGAAATCGTAAAGAGCAGGCCGAAAGGCCGCTGCCCAGGCAAAATTGAAAATTGAAATTAATAGATTAAAATTTATCCATATCATCCCCCCCCCCCCCCCGCCAGAATTTATTATTCATTATTAAATATATTTGTTATTAGTAAATATTCAAATATTATTTGAGTTGTGTGTTGTGTGAACTGATGTGAGTTATGTGTTGTGTGAACTGATGTGAGTTGTGAACTGTTGTGAGTTGTGAACTGCGCCTAACAGGCTGCGTTACAATTTGCTCTGAGATTGAGAGAGAGAGAGAGTGAGCAAGACAGGGAGAGAGAAAGAAGCAGTGCAGTATGTTGAGCGCTTCGCAGGCAGCTCCATTCTGCTCTGTGGTTGACATGTTATTTCTGTAAAGCGCATAGAGCATTTTAAATGGATATGCGCTATATAAATGCTATACATTATTATTATTATTATTATCGTTTGAACCCTGAAGAGTATCGATTGAAGCTTGGAGATCTTGAAGAAGGAATGGGAACCCTTCAAGACAGTTTATCTACGAGGACGTGAGTGAATTGCCTCATTATCGTTTGAACCCTGGCGACGTGAAAGTGTGTCTTCGAGGAGATCAGATGTTGGCAGAGACTTTTTAAGTATCAGTAATTAAGTTATAGACAAAGGGGTTAGGCATTAGTTGGCCTAAGAGGGGCTCATAATTCATCGCCAAGTCCCCGATAGGGATTTTTGCATATTTTTGTTTTTCTTTGATTCTGCATTTTGCCTTTTATGAGTTGAATGATTTGGCAGAAGCCACATGTCAGCCATTATGTAATAAATATCGTGTTTGATTTAAAAATTCAGTCCATGTGTCCGTTGGTCGCTGATCTGCTTGCTTGGCTTGGTAGCTGGGTTTTGAAAGGAAAGTAGATTAGGAGAATTTCACGAACGTGTTTCGTGACACAAGTGAAATGATAAAACGGGCATTCTGTTTTTCTATCTCTTCCCCGTCACTAAAAATTTTAATATTTGCACACACACACCCCTACACCCCCACACATACAAGATGAGCACATTTGGTCTAATTTTATCGAGATTTTACTTCCGGTATGAGCCCCAGGCAATCATTTAAGTTTATAATATAAATCAAGTCTATGGTTAGGGCGGAAATGAACGAAGGATTAGGCAAACGGACGGATATTCGGACGCACGGACAAATGGATGAATAGCTCAACAGATGGATTATTACCAAACCCTCACACATACACGCGGATTCACACAATGTATGAACCAGAAAGCCGTAAATCTTCTACTAATCTTCCTCATTCCATTCATTTCGCTACAAATCGAAGTTCTAATGAAAGCAAAGCCGTCCAAACAACAGGGTAGGATATCTAGGTCGTCAAAAGGATGGCATTAGTTCCATTCTGTTTCTCAACAACAGTCCACTTTTTTTGTGTGGTTGTTGTTACTGTTGTTCTTGTTGTTGGGGCTGATAGTGACTAGAGATCATGATACAAAAGATAGCTCAGATGGAGAAAATGGATCCAGGATAAGGAAAATCTCCCGCTGGTGTACAGGAAACCGGCAATTGGTCGGGGTGTCAAAAATACCCGGTAGGCTAATGGAAGGACAGATAGACATATGAAATGACGGATGAACATATCTGAGAGAGGGATGGGTGGATGGATGGACTGACGGACGGACAGACAGTTGGATGGATGGATAGACGAATGGAGGAAGGGGCGGACGGCAGTACCGACGGGTGGATGGATGGGCGGCCGGGCAGACCGACGGGTGGATGGATGGATGAATGAATGGATGGATGGAAGATAGAATGGGGGGGGGGGCATTGAGGAAGGGGTGGAAAAAGGAGACAAGATAACTAACACATATACAGACGTAATTATTATACAAACTGATAGGTTTAACGAGGAGCGAGGTGGAGTGAGATTCCTGCCCTAGAAGGCTCTACATTAAGTCTACGCTCAGACCAAGTAATGCGATCTACTCATAATGATACTATGGGGAATGATAAGCATCTTTCACTAAACCTTTTTCATAAAACAAACAAAGAAAAAGAACGAGCCGGGCCGACAGCATACGCTGTTGTAAATTAGATACTGCGCACGTACGTTCGTACCCTCAAGGACCCCCTCCCCCCTCCCCCCCCCCAAAAAAAACCTGTACAAGTGTACAGGCCATCAGGAGTAAGCCAGACCAATGCTGGCGTAGGCCCCAAATCGGTGGCTCGTCACCTAATTATTATTAAGCGTTTACACTGGTAGGTTTTAGGAATAGAAAAAAGGAATGGGGGACTGTGTGGGAAGAACTCTCCTGGCTTTCCGTCTTTTGTGTGATGCATACCACAGACTAATAAATTAACCAGACTGGAAACATGAGCTTCGGGCTGTGTCGTTTTTTTACGGAATTTCCCGAGCAGTGGCCGTATAATCAACATGGCTGCCTCTCGGGAAATTCCGATTCTAGTTCTCTCTGCAGTAGAAATTTCTTTTTATTTGTCAAGATTGGTTGTACATGTATTAATTTCTTGGTGCGGAACCAAACTTCCGCGTTCAGTAGGCGCGTCAAAATGGTGTCATTCAAAATTGTAGCTATGCTGAAGCGTCGGTCGTTACCGTAAACCTAATGTGGCGGATGGTTCATGACCTTTCGCTGTTTTGTGACGTCACACAATGGGATAATCCAGTCTGGTTAATTTATTAGTCTGTGATGCATACTAATTACATGGCAAGTCACCAATCTGGGGCCGACGCCAGCCTTGGTCTGGCTTACCCCTTAGAGTGGTGAATGTTCATGGAACACCGTACCGTTCTAAGTGTTCCTGGTGACATTTTGAGTGGACTGTTTGACTGTTTCATTAGAAACGTGATCTTGATGTCAAAAAAAAAAATTCCTAGATTTGGTTGAAAGAGAAAAAAAAAAAAGAAAATGAAAATATACTGTTTTAATTCATTTCCACAATTAAATAATTCACACGTCTACGAGCTCTCCCCACTTCTTTTTCCCCCCACCCCCAACAACCCTTTTCACTATGTAGGCTCTTCATAATACGCTCGGGGCGCTCCACCCTCCCCCCGCCCACCCCGCTTCGAGCGTGCGTACATTATGGAAATGTCCTAATGTAACATTCACTATTACAATTTATTGTTATCCATTGCAGTAATTTTCAGGTTGGGATATTGTAGAAATTTGGCCAAACGAAAGCGATGTATGTGAAGGAAAAAAGAAAGACAAATCAAGCTTTTGGTCCACTGACTGTCTTCAGTACAAGGTTTCCTTTCTGCCATATTTGGACTATACTTCAAGCCTTGCTGCGATCTCACAGGTTTTCTATGATTTTTGTTTTTTTTTAATAATATTTTGTCAATGAAATATTGTTGGAATGTAATATCAACGTAATGCATTTTGGAAATGAAAATTTTGCCCGGGTGATTTTACAAGCCTTGCGGTTCAAGATCTCAAGTTCACAACGAGTACGAAAACAGTTCAGAAAAGTGTTGTATTTGTAACTGAATGCACCCAGCGGCAGACTCCACGATAAGACACATTTCCGATTTTTATCGATGGACGAATACATTTTGCTAATTCCTCTTGTGACCTTGTATGTTTTTGTGTCAGAGGATTCCATCTCAAGGGTGTATTAAGTCTGAGCCGATAACGTAATTTACGCACGATGTCTAATAATTGTAAGAGCTCCCTTCAAAATGAAATTTCCGGTCCAGCTATCCGTTTCGAAGAGAGAAATTCTGAAATATTTCAGAATGCAAGATTTCACGTCTAGATACGTAAAAGCAAATGTGTGTTTGTCTGTGTGTTCGCAAAAAATACTGGCTCGTGCCGCTCGGACTTACATGAATTTTTTAGGATAACCTGACTTCGCCTGCAGAAAGTTCTTTTTCACATTTGGGGGCTCCAAATGGTGGGGAAATATTTTTTGAGTTTGCTTTGTGTCGCTGACTGCTTGCCCCTGGTTCTCCTTTTTACAAACGCATGAGCTCGTGCTGCGATCACTTCCTCCCGATGGGTTCACTATTATACAAACTGCCCAAAGCGCAGTTCATTATCATTTCATGACTGTTGTCTGGGTGAGAAGGGCATTAACGCGAAAAGACAGTGGAGTAAGAGAAAGGTAACAGATACAATAAAAAATTAAGATGAGACAACCTAAGAGAAAAACAGACAATTGCAGAAATAAAATATATTTAAAGTGGCTAACAAGGCTAGGCAGATCCATTACAATCACCCAGAAATGAAACTAAAAAACAGATTTACCCCGAGAACCGCCAGGTATCTCAGGTAGTTTTATGTAAAGTAAATTTCAAGACATTGGAAAACTCGAAATGGCGGCCGAGAAAGGTTAAGACAATTGTTTTACCACAATAAGACACGAGTCAATTGAGTTTTTCAACCAGACAAGAAAGATTGCACCTCTCTAGGTAGTAGCGCCCTAACTCAAGTCAGTTTTTGCTTCAGTTTCAGTGTGAGATGTGGACGATGGAGTTAAACAGAGACCGAAACTAGAGTGTCTCTCTAGTTCTGGCGCGTTAAAACTGTCTTGAGTCGGCTGGCGGACAGACACACCGAGCGCAATGAGTCAAAGCTGACGCAAAACACACTCGACGCAGTGCGCCACCGGCTTAAACGTGTGGCAAACGACATAATGGCACATGATGGCGCCATGATTATTCCGTTTTCTTTGTGCGTAGACTTGAAGATGAAGGACAGAGACAGGGAGACAGACAGACGGACATTGGGAAAGGCAGAGAGAGACAAAGAGACAGACAGACACACCAAAACAGACTGAGAGAGAAACCGATGCAGAGAAAGACGGAGACAGAAAGAGAGAGAGACTGTCAGGCTTGGGTTTAATGAGATAGCCTAACCGCTCAATTTCCTTGCTCTTTCTCTCTCTCTTTCTATCTCTATTTCTGTCTGTGTCTTTTTCAGTATCGGTCTCTCTCTCTCTCTCTCTCTCTCTCTTTATCTGTCTATTTCTGTCTCGGTCTTTCTCTGCACCAGTATCTCTATCTCTCTCTCTCTCTCTCTCTCTCTCTCTCTCTCTCTCTGTGTGTGTCTCTATCTTTGTTTACTTCTGTCTCTTTCCCTATATCTGTCTATTTCTGAATCGGTCCTTCTCTTTATCTTTATTTGTTTCTGTCTCTCTCTGCATCAGTCTTTTCTTCTCGCTCTCCCACTCTCTCTTTATCTCTATTTCTGTCTCTGTCTTTCTCTACATTGGTCTCTCTCTCTCTCTCTCTCTCTCTCTCTCTGTCTCTCTCTCTCTCTCTCTCAAAATGTCTTTTCAAATTCCATTCTCCGTTTTCAGTGCCAACAGTGCGACAATTTTCAAGAACGGAATGACGGCTTCAGACCGAACCTGAGAACCTTCAGACTTGGACTTGAACTTGCCGCACTGCACTATCGACACGATTATGCGTGTCCTGTCATTTCAAGAATAAATGAAAGGGCCGTACAGATAAATCTCCGAGGAACTTTTGACGAGTCTTAGTCGTGCGGAGAACTCTCCTTCTCCCCTATCACCCGTTCTCCTCTCTCCCCCTCTCTCTCTCTCTCTATCTCTTTCCACCTCTCCCTTTCTCGTTCTGTCTCTCTCTCTCTTTCTTTGCATCGATTTCTCTCTCTCTCTTTCTCTCTCCTTCTCTCTTGGTGTGTCTGTTTGTCTCTCTCTCTGCCTCTCTCTGTCTGTCTGTCTCTTCTGTCAGTCTATCTCTTTCTGTCTGTCTCTCTCTCTCTCTCTCTCTCTCTCTCTCTCTCTCTCTCTCTCTCTCTCTCTCTCTCTCTCTCTCTCTCTCCCATCAAACCAGGTTTGATACGGTGGTTGGCTCTGTTCATTCCGTATGTCTCAAAATGCCTCGGATTACAAAACAAGAACTAAATTGTCAACACAAACAAAGGCCAGAAGAGAGAGGAAGAATGCCTTGTTAGTGACAATAACAGCATTTGAAAGAACTACAGGAATCTCTCCTTTGTCACGCCTCGGCCAGAACTTTACCCTGGCTGTCTCTCACGCCTTTCATCGTCTTCTACCGTAAGTGGAGCTAAGCTTTAGTGTAGGGCTCTGTCATGATTCGGATGTTGTTAGATCTCACGCAGAGCGTGAATGGGTTTTTTTTTACCAGGGCCATGAGAAATTGGCTGGTGGCCTTGAACTATCCCCGCGAATTATAGTTGGTGAGTAAATAAATGTAAAGTTAAACTGTTAGATTCACGCTTGTCGGTTTTAATGTTCGTGATTAATAAGTAATGGAGTAGGGGTGAAACAAGGTGGGGATAGTTGACATTGTTAAGTATGACTAGACAAGTTTTTGCACGTTAACTGGCTGGTAGAATAGTACAGACGTATTACTACAATTAAAATGGTGGGAGGTTTCGGCCAATGAGATAGCTGAACTAATTGGGCCAGCGGACTAGCACTGCTGGGTAGTTGGATAGTATAAAACATCGTGTAACGTTCAGATTTGGTGAATACAGACGAGCAGAAGCATCGTGTCGTGAAGTATCTCCGGTTGGCCAGTACCTGAACTGTGTGATTTGAAGACTAGAAGTCCTTGCTAATCGGACTGACTGAGCTCTAGAAAGAAAGGTCTGAGTGGGCTGACCTTTAAAAGCCCACGCTGCGCTCTTTTGATGTCCGCGCCTACCAGTAGGCGTGACCAACGGTAACATATCTTATTTGTCTAAGCATAAAACAAGTTCAGAGATAGAGAGAGAACCACAGCCTCATAGGAAGTCTAAGGAAACCCCAGCTGGCACTCGACGAACGAGTGGCCCGTATAATAGATCGATTGATTTGAGGTCTTTATTTTAGGAGGTTCGCTGCCCTTGGCATTTACACCTCACTTTACTGGTTTAATTATTTCTTGTTCTGGCGGGGGGGGGGGGGGGGAGAGACGATATGGATAAATTTTAATCTATTAATTTCAATTTTGATAGATCTATCTCCATAGTATGATTGAAGTAATATAGCACATTGTTGATGAATTGAATAGTGATTGTACATATATATTTATATAGTCTTTTGCAACTGCTTAATTACCTACAAGCCGAAGTGTGCTTCTGTAGGCTTTGAACGTAATGGGCTCTCCTAACATTCAAGCCCATATGATTTAGGGAGAGTTTGCCTGGCGACTGGCCAGTGGCGACTCAACTGTCACTTTAGATTGATATCTAGTTTCGTATAATATACCCATTTGCTATTGATTGCAGTACATCCAATAAGGAACCATAGTGGCATGAATATCATAGATTAAGTTAGTAATTAGAATTTATTGCTTTGAATATACCTCTATTGTCTTTTGTTTTGTTTATTAATATTTAAATAATAAGATGGCCTGACCGGCCTGACATATATAGATCCTCTAGTTATTTAATACTTTTCTTGTGTGGTTGTGTCCGAGTGTGAGTTAGCTGCCTCTCGTGCAGTCATAACATCCCCAAGACCCTAACTCTGCTCGTGACAGGCTCGGATAATCTTCCTTGTCATCACTTATCCTGGTCTGTGCCATAGTTTACTAACAGACTCTCTGCTAACCTTCTCTCGTTGCAGGGATCTTCAAACTGTGTGTGCATGAGGGGAGGGGGGGGGGCATCTATGAGAAAGCACTGTCATAATTATCTTCAAACCATTAAAATCTGAGTTGTAAAATGCCTAGGGCAACGATCCTCCTTAAACAAACATCTACAAACCATTAAAATTTTGCATTCTCTTGCCCTATCTGGTCCGCAAACCAGCATGTACTTCACTTGTTCGTGCCAAATTTCTGAAAGATGAATTCAGCGGTTTTCAAACCTATTAGTAACAAGGGGATTTTCTCGTATTTTCGTATCATAAAATTGTGTTATGTTCGTTCGCCTCTCTGTTGGACCAACCTTTCCCCTCTCCTCACCTTCGTGTTCCTGGTCAGCCTGTGGACACCCAGTGTGACATCACGGATCCCATGTGAACTCGTTCATCTGATCAGTGCCAGACATCGCAGTTTTTACGTTTCTTATCCCTTCGCCCTGTGAGGAGAGGGGGCGGTCTCTGGTTTCCTCACCATAGGACTGATTGACTTATTTGAAATGACTTAGCTAGAACACGTGACAACCACAGTCGCAGACTCTTTGACTCTCACATACTCGCGAGTAAACACATACACACCCATATACGCACACGCGCACATACGCACACACACACACACACATACACATACTGGGAGACGATAATACAGATTGCTGGTATCCGAGAGAAAAGAGTGTTTTTTTAAACAGAGGCCAACTATAGGCCACAGATCCTTCAATTATTTTGGACCTTTTGTCTGGAACCAGATACCCTTGAACATTCGTGAATCACCGAATCTTGAAAGCTTTAGGACAAGAGTAAAACATCCTCTAAAACTGTTAAATTTTCAAAATTCTATTCTGTACTCTGATGTTATGATTGATTATATAAGCTAGTGCTATGTGACTAAGTAAGAGCGTCTATGTGTGTGAAACAGAGTGTGTATGGATGAGAGTGCGTGTTTTAGTATGAGATTTGGAAAGTGTGTACATGAATCACTGATGCAATGTACAGCGCATTGAGTAATAATTTTATTAGAAATCCGCTATAGAAATTCTATTTATTATTATTATTATTATTATTAAACACTGCAGCAAGGACAGACAGACAGACAGAGAGCGTGATTAGATAAACAGATCTACTAACACAGTAATAACCACAACAACAAGCACAACAACAAACCTAGAAGATTCTACAACATCGACATTATCTTCAAAGGTATTGGCAATGAGCTGAAACAGTGTTACAAACACAATGACTAGGAAGAAATGAGAAATGGCAAAACTGAAGGAGTGCTAGGCAAAGACAAACAACAGAATAACATTGGGAGATCAAACAAATTCTGGGAAATAAAGGGAATTTTCAGCAATTGTCAGGCTTTCCTATTCATCGGGCTATCAAAGGAGATCAAATGGATTACTGCTGAGCGCAATTTGGACCAATTTACTAGCCAGATTACAGCAATCATTATTATTTCTTGCCGTGTTTTAAAATGAGAATAAATAGAACCAAATTGCCACTATACATCTACGTTTAAGACGAGCGATGTTGTGAAATCATGCGCTAATGCAATGCTGCACGACATTTCAGTCGGGAAGAAAGAGTTGCTTAATGATAGCCTCTCCATCTAAAACATCCGATGTAGGCTTGAAATTTGATTACTGTGTACTTTTGGAGGTCTTGAAATGTTTGAGGTGTAAAGTTCCTCATCCTTTGTCAGAAAAGCTGCCAACAATGACATACTCACACGCCAACAATAAACTCACAATTTCATAAACACAAGCACGAAGATGCATAAACATTTTGCGACTTTTGTTCTTTTGTTCTTCTTTTTTTTTTTTCCATCTCCATTTTCTGAAAAACAAACCCAAAACCTGGAGATCATAATATAGTACAAAGAATAGGTGTAACAAATGCACACTTTGGTACTTGTTTAAAGTGCGTTGTGGCATTTATCAAGCTGTTTCACAGATCCCATTAATTTTAATCTAACTCCTTATCATAAAAACAAAGCTGCAAACTTTTAACTTCGAATTTCTCAGTTATGCAAAAAGTGGAGTTGCAACAAACAAGAACTTTCCCGATTTCTCCACTTGGTATTTCTGGTTTCAGAACCAACATGCACAACCCCCGGCCTGCGCCAAGGCCTACAGAAATTATGCCATTGTCAGCATCTAGATTGATATTATTTCATGAAATGTTATATTTTAATGGTGCACCGGAAAGTGCAGCCAAACCACCAAAAGAAGACATCGTAAGAGTTTTTTTTAATGTTATTTTTTAAAACAAAACACGTACAGGAAAAGCTAGTTAATATGTTGGACTATAAAAACGTGGTGAGGAAAAGTTGGGGCTCAACTCTGACAACTGTTCTTGCTGAGCATGATACATGATACGGATTCCCAGAAACCTATTCGTCCATCACAAACTATACTTTTGTAAAGGAATGCAGGCCATAAAACCGTGTATTTCTAGGTGTTGCGGTATTCGGGAGCTCCCGGCACATGTTTCTCAGCTCGCTCTTTTCTGTAAAGATTAATACTTTCCAATGTTCACTAGTAGTAATTCAACAAACGCTTCTGTTTGTATTATAGTTATTCATGTACGTAATGTAATTTGATCTTGTGAGATAAAGGTTGACCCCGCTGCCCCCCCCCCCCAAACCCAAGTCTCAAAGTTTATTTGCAAATTCATTTGATGCATGTTTTTTCTCCCTCCCTCCCCCCCCCCTCTCTCTCTCTCTCTCTCTCTCTCTCTCTCTCTCTCTCTCTCTCTCTCTCTCTCTCTGTCTCTCTCTCTCTCTCTGGAGCTCAATACAAGTGGTCTAAGTCGTTTACAGGAGTCTTGCTGTGAACAGACGCAGAAAACAAAGTAATTGATGAAAATCAGGTCACTTGACAAAACTGCGTTGACGCCCGTGAATGACAGGACAGAGCGATATTTATCTCGGTGTACGATTGTCATTTTACAAAATGCCTCATATCCATCACATCCCGCTTTGTCTCTGTAACGGCGATGGACGGGGCGGAACGGATGCTGTGGGCAAGTAAATAGAGGCGAAGAGTGTTTTACATCATTGTCAGTAAAAATAGCGGAGTGGAGTGGATACTGTGGGCAAACGCAGATCGCCAGAACACAAAATATTACAAGACGCCAGTTATTCTGGAGAAAGATAAAAGCAAAAACACTGAAAAACATGTTAACATCAGGCAGAAAGTATGATCAGTAATTCGGTTAACAGCGTCACTGAGAGACAGTCAGCGACAAGAGACAAACATAATAATTATAATCACTGACAAAGGATAAGTGTGGCCAGCACTAAGGTAAACCTCACACAAGCCTGTTTTGATTTAAAATTCTCCAGCATGTCAGAGCCTAGTGCAGGAAGTTCACAAGTCAATCCAGTGTGTTTAATCTCTGAACTGGACGAAAATCGGTAATCTGTCAATGTTTGACAGCACCTTTCAACCTGCAGCGCTCATTAAATAAAGACAAAATAGCTCATCGGATTATATTTTTAAAACAACACATACCAAAAAAACTATGCCTTCCTTGGCAGCTTAATTCACATTATTTTACACATCGTGAAAATTTAAGGTTGTAATGGAAAATGCTGCCAAACTAATGCAAAATGACGCACGAAGATGAAACTTTTTGTAGTGAAACGCCAGGGATGATAGGCTACGAAACACCGCATGGAAAATGGAAAAGGAAAGGTTCAACGTCCAAAAGTGTCCCCATTGAGCATACTAAGAACATGCACTCACAACTTCATTCCTATTGCCGAGGGAAGATAGTTTTAAAACAAATTTAGGCCATGGTTCAACTTCCAAAAATGTCCACATTGAGCATAATAATTATGAACATACACTCATAATTCCAGAGGTTCAGGCGAAAAAATATATTTTGGAAATAAAGTAAAAATTTAGGCTTATTTTTTTTATTATAATTATTATTTGCCATTTGTTTGTCTTTACAGCCTTTTTTTTGTTGTTTTTTCGCTTTTCACAGGACAATTTCACTTTGTTCTAAGCCCCACTGCGACCCTACAGATTTTTGTGGTTTATCTAATATCTGCATTCAACCTAAGACACAGGATACCGAGAAGAATCAATTCGTCACACTATGTCCGCCGACTTGAGCGCGTATCATCGATGTCAGCAATGCAACAATTCGCACCACACCCCTTCATAATTGAACGAAAAAGATTAGTACTCGCCGTATTTATACGCGCGCAGTTTGTGGACATGTAGTGGAAAACGGGATGGTTTGTCTCGGCATTCTGTGCCCTGGATTCAACAAGGACACTTGAAAATTGGCGTCATTTTGATGTTAATCATTCATAATAATAATAATGGAGATAATTTGTATGGCGTCTAATCCAAACATGTTCGCTCTAGGCGCTTTACAGAAAGTCTTGTTCTCTCCATTTGCACCTCTCTCTCTCTCTCTCTCTTTCTTTCTGACCCTCTCTCTCTCTCTACCTCAGAGCAAATTGTAATGCAGCCTGTTAGGTGCAGTTCACAACTCACACTGTATTTTAAAGTATTATAATAATATTTGAATATGCATTAATATATATTTAATAATGAATAATATTTTTTTCTCCGTGGTGGGGGGAGTGGGGTGATAGGGATAAATTTTAAAATGTTAATTTTAACTTTGCCCGGGCAGCGGCCTTTTCGGCCTGCTCTTTACGATTTCCAACCGCCAAGGTATCTTTAACGCGCGCAACGTGCACACAGGCCCTACGAATTTTTTCGTCCTTATCCGAGAAGACTAGGTACTCCATCCTTACACGCCCCCCCCCTAACAATAGGATCAAGGACACGAAAATATGAGAAAAATTCCAAACTTCGAACATGCCTCCACCAGCCAGGTTTTGAACCCAGCACTCTTGGCATGAGAGGCGAGCACCTTGACTTCATGAGCTGTACCTTTACAAATCACCTACAAAATTATCCATGTTGCTGAAATAAAAACATTATAACTATTAGTCAGCCTCCGAAAAACGATATTTCCTATCAAACTTTTTCATTTTAGCCGACAAAAAAGCGTCTCATTTTTGTAGCTATAAAAAGTGTAGAAAAAAAAAATAATCATAAAGAATGAATTTTGTCCAGTATGGATATAGATCTAATTATCTACGTAATTTCTGGTAAAAAATTGAGGCAGTGCACAAAAGTTCATAATTTATGGTCACATAGTCACAATGTTTTAGGTTCTAATATGTTCACTCTCAAGCTCCATTAGAGTATGATTATATTTATCTCATCTACCCAAAACAATAAAGAACAATTGATCCACCCCCACCACCAACTACATACAAATAATCCAGTTTCTGCTCCTACCTTTGTCACATCCACTTGCCACTAGATCGATAGTCTTGTCACGTTCAGAAAATCTCGCAGTCAATGTCCAAGAGTGGAGAAAGGACATGAGATGTAGGCAGGAGGCAATTTACAAGGCCTAATTAACATCAGCAATGTCCAAGGAAAAAGCCATGCTGATTAACTAAGACGATAATGAATCAAGAATGGTCATCCACCATCTGCTCCCCATCCCCCCAATCCTTCCATAAATCACACGCCTTGAAGGTTATCCATAAAGTACATAATAATGCTCCAAGATGGGAGGAAAGGGGTTGGGTGGGGTGGTGTGCCTACAATGTTAGAAAATCTTACATTGGGAGACAGTGGAAGGCCGGGGGGGGGGGGGGTAGGAGCATACCTACGCTATTCAGTTAGGGTGATGAATACCTCCGTTTTGCTTACTTGACAAGCCAATGAAATTGTTAAATTATAAATATAAAAACCATGTCTCTCAGGAGACTCTGAGTTTGAGTTTTATGTTCGCGACGGCGTGATAATGGTCACTTTACGCCTTTCACGTTTTTTGTTTGTTTTTTTTTTTTTGGTTGGCTTTTTTTTAAGGGGGGGGGGGGGGGAGCTCTGAGGAAACAGAACAGTCAGTTTAATATTCATTGCAAAAGACCATTTAAATACCAAAGTCTAGCCCTATCGTACAGGATGGAGAAGTTTGGGGATGGAGGCGCGGGGAGGAGGTCAAAAATGGCCGGAATCACGGGTATGCACTTTACAGTTGGTAGGGTACCATTACCCCAAAAGACTCGGAGGCAAATGTTTAGACTCAAAATGTACAAGAAAGAGGAGTAACTTGGCGCTGGGAGGAAAGAATGGCCGGACCGACGATCTTCGCCACTCTCCATCTCCTCCAAGTTCTCTTCATGTCTTTGATCGACTGTGTGTGAGTTTTACTTACAGTGAAAATGTGGCAGTGTAGATCACGAGCAGAATTAGCCAACATCATTCTGTTCTACATGAAAGCTCTGCGCTCTTTTTGCATACAGATAGGTGAACTGGTCACAGAAGCTACTACCGTTTTAATACAGGGCGTGGCTCAATATTTTCCTTGCTGGGGGGCGGGGGGGGGGAGGGGAGGGGGGATGGTATCCTTTCTACGAATCAATCGAATGTTGGATGTCACAATCATCCCGGCGGTATCGAGCGGGTGGTACCAAAGTCATTTTGATGTAACATATTTGGCATCACTTTTAACAGTCATTGAAAACAAGAGAGAAAAGGGGGAGGGGGTGTGTTCAGAGTGAGAGGGAGATAGAAAGAGAAAGAGAGGATGGGAGATGAGAGACAGAGCCAGAGAGACACACACTGAGAGATACAAAGAGAGATAGAGAGACAGACAGACAGAGCGAGAGATCGAGACAGAGAGAAGGAGCTAGAGAGAAACAAACAGAGAAGGGAAGAGGGGCAGAGGGGAGAGAAAGAAAGACAGAGAGAGAGACTTTTCATTGGAAACAGTACAGGATTTGACAGGCTAATTACTAAGCTTTGCTTATTCAGATACCCCACGTGTCTCTTCGCTACAAAAACGACAAAACTTCCAGTTCAAGCCGCTAAATCTTTACTGATTTCTTCTTATCAACTCCAATTAACTGTGACAAATAGGACCTTTATGAAAAGCACAGTAAAAACATGTGTTATGACAACCATTCTCATTTAGAAGAGTTTAGGTGTTGAGTATGAATTTGGGGGAAGCACGTCGACACGATAAAAGCCACATTGTGCTGGGGACAAGAAAGACGGTAGACAGAATATCTCTGGTACTATCATAAAACCACGCAAGTCCAAAAGACGATTTTCTTGAACTGTTTCCCGTGGCGTTACTTGCTAAGTTATATACTTTTCAAGTTACAAAACAAACATTTGATATAGCATATTCCACCCCCACCCTCCCCCCCCCTTTTTTTTTTATCTGTAAGAACACTAAAAAAATCTCCTCAAGGCATTCAGACAATATTTGAAAAAAAGAAGTTGTCATCTGCAGTTGTGGGAATACACTTGCGCGGTTTCGTCATAGGGCCAGCGGTAGAGCAGAATAGAAGACCCTACAAGATGAGCCCACCAACCACCTGCTCATTCGGAAGAAAACGTATGACTTTCTATTAATGGGTGAACCAGATCTCGACTTGTTTCACGATAATTGCACTGACAGCAGGTGGGAACATCGATTTATCCGGAAATAACCTGATGAGCCCTAGGTTAACTGATCTGCCTTATCAGTCTTACTGACAAATGACGAACTATATTTGTGTCTCGTTTCAGGTATTCAAGACGAGGCTTGTCCAAGGTACAGCCCTCGGGACACAATCTGGCTCACATGAGACATCTTTGATCTGGTTCGGCCAACTCAACATGCTTCATCTGTTTTCCTACACAAGTTGTGATGACTTAAAATAAAAATTCTAAAAAAAATTAAAAGACAAGTCATATAAATTCATCCTGTGGCGTGATTAACAGTTTAAAAGCTGAACTTGAGTGGCCAATGATGAGTCTTGAATTCAGTCGTATCTGTGGATCTCGTTCAGAGAAGAAAGCTGAACAGCATTGCTTGGGAGATTCTAGACTAATCTGTGACTTGGTCTGTGAGCATACTGACTTTTATTGAATTATGAAAATCTGAGACACTTTCATGATGATGATGATGATGATGATGATGGTGATGATGATGATAATGATTTTCATTACATGTATTATTATTATTATTACTTCTACTACTGCTATTATTATTACTGTACTATAATATCATCATCATATCATCATCATCATTATTATAATTATTATTGTCATTGATAGTTAAATAATAGTTAATAAATATTATTGCAAACACATATTCCATTAAGTCGTTGCACTGAATGCAGGCCTAGAAAAGGAAAGAGAACAAAAGGACTCTCCGAGAGACGATGGAGAGATGATCTTGTGCAGACAGGGGGACAAGCATGGACAAGACAGACGAAAAACAGAGAAGAATGGAGATCATTGGCCGAGGGCTACATCCTGCAGTGGACGGACAAAGCGTAGCAAGGAGGACACATTACCTTAAAATTTGACATGACGATTAACCCGGCGTTCAATTCTTACAATTCTCCATGATTCTCGGCCATAATATGAACACTAAGTCTTTACTGGTAATTTTTAGCCTACTCTCTCGTAACAGATTTCTACGACAGTTGGTTCTTTACATTCATCTAAGGACACACACACACAAAAACTAATCGGGCGAAGACAAAAGAAATAGCGTCATGTTCTCCTCCTGAAGTAAAGACAACAAATAAAATAATAATAATAATAAAACCAACCTAACAGTATTGCAACTCTCTACAGATTTACTTCATTTCAGAATATTATTTCTCTGAAATACAATCACTAGGCGAAGTGCAACGACCCCTCTATTTTGTAATATTTCAACTCCTGAGTCTTATTTTCTAACGCCAATATAAATTGTTCACAAGACTTAGCTCAGACTGAGGTTTCAACTATTTCTGACGTTTATTGATTGCTGGTTGTCTTGTTTCTTACAAAAAATACCGCCTTCGCCCATTTTAAAGGCAACTTCCGTGAAAAGTGTAGGAATTCAAGTACATTTAATCCAACAAAGGCAGAAATAAATTACGAAAGTTCCAGAGCATGAGCACGTACGTCATAGAGAAAAATTAGATCTACCTAATTTAGATCTCTTTTCAACCCGTAAATGGAACATTTCCCCCAGGTAAAAAGCTTCTCCTGCAGTCTCTTTAAGATACGACTTACCTTTGATAAATTCTGTTAGTCTGGCTTTGAAGATTCATTTGAATTCTAAATCAGATAATCTTTTAAATTGTTTCTATTGTCCTAATTTTTTCACTTGTCTTTTTTGTTTCCTTCATTTTTTTATTTTTTTTACTTCCATAATACGTCAGCTAACAAATCATGTCCATAGGTCGGTCCTTTGTTCTCAGTTCAATACCATTTAGATTGAGTAGATTATGCTTTTAACGTTTTACAGAGCGTGGGTGTTTTTTAAGAATGCTATTACAAAAAACGACATACAGCTTTCTCGACACTGAAAAGACCTTCTTGTTTTTCTTTTCATTATAGTTTCACGCCCATTTTCAACACGGTCTGGCTAGGTCAGTTTGGATTCCTTATCAGATCGCTGGCGAGTGAGTACCTTACAAACACCACCAAAAGTTAGTTGGACCCAGCGCCACCCAATGGGATCTGAACCAGGGATCTTCCGCACCAAAGGCAAGGGCTTTCATCAGTGCGCTACTCTGAGACGACTGTAAATGCTTTAACTATGGTAGCTTGGGCAGGGGACAAAAGATTATTACTAGATCTATGCATTGTTTCCTCATGAATGGAAATCTCAGTGATACAAGCTATCATACTGGACCAACTTCCCAAAATATTTTTCTGTTTCACAATCAAATCCGACATGATGCCATCAAAACATCGCTTTCGTGGCAAGGCTACCGAAGGTTACCGAACGTACAGCATTCAGTCACGGCCAACTTAACGTCATTATGGGCCCTCAGGTAAAGCAATACGTTGCCGCCGTTTCAAAAACGAGTGTAAGTTTGCATGCTGGGGCCTCCTAACCCTTGGGGCTCCTGTGTGTTAAGACGGCTCTGCACTCGGCCATAAACATAAAATCGTGCCCCCGAGTTATGAATACCGCCAAAGACCGCCCGCAGATGCTAAAAATCAGGGAGAGGAAAAAGGGAATGGCGATTGGAGGATAAAGCGTTAGCTCAGTGAGTTAAATGGCACAACCAGGGGCAAAAAACTGTAAGCTTACAGTGCCAAATGAGGGCCTGTCACGCTAGATATACACGCAAAGTGAAACTTGTTTTATAATGGAACTGCGCAGATGCAAGATTGAACTACCTGCCGGGGGGGGGGGGGGCGAGAGAGAGAGAGAGAGAGAGAGAGAGAGAGAGAGAAAGAGAGAGACAGACAGACAAAGAGCAACATTTAAACGGAAGTAATTATCAAGAATAAGGGGCAGGACTTTCGGGGGTGTGAAAGGATTAGGCTATTGGCGTACGTACGGAGTCAAATCTTTTCTGCGTTTGTTCTGACTGTGTGGGCGAGGTCTCTCCTCTGACGCGCCCACACGAGTGAAAAAGACATATTTCAGTCTCCCCTGTACGCGAGGCCCGTTGAACTCTATATTTCACATCTCAAATTAAATCTTGCAGAAAAAAACAACAACAAAAAAACACTTGTCTTGACTCAGTGCCTCACCTGCCTTACAGAACCTGGCAAAAACAGAAGTAAGGCGTGGGAATAAAGTCTGTGTGGTGGTGGTGGTATTGGGGAGAGGGGGGGGGGAGAAGAGAGCGGTAGGAGAAGGAAAGTTGACAGGTTACATTGGAAGTGGCTGTTGTTAGAGGATGTGGTATTTTACCTAGTAAGCTATAGCTTCGCCAGCACGGAGCGATCACTAATAAAAACAATTAGGAGAAGACAATTGCAGTTCACGGGACACCTGAATCGACACAAAGGTCTTGAACACCTTGCTCTAACTGGAAAAATAGAGGGCAAAAAAAAAAAAGCAGAGGTAGACAAAGAATAACATATCTAGAGAGTTTGAACAGATGGGCGACAGGGAAAAACCAGAACAATATGGGCTTTTTGAGAGCATCCCAGCGGAGGAATGAGGGGTGAACCATGGTCGTCGATATCTGTTCCAGATCCGGCACTTGAAGAGAGAAGCTATAGGGAACGGGGTTTAATGACACAGTTACTATATTTGAATTTACCGATGATGTCATGGGACATTCGAACTGTTCAACACGGTGGTTAAGCACAGTAGTTACGGACTTTGTAAGGGCGATTCGAGGCACTAAGATCAACTGCACATGAAAAGTGTGTACAAAGTCCATAACTGTGCTTAACCGCCGCGTTGAACAGTTCGAATGTCCCATGACGTAAATCTAAATATGGTAACTGTGTCATTCAATCCCGTTCCCTATAGCTAGACAGGGAACACAGCTCAGTATTTTCTCTTTTCGGCTTTGTAATTTGACCCCAGTCCCCGGACAACTTCCATATTGGAAAGGAAATTTGAAAAAACATTGATGGTGTGATGGCGTGTTCTAAGAAGACACGCTGACGCGGAGAGTTTTGGAGTCAATGAAATGTCCGGATTACTGAAAAAAAAAAAAAGAAAATTAGTGTGATAGAAGACTCTAGCAGGAGAAAAGAATAATGAGAACATTCCGGAGGTTTGTGAACTTTAAGATAGACCTGTGCTGTAGGGCGTTGTGTCAGACCAGGCTCTCAGATTACTTTAATTCAGTGCCTTTTACAAATTTTCCAGGAATTCTTAGTATTATGTGAGTTGATGTGGCGAAACCAGGCTTAGGGTGAAAGAACAAATTCCTGTGACAACACTCCAAAGGAGGAATGATTTTCCTAGGAAATTGACTTGCTTATACAATAACTATTGGGTATTTTTCTGCATTCAGTTAAAATATTTTGCTTGAAATCGTCTTAGATATATTTTAATTTTTTAAAGACGTATAAAAATTTCACTTTCAACCCGAGTTCGCCAGATTCCCTCACTTATCTGGTCATTACTGGCGGAGAATTTTTGTTCTAGCATTACAAAGCTTATCAGAAAGGACACCTGGAATCCCGTCAGGCTGACTGCGAGTGGATGCCTTGAAACCCTTACGGAGATCAATTCATTACCCTAGGTCCTACCACAAGGGAGATTTGAACCTGGAACGTCAGGGACTCGGGTCAAAGGCTCTAACCACTGGACCAGTTCTCCGGCTTGGTCATGCCACAACCAACCAAAGTCCTCAAACAACACTGGCTTGTAATGAGCCAAATTCTTTTCACTACTTTTTCGGTGATGATTTCCTGGGTTTGCTATGGTTCTCATGTACTTCCAATTTACCAGTCCCTTTCCAAATCTCGTAAGATTCAGCAAAATGATACTCTTTTCTTCTTTGCCTGACTACATGTTTAACCTTCTGTGTCCATGTCTAGAACAATAAAATTCTCTTCAGGAGTGCAGTGTGTCAGAGACCCCTGGACGTACAACTAAGGATATCACAAGAAAATCCTCTTTAAAAGTATGGTGTCTGTGAGATCTCGTGACGTCCGGGTCGGAATAGTAAAAACGCATGTGCGTTGGTGAGCACACACCAACACACATATATTAAAAGTTTAGAAATATGGGAAGATAGGCAATAGCGTCATAGAGAATTTCAAAAAAAATTCCTTGAAATATGATCATTACGAACGCTTTTAGTTGATGTTAGGTTCTTTAGACCCATGACGTATTGCGAAGGCCAACGGCCTTTGCTTCTGAGAGACCATAATTTAGCCTGGAACTTTTAATCTTCTAACATGTTGCCGTGTGCCCGACATACATCAACATCAACCTAGCACCTGTTTAATCCTGATGGTTCAGGAGGCGTCCTGATCCATTTCTCAAAGGAGTCTACTGTACAAGGCATAATTATGTGAGTCTTATGTCTCAGACAATTCCCATAGCATTAATTATTAAAGCAGCGACGCCAATGAGTGGCAGGAATCTGTCAAAGTCACAGGCACACGTAAACAACGGAGACAAAGGAAGCCAACACTGATAATAGTACCTACTGAACAAAGAAGAAAGGGTGCTAGCTCGTCCAAAACCAAACACAAAACAAAAAGGACAGATTATCTACAAACAGACAAAACAAAAGTACAGATTGTTAAAAGACTATCTGGACAAATCATAGCATGGCATGTGTGATACTGATAGTCCTGTTTTATAGCTTAGTTTCCTGTACAAGTCAATTCTCGTGTCTTGTGTGTGCATTTTCCATTCATTCGCCTAGACTTTAAACAATACAACGCGACTCCGACGCGACTGCAGCTCAGTAAAGTCGCACGTGCGCTCCTAGTTTGAAACGGAGCAACGAAGAGAAAGCAGAGAAGATGGTGACTACTGAAATAAACATTTCCTGAACTTTTGACATAATGCGACACTGCCAAACTCAATACACACAGACACTGTGGCCACATCATACATTCGACAACAGACAAAATAATGTTTACTGAGAATGAAAGAATTTAAAAATCCACAAATCGGGAAATTTCCTGAGAATTCCCATCCCTGAAAAAGGACAGATTGTCCAAAAAACAAATTTACATGTATATTCAAAAAGAAAAAAAAAAACTTTTTAAAAAATATATTGTGTGAGTCCTATTTGGGGGGCACGCCCTTGCGACATGCTGTCCTGTTGCAGTCGTGTCTTACTCATGTCCTCGTGGACTCTGCAATGTGACAGTGTCTGGTACATATGTATATCTTCATTCATTCTCCTACATTTCAACAAAAAAAAAACGCAACACGACTGCAACAGTACGGCGGTGTAACAAAGCTGCATAATGTGCACCACGCGTAAATAACAGTCTAAAAAATTCATGACATTCCCAGACCTATACAATTAGAAGTGTCACTGTGACCACCTTGCCACTGGTTTTCTGTACCTTTCACTAAGCTGAAAGAGACTGCACATAGCAAGATTATCACGTGATAGACTGCACATAGCAAGATTATCAGGTAATATAGAGTAATACAATAGAATTTTGTCTTGACGCTGAAAATATTGATATTTATGATCTTGTGAAAAACAGTTTCTAATCAGTACAGATATAGGAGCTTTTCTTTGAGTTTATTAAAATGCCATCGAATAAAAACATGTTTTTACGAGGTGACTGAGTAATTGAGCCATTTGACCCAATTGGTGTTTGCTTGCACGGTAGGTTTGGGTTAGAGCTAGTATTAGTTTAGCTAATTAGACTCGGCAACTTTTTCGCAGAAGATAAGACCATATTAATTTTTTTATGTATATATTTATGGAAATTGGCCACCGTGGTAACAAACTACTAGTAGTCCTATTGTCAATATTTTGGCGACATGGCCCAAGCAGATCCTACTTTTTTATTATTATTATTTTTTAATACCGTCCACCTTATTTTAAAAGGCATCCAATTATCAGGAGGACATCTTTCAAAGTACTTTTGCTATTGTGTACATTAGGTTCATCAATCTCAGGTTTCCAATAAAGTAAACACAGTAAGTTGACATTACAATTCGGTACGTTTACATTACTCTCTGTAGGTTCATTATCTTCACCACTGCGCTGAACACTATCCGATGATAGTATCGCCCGGTAAAAGTACTGTGATGATGTACTTAAATCTCACTGAAAATAATTCACAATTATTCAGTTTATTATTTTACACACCACAGCTGCCATTATTGCTTGGATCCACAGAAAAAAATACTGAGCCTATACGCATTGACAAGGCCATGTTGCCGTAGCACTGTGTTTTTGTCTTGATCCCGTCTAGGGCTGTTTGATCGGTCAGGGGCGGATTTAAACTGTCTTTCACGTCTTCAGGTAGACGGCCAATGAGTTTTATATTTTACTCAAGAATGGTCGGGTGGGTAAACTGTTAGATTGGTCTGAGTGTTTGAAACTAACCGGTACAAAACGATCATGATTTACGTTAAGGAAGTGTATATCCGTACAACATGTTGTATGGATATGGACGGTGCATATCCGTACAACATGTTTACCAAAAAGCGCGACTGGTGAAGGTTTGCTGAAACAAAACTTGGTATGGTGTTCACGAATGTAAACTGACAACATAATTATATGGAATAGTCAGATGGACCTGGGGGCGTGAGGGTCTAGTCAGTTTGCATCAATGGGCGGTAGTCAGATTGACTAATCAGGCGAAAAGGGGTTGGGGTAGCCATTGGTGATCAACGTACACTCAAGTATATTGTTAGCGCAGATCACGCAATCTCCGAGCAGATGTCGGATTTTTTGTTTTGCTACTAAGCCGATTCATATTTTTAAAAACTATGCAAATTAACAAGGTCAGTAATATAGTATTCCGGTGTGTGTTCTACGTCATCGAATTGTGTGCGTTGTACATGCACTGTCCATATCCGTAAAACATGTTGTACGGATACGCGCTTCCTTACGTTAAAGTGGACACTGTATCTGGTTTCCAACTTTCAGAATCAGGTCAGCACACGAAGAATGGATCAGCCCCTCAAAGCTGGTGACACACATGGGCCACTAAATGTAGCCAGACTATCTGTCATGGTTCATCTTATTATCTAGTTATAAAAAAAGATAGTGGCGGGAGTAATTCATTCAGGTGCAATTTCGCCCCATTTTTTGCTCGACTCTACAGCGTAAATGACAATTTCAAAAATTATAAAATTAATTTTCTCAAGTGTCAACTAATCCAGCCCAATCGCTTTTTGTATCGACCGATTGTGCTGATTCAAGTTTCAGGTACTTTTAAATAAAAAGTTGTAAAAATGTAAAATACATTGAGCTTTGTTTTGGCTCCCTGTAGTGAGCCTACCGCACCGGAAAAGATGTATTAATACGCGTTCAGTTCGGTGCGCGCAGTTTCCCTACCAGAAATGACTGCGTAGTGCTCTGGTGCGCACGAAATCTGTAGTAAGACTGTAAAATATGTGAAGCTTGAGAGACCAAAAAAAAAAAAAAAGAGAGAGAGAGAGAGATGGATTGGTGGGTTCAAAAGTTTACCCCGGATAATGCCGGGAACTTCATCTGGTATTATAAAAAAAATAGTGGTGGGAGTAATTCATTGTGGTACAATATATTATTTTGCCCCATTTTTTGCTCGACTCTACAGCCTAAATGACAGTTTCAAAAATTAAAAAATCAATTTTCTTAACTGTCAACTGATCCAGACCAATCGCTTTCGTATCGGCCGATTGTGTTGATCAAGTTTCAGGTATTTTTAAATAAATAGTTGTAAAAATATAAAATGCAATGATCTTTGTTTTCGCTCCCTGTAATAAGCCAATCGCATCGGAAACGGTGTATTAGGACGCGTCCACTTCGGTGCGCGCAATTTCGCTACCAGAAATGGGTGAGTTGTGCTCTGGAGCGCATGAAATCTGTTGTAAGACTGTAGATTATGGGAAGCTTTGTAGTCCAAAAAGAGAGAGATAGAGATGGAACGTTGGGTTCACAGGTTTATCCCGGTAATGCCGGGAACTTCATCCAGTTACTTTAAAAAAAAACAAAATTTGGTCTGGCGAGGTTGGCGTCAATATCCGTGTCTTAATAATGGGATTCCCTGCTTTACTGTGTGTTGTATTTATCGCCATGCGATTAGCGAACATTACGATGTTTATACATGTAAAACGGAAAAGTACTGATGAAGCCTTACAATGGGTCAATCTATTAGTGACGAAAGAAAATAAGGGGGGGAAAATGTGTTGGAGGACGGAATTCTGGGGTGGACACTTCAACTTAGAGGCTAGGTAACATATTATATGCGTCTTGCCGTTGTGTTGCACACATCTCTTAAATTGATGCTCCTATCGACTCTGCACAACGTGTCCGTGTCTCACATGTGTGTGCATTTCTATTCATTGACCTTGATTTCAAAATAGTGTTTTGTTTTTTTTTTTCAAAAATGCAGCAAAGTCGCGGAAAGGCGATAAGCACAAGCATCATGCCCCCCCCCCCCACACACACACACAAACCTTCAAAGACAAAGAACGGAAATTATCAGAGCTAAATGGGAGGTAGGAAGACAAAGAAAACAAAAAAGTAACAATATCCATGTACTGTAGTTTTGTTTTCTCTCCCGGTAACACAGAATAAACGTCAATAATGTTAAACCAGAAATTCACCAACAGATCAAGGACAGCCTTCAAGTTCGACCCAAACCGGGTCCAAGCCAAAAAGAAACTTCTCCGAGCATAGCGTGGAGATCATGTTCTGGTCTTTTTTTCAGTGTCAGTGAGACAAAGAGATTAACCTAATGATTATCGGTAATTTCAATGATTACTTGGAACGATATTTGGGTCGCGCAGGAGTTCGCGAGTGCAAATGAATCGATGCTGGAGTTTAGAAAAGACCGAAGATTAGGAGAATTGTAACTTCATCGAACACAGTAAAGTAGAAAAATGAGCTTTTACAACATTACATCTTTTGCTTCATGGCTGTTTCCTCACTTTTCTGACAGTGTCATGGAAGGAAGGCCATGTAAATAGCAAAGTGGAAATCCAGTTTTGTGCGACGTAACTGTATCATTGCTTCATGGATGCCGCCTTACTGTTAGGACAATATCTTATTGGAAATGCAGTAGTTTCTATTGGTCATGTTTGTTAGTGTTGTTGTTACTGCAGTTGTGGTTGTTGCTGTGGCAGGCTTCAGTTCTATATCTAAAGCTCAACTTGAAATAATGGGCAAAAAGTGGTTTTCGAGCATGGTATGATCCTGAAAACTGTCTACTCTTTCAACGTATTGCATTCTAATAATACCAGTCCAGCAGGCGTGATTTTTTTTTTCGTACTCACTTTACCAAATTCAGGGGCGGGGCAGCAACACACACCCAAACACAGGTCATCGGCTAAGGGATTTCTCGTCCTACCGAACACTGCCATGGGTGCTGCAATCTCTGGACAGTGCACCCTAACCCTAAAATGACTCTGAATGTCACCAAAATCCCTGTAGTAATGTTGGAGCTGTTGCTGCCATGCTCCTGAATTTGGTCAAGTGAATACGAAAAAAAATTCACGTTAGCGTGCTTTGCACAGATGACAGTATACTCGTTGACACTATAAGTATGTTACATACTTTGGAGTCATGTTGGATTTAAGCACAATATACACATGACCCTTCAATTTACTGGCAGTGTTCTATACTGTTCGCGATATCTAAATGTGGGTCCAGAAACCAAACAACAAGAAGGGGTCTGCATATGACACTTCCCACTTTCAGAATTCAGAGGGTGGTAATTTGCCGACAGAGACTTTCCTTTCCGAAACAAAAAAACAGCAAATTCCCGCAACACGCTGGAACAGCCGCCTTGAATATTTCTTCTTAATATTTGTGTTTATTTGTGTTTATTGTATATTCAGTATAGAATGTGGCAATAGCAATCCTGTAAGATGCTTAGTTAATATAAAGTCCTTAACTCTATTACTGCTATTAATCGATTTTGTAGGTCAGTTACGGTGGTTGGTTTGTTGTTGTTTTTTCGCAATCCTCATCCAATTTCCTTTCCAAAAATGTTTAGTTATCATGGGCTAAAAGTTTATTCCAAAGTGTTACAGCCATTCGCTATGCCACTGCAATTCTTTAAAAAAGCTCCTTAGAACTGGCGAAATGTGTATGGAGCAGTAATAGGTTAAAATAATTATGTACCCCCAAAAAATATCCAATTTTAAAAACGTAAAACACAATTTTTTTTTTTACTAAAAAAGAATTCATGTAAAATGTTAACACATCTCTTTGAAGACAGAGAGAGAGAGAGACCTCAGTCATCTATCTGGAATATTTTTTTTTAACCTCAGAGTTCAAAGATGTTCGTTCTGTGACATGTTTTCTAATAGACGTATATCGATTTCTGTCTCATAAAAGATTATTCAACTGACTTGAGAAATCCTCTGAAGATCCTCAGTTCATAATTCCCATGACAGAAATTACAGTAGAGAAGTGGATTTGTATGTGTGTGTGTGTGGGGGGAGGGGGGGGGGAAGAGTCGTGCGTACGTGTGTGTGTGTGTGTGTGTGTGCGTGTGTGTGTATGTTTCATTTATTTATTTTTTTATTCTTATTCTTTTGTCACCAGGATGAAACCTACTGATTAATCTGCAGTGTCACATAGGATGGAATCAGTAAACCCGAATTTTGAAATGACCAAATTGGGGGAGCGGGTAGGGATGTTCCAGAGAAACACTTTAAACTGCAGTTTTTGTAACAAGCCGCAAACCGCATCCTACTTCTGTCCTACAATGTTTCCAGCATCATCTTATACGGCCAAGCAATGTGTGATCAACAACAACAAAAAAAAAAGCCTAGCAGATTGGGAAAATTTGCAGTCGGAAACGAGACAGACTTTTATCATTTTACAGCCGGATGTTTCAAAAACTGAAAAGGAAATTATTTTCATCCGGTGTCTACACTAAAAGCTGCCATCAGAAGTCTGGTATCTGTTCATAGATGACAATTTTTCTTTTTTTTTTTCTTTTTCGTTTTCAGTTCCATTATATCTGATCTGAAATAAAATAAAGTAATATCTGCACATCCCTTTTACCACACCGAGGATATGGCGGTATGCGTGATTTTTTCTTTCCGTACTCACTTTACCAAATTCAGGAGCGTGGCAGAAAAAGCTCCAACATATTACAGGGATTTTCGGTGACATTCAGAGTCATTTTAGGGTTAGGGTTAGGGGGCACAGTCCAGAGATTGCAGCACCCATGGCAGTGTTCTGTAGGACGAGAAATTCCTTAGCCGATGACCTGTGTTTGGGGGTGTATTGGTGCCCCGCTCCTGAATTTGGTAAAGTGAGTACGAGAAAAAAATCACGCTGGCGGTATGTATAATTACGTAAGGCATGACTGTGAAAAGACTCCATGCAAGTTTTGACTTGCTTTGTATCTAAGAGTAGTGTCATGGAGTGCATGCAGCCTTTTAGGTCATTGAAAGATCATACGGCATAATTATATGACATTAAAGAGTCGGCCGGGCTTTCCTAAATTTGGGGGGGGGGGGGGGGGGCAAATTAAGTTGTCTTATGGTCTTTCTTGCCCCAGTGTATGTCCGTTTTTTTGTTTTTCCTAATTGCATTCCTCTGGAGGATCTCACACGATTAAATCTTGTGAAAAACAAGTCTTGTTTATTATGTTTTAATCTTAGTAAAATGAGAGAGAGAGAGAGACAGACAGACAGTCAGACAGACAGCCAAAAAGAGAGTGAGAGAGAGAACGAGAAAGACTGAGATTGAGAGGGGGCTAGACAGGGGAGAAAAGGAATGAGAGAAAGAGAGAGAGTGAGAGATTGAGCGGCAAAAAGGGGGGGGGGAAGAGAAAGAGACTGAAAGTGAGAGAGAAAGAAAGAGAAGGAGTAAAATAGCAGAGAGAGAGAGAGAGGACCGGTACTCCAGTTTCACCATGCAAAGACCACAAAATCTAAAATACTGATCATTTTCTCTTCAAATGTCTGTACTTCATTTTCCCGTCGCTCACGTTCTGCTCAGTTCACACATTGGTTTCTCCATGTCTACCAGTGCAAGTGAGACCTGCACACCTTAGACATGCGCCTGCTTTTCTTCTTTCTTCTTTCTTTTCTTTCTTTTTCCGTTGTTTCGTCTTGCCTCTTTCTTCTTCCCTGCACCTTATTTCCGCAGGCTATTCTTGACATTTATTCTAGGTCAGCCCTGTTCTTTCTCGCTCTCTGAATTTATTTCCTCCCAACGACGAGTCTTTCCTCTCTCGCCTTTGTTCATGCAGCTAGATCTAGGTGTTTTCCACTTTCTTTGTTTCTCCTCTTTTTCTATTCCCCCCCCCCCGCCCCCACTTGGTCCTTTTTTTTCTGTTTCTTTTCCCTTTCCGTTCATTGTTATTCCTTTCTTTCTTCTCCTTTCAATGTTCAATTACTTCGTTTGTTTCAGCTGACGTCACAGAAGTTGTGCTCCTAATAGAAATATTGAATTTTATTTCGTATTCCGTCAGCACTTACAAGGCCAGGTGTTTCGCTATCTCGCGACTACACATACTCAGCCGCCGTGCCGAAAACAAATCTTTGCTAGTGCACATGCTTAGCAGCCGTGCCTCCATTCCCCCCTTCTCCACCTCCCCCAGCGGCCGTGCCAATTTGGGGGACGGGAATGTCGTTCAAAGAATCACAGCCAACATCACAATTTTGGGTGAAATAAACCAAAACCTCCATAGTTAAACGTACACAATTCCCTGATAAAATAAATCACACCCATTATCTTTTGTGTTTCCATAAAAAGAACTTCCCTTTTAGAGTAATTCCATGGCCAAAAAAAAAAATTCCTGCAATTTTTTACTTTGCAGAATTGCAGTGACCGACATCCAAGCTAAATTTTGCCCCACACAAATGAAATAAGTGTGTATCTTCAAAGCTGCATACAGCACACACGGTAATGTTGCCCTCGACCGCAATCTCCTGAGCTCTTATTGTTTAGTTAAGTAAGAAAGAGTGTCTGGAATCACTTGATTACGAAGCTATTTCATTGAATACCCGATGACGTCATCAGTGTTTCTAAAACGTTTCTTGTAATTTTAGTCATTGGCTCACCTGGTACAATCATCAATGTGGTGATTGCCGTCGTTGGTTTTATTGTTGTTGCTGTTGTTGTTGGTGGTGGTAGTTGTGGTGGTGGTGATGAAAATGTGTTGTTTTTGCTGCTGCTGCTGTTAAAGATGATATGATGTTGTTAGTGTTTTGGTGAGGACGTAAATGTCGTTAAAACTTCTGGTAGTGTGATCGTCGATTATGTTGCTACTTCTGCTCCTACTATTAACATATAATTTTTTTTTTTTAAAAAGAAGAATAAATCGCTTCGAGGTTATGGGTTTGCTAAACACAATTATTTTCAACTAGCTGAGGTCCCTGACCCTGCGCGGGATAAATCGGTTTGAATATTGGTTTCAGTTCTGGGTGGTTATTATGGACCTGCTTCATCTGGCCTGTTCCTATTAATTTGTTTATTTTATTTTTGTTTGTTTGTTTTTAAATAAGTCTTACTGCTGTGCGTTTGTGAGTTGACACCCTGCCCATACGTACAATAGCATGAGTTGCGCACGGGTTAGTGTGTTTAATAGTGAACACATCGCAGGAAGTGATAACGAAACCTTAAAATGGCGAACCATGACTCGAAATAGATCTAAATGATGGCGAAACAATACATTTCCAATAAAAAAAACTACATCGATCTGAGACTTCTATTAAAAACTGTGCACCCTTACACCCATTCTGATGCACCATATAAAATTTGAAGTCTGAATGTTGAGTGGTTCAGAAGCCTTTTGCAACGAAAAATCTCAAGTCCACAAATATATATAGTATAGATGAATCAATTCTTACCATCAGGTTGAAACAGCTTTACGAGATAAAAGTAACATAATATTTTGACCAAAAAAAAAGGTTAAGCAATATCATCACTTTCCTTTTAACAAATAGAAATCACATTCATGGGAAAAACAAATGCCTTCGCAAAGATTTGAAACTAAGAAAATCTGTTTTTAAATTTTGACACTCCACAAATTCTTCCTGAAAATTGGAAAGGGTAATTTCTAATATTTTGTGTCTGCAGTTCCGGTGTTTTCAAAACTTGGTTTCGCAAGGACGGGTATGAAGAACCAAGTATTCTTACTATAATTGAGCTAGAGGGTGAACCTGTAAGCAGCTAAAACTTTGCGACTATGTCATCAATTATTGTGAAACTTGGGGTACTGCATCAACCTTTGACGAAAAGTTACGTGGACACATTCATTTTGAACAAAAATCAGCCTTTGCTATTATCTTTATTCAAAAATTTTGAGCCGCAAAAACAGAGACGCATTTTCATCTGATAGAACCGAAAAGTGTGACCGGAAATGATGCGCTTGGCCTCTCTTTTAACACTGATGGTCGAAAATCACAAAAAAAATATTGTGTGTATTTCTACGTGAAATTGTGGTGTAACCATAAGTTTTATTAGTCATTGCATTGAATCCAAATACCGTTTTAATGTAGCCTACATCTTGATATGCGGTTTGGGCTTGGTACATGGGAATTTGCAAGATTTATCTTGCGCGGGTCGGTTAGTGTATATAAACGAGGAATAAAGGCGAACATCACTTTTAGTGACTGTATGATTGTGTTTCCTCTATAGTCTTCAAATATCAAAGATGATCTCACACAGAGTGTGTTACGTTCAATTTTATTCACTGACCTTAAATGCCTGTAGATGTATCCAAGACACAAGGTGTGTGATTTTATTTTATAACCCAATAAACCTAATCATGTGAACGTATTGAAGTTATTGCAATTATTTAAATTTTCATTATGGTTACAATTTCATAACTCAATTTTCTCAGTTTGATTATTTTTGACACAAAACATTCCGGATGCCAACCCTCAATACGGACCTTGCACCAGCTTAATTCAATTTCATATTTTCCCGACCTGGGCCAAATGCCGTCATCAAATTTTGCTAGAAATAGCCGACCAGGCAAATGTTACATGAAAATAATGATGTAGGGTAAAAAAAAAAAAAAAAATGTAAAAACTGCAACAATAATGTCGGGTTCAGCCCCAATTTTCTGGAAAATCTGAGCTCTTTGCCTTCAGGCGAGTTCTCGAACTGTATCAAAATGGACTATAAATTTCATGGGCCAAAAAAAAATGTAACACTGACAATTAAGTGGATTGTTTATCTGCACTCTATAGCTGTCTGCATCTATCTGCACCTGTCTAAACCCCCTGTTTGCACCTGTTTGAAACAGTCTGAACCTGTCTCTACTGTACATACCTTTGCGGACAGTCAAGCTGTCCAGCATTATTGTATTACTATTTCACTTACAAATCTGCCTGGCAAATATCAGTTCCTCCTGACTTCCTTATATCTATTCTACACCCATTTATTCACTTAGCCAATCCCCCTCACACAACACAACAGCCCATCTATCCATCCATCCACCCATCCATCCATCCACCCATCCATCCATCCCTCCACTCATCTATCCATTCATCCATCCATCCATCCACCCGCCCGGCCCTATCTATCTATCTATCTATCTATCTATCTATCTATCTATCTATCTATCTATCTATCTATCTATCTATCGATCGATCGATAAATCGAACGATCTATCTAACTATCTATCTATCCATCCACTCGCTCATCTATTCCTCCGTTACGGCATCACTATGTCACGTTTTATCGACAACGACATAATCTTTCCCTAACATGTCGATGTATCGACCCACAAATTACAAGTTAGCCTCCTCAGAACTTTCTGACCGAGCATAATCATTAATTTTCGTCTTGTGTGAACATTCTCTCTGTCATGATTCAGATGTTGTTAAAACTCACGCAGAGAGTGAGTTGTTGTTGTTTTACCAGGGCCATGAGAAATTGGCTGGTGGCCTTGAACGGCCCTCGCGAATTATAGTTGGTGAGTAAATAAATGTAAAGTTAAACTGTTAGATGCACGCTTGTCGGTTTTAATGTTCGTGATTAATAAGTAATGGAGTAGGGGTGAAACAAGGTGGGGATAGTTGACATTGTTAAGTATGACTAGACAAGTTTTTGCACGTTAACTGGCTGGTAGAATAGTGCAGACGTATTACTACAATTAAAATGGTGGGAGGTTTCGACCTATGAGATAGCTGAACTAATTGGGCCAGCGGACTAGCACTGCTGGGTAGCCAGATAGTATATAACATCGTGTAACGTTCAGATTTGGTGAATACAGACGAGCAGAAGCATCGTGTCGTGAAGTATCTCCGGTTGGCCAGTACCTGAACTGTGTGGTTTGAAGACTAGAAGTCCTTGCTAACGGACTGACTGAGCTCTAGAAAGAAAGGTCTGAGTGGGCTGACCTTTGAAAGCCCACGCTGCGCTATTTTGATGTTCGCGCCTACCAGTAGGCGTGACCAATGGTAATATATCTTATTAGTTCAAGCATAATAGAAGATCAGAGATAGAGAGAGAACCACAGCCTCATAGGAAGTCTAAGGAAACCCCAGCTGGCACTCGACGACGAGTGGCCTGTGTTATAGAATTATTTCCATAGTATGATTGAAGTAATATGGCACATTGTTGATGGATTGAATAATGATTGTGCATATATATAAATAGTTTTTTTGCAACTGCGTAATTACCTACAAGCCGAAGTGTGCTTCTGTAGGCTTGGAACGTAATGGGCTCTCCTAACATTCAAGCCCATATGATTTGGGGAGAGTTTGCCTGGCGACTGGCCAGTGGCGACTCAACTGTCACTTTAAATTGATATCTAGTTTCGTATAATATACCTATTTGCTATTGATTGCAGTACATCCAATAAGGAACCATAATTACATGAAATATCATAGATTAAGTTAGTAATTAGAATTTATTGCTTTGAATATACCTCTATTGTCTTTTGTTTTGTTTATTAATATTTATGTAAAACATGGCCTGACCGGCCTGACATATATATATACTCTAGTTGTTTAATACTTTTCTTGTGTGGTTGTGTCCGAGTGTGAGTTAGCTGCCTCTCGTGCAGTCGAATGCTCCCCAAGACCCTAACTCTGCTCGTGACACTCTCGGTACCTCACGCGATGTTCAAACGCCCTTTTGTAAAGTGATTCTCTTCACGTCAACCACTATGCAAGTCCTCTCAAGATCGCAAAGTTCAAACAAAAGAAAGTCACAATACAAGAAAACAACCTTCCCCTTAAATGTTAATGTCTCGGAAGCGGTTACTATAACCCCACTTATGGTGATAGCCTCCACTATTTTTTATTTTTTTTTAATGCAGCACTGAGCTTTCGGCTCACACACATGAAACGCTAAAATTGTCACTGCAATTCCGTTGTAGCTTACAATGTAAACTAAGGTGAGAGGTTGCAATTCTTTTAAGAAACCAAAGAAAATGGAAGGCTATATTATATTGGTAGAGTAAAATGGGGGAGAGAAGATGTTGCCATAGATTCTCGGGCATAGGGCGTTTGAGGAGGAGAGGGGCGCTTCGTGACATAAATGTGACATGACATAATGAAAAGCGGGGATTTCTATAAGCCATAACTTAATTCTGAAGGTGTCAGAAAGAATACGCCGGCGGAGACCAACGTTACCATTCGCTTGCGAATTTTGGTTGGAGATCTGGAGACAGAGAGATAGAAATGTGATAGGCTGATTAAAAGTGGAGCTGACAGATAAGGCACATCGGTAAAGCGACAGCAAAAATCCATTTTTATATAACCTTTCCCACCCGTCTATGTACTCTCTATCTGTCCATCTCCTCGTCTGTATGACGGAATGGCGTACCACCATGAAAAGCATTTTCTGCAAAGTGGGAGGGGGGGTATTTTTTATATTTTTTTTACATATTTATTTGATATCTGTATGCCATTAACTTATCATCCTGTAAAGGACTTAACAAAATTGGAAGTTTTGGGTTGTTGTTTTTTCTCCGTTGAAACGCATTTGTGCAACATGCGTATCTTTAGCCTATCCCTTCCTGGCTACGTAACGAACCGACGTCTCATAAAGGACTAGTCCGCATATAGCTCGCCAAAGTGGCATATTTCGCGTAGTGTGTTTCTCCACCTGACGAAATTGGGTACATGGGGTACGCCTTTATCTCCAAACTAGGGTCTTTGGAGATACGCCAGTTCGTCATAAAGCCATTACATTGTAGATATATTAACAAACCCACACAATTGGTAGGTTGAAGAAAAAAAGAGATATACAGACAGATTACAGACATAATGGCAGTCTAGCCGACAGACTGATAAATCCTCACTTCAAAGTGTCAAATGATGAAACAATCAGGACAGAGAAGAGCAAACTTGACAAAACAAAAAGAGCAATAGCACACCTGGTTGTATAAAGGCATGACGATGATGCGCCAATGAACGATCACCGAATCCAATGAAGAGACTGCATGGAGGCAAGTGTGACTATTGCAGTGTTTTTCAAAGCAGAGCACACGCTCCGGCAACAATTAATTTTGGTGGGGCGTGAGAATTCAGAATAGGGCGGAGGGATACGTAAAGTGTACTTCCTTTGTCATATCGTGGTGGGGGACTTTTTTTTTGTTGAAAATTGTGGTGGGGCGTGGAACAAAAATTATTGAGAAACACTGCTCTATTGAATTCAATGGTCGTGTTCATTCGAGCATCATCAATCGGCGCGTTGATACGACCAATGTGACATAGCTTCTACGGTACTACAAAGAGCTACCGCACACTATCCATGCTAAGGACTTAGTGCAAAATGTCCAATCTACAACAAGACGTAAAGTCACCAACAAATTTTAGAAGTCCACAGGATGACGGTTTAACGTTATACTCAAAAACAGAAGAAGTTGGTATTCAGCTTTCGAAGTTGTATAAAACAGTTCTAAGTGTGCCGGATGCATGAGCCTGCCAACCACTTACTCGCTCCATGTAGCTATTCGTCCGAAAAATGGACAATCCACGGACACACATTAAAATTTATATTAATGGCCACTACACAACTCTTCTCTCTCTCTCTCTCTCTCTCTCTCTCTCTCTCTCTCTCTCTCTCCCTCTCTCTCTCTCTCTCTCTCTCTGCATACAGGCAGAAAGACAAAAGGGTCGTGTCATACACTATAAACCACGACCGAGCAAAGACCACATGAAAAAACAAATTACTGAATGAGGGCGGCATCTTTGAGTCATCTTGAATGTATCAGTCCCAGAGACGGAACGTCTCGCAGTATGACATGTTTACACAAATATCTGGATGTTTCCCGGAACTAACAAACCCAGTGCTATAGATATCCTTAACCATGACATCGTTGTCTTGGCATTTAATTCTTAATGTTACTATTGTTACAAGACCTATAATTTCTCTGTCGTACTTTGAGGTTAATAGGTATCACTAGCCTTCTTTGTCTTTGGTATTTGAAAGTTCCGTCACTTTGTTGCTAAGTATGTGGGGTGAAACAGGGGCTCTGTTTACTTCCTGTGGGCCTCTGCTATTCCGACGCAAACCTTGTTGGTGAAATTGCCTTGAATTCATTACGCTGGATGATGATAGATCAAATAAGGGCATTTTTTCAAACAAAAGAATGATGCACATCCACTTTCTCGCTCAAAATGTTATCTTCATGTTGAAGGTTCATCTTACAATAATATGATGTGTCAGTCCCCACCTGTCGCTAGAACTCGTCTGTTTTGCATCGCTTTTGACTCAAGCTTGAACTTGCTCTGAGGGATAAACTTGTTTCAGTCTCATCAATGCGCGAAGCCTCGTATTATCTCCACAGTCCACGAAACCTATATAAAACAGACTTGACTCAGTGCGCCATAGGCCTGAAATGTCATTGCGCGATTTTCGTTAAATGAAATTGTCAGAAATTGTCATTTTAATTTTTCTGCTGTACAATTTGCTATAATTCGTTTGTTC
Organism: Onchidella celtica; assembly: GCA_963931925.1. Classification (NCBI taxonomy): domain Eukaryota; kingdom Metazoa; phylum Mollusca; class Gastropoda; order Systellommatophora; family Onchidiidae; genus Onchidella; species Onchidella celtica. Next base: position 42,788,500 of record OZ007578.1, read on the forward strand.
AGATTGATTCTTCAGTTGTTGTTTCATTTCTCCGTGTGTTGTGTGTGTGCCATTGTCTGTGAGATGTATGTCCACTATTGTGTGTGAGATGTATGTCCGCCAATGTATGTCAGATGTTTGTCTGCCACTGTATCGTGTATGTGAGATGTTTATCTGCCACTGTATGTAAGATGGTTGTCTGCTGTTGTAGGTGAGATGTTTGTCTGCTATTGTATGTGAGATGTATGTCTGCCACTGTATGTGAGATGTTTGTCTGCCACTGTATGTGAGATGTTTGTCTGCTATTCCCAATTCTTTCTCACTATAACCATTTAAAGTTTATTTTAATCTTTAACTGACTGGTACAGAGTCGTAAAAGTCTTGCTGGAGATCAGATGAATCAAATGAAATCACGATCGAGGAAAACGAGAGAACAAACGAACACTGACACGCAAGACAAAAGGGGAAGGGGGGAATGAGACAACAAAGAACGAACAAGAGCGATAATTATACACAAGTCTACACGGAGTATTGAATCTCACATCTCTCCCTATCCTATGTCTCTCATTTCCCGTAGACTCAGCTTTGGGTCAGCTCTTGAATTCGGCGCAAGAAGGCAAAATTAGATCATGTTCTTCCCCCGAGGGCAAGCTTGAATAGGAAGTTAGGGATTATTGCTCGTTATCTCAGGAACCGCGCCAGAAAAGAGATATCCTTAATTTTAACAGGTTGGGGAATTTTCCACATTGTGACTCCAAAAGTTGGAAATATGAATCTTCAGAAGGGGGCGGCGGGAGGGGGTGGGAGGAGTCGTTTGACCTAATTTCTCATCTGCGGTTGCTGTAAAGATGTGTATTTTCTTTGTTAGTCTAAAAGTCATTCGCTACAAAGTTACCACGGAACGTCTCTTTTTAACTGTCAGTGTAACTATGGCCAAAAGATCCCATCATATTCCTATGTTTGTGTTTACTTTCTTCATCCTATATACTTCCACCACTTTCCCTCCTCAAACAAACGTCAGGCTGTCCTGTCTTAAGCGCTCATTTTCTTACTCTTTTGTTTAAAACGTCATCTGTGGCTTTCAAGTACAAACAATTTAAGGTCTGCACACGCCATCGGCGGATATTTTATGATGAGTTAACAACAATTAAGAGGAACATCAAAGATGCGTTCACTGTATGAAGATTATGAGACGCGACAGTGTAAATACGCTGCACCTGCATTCAATAACTTATTAATGAAATGATTTAAGTGCATTCAATAACTTATTAATGAAATGATTTAAGTCCATGTAAAATGCCATTTAAGGTACCAGAAAATGGCGACTTTGTTTTGGACATTTGCCGTTTTTATGGCAGAGGTGGCGGCGACTGAGGGGCAAGGGTTATTAATGTCAAGCTATGAAATCCGCACGGGAGAGGAATGTGGGGAAATTGACAAAATCGCGTACGCGTACTTTACTGGTGGCCTCAAACAGTGGAATAAAGCAGTAGGAAGTTCCCAGCATCATTGGGGATCATTGTTACCTCAGTGTAAATAAGCATGGCTTTTCCTTTATTTGAATGGCAGTAATGCTCTTTAGTGTGGACGATGCTTCAAAAAATATAAATAATAAACTACTGAGAAGCATCGAAATAATGAGCACAAGGAAGGCATTTCCGATATCGATCTGAACATCAGTTCCGATATCGATCTGAACATCAACTCTCTCTCTCTCTCTCTCTCTCTCTCTCTCTCTCTCTCTCTCTCTCTCTCTCTCTCTCTCTCTCTTTCTCTCTCTCTCTCACTTTCTCTCTTACAATAAAAGTAGCATTAGTAGTAATCTGCAGTCCTGCTTCAGAACTCATGCGCGCCAGGACACTACGCACCAAGCTTGATATGGTTACTTTTTATGACATGCACGGTACTATAACAGAATGGAGCCAAGATGGAGGATGAACATGACAGCACGATGAAACAATGCATTTTCTATAAATTCAAGAACCAAACTAATCAAAATAATAAAAACTTTCGTGCACCCTCCGCAGTATTTGAAATGAACAAATAAAATTGGGTTAGTATAGGTGGTCTAATAAAAAAGCCTTTTGCGTTCAAAGGTGGAGATTTTGTGAAATATGTATACACTAGATGACGTACCGGGCATTGCCCGGAATAAACGTGTGCTTGCTCTCCTCTCTCTCTCTCTCTCTCTCTCTCTCTCTCTCTCTCTCTCCCTCTCTCTCTCTCTCTCTCATATAATAAAAGTAATAATCTACGGTCTTGCTTCAGAACTCATGTGCGCCAGACGACAACGCACCAAACTGAACGCCTGATATGGTTATTTTTTATGACATGCACGGTACTATTACAGAATGGTCCCAAGATGGAGAATGAAAGTTAGAACTGTTGACAGCACGATGAAACAATGCGTTATTTATAAATTCAAAAACAAAACCAATCAAAATAATAAAAACTTTCCTGCACCCTTCACGGTATTTGAAATGTACATGCAAAATTTGGTTACTGTGGGTGACCTGATAGAACAGCCTTTTACGTTCAAAGGTGGAGAATTTGTGAAATATATAATTAAGATGTAATTGTATAAAACGAAACAAACATGCAAAAATACAGATGTTACATAGCAATAAACGTTATTTAAAAAAAAATACATGCTTGAAGTAAACAACTTTTAATTATAGCCATCATCTTCCTTATCTCAATTGCTGCCTTCCTGCCAAATTTAAGGCCTGAAGAGTGTATAGTTTGGTCAGTGACTCATGCTAAAGGTTGCAAGTTACTGAAATATATAATAGATGATCACTCTGAGATGTATTCAATGACCATTTGGACACATTAGGTGGGCCTTCTAATTGAGGACAACGACTTTTCTGACAAAGTACAGTGGATTTTGAATGTTCTGCTTAAATTGTGACCATTCTGAGTAGGTTACCTTGGCTGGTCATTCTGGATAATTATCCTTCTTGTGGTGCTGATAACTTGAGGACCGCCCCCCCCCCCCCGGGGGCTGATGATACACAAAGGCAAGTCTGTTTTGCGTGGTTTGACTCAGTACACGAGGCTCACGAGATCTCTTTTCGCCAGAGGATTCAAATCAGTCTTGAGGCGCCCGTGCTAGTGGGGCTGACCAAGACTGACTTGTGTTTAACTCTATAGTCCACACCTCACACTAAAACCGCGACGAAACAGAATTGACTCAAGGCGCCATCAGTCTAATTAGCTTCAGTGGGTCGATAGAATTTTTTTTCGGGGGGGGGGGGGGTGGATAGATCATGATATGACGGACGAATGGCAAATTAATGAATGAATTGGTGGATGGAAGAGTGGACAACTCGGTGGATATTTTGAGACAAGGCAAAACATGAACAAAAGTGAGCTATAGAAAAATATACATCAAAGACTCTTTGTAAGAGAAAGGAACGGAGGATATTTCTTACTATCTGTAAGTCGCCTCAACAACGCATAGGCTATTAGCTATATCTGTGCCATATGTTATAAGGCCCAGCCTTGTTACTAACATCTATTATCGAATTACGACATGTTCATGTGTATATCATGTATGTGTTCTTAAGCATTGTGAAAATAAATTCCCGCCACGCGATATTAACGTGATCCCTACCTTATCTTCACTTATCTTATAGAGAAGAAGCCCGCAACAATGTGACAGTTTTGAACCAAGGACGAAAGGTAGAGGGGAAGGAAGGGGAAAGGGGGGGGGGTGTGAAGGCATCTTTGAATAGAGAACTATGATCAGATGATGTACCAAAAAAACCCATCTTCACAAACAACACTGATGAACCGCATCCATTAAGTTCCTCAGAAAACAAAAGCTAAGAAATGATAAACCACAAGACCACTGCCTGAGCGACACAATAGAAAAAAGACGGTGGTCTTTTCAGAGATTACTTCCTGTTCTGGTCATCACTAGCAGTTTGTTTGTCTTTCCAACGAGGTCGTAAGCTCAGCCAAACAATACGAAGGGAGAAAACATCGAGGGCTAAGTCGTACGTGTGACGAACTCCCAATGGAATTTTCATTTGAGGCTAACTACAGTTTTCCATGTTGATCTGGGATTTCTGTTAGTTATGAGAAAAGGGGGAAAAGGGTGAAAATGCTACTTCACTATCACATACTGTCAATAAAACAGTTTTGTGGATAAAATAAAACATCGAACGATAGATAAATAGGTAGACAGATAACTAGACAGACAGAAACGACTATGCTTTCTGAATTGGTCTTTCGTCGTGTATGTATTGACCCCCCGCCCCGAGTAAATTTACCGATTCGGGGTTTGTACATAAATATCTTTTTTTTTTCAAACACAGATTTCTGTTCATCATTAGAAGTTCATAAAGAAATGAAATAATATTGCTATGATATTGTTACAGTTATTTGAACATAAATTTTTAACATTAAAAACAGTATTCTTGAAAGCTTCCACTTCAGTTGCTTAACTATGCAAAGACGTGTTGAGTCAAATTACATTGTACTAATAAAGCAAGAGGGGGTGGGGGGGGGTGAGGGGGGAGGGGGTAATTTACTTTGGGGGAGTTGCCAGAGGTAAACGGTACGCAAAAGGTTGGGAACGACAAGGTCATTTTTAATGTTTACACCCTAATCTTTCTAGGAGGCGGCTGACACATGGAAACTAAGCGATGGAAGCTTTGATTGTGCGAAGTCTGTGAATCAATTGACTGTGTGCTGTCCACCAATTTGTTCCAGGAAACGCCTGACTAGATTTCTTTGAAATGCGATTTATTTTCAGGACTCCGGAAGGCATTTGAGTTATAATGTACTTTAAAATTACTCTTTTTTTTTTTTTTTTCAAAGCTGCGATGTAAACACTTCAAGTTTCCCGGAAGTTCAGGGCTATTTTGAAGTTCAGTTTTTGGAATCCGCATTAAGCCAAAGAAGTTCCATTTCCACGCTATTTTAGTTCTAGAAACATTTACCGTGGTTGATGTAACTTGACAGTGTCTAGCACTGAGCATGAATTTTCTTTTAGAGAAAAGGGCCAGTTTGGAGGTTGTTGTTGTTGTTGTTGTGTCTCTCTTTTCTCTCTTTTTCCCACTCTCTCCCCTCTAGAAATTGCGCACAATAATAATGATGCTTTTGGCGTACGGACATAATTATGTGATGCTAATGATTCTTATTTTCACTTTTGTTGTTAAAGAAAACGTGGTACTTTTCATGAAAAAATACGCGTTGTGTGTGTATACACATAGGATGATAGATTGTTTAATTGATTGATAATAATCATGTTGGTTGGTTGGTTGGTTGGTTGGTTGGTTGGTACGTTCGTTAGTTGGTTCTTTCGTTCACTGTCTGGTTGGTTGGTTGGTGTTATTGTTTAACTGGTTTATTGAGTGAGTGAGACAGTGAGTCAGTGGCTGAGTGAGTGATGACTGATTTTCATTTGCATCGAAACTAACAAACTAAAAAAATTCCCAAGATGTAGATCAAAAGAACAAAATACCTGCATTTTGGAAACAAAAAAAAACAACCTCTTTGGATACACATCTGAAAAACGACTGTCACAAATACTTGTAGTATATTTGTACAACTGTGCCTGTAGAAATTATTCCAAGCCAACAACAGTCACTATTGATCATTAAGGATGAACAAACGTACTTCTGTCTCTACTTCATAATATAAAATAATCATATTCCTTTTCGTCAGTTTTCACGCCAATAAATTTAATGAAAGAGTTACTTACTACAGAGAATTGTAATCTGATGAAACATCTGTCTTTTGCCTGAGGCATTCCCAGTTCAGTTAACTGTACAGAGAAATCGATAAAACACGCTGATTATGCGACAATTCTGCGTAAATATCATTTCAAGGTTTGCGATAGGCTTGGCGTCGAATATTTCTCACGAGGCTGAACTCGGTTAGAGAGAATTCTAAGGGGCGAAACAAGGCCAAGGCTGGTGTAGGCACCAGACCGGTGACTCGCCGCCCATAAATTTTGCTTCGCACCCGCACAATGTGCACTATCCGCTGAAGTTGTAGATAGCTGCCGTTGGCATTTATACCTCAACCTTGTTTGTTTTTTTGGCTCGTTTCGTTGACGTTACTGTCGTTCTTCTCTTCTTGGCTAAAAGCCCTGAAAGGGGCTCCCTAGTGGGCTGCCTTCATGCTGGTCTTTCAAAGAAAATATGCGGCGAATTAAAGTTGTGGTGCCTAGTTAGTGCTCAGAAAAGCAAAGCGGGGAGTGAAAGAAGGAAGAAAGAGAAATGATCAACAGGGGATTAGAACCCGTGACTTCTGCTACGGCACCCGTCGCCTTGCCAAGAAGACAACACATCGCTTAACCGTTCGGCCAAAGTCTTTCCATAAAATTGAGACGATCGTCGCCGAACTATCTCGCGGTGTCTCTTACTGTCTTGAGTATTCGTTCGCTTGGGACCTCCCCCAAGCTTCTTGAGCCGTTCTTTCCCAGAGGTCATTCGCTGAAATTTGAGACCAAAAATAAAAACTACCCCGTCTCACTTTTTCAGGTGCCTCAAAATTGTCTTGAGCCAGCTGGCAGACAGAGAGACACTGCACACGGAGTCAAAACAGATGCAAAACACACCTGACAGTCAGTCACCAGCCCCATGCTTTATTAGTAAATGTTTCACTGCACCTTTGAAAGATACAGTGGGTTATTTTTGCCAACAGTTTACGTTAATCTGCTGCCGGTCGATTTTCTTTGGCCTCCGTGCGTTGAAGAGTTCATAAAGACATGATTCAAGTCGTTTCCCCCTTCGTGCGTCATGTAGGAAATTTGCATTCTGATTAGAGCGCAAACTGTGGTAGATTGCCTTCAACGTAAAAAGCATACCATTAATCTTGCTTTACTTTGAACAAGAGGCATGTAATGATAATGTGTTTGTGTGTGGCAAAAGGAAATTAATCTAAATACAGTCTGTAACGATTTTGTTTCCATGCTTTTTATTGGTCAATTTGCAGTGCACTGTCAGTCGTCACTATAGGTCACGCTGACATGTATGGCGCAGCTGAGTTTTGAGTTTTATGGCTCATCGGCACGATAACGGCCACTTTGGGCCGTTCACAGTCTATTCGGGTCCTTAACCTAGGTTTGGTTTCACAGAGCTTCTTCAATATAAATTTCACGCATGGAATTAAATTTTCCATGTAAACATTATTGTACTTGTCTGGCAGAACACATCGCAAAAGCGCTATCAACTGATAAATAATTTATTTTAAATTGCGTGTGGGTTATACCGGACTCCCCTCACATCCAGTGGCGGAACCAGTTTCTAAAGTTAGGGTGGGGGGGGGGGGGTTAGCATGCACATTCAAAAAGGCGGCAGGACACGTACCAAATAATTTATATTTGTTGTACATTTTTATTTCGTAATTAATATCAAAACACAAGGCAGATACAGCTGTTTCTTTTTTTTTTTTTTTAATATGTCATAAAATTCATAATTAGGTCTATATAATGATGTCACATCTACGGGGCAGAAACCCCACCATCATTGCCAGATCAGTAAGAAAAATTCAAGACTCAGAAAAATAATGACGCCTTTGTTCTTGAGCCGTTCTTTCCCTGACGTCATTCGTTTAAACTTGTGATGTGTGTTCCATTTGTAACGCGCTAATCGGCGGCAAGTTGCAGTTTATACACAGAGATGGACTAACGAGGGCATTGCGATGCGCAGCACGTCTTTCTTCCACTCAAAAAATGGCGGCACTTCCCTGGCCACCTGGGGCACCGCCATTGCAGCAAGAGGATGGCGAGTGACCATAAAACATTATTTAAAAAAATGGCGTCTGAAAACTAAAATGCCAAAACCTTTATAACAGAACTACGAAATGTGCTGAAACTTATCGATTTGCCTTAGCAGGAATATATCTTTTTAAATTTTTTATGTGGAAATAAGTGAAATTCTTTTCATTTTTCAAATTAGATATATGGACTCCCGAACTTTACTATGTATGCGGTAATTAAGTCAGAAAACAGATTTTTGTCATGTCTACGTAAAGGCAAACTGGTTGAGTTCGGATAAATACATGACTGATTTAATGAGTAAAATATCCAGCCAAGGCTGGTCAATAACATAAGCTATTCTATGAACCATCTTAGACAAAGTTATTTTACACAACATTTGCACCACTATTTGGGATGAAACAAAACGTGTAGTGTGAGATGAATAATCTCTTTGCCCACATAAGTACTGTGCACGCAGCCAGTGGACATCCACAAATGAAACTCACTAATTAATGGGACAGTTGACACTTTTGCTCCATATTTCCACATGCTGCAATCAGCGAGTGTACACATTCTCAATGCAGTGCACACGGAACACTGGAGTGCAGAACAAATTAGCTCCCTTTATCCATTCTCATATCACGCAGAATACATGATTTCCTTCGAGTATTTCATGGCCATATCCGCCGTCCGTCCGTCCCCCCCCCCTCCCCCCAGGAAATAAAGCCTTTCAAGAATTGTTAGAAATACACGTAGGCCCAAGTAAAGGAATAGTTTATGTTCAAATCAAAATTTACCAAATATAAAGTTCAGTCAAGTAAATTTCATCTTGTGTCACTGCACTAAATTGTGATTTGGCGGGGGGGGGGGGGGGATCTCTGATCTAGATGTGTCCGCTACGTTGGGCTGCCTGGTAACACATTCGCCGTCGGTCATAAGATATCCGACAGATTTAGAAATACTGTACCAGGAATCCAGATTGTTGAGGTGATGTGGTGCTTTGTCTCACCAAGCTTTCATCTGTATAGACGCCGGGAAGTTCTTGTTTGGGGGGATTCATAATTCCTTGAGAAAAAGCTAGATACTGGCGCGATGCCAGGCAGTGGTGGCCTTTGAAGAAGTACGCCCTTGTGAGTGCATAGAGTGGGTTTACCTTGCAACTTAGGACTGGTACAGATTTGTTTACAAGCGTCAGTTAGATCAGTCTTCGTGACCACGTCAAGGTCCTGCGCATCAGGAACACTGGATAATGATGAAGTTCCAGCTGAGTAACGATTGTAATTGATATAATCTCTGCTGGAGATAAGGTGTGCATTTTTTCCTGGGAGAGTTTTTCTTAAATGAGAACCGCAAAGGTTGAACCGAGTCAGCTGCCACCTGCCCTTATTGGTGACAGCTTGGAGAGTTTGGTCAGTGAAGGTCCTCCTGGATGGCCACTGGCACTATACGTGGTTTTAGGAAACTTCGAATAGTGTGTGGCTTGAATTTAATCTCCATTTCTTTCTTGAGGAGATCAGGAAATTCAGCGCACCAAAAGATCCCGCCTTCCGGGATAAATTAGAGTAACACGTTTCCCCTCAGACGTGAAACAATCTTGCTGCTCTTCCGATACAACATCGTTTGTACACAGAAAAAGGTGGTGTAGGAACGATACATTAGTTAAAAGCTCGGGACATAAAATTGTTTTTAAAAAAATCTATTTTCAACACAATACTCTATATACTAATTACTATTTGTCATGATCTCATTTTTGGGATCCAGTGAGTAGTCTTAGGGTGATCCGACCCTTGGAATAAAAAGGTGGGATTTTATAGGTTAGTGGACTCACGCCTTAAGGCGGTGAGTTGTGTAAGCTATGCACGGGGCACGTGAACCCGGCATGATTTCGGAAGGTGAGACAAGAAACTTTCACGGGGTTTGGCTGGAGATATATAAGCTTAAGTCGCCACTGTTTAAGTAGAGAACGGCTGTGGAAATCATTCGATCCAGTGAGGTTCCTCTCGGCTCGAGCTCCAGGGCCTGACAATAGGAGTCGAGCACAGACAGAATAGACACAAGTGAAGTCGAAGTGGAGTGACCGTGTCGTCATCCAGAGAATTGATAAACGCCTCGTCGCACTAGGCCAAAAGTGCGAACCGTGTCCTTTGGATCTACGCTCGTACTTGGCTACGAGCGTATAATGGTAGGCAATTCATAAGTCCACACAATAGAGACAGGAATTACTAGATCAGCCCAGTGACGAAGCTGAGTAGTAGGAAAGCCACCTGGCAATCCTCACAATAGAGACAGGATTAATACAGTGTAGAATGATAGTGTGTGTGGAAAGAAAGAAGTATTGAAGTCAGTCATAGAAAAATAATCTTTTGTAGACGTAGTACGTAGATATTGTATCTCATGTTATATTGAATGCCTTAGTTGTATCCCATGTGAGATTAGAACTTTTGAATTACAGTTAATAAGTTCAGCGACAAGCTGGAGTTCCCACAACGGGGCTTTGATGTAGCCACTAATTAAGACAGTCCTATTTATTGTATCTGCAATCCTATCTATTGTATCTGCAACCATATTTATTGTATTCTGCAATCCTATTTATTGTATCTGCAATCCTATCTATTGTATCTGCAACCATATTTATTGTATTCTGCAATCCTATCTATTGTATCTGCAAACACATTATTGTATCTGCAATCATACCTATTGTATCCGTAGTAATAAAGTAGTATGGCCCTTCAGGCCTGATATATATATTCAACAAGTGTGTTATTAATTATTATGATTGTGCCTGGACGAGTGTGAGTGGCCTTTCGATTAGTCGAATGCGCTATTATCCCCAAGACCTTACTCACCTCGAACATTGACACTATTGGTTCCTGTATGTTTTGTTATCGCTACTTCTTTTTATGCGTTTTGGATGTTTTCTGAGATATTCCAACGTTTTATTAGGCTGTGTCAATAAACCGCCAAAAGTGTAATTCTTTTTACGCGGAGAATTGAAGTCTTGCCTGCGACGTCCTCTAATGTAAAGACTTTAGAATTTGCAAAGTACACAACAACTAAGTGCGCACCATTTTTGAAACTTTTTTGCCAAAACCTTGCTCTCCTTTTGTCTCACCTCGAGGCATTATAGAGTGCAAAGTGACTTGACGACTGACCATAGATAAACACTACTAAACGGCGACTAACGTACTTCCCACTCTAGTCTGTACCATTTTCACTTCCGCGTTACGGTTGTTTGCGGGGAGCCGCACGGCTTCGAAAAGCACAGTGTAGGGCAAAAACCTCCAATTGCTTTAGTGATGGCATCTGAATATGTGCGCAGTCTAAGCAAAGATGCATTTTTATGCCAGAATCAGCACGTAACGGGTTTGTACAGTTGGATGCCCAACAAGAGGATGACATCGTTCGACCGTTGTCCACCGCTTCCGCCCTACAAGTGGGGCACGCCGCCATTTTGTTTGCAAATCACGTGATATGGAGGACGGGAAATGAAAAGGGTTTGTAGAGCTCTGTGAGTTTATCTTTCAACTCACGGATTACGGTGTCTAATTGTGACGTTCAAATATAATCTTACACCTTTTTGACCCCCCCCCCCCCTTTTTCTTACATTTGTTTCTCTCCCCCCCCCCCCCCCCCCCATCCCGTAATATTACAATAATACATGTAATAATTATACATTGCACACGTACTCTTTCTTACAAATGAGGGGAAAATGAGACTCGTGTCAAAAAAGTCAATGTCAAAATTGCCTTAAATTAGTTATCATCAACAAAGGGGTTTTTCATCATATAAATGTCAAAGATATTTCTAAAAACAGGGGCATCTGCTGAGCTATCTTGAAAATCCGGGTCTTGTTCCTGCTCTTCCTCTTCTTCCTCTTCTTCCTCCACCTCCATTTCTTCCTCCATCCTGTGCAAAGCCCTGTGTCTCTTCGGTGCAGCAATGCTTGGAAAATACTTTCCACATCCCTGGTGGCCTCTGCACACTCTTTGGCCTATGCAGCCTTTCTTGACATCTCTTTTTATGTTATTTGTTTATTATATTGTCTAATTTTTTATTCCTTTTTATATTCTCACCTCACAAAAGTGTAATATTACATTCTTACACTTTTCTCACAGGAGCCAAATCCCCCCCCCCCCCCAGGGCGTAAGATTATATTTGAACTGGGCTTAAAGCCTAGCCGTGCACCAGTCGATTTTGATCGGCCGACCAGCCGACATCATGACAATGTCCCCCAATAAGGTACCGCGCACTAGCCAACTGGTTTTCTTCTCACTGAAACTAAATGTCGTCACGTCATCATTCAACCAGTATGCCGATCAAAAGTCGGCTGGTGGGCGCCCAGGCTAATAGTAATAGAAATATTACGTTACGGCCCTTATCTCGAAAGTTACTCTGGCCATCAACTTCTGTCTGAAATACAAATTTGATAATAATAATAAAAATAAAAAAAAAACGTTATTTCAACAACTGACCTGAAAACAAAAAGAGGTTGATGTGACGGGGTGGGGAAGGGGGAGGGGGGAGAGACAGAGAGAGAGAGGGAGAAAAAGAAAAAGACAGACTAGATTTATAGACTCAATTCAAGTAGATCAGCCACTCTTAGGCATGCAATCTTTGGGTATTCATGATGGTAAGTCTGGTAAGCGCTACTTTTAAACCTTGGTCAGACTATAGCTTGTTTGTTTGTTGTTTTTCCGGAACAAACACAACACCAAGAATTTCACAATGTATTTACTATATTGACTATAAATAGTTTTATTGTAGAATAATCACCTCATTATAACCAGGTAAGGGTTTCCTAACCCTTCGAAATAAAAGGATACTACTTAAAGAAAATACTCTTGTCACGTCAATGGAACGTCGGGACGACTTTTCTCCATTGTTTTATTGAAGCCTGTTTGTTCATGCATTTCCCGTTTAGAGAAAAATCTGTTTTGGTTAAGGTTTCATCGTAAAAATTCCCCGCCATCAAAAGGAAAAGTGATTTTCTACATTTATTGGATAGGAAACGATGTTGTTTTTTTTCTTCCTGTCCATGTTTTATTTCAAACTCATTTCAATTTATCTTCTCTCTGATGTGTGATGAACAAACGTTCTTGTCCCCAAACTACTGCTTACGTCATGTCTGTGTTTGCACAAAAATTTTAAGAAATAAGATCAGGGTTCTTGGAAACAAAATATCAATCGGGTTTGTAATGTCCAGACAAATGAAACTCAGAATTGTCACCTTGGTTTTAATTTGACGGCAAAACAGTTTGACTTCATTCATTGTTACCAAATGTATAGCCAGATCAATACATAGACAGCTGGACAGACAGACAGGCAGACAGACTGATAACGAGAGAAGGAGGGAGACAGGGAGGGAGGGGAGAGAGAGAGATGAATGTGAAGTATAGAGTTATTTGAAAGAAATGAAAGAAAAACAAAGATATTTTGAATGTGTAAACAAGTGCAAACATTTTACACGAGCTGTAATGTAAAGAGTGCTGTCTAGCTTGTGTAGCTCTATTCATGTTCGTGATAACAAATACAGTTCCGCTTTCACCTCGTCTAACCCATTAAAAAGCACGGGGGAAAGGGATAAAAGAACACACAAAAATCTCGTCCTTACAAGCCATTGTGTTCTCACCAGGACCGCCAGAGATTGTTTTAACAAAGAGGTTTTCCAAAATCCCAGTGGTGCGGTTGCTGATTCCAGGCTGGTGTAATCTTGTGTCGTGTCTATTTTGAGAACACCGGAAATATATAAATTCCTCTCCGTCAGTTTCAGGGGCGTGCTGCCTGAAATATCTGCCCTTGTCTGAGTGGGGCTTTTGTTTTTTTTGTTATTTTTTTTCTTTGACTTATTGTGCTTTGTTCCAAATGTGTTTCCCCTTTTTGTTTTTGAAGTGCTTATTTGGGCCATGTAGCGGAATTAAGTCCTGTTTCCACAATGAGTTAGGATTAGGGTTTGCGATTGGTCCGTCCACCACAGTGAATTATTTTGTCGTTGTAGAAATGTCCAGTGACGTTTTTTGGGGACAATGACAAGGAACCAATGACAGAACAAGCCTGTTGAGAGGAGTCTTTTGTCTACTTAGCCCCCCCCCCCCTCCCACAATAACCTCCACTGATGGCGCACTGCATCAAATCTTGAACTCGTTTTGACTCCGTGCGGGAGATTTCTCTTCCCACCAGCTGAGTGAAAAGTCTTTTTTCCGTTATTTTCACTGAGATACCTATGAAATGACCGACTATTTTGATGTTTTACTATATATAGAAATAATGTTGTCGTCGTGAAAAGATAACTACCGACGTGGGACACCAAAGCACTGTTACCAAAAGATGTTTGTATAAAAATAAAATGGGCAAGAAAATGTATACCTTACACACAACTCACGTGTAAAATCCAATACACTGGCAGTTAAATCAAAATTTTATTTCCAATTATTCATCGACATTCCTTAACTGCTGTTGTTTTCTCAAACAATTTTTCTAACTACTCGAAAATTTATTCTCCGCAGACCGAGGAAATGTAAGTTCTGTCTTTGTCAGTTAAGTTACATCAAGATCCTTTGAGTTGGCTGGTGCGCCATGTCTTTTTGAAACTCGGCTGGTGGGCACCTACGTTTAAAGATACGATTGTTCTGTACTGGACAGTTTTCCATGGAACGTTTCACTTCTTTCATATCCTCATTTAACACTAACACGAAAGAACACGGTGTCATGTGCGCGCTTCTTACTATTAAGGAAGTAATGTCCCCAGTGTATTCTGGAAAGGCTTCTTAACCTCTGAGCCTTATTTTCTACAAAACATCATATTACGCACAGAAAGATCCAAAGGTGTACGTGGGCATACTTTGTACTTTGAAAGGTTTTGAAGAGCTATAGTTTTAAGACTTTCGGCAATTTTGAGCCACCACCGAATTGACCAAAAGAAGGACAATGTTCCCATATTTTGAGTCACAGGCGCGTTTTCTTTCGAGCAGAATTAAAAAGTATGACAGGGAATTTCGTTCTGTGCCTAAATTTACACAATGGTGATCGAAACTGAACTTTGAAAATCACAGTTGTGTATGCCCAAGACAACGGGACAACTAGTACTGATAAACTGAAAAAAAAACAACAACTTCATTTTCGTATTTCAAATTCACAGTGCAGATGACAGACTTTGGGCATCTTCGTTCCAGAAAAGATGAGTTAGTGGGTAAAAGTGAAACAGCTGATTAAAAAGATCGCTTCAAGATCAAAAACTGGGCGCGCACGTGCAACTTGCTGTCGTGTTGCTGTCCTGCCTTTTGTTCCATGATCTCAGTGACTCTGCAATGTGCCAGTGTCCGCATGTGTGCACGTTTCCACTTCTTTCATCTACATTTAACAACAACAAAAAAGTGACATGACAACAACTTATAGGTGTCATCTGCGCACTTCGTCTAAGGTCCTTGTAAAATGCTAGAAGCTTGTACAACAACAGGTGTCATGTGCGCACTTCATCTAAGGTACTTGTAAAATGCTAGAAGCTTGTACAGCAACAGGTGTCATGTGCGCACTTCGTCTAAGGTACTTGTAAAATGCTAGAAGCTTGTACAACAACAGGTGTCATGTGCGCACTTCATCTAAGGTACTTGTAAAATGCTAGAAGCTTGTACAGCAACAGGTGTCATGTGCGCACTTCATCTAAGGTACTTGTAAAAATAATGCTAGAAGCTTGTACAACAACAGCCTGCCTAGCCAACAATGCTGTACAACCTCCCCGCTCCCACCTCCTCCCCATGTAAAAGTTATGTCTATGCAAGTCACAATTGTGTAGCCAATTACCTCCCGTTATTGCTTCTTCGTCATGACATTTATTCTCTCCCCTGTCTGCAGAACAAGTTGAAGGGGGGGGGGGCAGCAGGAGCATTGAACTCCAACCAGGCATGCAACTGGTCTTTGACAGAAGCAAGACAAGAGGAAAAGAAAAACCTAAACAAACCAAATTGATGCTGTGCAGACCGAATAAATGACAAACTGTCAGAGAGACAAATTAGAGGAGGAGATGTCAACAAACATCATTGAGAAATTGCAATCACGGCAATCTCATAAATCTCAGCTGCTCTTTTTGCTTCTTCCCTTTCTTGCTTTCTCTCTCTTTTCTTTCTTTCTTTCTTTCATTCCCTCTTTGGTCCCGTCTTTCTTTCTATCCTTCTTTCTCTTTCTTTCTTCCTTTCTTTTTTCGCCCCTTCATTCTTCCTTTCTGTCTTTCTTTCTCACATTCTTTTTTTCTTTCTTTCTTTTTTTAACTGAATATCATTTATGTGAGTATCACCCTGCACTTTCAGTGATGACAAAGACACGCTCCTATTTGCAAGATTTCATTCTTTGCCTTGCAGCATAACTTCAATTCGCTATGACAATAGTACCGATACTATATTACAGGCATTGGAAGTTAGCATCAGAGACACAAAATGAAAGTAGATTAGACTTTCGTCCTAAATTGGCTTCATAGTCACACAGGGATATTTAGAGAAAAGACTTACTACTTTTAGATAATTCCCTCCATCATTGGCTGTATAAAAACAACACTGTCCATTAGCACCGCAATTGTGACAAATATCTTTCGAAACAAGTGAGCACATAATAACAGACGAGAATCAAACCTTAATGACGCATGAGAAAAATCAGATGGCCAGGATAATCACAATCAGTGTCAACCTTAATGAAGGAACTCTCAAGTTTTTGACATGAAAAATGACTTCAAAACAATGTTAGCGAGCCCGACGTTGTTATGCTCAGCTTTGCGACCCGTACAAGAAAGCGCATAATGACAACTAACAATGGACTCCTGATATCCAAACCATGCTAAAAGGGTATAAAATTTAAACAAGAGAGGATAACGAACCATCCGTAAATCTCATTTCAAATCTATAACATTCAGTATAAGTAACATGAACACTAGTGAATAGAACCATTATTAAAATAGAAGAACATTGGCTACATTGAGAAATACTCAACAAAGAGCTGTTAATTCCATTAATGACCTTATCATGACAACCATTTGCGGGTGAATCTACGACTGTCGAATATCTCATAATGATATAAAAGATGAGGACGCACGTACCAGTCTGGAGATTACAGCACGTGTACTGTATCAAAGGCTGCTCACTGGTTGTTCACGTTCAGAAATAAGGCAGAAGAGAAAGATAACTGAGCTTATTAGATATTTTGAGTCTGTGATCCTCATTTTATCTACGATCTTTTTCCTATTACAGTAATTAGATTTATTACGATGGCTATTTTAATCCATGCAAAATAGTCAAAATTAGTACTTTAATAGGTGCTCATAAATGTCAATTATTCCAGGAAATATTCAGAATCGAAGAAAACTATTACATGTGTATGTTTAAACTTTTCTATGTGTCTCCCCCCACTCCCACCCCCCCCCCCCATTTTAACTTTTGTTCCAAGCACTGCTGCAATCCTACAGACTCTCTCTCTCTCTCCTCTCTCTGTATGTGTGTGTGTGTGTGTGTGTGTGTTTAAATATCTTGTCAATTTTCTCGTTAAACAGCCTAAAGAAGACGAATCTGAATTACTATTCAAGTCTTGGATTCCACCAGCAAATGTTCTTCAGGGACTTCAACAAGTGGTGTCTCAGTCATCGGCACTTATACACTGAGGAGTTTTCACACTGACAACAATAGTTGTTTTTAGCAAGTTTTATGGCTCGACTGGTGAGTGAGCAGTTTGTAATCAGCTCTGTTCTTTACAGTTAAATTTGGTTTAGTTCAATTAGTGGTCCCCTTTATCAGTTTTTCAGTAACAATAAAAATGAATATAATAATAACAAATAATTAAATAATAATACATGTTGTAATTAATAATAATAATAAATATTAATAATAATATCACAGTGTAATAAATATCATAATATAAATAATAATAACAATAACAATAAATAACGATAAAATATATGTATAATCAGATTAAATATGTAAGCGAGTAATTTTCGTGACGACAGCAACAAAAATTATACAACTTTGTGTACTACCACAGTTTTTAATGACAAGTTACGTGGACATAACCATTTTGATCTAGGTTCTGTTTTTGAAAATAATTATTTACGACTTTTTTGAATCGCCTAAAAAAAGGCAAACACATTTTCATCAAGTAGAATGAAAAAGAAAGTCTACTCGGAAATTTCGTGGTGACTATGTGACCACTGTTCTACGAACGGCACCTAAGCTAGTAATCATAATGCATTGTGGTATCACTCCATAAGGCTTTCCGTTCTCCTTTTCTTCTAGTTCACCCACACAAACAAACATTCTGTAGTCAGTCAGACCGACGTTTTTTTTTTTTCTGTTCCTACGGAAGGTTACAGTCCCTGTTTGTAAATCTATCTGTCTGTCTGTCAGCCAGTCTGCACCATATCAGTGTGTCACCACGAGCAGAGAAACATTTTTCATCTTCCCGCCATCAAGTTGATCAGGTCGTTACATCAACTGTTATTGAAGGAAAGCACTCACGTTATGATTCATATAACAGTTCACAGCCCATAAATATCTGATCTTGCAACATAACGCATTCGGGGCGGAGATTCAAAGTTCTAGTGTTCTACCCTATTGATCCGGTTTACGATCTAGATCACGGATTCTCAAGCTGGATCGCGACAGGCCCGGAGAGGCATGAAATCAGATTAAATCATATCAGACCTAGGATAAATGTGTCAAAAGCAGCACTGGGAACGGCATTCACGTAAAACAGTAATGTACAACTGGGGAGGACAGATGTGAACAAAAGTAAGACGTGTGTGTGTGGGGGGGGGGGTGGGGGGGGGAGGAGAAACAAAAGTGACAAAAGTAGGACTTGGGAAGACAAATTAATGTGACACAAGCAGGACTGGGAAGGACAAATGGGACAAAAGGCAGGACTGGGGAAGACATATGTGACAAAAGAAGGACTGGGAAGGACAAATGTGACAAAAGCATGACTGAGGAGGACAAATGGGATAAAAGCATTACTAGGGTGACAAAGGTGATAAAAGAAGAGGAAAAGCATACAGTTTGTCTTTTAAACTGGGGAATCTCAAGGAAAGTGTAATGCCCTAACATATGCATGAGCCAAACCAAACCTATGCACATGATTGTGTGCGCATGTGTGCGCGGATCCATGTGCCAAAGTCCGTGTGTTTTGGGGCGACATGATCACTTTCAACAGACAGCACAGTTTAACGCAACTGTCAACTCGTTCATCCTTTATATAAATAAATTCAGTGCATCCAGTTCAACCGTCCTCTCTCTCTCTCTCTCTCTCTCTCTCTCTCTCTCTCTCTCTCTCCTTCTCCCCTCCTTTTTTTTCAGCTCTCAATTATTTCAATTATTTGATTCCCTCTTTTTTCTTTGTCCCTTGGGCGCAGCTAAAATCTGAATCCCATCTTTAGATGCTCAGTCCAATCTGGACACGAAACTGATCTAATTTTATTCTTGCATTTCGCAAGACCTTATAAGGACGTTTCCGGGTGAATTAACTGTGAGTTGACGCCAAACTGAAGCCCGCAGGAACGGGGATACTGGAACTTGATCAGATCAAGAAGACGATACTATAACTGGCACTGCTATGGGTCGGTTTATTCTGTTTTTGTTTGGTTTGCTTTGTTTGGTTTCGAATGTCTCATGTCACGGTTAACCCGACGTCTATTTCTGACGATATCTCCGACTCCGTGCCCGATTCAGAACATCCGCGGTCGATTTTAAAAGATAATTTTGTCTTGACGTGAAAATTTGTAGGGTGAGTAGTGTTTGGTCGTCAAATTTAGAAACTATTAGAAGTTTTAGTGGTTATTTTTGTTCTTGTTAATGTTATTGTTGATAATGTCACTAGAGCTCTTCTCGGAGATTCCATTGAACACAAGGAACTGTTTTGCCATAAAGTACTAAACGAGGGCAATAATGTGGCTTCTCCTGGTGAGGTCTGAAAACTGGATTCTTCTTTGTATGAAAATGTAGATCTTAGTTATTTTCATGTATAGTAACTTCACGACAAATAAAGAATAAAGATGGGGAAATATGGGAATGGGGTGGGGGGGGGGGTGAAAAATGATGGCTGTTGCTGGTAATTTCAAGCCATTATATTTTATTGTATCTTATTATAAGTAAATGTATAAATTGTAGTAGGCCGCAAGGAGTGGAGAGAGTGAATGACCGTGCTGTTGTTTTTTTTAAAATGTTTTTCAAAGTTTATTTGCATGATTCTCCTGGGTACGTTGATTTAGCCGACAGGCCTACAACAAACTTGAACTTGTGTTCGAAGCTAAGATGGAATCGTTGTATCTGAGCTTAGGAGGGTTTTGCTTTGTTTTGATCTTTTTTTTTTCCTGGTCGATGGATTTGTGTGCCTTCCGGATCGACAGTCTGTGCGTCTGTCGGTTGATGATGGTTCTGGTCAATCCAGTAGGTGGGCCAATGATTTAATTTGTAGATCAGTCTGATGGTTACGTCGTTCACAGTTTCTTATAAATTTTAATGCCATAAGTACTTCATATATCTTTTTGAAAAAAATTGTTTCCATTCAATGTCATAAATACAAGCGTTAGTACGGGCCAGGATGCTGATGTCTATATCATATAATTAGTCTTTCGCCTGAGGTTTCAACACAAGAGAAATGGCAAAGTAATCAATTCATAAAATAGAATCAACTTTTCAAAAGACGAAACATTATTTCAATAAGTCAGGTGGACTTGGATTGTCAGTGTGAAAATGGATGAGATTATGAATGGAGGAGTAAAGGGCAAAAATGAGGAATGGTCGCTTGTCTTACTGCAATATTAATGTACATGTACCTTTACTTTTCTTCATCACAGAGGTTTCAGCCACGTGTGGCAGGAGTCTCCCATTATTTATATTATACATAGACCTGCCTTTGTAATCAATGTTATTGGCTGGCAGATAATGGGTAAAACATGCATAATATTCCTACTTGAAAATAAAAAGCAAGACAGAAACTTTTATTCCCATTTTAAAGCTTATATTTGACTACAAAACAGAGCATGTAACAATCTTTCATTTTCGTACTTGTTTAAAATCTTAAATTCCATTGCCTAAAAGGTAAGATGGCAATAGAGTTCAAATGAAAGACAGAGGCAAGAACATACAGAGATACAAAGTTAAAAGGTAAAATCGGAGGGATGAAATCACACGCGTCAGAGAGACAAAGGCGAGTAGTCAAAGCCATTCTCTCTAACCAAGGCTGGTAACACACTGAGTCAAGTTTGTTTTGTCTCGGTTTTAGAGAGAGGTCTAAAGTATGAAGTTCAATGTGGTCGAAACAAGTCTGTCTCCTTAGTTTCGAAATACATGTATTAGAAAAACCACAGAAAAACTGTGGGGTCGCAGCAAGGCTAGAGGCAATGTCAAAATTTGGCAAAAAGAAAAATGTTGTTATGTAGCAAAGCCTCCTTACAGAGGCACCATGTGGCGCCTTCATCTTGGTAACAACCTAATGCGTCACTTTGAGCCCCTCCACACATTGGCAGACGTGCTTCTCTACTGCTGTTCAAGCAAGAACTCGCAGTTAAGAAGACATTGTTCTGTTTAGATTCTGTACATTTCCTATTCAAATCTTTTATTGTTAGTTGTTTTATCTGTTCAGTTCCCCAATTTTTTTTTTTTTGTTTTTGTTTTATCGTTTGTTTGTTTTATTTTTTCCTTGAAGAAGGCTATTGCCGAAATATCGGTCATTTTCTGTCTTCTCTTTTAGTTTGCGTTTTATTGTATCGTTAGGGTATTACTCCTTAGTTTCGGCAGGTCCAAATTGACCTGAGTCAGTTGGCGGAAAGACTGATCTCAAGCTCTTAGACAAAACAGATGCAAGGCAAACTCCACTCAGTACGCCACTAGCCTGTGCGATATAATGTGTTCCTACCAACTGCATAAGCAAATCATTTCATGCTGACGTGAGACATACCACATGTATAAGCGAAATGTATAATTAAGCAAAGGTAATATTTCGACATACCTTATGAATATCAGCTCTTTTGTGATCTCTAGCACTTTCCCGAAAACTATCTCCGTTAGCACTTCTCTGAACAGTTTCAAACAAAAGTGTTTCTCTGTGTGTTACACAGCGTGATAGTTTGAATCTGTTGCTTGATAATGTTTCTACTTTTGATCCGCCCTTGAATTGACCCTCTGGTGTCTGCGTCAACGAAAACGTGACAATTTCCTCCTATTTCACAATGTGAATTTTTATAATGTTTGATCCGGAAAGTATACTGAGAGCCAATTGCTGTATTTTTACAGATTTCCCCGCTTATTTACTTCGCCAGTAATGATCGTTGACAAAGTTGTTTTACTTTCGATTTCACACTGCCAGCGGGGAATGATGTGTGGTTCAAATCAGATTAAGCTAAACAACGAGGTTATATACCCTGTGTGATATTTACAATCATAATGTAAACAATAGTGCTTAAACTTAACGTAAACAAACAAACAATGAAACAAAAACAACAAGAAACACATTTTTATTTAGCCCTTTGTGATTCAGCGTGAGCAATGGAAGACACTTACTTATACAATATAATATGCCTGGACACATCCATAGACTTTCTTTACGTCTATAATGTGTGCTGTTTACTTAACTCCGTAAGAAACCCCCATCAACCTCCCTAAACAATGTCGATCACTTGTTGTTGTTTTTCTACCAGGAAATTACGTAATGACACATGCCGGGTGGCTCGCTGAGATAGGTTAACATCATGAACATCATCAAAACAGCGCAGTTGTTGTAGTACAATTCGCCTTGTTATTTATAATTAATGTGATACGATTTAAATTCTGTCATCTTATAAAAACACAGCAGACATAACTCAATACAGTACACAACCAACTTGCTGTACCATCAAGATAGAGGTCAAACATATTTATCTTAAACCACAAATTTACCAACATTTGTCCTTAATATAGAACGCACACAAAAACTGAAACTCCTGTTTCACTGAATCAACGACAAATCGTCTCCTATTCACAAACTCGGCGTTTGCAGAACTTCTGTAATTAAATGCTCTGCCAACCCTTGATAAAGAAAACTGGGATAGGTACTTACAATCCAAACCGGATTTTACAATGATGGACAAAAATTAAACAACACCATACGAACACGAAATCCAACCCGGATAAAGAATACGCTATCGTGAGCACACTGTAATGAGAGGCACGTTTTGTTGTGTGTAGAGAAATGACTGAGCCTGACATCACACAAGAAAAGTCAGGCCCAAAACTTACAGCTGCACAGTGGCTAAATGCATTCTTTATAAAGTTGCACCGCTGTTAAGTGAGTCCTTCCTGACAGATACTGTGGAACCACCATAATTAAGCATCGGTAAACTTTGCAGTAGATCAACTGAAGGTTTATTCAGTACCAAGTGGCGGCGCGGATCGCCGCAGTAAGTTTTGCTCCTAAGGGTCGTAAGACAGGGTACTTTGTAAGCAGTCATGATTTCATTTTCACAACTGGGAAAAGAGCAGAGCCCGCAATACATGACCATTCAAAATTACGTACAGTTTCTGCCACTCTCATAAATTACAGAACTACTTTATTATAATGATTTCTCCCTCTCTCCTCCCATCCCCTCCCCCCCCCTCCACTTCTACGTTTTAGTTTTTCTTTTAGCTGCTCTGTTTCTTCTGCTAGTAAAAGGCCGTATGAGACAGGCGCAAGAATCATCTCTTTCTTACATCTGTTTAAACAAATCCGTGTTTATGTCATTAATTACCGTACCGAATAACAATCTTGTCCTAACGCCTGAGTCCCTGCCAAAGCATATGTCTCACATTTTGAGTCTTTTCAGACATCCACCTTGGGATCAACACCCTAACCCCTACCCATATGAACTGTCACGGTCGAAGGATTTCTTAAAATTTAAGAAAGACCATTATATACTAGCAACAACTTGGTTTAAAAACATGATATCGAAAGCCTTCAGGCTAACTTACAAACCATCATAAATTGATAAGTCGACACTTTACCTCATATTAAGCGACTCACTGCAGCACATAGGAAGCCCATTAAAACGACATTCATGCCCCCCAAACTACTGTGTAAACATCCGCTCCGTCAAACGCAACAACCACATGAAAACCATGTGGTAAAAATCGATTTGACACCAAACAGCACTGCACGGCCACTCCATTATCCTTCTTAAATCAAATCCATTGGCTTTTGAAAACTGTTCCCTAAAACAGATATCCTCTGTTGAATTTCAAGCTCATGAAATATGGACTTTGGCGCCAGTTTTTGTTTCACAGAGGATTGGATTTCAATAATTAATCCATGCTCTCGAGTGCTCACAAATACAAATCTTGTACATGGGCATCTGGCATGCATGAGCTCATTCAAAAAAAAAAAAATGTATTGCATATGCTAATAAACATAAAGCCTTAAAAAGAATCTGTGGTTTTGGCTGCCAAGTGAGAAGTTTGTTGTGTTGTTTTTTTTAGTCTAATCCAAAATAAATGGAATTTCCCCTACGCACCAACCTCTTCCCCCCCCCCCTCCTTTTTCTTTTTTTGGTCCAAATTTCTTTGTAAGGCACAAACGGATCTCAAAGAATTTTAGCATACGTTTGTCATCTCGTGTCTTAACTGATACATATTTGTTTAATTAAATTTTATCGACCGTTAAAAGGAGTTTTCTCCACGAAAGCATGATCATGTATAATAATTATCTTGATAAAAGGGATTAAAAAACACAAAAGTCGAGGTTTTCGTCAGTGGTATATGTCGACAAGGAAATGTGTACATTTTTCACGAGATTGCTTGACGTGATTGTATTCACTTTAAGACAAATCCTGGCTGATTGTTTTATTGAAAGACATGTTCAGATGATTATTTCTCCGCAAGGAAAAAAAATTAGGCTTAGACAAAACAAATACATGCGGCCCGGCGTGCACTAGTCGATTCTGACCGGCCAACCAGTTGCTTGGTGTCATCATGACATGGAATTTCAATGAAAAAAAAAACAAAAAAACAATTGGCTAGTCAACTAGTCAACCAATAAAAGTCGGCTAGTACACGCCAGATCTATCTGGGACGACTCAGGAGTCATGTTCAACATCGGAATGGTGACCTACAAGCCACAAGTCAATCTTCAGTAACAAAGCAACGCGAGAAGTATTTCTTGAAAACTTCTCTTTGCACGAAAGGCAAACTTTACACTTTGGTGACATTTTTGACACCTTAGGTTTTAGACGTAATGACTGTACCATGTACGGGTCGCAGTGGCTCGAATAACAAATGTTCAGATGAAATCTTTCGGCTAAGGCTGCCTACACAACGTATGATTAGGCTGTGTCTATCCGCTTCCGGTTGAGATTACACAAGAGATAATAATTATGTGATCTTAGATTGGCCACACAGCAACATAATTCTGGGCATGGCCTTAACTCTAACCTAACCAAACAGACATAATATTTTACAGCGTTCACGAATAACCTGCTTTCGTGGAACGCTCCGTTTGGATAACAGAAACAGCCCCATAAAGAGACATTTTTAATGAATTATTTCACGATTAATCTCTTTCTTTGGGTGGGAATGTAGGTCTGATAAAATGCACTTTAAATCTCTAATCAGGCCATGCACTACTTCTACGAAAATGACAATCAATTCTAGAGATGAGAATATACAGAAATATTGCTCTCTTTGTCCCAATCAAAAAACGTGGATCCATGGGCAATTTGTTACCCTGTGCCCAGATCAACCATTAATACAGTCCTAATCACACAGGTTTTGAATTTTGATGAACCAGAGACGGGAAGTGGGCGTGGTCTAGAGGAAATTTTCAGCGGCTGACATACTACAGTCGTGACGGCAGGGTTCAGGATGCACTGCTTTCGCAGCCTTCTATATCTAATGCAACTTTACGGGGAGCAGATATCAGTTTAAAACCACATCAAACTTAACACGGAAACTTAATTCTCTGTGCAGCTTAACATAATTTTAAAAGAATACAAGGGCACTAAGCATGATATTGTAAGTACAGTAGGCAAACCAAACCTGACAGTTTTGTGCTGACCCTTAAATGAATCACTCATGACAGTTTTAAAGCTAAGTCACATTTCGCGACCTCAGTACTGTTTTATTCGAATTCCTCTTTATGCATAACTAAGAAATTCGTCTGCAGACGTTTGTGGCTATATTATTATGATAAGGAGTTAGAATAAATCGAAAGAGTGAAACAGCTTGATAGGTGCCACAATGCAATTTAAAGAAGTATCAAAGCGTGCATTTGTTATATCTCTCCTACATACTAAAAAATGTCCAGTTTTTCAGAGAATGGAAATGGAAGAAAAAATAAGAACTAAGATGGCCATTTCGAGATAAAACACTTCCCAAGTGTATCTCCTTTAAAACGACAAAATAATGATCAACCTCCTCCTATTCAGTGAAGCCTCCCTTTTCCCCGACCATCCCCCTTACAACATGTGAACACCTATGAGCTAGGCGGATGCAAAGCGTAGCTGGAGAGGGCAGGGAAAACGGAGGAAGCACTCACTCAAGACAAAACGAAGGACGATTAAGACAGACAGTCAAGTGCATAAGCTTGCAGATGTGCTTTTACTTGCATTTTCTTACATGGAGTGGGAGTTACCTCAGTTAACCAACACACTTAATCCTGGCCTCTTCACACAGTTCCTTCCAGCAGTTTTCAAACTTGGGACCGTGATACCATTCATTCCTACAGTCATCCGCAGATCTCAGGCTGGTTTGAAGTACGATTTCATCCCAGATCATCTGTCTGTCTGTCTGTCTGTCTGTCTGTCTGTCTCTCTGTCTCTCTGTCTCTCTCTCTCTCTCTCTCTCTCTTTCTCTCTCTCTCTCTCATAATCGCAAATGTAACTTTGGACAATGTGTTTCCCACTCTAACTTGTGAAATAACACGCACAGGAAATCACTGGTTCAAAGTACAGTATGTTTAAAAATTATGATGCGAAGATAACTTGGTGATATTATCCTAGGAAAATGTTCATTCTGAATCACGCCCTCTAAATGTAATGAAAGTGATGCAGGACAAAGTTTTGCAGCTGGAATTGTCTTTCGCAACCTCATTTATTTATTACAGTTGAATTGTGGCGCTGGATGGGGGGGGGGGGGGGGCAGGGGCTCCCTAACGCCTTGATCTCCAGAGACACTGTTCTTGTTATAATTCAATTTCCAGCTCCCATAGATTATAATAGTAATTGTGTCATAAGCTTCATCCAGTCTGAACTTTACTGAATTGCTGTTTTTAATTCTGTTGGTTTCAGAATGTACGCACCGCTTATTCTTTACAAGCTGGCCTAGCCTAGATCTATATTTAATTTCCTGCTGTCAGTAGAGATAGCGTATTCCTCATTTCCAGCGAGCAGCTTCAAAGACAAGGTCTGATTATTATTAGACCTTAATGATAAAAACTTGCAAATCTGAACAGCAAAGTTCCTTATCTTGGAAAAAAAAAAAGAAGAAAAAAAGATACATAACCCGGTGGAAAAGATAGAAAAACGACAAATTAATTCCCTTTAATGTACACTTAGACAAAGTAATCGCCTTATCTTCTACAGTATTAATTTTCCAAATGAAATTTTCAGACTAGGTCTCAGCCTAAGTTTGTTAGATTTAGACCCACTTTGAACTTTAAAAACCTTGTCCGCCATCTGCTTCCTGCGATGGCTCTGTTGCCAACTAGAAAACAAAAGAGCGTAATTGCAAAACCCACAAAAATAAAAACAAAAGAGCTTAATTACGGCACTTTCAGTGGATTTTGCGGCCATCTTGCCCGTTGTGTGGCCATATTGCTGCTAGTTCTCATTGCACAGTAATCGATTTTTCGAATCTGTTCAGTTTCTTTTCAAAAGGAATGCACCTGTGCTTTTTTCGGGATATCGCGAAGCCTTGAGCAGGATTTGTTACATAATATCGCAAAAAAAGAATCGATGCGACATTCAAAATGATGAGATTTTGCCAGATATAACAAACCTTACTTTTTTTTTTTTTTTCATGTTAAAAATAATTACTGTCTGTGCTCAAAAACCGATTTAGCAAACGTTTGTATTCTGCTGGTAAAGACGTTCTCTGGACGTAAGCGAGAGTTATGACTTATGTCGACTCTCTTTCTTATGCCATAGACAGAGCCGTCTTAACGCATGGGCACACTGGGCAGTTGCCCAGAAGCCCCTCGGGTTTAGCAGGCCCCATGCATGCAAATTTGCATTGGTTTTCTCTCACTGCTTTTCCCAGGGGCCCATCATGATGTTAATGCCGCCCTAGCCATGGACACGAACATAATTTTCTGATATTTCATCCATATTTTAATTTAGATAAACAATCATGTGTTTATGCTGTTACTCATTTAATGTTAATCGTCCTTTTCCTGGAAGACAATTCCAAATAAACTGCTTACTTTCATGACCAAGTCACAGAACGTAAACTATTTTTTCCACAGTTTAGCTTTCAAATTTTCAAGCATTCCAATGACAAATTGGAAGATCGTGTGTCTTGACTATGGCAAAATTAACAAGGCCTTCTGTATCAGAGAGTTAACATATCTGTTTCAGTCTCCTCTTCTCACTAAAAATGTTAATCGGCGTTCAGGGCCAAAGTGCAAAGCGCATTGTGACATGGAAAAGCCCATCTCTAACGTCATGCAGACTCTGGAATATCAGAAATTTGAGTCACTTTTGTTTTTGTGTGGGTTTTGTCTCCTTTCTTCATCCCCCAGCGGTTCTCCTCTTTTATCTGTCCGGCCGCAGGGCGACAAATTATGGATTTTTAATTCAATAAGAAACCTCAAAAAAGCGTTCAATTATTTCTGGTTTGGATATGAGCATTTTAACGATCTTACACAGCTCAATAAACCTTGAGACTTTGGCAAGTTCTGCCTAGGTAACAAAATGTCTAGCCCAAGAAAAATTACTTCGTCGCATGTCGTGAAATTTAACCTACCAGTCTTTGGAAAGCTACGAAACAAACACGATCTTCAAAAATATATTTAAGGCAAAACTCCCAAACATTCCGACGGAACCACACTGCCGCCAAAGGAAAAACCACGTAACTGACAGCATGGTATTTTTATATCTTATTATCTCTATGAACTTGTCTCACACGTAATGTTTATGTCAATTAATTTATGAATAACGCTTTTGCCTGATTTATTTTAAATGGCGTGTTTCCATTTCGAGCGTGTATAGAACAGTGCATTACTCACACAGAGGAACTGTCACAGATAAACATACAAACAAACAAAGTTCCGTCAATGAATAATGGGGATAAATGATCCGTGGGTATCTTTACTTGTTCTTGTCTCCAGCACCCACTAATCTAGACAATCACTGAGAGTATTACCCAGGCTCTGCCACCAAAAGAGTATGTTCTAATGCGACAAACCAACATATTAAGTGAATATTCGTAGGCAGAGATAATTAAGCAGAAAAAGGCCATACTATCAGTTCAGTCTACTTTCCTTTCGCCGGCAGAACAGCACAATTATAGACCTTCAAAATTCAAAGGGTTAATATTCAAATGCTCTGCTAGCTTACCAAATAACTGAAATTGGACCTGATTAACTTTTTAACCCAAACTCAATTCACTGCACTTGGGGGGGGGGGGGCGTGGGTTTTTTTTTCGTAATAGCTTTAGCAAATTCAGGAGCGGGGCAGCAACACACCCCCGAACGCAGGTCATCGGCTAAGGGATTTCTCGTCCTGTCGAACACTGCCATGGGTGCTGCAATCTCTGGACTGTGCCGGATATGACTCTGAACGTCACCGAAAATCCCTGGGATGTGTTGGAGCTGTTTGGGGGTGTGTTGCTGCCCGGCTCCCGAATATGCTTAAGCTGGTACGGAAAAAAATCACGCGGCCGGGAGAGATTAGAAAACTGTCTGAGGCGTTTTTATTGAAACAGGAAATGTACATTAAAAAGAATGTAAGGCACTGATTTCCACAAATTATTTATGAAAAATCGTTTCTGCTTTAAAAATATCCCGTATATTAAAAGTATGTTTTCGAATATAACTAATAATGGCGCGGACTTTGCCAGAAAGGTAGACGAATGTGCAAAAATATTTTCAGACAATAATAATGAAATTAAACTAAACATTACTTTCTAGAAAACAGCCTTTGGCATTGGATAAGGATTTTATACATTCTGCATTCTGATGTGTCTTTGTAACTAGGAACAGGAACACTGTATGGCTGTGGCGAATGGGGAGCCATGACAGAGCCCTTTCTTCACCCCCACCCCCACCCACCCCCACTCAGCAGTGATATAGAAAAACTACGTATACGCCATCGTATGTGAAATTCAGTTTTTAACGTCATTTTATAAAATAAAGTGCCCTTTTTCTTTCTGTCTGGGTTATAACTTTTGTACGGGTGGTACATGTAGTTAAGTTTCTTTTGCTCTTCGGTAAACCGGAAGTGAAGAAAGATTAAAAGGAGGCGTAATGTCAAGTTTCTTTTTTTGTGTGTTTTTTTGTTGTTTTTTTTTGTTGGCGTCTCACGTAAAATATTCTTTTTGACTTGTGCAGCTTTTTCCCTTGATATGGCAGCCCTTTGTCTGTAACTGGATGTTTTGTTCGTGACACGGCAGGACTTCTGTCTGTGACTAGATGTTTTGTTCATGACACGGCAGGACTTCTGTCTGTCACTAGATGTTTTGTTCGTGACACGGCAGCACTTCTGTCTGTGACTAGATGTTTTGTTCATGAC
Source organism: Onchidella celtica (assembly GCA_963931925.1). Taxonomy (NCBI): domain Eukaryota; kingdom Metazoa; phylum Mollusca; class Gastropoda; order Systellommatophora; family Onchidiidae; genus Onchidella; species Onchidella celtica. The sequence goes on from OZ007578.1 coordinate 42,818,895, forward strand.
ACGGCAGGACTTCTGTCTGTCACTAGATGTTTTGTTCATGACACGGCAGGACTTCTGTCACTAAATGTTTTGTTCATGACACGGCAGGACTTCCTGTCTGTCACTAGATGTTTTGTTCATGACACGGCAGGACTTCTGTCACTAAATGTTTTGTTCATGACAAGGCAGGACTTCCTGTCTGTCACTAGATGTTTTGTTCATGACACGGCAGGACTTCTGTCACTAAATGTTTTGTTCATGACACGGCAGGACTTCCTGTCTGTCACTAAATGTTTTGTTCATGACACGGCAGGACTTCTGTCTGTCACTAGATGTTTTGTTCGTGACACGACGAGACTTCTGTCTGTGACTAGATATGAGTTTAATCTGCTCAGACATAGAACAAACAAACACACTGATTTCATGGCAAGAAGACCTGACACCAAAGCTCTGTAGCTGACCACAGCAAATCAAAACGCCTTTTAAAACAATCATTTTGTTCTGACAGTGACCTCGTGACCCGCCAAAGGGAGTTTGATTTTGGTCGGTCGACTAATTGGATAGTGAGGTCACAATGAAAAGCAAGGTTTTGACGTCACCGATCAAACTCGGCTAGTGCACGCCTAGGTTCATTCTCTATGTGTTGATTCATTCCCTTTATCTGGATATTTCCCAGACGCTGACATCAGATTTCTCTGGGCCTGAGCAGCTACATTTCTACGGGGCAATATACTGCATTAACCTGACTCGCTCACAAAACTGAAGGACACGGCAGATATTATTATACGCCAGCCGACCGCCCCCCCCCCACCCCGCCCCCTCCCGCACCACCCCGCCCCTTTTCCAACCCATGTCTGATTTCCCTCTTCCTCCCCCCATGTTTTTTTTCTCCTATCCGATTTACCTTTCTTCCATCTCTATTTCCTAACCCTCTCCCTTTCCTCCCACACCCCACACCACCTCGGGCGGAGCTAGAATCCCTCTGAATTCCGCTGCTAATGTGAAGTGATCAATAATTTGAATCAGCTTTTATTGACGAATTAAACTCTCTACACCAGTGATTCTAAAATGTTATCCTTGATATACCCTTGATATTCGTTTTGTTATCCTCGCATGTTATGGTGTCAGGCAATAGGCTGCCGTCCCTCAACCCACTGCTGGGGCTCTCCTAAACACTAAAAACAACATGACTAAGTATGTGATAAAATTATATGAATGTATTTGGTTCTATGTTAAAACTTAAAAGCTCTGAACACGAAACATAAATAAAGAAAGTGTACCCAAATTGAACGTGAAGGGCGCAAAGAGGCCGCTAGCCTGCCGTAAAACCCAAAACTCAACCTAAAACAAAAAATTAGTGTAAGAAATCTATAATTCGCTCAAAATTGCTACCTGCTGCTTTCTGCGAGTGGGAAAATCCTTTTTGTTTTTTTCAACTTGTTTCTTTAGTTTTGCCTCCATAACTGGAGAGTTATAATTTATACTTTGCATTCATTCTGTATTCCTACATATATCGCGAGCTCAGTTCTAGTTTGTTCCAACACCACTTTCTGCACAACTTAGAAATTCGACATCAAACGTTTGTGGTGGCTTTAGTATTATAATAAGGAATTAAAATAAATCGGAATTTCAAAACTAATTGTCAAGAGCCACAACGCATTTTAAACAAGTTTGAAAGTGTGCATTTGTTATACCCCTTGGACATACTAAAGATAGCCAGTTTCTGTTGTTTTTTTTTAGAAAATAAAAGAGACAGAACAACCAAGAATTAAGGTCGTGACATATACCTACGAGGCACAAAATCCAGTTCGTAAGGATGTCTGGCTCCTATTTTAAAATAAGCCAACCAGCCAAGCCTATGCACCAGACTTTTGAAAATAATGCATTCATTGGCATGATTTCCATTGCACCATTGTAAGCACCGCGATAATTTATTAATGTACCTGAAAGTGCCGCCAAACTAATACCGGATGAAGAAACTTTACTGCAAAACACGACCGGACAGGAAAAGCTGGGAATGTTACACTGTAAAATGCGGCGCAGAAAAGGTAGGGCACAATTTCGAAAATTCTCCCCGCCATGCATAACACCAAATATTATGTCCTCACAATTTCATTCGTCCACTGCGAACTAACGTCCAAGATGAATTCAGATGAAAACCGCATGTTTCTAGGCTTTGTGGTTGTCTCGCAGTTCTCGGCTAAAGTTTGCAACTCGCCTTATCTATATTGATAAATTACAATTTTTAGACCGACAAATATACCGCTAATCTGAATGCAGCTTGAGGAGATGCTGACAATTTATATCCCATCTTGAGCTTTCAAACACTGTCGCTTGTAAATTGGCTCCCTTCCCATCGAAGTTTGAGAACCAGTGCTCTAAAACGTGGACAGTTTGTGGTTCACGTGACTGTTGGTTGTGTTTGGCTTGTTTAATACTCGATCTCGCCATGCTTCTCTTATGCTTTCTTTACAGACTCGTGTTTCCGGGTCCATAAGATCGCGATTCTAAAGATTAGTCCGGCTTTAATTTGTCGATAATGTTATGTAATGCATGTGCTTTTAAATTCTACAGGCAATGCAAAGACGAAGGCTTAAAACTGAATAATGTTGTTCCATGATTTATTTTAAATGGCGTGTTTCCATTTCGAGCGTGTATAGAACGGTGCATTACTCACACAGAGGAACTGTCACAGATAAACATACAAACAAACAAAGTTCCGTCAATGAATAATGGGGATAAATGATCCGTGGGTATCTTTACTTGTTCTTGTCTCCAGCATCCACTAATCTAGACAATCACTGAGAGTATTACCCAGGCTCTGCATTTACTCAAACACACAGTAATGCACTCTCCCTCCCAATCCCGTTCATCCATGTATCCATTCCTTTCCCTAACCTTTAAATCTGTCCACTCACCTATCCATCCATCCATCCATCAGAATTCCACAGTAAGTTGAGGAAAGAAAAAAAGAAGAAAAGAACAGCAGATATTAAAAGCCCATTATATTTTGTGAGAAACTGACATTGTCACAAACTTTACAAATCCCTTTCTAAACATTCATTTCCTTTCTAACCATGATTAATTCGCATCGGCAGCACGGACGTACAGGATAGACAAAAATACTCTTCTCTCTCTCTCTCTCTCTCTCTCTCTCTCTCTCTCTCTCTCTCTCTCTCTCTCTCTCTCTCTCTCTCTCTCTCTCTCTCTCTCTCTCTCTCTCTCTCTCTCCTCTTCCAGAAACAGTGCCAACCATAGAAAATGTTCGTGGAGAAATGAAAAAGGATGAGGTGATCTGTCAGATAAGAAAGAGAAGACGTAGTTAGAGTTTAAAATAAATGGGTTCCTGAATGATTTGTCTTTCTTGAGCACCACGTGCTTTGACGGCCAGTGTCCTTAGCCTTGGGCATGACGTCACGACGCTGAATTACAACAGAGAGTAATAGTATGTATTTATAGAGAGATCTCACTTCCGCCAAATCGCGAAACCAGGTCGATGCGCTAAACAAGAAATTGAAGACTTTAAAGAGACCTTCTTCGCCAAAGATAGTGTGCATATCTGTTTACTGTGGTTTGTCCATAATTTTTGGGGCTGATTGAAATTATTTAAAACCATTTGTAAGCCCTTACGCCCCGTGGAAATGCACAAACGGATGTTGTTTACCGCAGCGACCTACTTTCCGCTCTTTGCTAACAGTGGTTTCGCGGAGCCTCCTGTATCTCGCAGTGCAAATCGACCAGTAGTGAAACCTCTCTAGACATACATTCTCTCTGATTACACTGAGACTTTGCGCGTCAACCGACTACTTGGACCGCACAGAAGCTCAATCTCATGACGTCACCAACTAGCGACCAAACACGGCTAATGCGGGCCCCGGTTAAAGAGCTGTAAGGCAATACAACATAACGATACAGAGTAGACTCTGATCATTTCCTGAACAGAAAATCTGTGCTTTTTGAACGGTCCTTCTTTAGGGCTTCGAATCTCTATAGAAATATTCACATTAACCAAAAGGATTATTAAGTCTAGGCGCACACAAGCCCATTTTCAACAGTTGACTAAATGAATCTCGACGTCAGGGCATTTAGTTGCAAATAAATTCAGTGAGTTGGCTGGTCCGCGAGATTTCATTGAAACTAAAAGTCGTGTCGTCATCATACGTCACTTGACGACCGATCAGAATCGTCTATGCACTCAACTTTTCTTCTCGTTTTTTTTTTTTTTTTGTAAGTTATATTCCAAGAAAGAAAGAAATATGTACTAATGCCCAAATTTACCCCCTAGGGATAAGATTTACCAAATTTCTGCCAGACCTGTGAATCCTTGTTTCAGCGTCACTAATTCATTGCAAAGTTTTTCACTAATCCCCCAAAATGTCTCCTCAATTGTTACAATGTTTACACGTGGACAGGATTAATGGAACACATTTTCCCATCACTCACTGAGTACAGCAAAACAGCAGTAATTAAGACAAAACACACTGATGGCAATGCCAGATTGGTCTTCCATACTTTTTTCTAGTTCTTCCTTCAGTGACACCAAAGGTACTGCATGTTATGACATAATAAATTGTTTGATGGACGCAGACGGGGAGTCGATCCTTCCTACAAGGAAGTGGGAGAGGCCTGAGCTGCGTGCTAGTGCTCAGCAGCCCCCCTCCCACACACATACACCTTAACCTTCTATAGGCCCATTGCGAATGACGTCACAGTGTTTTTGTTTTGCACTTCCGACACCTAAAATGGCAGGTGGATCAGCTGACGAGTGTAACTTCGAGATATGTATGAGCGGTTAAAATGCCTGCTGGTTGCATAGCAGTTGACTGTTATGACAGGGGTGGAAAAGATGAACCCAAGCTGGTCAGATTCCCTATCAGCCGTGTAAACAAGGGAAAGGAAGTGAAAAAATTGACCGAACGTCCCTCATGTGCGTGAACACACGTGTCATTGTTTACTGTGATGAACTTTTTCTTAGCTCGCCGCCGATTGGTTCGCCACGCCTGAAGTGCTGTCAGTGCAAATCAGCTAACAAATCAAAATCAATCCTACCATCGCCTTGGTTATGCGTTCGTCCTGACAGCTAAAATGGCCGATATCCGCCATGGGCCTATGCCTCAAAATTTAAACTGAGACATGTTAGTTTTAATATGTCCGAAATACCTTTAAACTGCAGTTTCAATACGTTGTTGTTGGTTGTTTTTTTCTTCATACACCCAAAGATATAGAAAGTTATTCGACAAGATAAACCAAGGCGCATGCAAGATGAGAGAAATATACAGAAGATCGCTTCTGCTCTGGGCAATTCGCCTCAACAAGACGTAACTGCTACATGTGCGCCATATTTGACTAAGGTGCCATGCCAAATTACTTCATGTAATAAGCTATTATTGAGTTATAATATGTTTATGTAATAATGTGTCAGTATGAGTTCTTAAACGCTCAGTGAAAGTGAATTTCTGTCATGAGATAATAAAGTGATTCTATCTTATCTAGTTGTATCTCTTATCGATATTCAACTGCTAAGGTATGATACGACCCCTCTGTAAGCTTTGTTAATGTCATGTAGTTTTGTGCCTAAAACAGCCTCAAATAAAGCGCCCCGAGCTCCAGAGGGGTAACACTAACTGAACTTCAAGTAATTAGATTTCCTTATCTCTCCCCCCCCCCCCGCCCCCACCCCACCCCACCCGACGCCTCAATAAACACACCCCTCCTGAACTATTTCAGGTAAAGCTCTCTCTTAAATGTTACTTAAGCATTTAATTACCCACAATGCCTGCCATTATAATGCTAATGAATAAATGGATCTACCGCCCAACTTCCCTATCTTCAGAGTTAAACAGTCATTAATAAGAATTGCAACAAACGGATGGGATTATTAACTGAATTCTAACACTAGAAACCTTTGATTGGTTTAAATCAGTAAAGGTTCGTCAGACACACCAGCTGACACGTAGCGGATTTACGTAACCTAACGTATTGATCTAAGCCAGCCTGTAGTATTGATGTAAGTCAGGGGTTCCCCACCCGTTTAGGAATAAGTTTGTTTCACTAACGTCACCAAAATTACGATGTGACCAGGATGCTTTGCACAGCAACCCCCCTCCCCCCTCCCCCCCCCCCGGCTCCAAATTTCGCACGGCCGCTGAGCATGCACATTCACACATTTATTTTATTTTTTAGCACGGCGGCTGAGTATGCTCACTTTGGGAAGAACAAGAGAACAAGACGATGACCTTCGAAATACTAACGAAAGACTTTAAAAAGTGTTTTAGGGATTCCACAACCACAGCTTGATCAACATATTAGGCATGAAGATCGTTTGAGAAGTATCACCACGACAGTTTTATAACACAAAAAGGCAGAACTGACGGTGTGAGCCTTTCTTGGTCTTGCACATTCACAGCAAAGGCGTAGGGCTTATATAGGGAACGGGATTTAAAGACACAGTTACTACAATTATTTAAATTTACTGATGGCGTCATGGGACATTCGAACTGTCCAACGCGGTAGTTAAGCACAGTTGTTATGGACTTTGCAAGGGCGATTCGAGGCACAAAGATCAACTGCACATGAAAAGTGTGTACAAAGTCCATAACTGTGCTTAACCGCCGCGTTGAACAGTTCGAATGTCCAATGACGTAAATCTAAATATACATGTAGTAACTGTGTCATTTAAGCCCGTTCTATATAGGTAGAATGCGCATGATGTCACAGAGAGTTTTTGTTTTGATCTTCCTACACTAAAGATGGCCGGTTGATCAGCTGATTAGTGTAGTTTTGAGATATGTCTAGGCGGCTAAAATGCCTGCTGGTTACGTTGTAGTTGATTGTTATGACAGGGGTGGAAAGGATGGATCCAAGCTGGCCAGATTCCCTACCATCCTTGTAAACACGGGCAAGGAAGTGAAAGAATTGACCGAACGTCTCCCACTGAACATTACAGACGTGCCATTGTTTGCTGTGGTGAACTACTTTTAGCTCGCCGCTGGTTGGTTCGCGTCGCCTCCAGTGCTCACAGTGCAATTCAGCTAACCAATCAAAATCAATGCTACAATCGCCATGGTGATGCGTCGGTCCTTACACTAAAGATGGAGGATATGCACATTCTACCTATAACTTACTGTGTACAACACTACGGTTCCCTAATCATAAATTTTTTTATTTTTTTTCAATTTCCCAGGAGCACAAAATTCCGTTACGTCAGGAGAAACAAAACCTAGCTTCTACTGAAATGTTGATATATGCCAGGCGTCTTTGCAAGAAAACTGAATGGTACCATGAATTATAGCTCACTATATTATTTCTGAGGACTTCCGAAAGTGGCGCATAGCAATCTTTTCTTACAGTACCAAAATGTTCAAAATATAATTTTCTCACCTGTCAACCATTTGTTGATTGCAAAGCGGTATTATCTTTAAAAAATACACTCGGTAGAATAAATGACGGAGGCTAAAAACTTCTAATCGGTACTCAGTGTTTAGGAGGTTCGCTGCTCCTTGGCATTTGCACCTCACTTATCTGTTTTAATTTGTCTTGTTCTTGTTTCTATGTGTTTTTGTGGTCGAGTTTAGTTGTTGTTGTTTTTTAATTTTGCACGGGGCAGAGGCGTTATTCGGCCTCCTCTTCTCGACATTCAACTGCTAAGGTATCTTTAACGTGCGCGACGTGCACACGGGCACTCCGAGTTTTTATTCCATATCCGAGAAGACTAGGTGCTCGATCCTACCTACCACAGGATTAAGAACAGGAATTTTTCACCCAGAAAAAAAAAACTCCAACATGCCTGCACCAACCGGGGATCGAACCAGTACCTTCGGCATGACAGGCAAGCGCGACCACATCGGCTTTAGACCACCGTGGCCCGAATCGATAATTCTGTCAGATAGTACAGGTTTGAAGTCTGTTTGAGAAGTTCACTGCTGATAGCATTTAATCTCTGTCAGATAATACCTACCCGCCACTGTTATTAAAACGTGACTCAAGGAATGTCAGTGGGCGAGGAGACACATAGAGATAGAAATTCCACACTCCATCCTCACCTCCACCCCAAGCCAGAACACGAATCTGTTGGTTCAGGTATGAGATGCATTCGGAAGTCCTTGGAACTAAATACGTTATCTATCGCATCGTTTCGAGTGGAATGACGAAAATAAACAAAAATATCCGCCTACGACACCTAAGACAAAAAAAGTACTTAATATAAGGAATTAATATAATAAATATTATATAAATAAACAAGGTCTGATGACTCTGTCTCACAGATTCAGACTCTAGCTACCAAGTGCAGCGATCTCTCTAATCGGTAGCTCACGAGTTCACGTCGTCTTTGACGTCAGTGACAATAAAGTTCCAACATTACCCAAGGACGTAACGGAGCCACGCTTGAGAGCAGAAAACCTTACTGTATCGACCAACGGTTTCGTGTTCAGACGAAAACATTAAGCAAAACATTACATTGTAATGCGAGTGTACTTTTACACTTCCATTTCTGTCCAAACCAGATGGATTTTTAATTTGAACAGAGTAATTTAAAAAATAGGAATAGTAGAGAACGGAAAAAAACTTTTTAAACGTGTCAACGACAGCATTAATCGTGCACAGAAGTTTAAAAATCATATGGAGTGTCGAAAAATGAGAGAGACTGTCATGTAGAGCCAACTTTAACCCCAATCACACTGCAATTGGGGTTAGGACCATATTTGTGTCTAGCGAAAAAGCTCCGAAATACTCACGGAAAAAAAAACATGAAAATTGTTGGATGGGTGTAAATTACATTCCCGGTTTACGTGCAATATTATGTGAAACCATTATTTGATACTTTCACTATTTCGTCAGTCTGAACCAGGGAAACATTCAACGCTTGGTCAACGAATGGAGTCATCAGTGAAGTGCGGACACTCGATTTTGACGACTTTGGCTGACCCCCCGAAACCTTCCCCACCCTCACACATATGTAAGCTTTTCATTATGCTGGGGTTACCCCCCCCCCCCCAATTCCCATGCGTAGGTAATTAATAGACAGCACCTACCGGAAATAAACTGTTTGCAGCATACATTTTGATTTCCTTCAAATGCTGAGATTTGCCAAGGACGAGGCGATGCTTTTTTTAATTCTTCATTCTTTTTATTTTCATCTTCCTCTATTTTCAACCACTGTTCAGTACACTGAGCACAGCGAGACCCCGTCCGGTCCTGGCCTCTTGGCGCAGAAACCAAGGACGTCTATTTTTTTCTCACGCCTCCGGGCATTGACACATGAAAGAAATAGTCCAAGCCTTTTTTCGTTATTGAAATGTTTAAATTTCAGTTAAAGCAGAGACTGTCAGACAGATAATGATGTTCAGACCGACTTTCTACATCGCAGGCAAACAATGCTGGCAAGTTTGTTGCTCACCTCGTAACCTTGTTATGTTATACACTCTCTAAATAAATCAGTGTTGTTGTTGTTGTTGTTCGTTTAAAAGAAGCTAAAAATAAGGAATGGGGACAAGGTGGTCTAGAGGCAAGGTGCTCGCCTCTCATGCCAAGGGTCCCGGGTTCTAAACCCGGCCGGTGCAGGCATGTTGGAAGTTTGGGATTTTTCTCATATTTTCATGTCCCTGATCCTATTGAGGGGTAGGATCGAGTACCTAGTCTTCTCGGATAAGGACGAAAAAATTCGGAGGGCCCGTGTGCACGTTGCGCACGTTAAAGATACCTTGGCAGTTGGAAATCGTAAAGAGCAGGCCGAACAGGCCGTTGCCCGGGCAAAATTAAATAAAAATTCATCCCTACCACCCACTCCCCCTCATCCCCCCACCACCAAAAAAAAAAAAAAAACGCCGACCGGCGCTGCACTGTGGCGACGACGTGCCTGCTCCAGTTGTAACTGGGGTGCAATGGCACAAAGGCAAAATTTCCCAAATGGGATTAAAGAGTTATACAAATACAAAATACAAAATAAAAATACAGTGTAATCACTGGTAAAAGGGGAAAGTTGGCACACACCAAAAAAAACTGTAAATGTGGAACCTATACTTCCTTCCCAAGCAGTAATCTGCTATGCCAAAAGCAAAACCATTATGGGACACATAAAAACCATTTGTTGTTACGTCAAAATAAAATATTATTCGTACAAAAATTATACCACATATAAGAAGACAAAGCCCATTTCATTATAATCTTTTAAAACGATGAGTGAAAGTTTAGTCTGACCTAGACTGGCGTCCACCGTCTTTTACCGTAGCACGGCAGAGTCAAGCTGAGTTTTCATGTGTACGGGAACGGCAAAGGAAACGTCAAAAATCCACCAGGTATTAAGAAGAAAGAGTTTCTATGTAAGCAGAAACGGCCTTCCGGTACAAATAAAAACATTCTTTTATTTCATTACTTAAAGGGGTTTTGACGTTTCCGTTTCCGTACACATGAAAACACAGCTTCATCCATCTATCTTACTCCGCCCTTCATGCCAAAATGACTCCGTGCATTCTTCCAATGCAGCTATTTTCCGTCTGATTTAAAATGTCTGCCCCACCATGTATTCACTGTTGAAAAAAAACCCTGCAAAAACGATCTTAATTCCAATCCAATTTATTTTTCCCTCACGATAGAGTAGTCTTAGACGATTGAATTACTAAATCTGAATTTCATTTAGGCTCTCTCTCTCTCTCTCTCTCTCTCTCTCTCTCTCTCTCTCTCTCTCTCTCTCTCTCTCTCTCTCTCTCTCTCTCTCTCTCTCTCTCTCTCTCTGATTCATTCTTTCCTGGAAATATCATTGGCCTTATAGCTTTCCCTCCTTCCCGCCCTCAAGCTCATCTCATTCCATGTGCTATCCCACAGATTCCTCTTTCCTATAGCATTGTTCTTTCTCCGCCTTTCTCTCGTTCTGGCTCTGCCCCTCCTCTCCCTTCTTTCTTATCGGCTTAAATTTTTCATTTGCCCACCTAACGCCCCCCACCTCCCAGTGCTTTTTTCATTCTCCTTTTCCTCTGTTTTTACATTTCTGTCACTCATCCATTCTTCTCATTCAGCCATCCTGTTCTTAAATCAGCTCCCCTGTCTTATTCAGTTCTTCCTCTCTCTCTCTCTCTCTCTCTCTCTCTCTCTCTCTCTCTCTCTCTCTCTCTCTCTCTCTCTCTCTCTCTCTCTCTCTCTCTCTCTCTCTCTCTCTCCCACCTTCCCTACCCCTAATTCTAGGGGAACAAATATAAAGGCAAAACAAAACTCCTCTGCACATGGATTCTCGGGCCAAAAGACCGTGTAACAAAGTTGCCACAGACTAACACTACTGAACCAAGTCTTGTCCTTCCAAACAAACATTTTCCATCACTTCGATTAGTGTCGTCTCCCTGACCCTGATGTCTTAAAAGGTACTCCCTAATCCAACGTTAGAATAAAGTCCCGTTAACGCCAGTCTGCGTTACTGGGTTTTTATTTTTCAAGAGCCTTGGGCATTGAGTAATTAAAAAAAAACGAAAATGTTTTCCGTATATATTCAAATCAGTTTCTTAGTACAATCCGAGACACAGGATACTGAGACGGTTCAACACGTCAAATTCCGTCCGTCGACTTGTGCGCGTACCATCCATGTCAACAATGCAACAATTCGCACCACACCCCTTCATAATTGAACAAAAAGGTCTAGTACCACAGAGCTCTGTGAGTAGTACTCGCCGTGTCTATACGAGCGCAAGTTGTGGACATAGAGTGAAAGAAGAACTTGTCCGTCTCGGTATTCTGTGTCTCGGGCACAATCAAGTCAAGCCTTGTCATTCCCTTACTTTTATACCACAATCCACACGCAATCTACATGAAGATTACACTGCCAGGTGAGCTGAAGTGATTACAACGTAAGGTTTCCTTGGAGACGTTAAATTATATCCCTGAGTCCATCTGTTCGTCTCACTCAGACTAACATATCCTGTGAGTTCCACCCTCCAAAGGAATGATGAATCTCGTACACTCAATTAAGGATGCACACTGATTCCATACAGACTCAGACAAACCAAAAACAAAAATGTTAGTACCCATAAAACCAGCGAAACAGACCAATCCAGCACATCATAATTATACTTAGACGGAGGGACAGAGAGAGAGTGTGTGCATGTGTGTGTTTGTGTGTGTGTGCGCCCGTGAATGTGTGTCTTTGTCTGTAAAAGGGGGGGGGGGGGGAGGAATGAATGAAGACTAACTACAGCAACATTTATGAATAGAAAGTCGACTTTCTTTTGTTCCCGAAACAAAATAGCCAAGCATTCTTGTGCACCGATACATCGGTGATTGGTCCAAACGTGACCATCGGCAGAACCGATTCATCAGCTATTGGCACACAAATAGATAAAGGAAAAATACTCTGATGAACTCTCTGTCTATGTTTGGCAGGATTAAAAAATATTCACACTGTTCTCTTCACAAGCCACACGGTCAAAAACAACCCTGAACAGCTGCCTTTCTGTTTTGGTTCGTTGCCCCATCTGAATTTAGTAAAAGATGGCACGTTTTGTTTTGTTTCTTTAATCTTAGTTAATGTAACTTTTTTTAATAATAAAAAAAAAAAAAAAATAGTTTTACTTTAGATCAGAATTCTTAATATATTATTTCTTTCTAAAAGATCCGTTAGTTGACGAAACATGGCAGTCACTGTCGTTTTCTTTTTTTTTTTTTTAATGGAATTTTCTTTCCGGCTATTTTTATTTAGAAATTGGTCTTTGATGACAAGTCATTTCCTGCCCGTTATCCGATGCTTGTGATTTTTTTCCCCAAATGATAATTATAGCGTGCACTCATCAATCTACAGCTGACGTCCACCTGTGTAAAGAAAGCGCCGATGCCATCGAAAATAGTACCAAAAACTATCACGTTGGCCAGTATGTTATAGTGAGGTTAAGGTCCTCTTGCTATGCAAGACAAAACAAAAGGTTAAAGGCCATTGAACGATGCAAATGCTAAGTAAGGGATCAGCTTTATGTTTTATACAAAAGTGTTCTTATCATTTTAAACCCTTGTTGTCCTCCCCCCCCCCCCCCCCCTTCAGTCATCGCATCGCCTTATTATTTTTTGGCACATCAATTTAGCTCGTTTAATTTGTCAAAAAGCTGAAACTGTGTAACAGAATTTTTTTTTTTACACAACATAATATTTATACATACACTTTGACATGGGGTGTGACACTTCGCATTGTTTCTCCTTAACAGGTTCAACATTTGAAGATACCGCAGTGGACAGTGGACAGTACCCACCCGCTCCTGAAATCCCTAACCACCCTCACCCCTCCTGATAATGAGCCACTGACCTAGTATAAAGACATCTGTTGGGCGTGGTCATAGATATACACTACTAAACGGCCGTGGTACAACAGGTGGATCTGAAATAAAACATGAACGCCCGCTACGATATTTTTACTAGCATCTACCTTTGAACTCAGTTTCACAAAAGATCCCAAGCACATTGTGATCTACCAACTCGTATGGTCTTGCAGATTCGCAGAACACTTTCACGTAGACCTCTTGATCGTATCAATGCTTTTCTCCCGTATTTTTATACCAGCAATATAAAAGTCATCTCTTTACACTCTCGTAGTTGCTGCTTATGGGTTTCAATCGATCGTGGGCTCGTAAGATGCTCAATTTGGATGATAGAAGACCCTGAGGGACAGTCAGCTTCATTCAAAGTGTATTGATGAGCTAAAAATTGAGGCTAAGCCTATTTACTATTCTGGGCAAGGACTATCAGACAGACTGACAGCCCAGTGCACATATACAGAGATGAATACAGTCAGTTAGGTACTAAGTCACTATTTAACCGAGTATTTTGCCTGTGCAAAGACTCACAGACACAAAATACAAAGCCTTAGAAATTTTCAATCCGCAATATATTATGACTGGCGATATCAATGTATCATTTCTTAAAACATGTTGCCACTTATTCCACCGGTATCTGCTCCCGCCCTCGTTATTAATTACGTCTATCTCTACCATATAATTGCATCTCACTCTTACTACTACCACTTTAATGTCAAACCTATCACTAACACTTTTGTCACCATCACTTCTGCATCTGGCGTCGACGGCTACCATTTCAGTGTAAGACGTCTATAAAATTACCACTTCTTTTTCAAACCACACCTTATGTGTCAAAAGACAACCACTTTTATCCAAATTTCAACGTCTAATCAACTACCAAAACCACCACTGCACAATAATCAAAACAAAGCAGGAAATCTCTTTTTTTTTTTTCATTATCTAAACTTACTGCCAGCGATCACTGGTACCAAAAATTCTGGTCTCCATGCTACAGACAAAAACTCATGAACTAAAGATAGATCGACGTGATATAACTATACACTGGCAAAGGAAATACTTGTCGGAATCGTTCAGCCGATGTTTTTAGGACGGAAATAATCCAAAAATAAAAATGATGGTAGAGTCTGGATCCCTGAAACCCAATGAAGCCAATTATAGAACGTTTAAGACGCCATTATGGTCCACTACTTGAGCTGTCGCCTAAGGCAGGTCAGTTGTCCAGGACTGATCGTATTGTTTGTGTTCAGGGCTTCCCAACCTAGGAAAATTACTGAACAAAACAGGGTGGGGGTAAATTTACTCTCCATAAGTTGGCAAGGGTAAACTGAATGAGAAAGGTTGGGAACCCCTGTTTCAGTTGAACATTCGTAACAGTGGGAAGTTTTCAATCTGGGTTATAGAAGAAGTTAATTGTCATTTGCCAGCCTCTTTACTTGTGAACTCTTAGCTTTGTTATACAAGCCATCCTTCAGTAGCCTGAAAGTTAAATAATCTGCTGTTCCATAATGAAATTTTGAAAGGTTAATTGCCAGCTAATTACTCCATTGGCAGAACCATTGATTTGGACACACAGTGCCTTCCCACTGTCAATATTTCAAATGTTTCTCAGTCACGATGGTGGTCTAAATCTGACATACGGAATCTATTTTCAGTCATTGCAAAGGCTAATAACAATAGATAAGTACTTAGACTGACACTGTCTTCCTCACACACTATTTCTGTGTCGCTTTCTTCTCAGGTATACTGACCTATAAAGCTCCATTTTGAGATCCTAAACGGTTTAAATATTACATAGTAATATTTGCCATGTTGTGGCTAAAACATCTTATACAATAATGCCGAAAACATTTTTTTTATGAGAAACAGTGAAAAAAGGGTCATGTTGAGCCCTGATTTTCCCTTATTTCATTTCCATTATGTGATGTCCTACAGAAGCCATTAGTACTACAAAGCTATAACCCAGAAAGAAACATAGAGCGAAGTTTATCTTATACAATGACGCTAGAAATTGGCGCACCCTGTAATTTCCTGCAGCAAGGCTAAAATCTGGAACGAGAGACATTATGAAGAGATCAGGAAATGAGTGTGTCTATAACCGAGTGTAAAACTCATTACATCTGGCCAATATACTAAAAGAAAAGCGAGAGCTTGGAAATCACAGGTCTCAGAGCCAAGGCTAAACTTGTAGTTTCCAAGATTTGTACACAACGGCCCAAACGACAAAATTTTTAATTCTCAAGGGTGATAGGACAGATATTTCGCGACCTCAGTTCGTATTTGTTGCATCTCCATTTTCTAAAAAACTAGAGATCTTTTAATGCGTAGATGGGGCGTAGTAAATTCACACTTTGACACTTGTTTAAAATACATTGTGGCATTTATCAAGCTGTTTCACAGCTTCGATTTATTCCAACTCCTTATCATAATACGAAAGCCGCAATCGTCTGATGTCGAACTTCTCAGCTATGCAAAAGTTGGAACAAACAAGAACTAAAGTCGCGATTTAAAGGGGAAAAAACGTTTGTCCTCGGTAATGATGCTCTGGAGCATTCTGCTGTTTGAGCACTGAGACAGACCATGCCGTCTTCAAATTTAAAATTTCAATAAAATTTTTACAATCAATACGCTGTGAAACATCGTCTAGTGCCCGACCTAGTTGTCGCAGATTTCCTGCTATTCTCTGTTATTCTCCTTATTCTGACGACATTTACATCTGTGGGTGGATCTGGCGAGATGGGGCTTAAGGTGAATTTTTTATACCTCTTTCAAAGAATCAAAATAAAATATTTCTAAGACGATTTCAAGCAAAATATTTTAACCGAATGCAGAAAAATGTCTAATCTTTCATTTTATATGCAAATCTCAATTTTCTTCTTTTCTTTCCCTCTGGATGGCTTTTCTCGGAAATTTGGTTTTTGACCTTCAGCCGGATCCGCTCATTTTTTATCCTGTTTCTTTCTCCACTATCTTACTCTTTCCTACCTTCCTTCCTTCTATCCGCTTTCAATTGCATCCTCTTCTTTCTCCCTGTACTTGTATCTGACCATGTTTAACTCGCATAATTCTACATGTTTGCAGCAGGTTCCCCTACAATCTGATCACATCATCAGAACTAACAGAAAACTTGAGTGCTTGAAGACCAGGATTATCCTGAAATGGCTGAAACATTTGTGGATCACAGAGACGGACAAAATGTTTAATTAAGAAAAGAAAATCTCTAAAACGGGTTGGGTTTCAAATATGACAGTTGCTGTGTTGATTTTCCGCTTTGTCTGAATCTATTGTGTGTTTTCTCTTTCCCCCTGTGGATGTGGTGGATGTGAGAGATAGTGTGTGTGTGAGAAAGAGAAAGTGAGAGTGAGTGAGACAGAATGAGAAAGAGAGAGAGCGGGAGAGCGAGTGAGTGAGAGAAGAGCAGAGAAAGCGCGCAAATTAGCTTAGGATGGGGTAGGGATTAGAGGCCAGCTTGTGTGCTGCGGCTGTTGTTGTTGCATTTTTGGAGATGGGGGGGGGGGGGGGTTCTCAGGTAGTGATGAGGGCTTTGAGGCCTTGAAAGAGGTCCTCAAGCAAAAATGTTTGAAACCCCGTGCCATAGAAATACTACAAAAAAAAATTTATTTAAAAAACTAATGATTGAGGAGATTGTGACAGTTCCTGCGATGGTGAAGTTCCTCCGGCCATGAGAAAATGTGCACTGAGCAATGACAGAATGACAATATTGGGGGAAAAATTGGTGGCGGAGATGGACGTGCCAGTGACATGACTGTGGAGAGAATGCACAAAGGGAAGGGAAAGAGTCTATGAATAAAGTGAATACCCAAGGGAATTAAAATTTTGAAGGAAAAGAAATGAAAGAAAATGAGATGAGAAAAGAAGGAGTGCAGCAGGACTGACTCACGGACAGACAGTCGGACAGACAATTTGAAAAAGAAAGGGAGGGAGAGAAACACACAAAGAGAGAAAGAGAGAGAGAGAGAAACAGAGAGGGGAGGGAGAGAAACACACAAAGAGAGAAAGAGAGAGAGAGAGAGAAACAGAGAGGGGAGAGAAAGAGAGAGAGAGAGAAACAGAGAGGGGAGAGAAAGAGAGAGAGAGAGAAACAGAGAGGGGAGAGAAAGAGAGAGAGAGAGAAACAGAGAGGGGAGAGAAAGAGAGAGAGAGAAACAGAGAGGGGAGAGAAAGAGAGAGAGAGAGAAACAGAGAGGGGAGAGAAAGAGAGAGAGAGAGAAACAGAGAGGGGAGGGAAAGAGAGAGAGAGAGAAACAGAGAGGGGAGGGAAAGAGAGAGAGAGAGAAACAGAGATGGGAGGGAAAGAGAGAGAGAGAGAAACAGAGAGGGGAGGGAAAGAGAGAGAGAGAGAAACAGAGAGGGGAGGGAAAGAGAGAGAGAGAGAAACAGAGATGGGAGGGAAAGAGAGAGAGAGAGAAACAGAGAGGGGAGGGAAAGAGAGAGAGAGAGAAACAGAGAGGGGAGGGAAAGAGAGAGAGAGAGAAACAGAGAGGGGAGGGAAAGAGAGAGAGAGAGAAACAGAGAGGGGAGGGAAAGAGAGAGAGAGAGAAACAGAGAGGGGAGGGAAAGAGAGAGAGAGAGAAACAGAGAGGGGAGAGAAAGAGAGAGAGAGAGAAACAGAGAGGGGAGGGAAAGAGAGAGAGAGAAACAGAGAGGGGAGGGAAAGAGAGAGAGGTAAAAAGAGAGTGCGAGAGAGGGGTAGAGAGAGTGTGCTTTATAAACAGAGAGGGGAGGGAGAGAAACACACTGAGGGAGGGGGGAGAGAGAGCGAAAGAGAGAAGCAAACAAAACCTGAGGCGACGTGATCAGTGAAGAACGTAGAAAACTTGAGAAAGAAAACATTTTTAGCATTTCTAAGAAAACGTCGGGAAATCTGTCTGGAAAAGATGAGTTGGGGGGGGGGGGGTGGGATTTGCGGGTTCTATTTCCCACATATCAAAAGCTTCATTATATTCGATGCATAACAATGCAGAATACACTGGAGTGAATAAAATCGAGTATGAAATGGTTCATAGATATTTTCCTTTCCCCAAATTATCCCCCTTCTCCTCTCTCAGGAAGGACTGTCAGTACTACCTCTTTTTGCACTTTCAACACAGCCATTCCATTCATGCTTAAAGATTTCCATTTGTTACTATGGAAACTAAGAAAAGAGATCAAATGACAATCGTAGATCACGGCGTCCTGAGAAAGACAATAGAACATGTCGATTCTCCGGGTTAGATACACATGTGCTTCAAGAAAACTACTGTGACAACGTACATGTATCTAAGGCAACGGTTCTAAAAATACGGTTTGATTCCCATAGTTTTCAAGCTTACCCTGTGAAACGGGCCCCGCCCTCATCTTTGTCAGATAAATAAACATTGACCGTTTCCTGTGGAATACGCTTGCAAAGAGGTGAGCCCAGGTTTAAGGTCAGAACCTATGGCAGGTAGTCAAATTACAAAACCAAACAGAGAAAATATTGAGCTGTATTCACTGTTGAGAATATCATGGATGGAGAAAAAATCGAATGGGTCAGCCTCGAGAGACTCTAATCTGAAAAGATCATTAATTAAAACAATGAAACAGAGGCAATTGAACTATCCAGGGCACTTCAGGAGCCTCGAACATCTAGCAGTCACAGGGAAGATCGAAGGCAGGAAAAGCAGGGAAAGTCAGTGAAAGTCTTAATTCACGGACAACAAATAAACGTCACAACAAAAACTCCTTTTTGAAGTTGGCTGATGACAGATCCGAGTGGGTAGCCATGATCGCCAATGTCTGTTCCAGACTGGGCAACTGATGATGACGATTCACTGTTCAACAATGGCTTATAATATAAAACACCACGTGCTCCTAACAAAAGCTAGAACCTATGGGTGGTGTTTGATATTCGTTTTCATCTGTGATTTTTAGAGTCCTGTGCCACAATCCTGCCCTTGCCATCCCAGTTTCCTCGTCTCTTCCACCGAAACTATATTGGCCCAATAACAAACTTGAACTCACAATAACCACAGTTATCAAATGCCATTCGAGCATCACATTATATTGATAAGAATGCTTTCACGCTTGGGTAAACCAATAGTCCCAAATGCGATTCAGTCTCATGCAGCAGTTGTCGTTTTTTTCTTTGAATTGTATTGTTGGTATTTCGTTTAAATATCTATACTATAAATCCAAATGTTGAAGCCTATCTCCTCTCTCAATATGCAAACCACGGCCTCCAGATTTGGCATGGTCGTTCCTGACTCCCAACCTTAGAATCTGTCATCTAAAACATGACTCTTATCATATTTTTCGACTTACATTAACTCTTTTGTTCTCCTGCGTGGTTCATTCAACTGAAGGCGTTAGAATTACTAGGGTTCTGATTGCCAACATTTGGTACTTAGATCCCTTCTAATTCTAATCCCCTCAATTTATGAAGGAGCTTAGAATCAGAAGGGATCCAAGAACAAATGACACTTAGCCCTCTTCTATAGTCCGTTCACTGAGGCGTGATCACGGTTTAGTTGGATTTTCCCAGCTATTACGAAATACAACGTCCTGAATTTTTGCATGCAGTGTTACATTTATCATGACCCAACAAATCTTAAATTTGAAGTCTCTGCACAGCACCGTTCTTTCGAAGCGGCGAATTCCTTTGATCTTTTCTTTGTTTTCAATTGAATAGGCCCCAAACTTATAGATGTTTATAGTGTACGTGTGTTCCAACATGATCTGTCAGTTCTCGTTTCCCTGTAGTTTATCTAAATTCCTAAATACAGTAACAATCTGTGGTGAATTGCAATGGCGTAGCATCACGTTACGGACTTGGGGTTTGCTTTACACGTAAATGCATTTATTGTTCCTTTCCTGTAAGATAAAGCTACTACAGATTCATTACTTATCAACTGAAAACAGCCTTCTCGTTATGCTAAACGGTAACATTCTATGAAAGATACAGTTTGTAAAGTAGATAGGCTTTCCAATCTGTATTAAGTTGTGAGAAATATACATATCGAGATATGACCACCCTTTCCCCTCTGAGTCCCTGTCATTGCAAGAGCATGGCCTTGTGGGTACAATGATTAGACTGCAGACTTGGGACAACCTTAGGCCCATTAGAAAGGCTAGCCTTAAAAAGGCGTTTTTGTTTTTTTTATTTCGAAACAGGCAAGCACTTTTCGATGTTTTTGGATGTTTTATCATCTCAGTTGCTTTCTGAGTCGGATGTCTCCATTGGATTGATGACGATATTCGGTTGAATAAAAATGAAGGCCCTCGTTTTGCCAGTATTCTTCCTCCTACCGCGATACACGATCCCCTCATTTGGAGAAAAATTCTGCAGCGATTGTTTTCAGTTGCATGAGTAAGATTTTGGATGTCTGACAGTTTGAAGGTCTTGTTCTCCAATGTTCCGCATCGTATTGATTTTGATGTTTAAATCCACGATGAAAGGAATTCTGAAATTGAAAGATCTCTGACAACGCCTCTGACTCTTAGTGTTTTTAAATGATTCCCGTGTCAGAATTCGATTCGTGTTTGTTTCGAAGTTCGGTCATTTCTCTCTTTTTTTTAAAAAACATACACAATTTTAAAAACCGGTACTATGTTTGTGGCATAATTACCACTTAGATGGGAGTTTCCCCGAACGAAGAGGTTATCCTGCCTGTTGTAATATCCACAGTGTACAGGGTATATTCTTTCGCAAATTGGAGTTCCTCCTCTGATTGAAATTCCTCTCCAAATCCCCCGTGGCTAAAAATCCCCCCCCCCCCAACCTCTTCAGCTTTGAAATGCCTTCCCTGACGGCCAAGTGCCCACTGGCTAAGAATCACTGGTTAAGAATGATCCTAAAAACATGCTGCTTACAAAATCGATTATAAGCTTACTCAGTGTTGTGAGGAGAACGTTTATACCGACGTAAAAGTCGGATGTACGAAGAAAAGACAAAGAAATTTAAAAAAAAAAAAAAAAGGTACAAATTTCATTAAGCCGTCACCAAAAAAAAAAAACAGTTACAAATGTCATTAAACCGTCACCATTCCGTACGACCGCAGTAACAAACAAAAAAATTCGTTAAATCGATTTTTATACATATTCAAGTAGATTCAAAGCCGCGTGAAATGGTTATGGACTCCTAAACCGAGAAAAAAAATGGAACAGCAAACTTTCCCAAATTCATCGTGTGTAGACCAGTTGTGCTGAAATAGTACAACTCCTGAAAATAGTGAAAAGTAGCCAAAACCTATTACTATACGTTTGGGGAACAAAACAGTCCACGAATGGCAAATCCTTCATTGAGGTTTGATCAAGATCTGATGAACACTGATTTGATTTTCAGAAATGATTACAAGACTTTTAAGTTCACAATTTACATCATTAGAGTACGTGTCTCATTAGCTTCCGACCACTAACCAGTGAAACTGAAAACTGCCATTGAAACGACACAATTCTTCCTCTCTGTGTTCCTCGTCTCCTTGACCTGTTTGTCCGGCCACTGTAACGATTTTTCCCAGTTTTTTTTTTAATCCAGTGTTCCTCTTCTACCTTTTAACCAATATTTGGTTTTGACATACCTTATCATTATTTGTTTTGTGTTTATTTTGTCATTCGGGGCCAGACCTAAAGTACGTACCCTCCGGGGAAAAGGGAGAAGAGAGGCCGGGGGAGGGAGGGTGTCTCCATCGTACGAAAAGTATACAAGGTGGGGGGGGGGGGGGGGAGCTGGGGAGAGAACGAAAGCTTTTCAATTAGAGTAATAAATTTGAAGGTTTATTTTTGTTGACATTTTTTCAATGAATAAAGTTGTTAGACTGTACATAACAAATCATACTGTCTCTAATAGAACGGTGAAATAGTTCAGGCAATATGCAGTTGAACGTTTTCAAACACCAAGGGCCCCTTTCACCAACACTCAACATTCTAATGGCCGTACAGTCGTAAAAGGAGCGCGGGGGGGGGGGGGGGGTTACATGGTGGCAAAGGGGGGATGGGGGGGGGGAAGTCCAAAATCGCCAAAGTCGTGCGCACTCCAAACATCAATGTCATTTCTCTTCCTTTTCACATTCTTTTTGCTTTCTATTTCTTTCCCAGCCATCTTATCCACTTTCTTCCCTTTACGACTGACATGGTTTGGTTTTCTTCCTGGTCGACAAGACTTTCCTCATTCCTTTGTCTCACTTGCCTTGCCATTTTCCGTCTCAGATTCCATTTCCATTTCCACGGCCTAATAATGCTTGATCAGTTTTAATCTAGAAATCTTTATAGAGAATAATTATATGTATATAATGAATATCCGGGATTTGGGGTGTAGTCTTTGTCTAGAGAGGATCACTGAAAGATCAACGCTGCGGGTTTTGTTCTTTTTCCCCAGTTTGTTAACAGACAAAAAATACTTTTACACTGTTATTTGCCTCTTTTCTGGTTATTAACGATTCCGTTGCATGATAAAAAGTACTTTTTTCCCTGGATAATTTCATAGGGATATGGTTTGGCGTACCCTAGGGGCGGAATCAAACTACCGTGCTATTTTTCCAAGACACGCAATTTGGTCAACATATTGAATTCAATATCTCTGGCTATCAGTTAGGGTTAGAAAAACAGCCTCCTTTCATTTGCAATCATTGAAGTAAGTAGGCTACAAAGAAGTTCTAGGTCAGGTCACCTTTAATTTGCCGTTTCAATAACCCCGGCATAGATCAGACTTAATCTTTGGATTAGAAAGACCAAAACATTTCTGGTAGAGTAATTAACAGACAATTATTATACATTAACAAAAAAAATCTGCAAGGTCTCAGGGAGGTTTGCAACAAGCTTCCCTTTGGAGGAACCAGCCACAGCTAAGTGGTCATTTAATGTTCAGTTATTCCAGTTATTCGTTTAAGCAGTTAGGTTGTTGTTGTAGTTTCCATTTCTGAGACTTTGGAATTTATTATAGAGTTCCTATAACTGTTTGCTCCTAAATTTGAAGTTCACTTTCACTGTCTGCGGAAAGGACTGCCATGCCATGATCGGACTGCTGAGCCACATCAGACGCTGTTCTCAACACTGACACGACCACCAAAGATACTAGACAGAATAGGAAAACATAGCTGCCTCTTTTAGCGTGCACAGATTTCGCACCGCCACCTAGTGGCGAATGCGCGAAAGTCTTAAACAGTGCCGTATTTTACAAAGCCAAATAAGGAAACTATTGAATTTTGTTCACCGTTCAGCTTTCGCTGTAGGCTTGTCTGACGTTACTTATTTTGTAATTGTAACGTCAATCGCTGTTGGAAAAACTCTGGCTATTTTTTTTTTTAGTCGGAATAGCACTGTAACAAATCCGCATCATTAATTTACCATGATATCAATCATTCTTTTAATGCTATGCGCCATGGGCCCAGCCCCCGATCACAGCGCAAACTGTGTGCATGGTTTGTTTGTTTTTTTAAGAGGCGCGAAGAAGGGAGTGTCTCATCTTATCGTTTCTAGTATCTTTGACCAAACTTAGGCGGTACCATAGCCTGCGGAGACTGACGGGTGCCTACTGTGCTTCTAACGCGAGGGCTATGCGTCATACAAAGTTCACTCTACCCCTCCCCCTTTTTTTTCTTTTGCCACAGTTTAACTGATTTTAAAAAATGTACGAATTAAGTCGCCCATATCAACTTTCTAATGTTTGGTTAAATAAAGTTTCATCATGTCTTACCCTACCTAATCCAGAAAAACTGATTATTTTGTACTCTATTTGGAAATTTTAATGTTTAAACGGGCTCACCCCAGAAGAAATCATACCAGCCATCTCGCCCTTTAAGTTCAGTGGACGCCAAACTTCATGAGACATCCACAGTCTGATTGTCGCTCAGTGGAGAGGCATTTTTCCACTGGCGGGCATTCCTTGTGGAACATCCTTAACGTTGACACCAGGAAAAGTGAGAGAATCATCACAATCCATTTAAAAATAGGCTCAAATCTGAAGTGTTTAGGACTGTTTTCTTTGAAAGTAAATGATGTCCCTTTTGGTCTCAGAGCTTTGAGGTAGAGAGTAGATAAAGTTTTGTTAATGTGTATAAATGGGAGCATGATGAATTGATTTTAATATGTTAATATTGTTTCTAATCTTAGTTCATTGCCTTAAGAGCTTGCCATTTTTAGTGGGTTTGAGCGCTTTACGAGCTAACTATTATTACTTACAGAACTTGGGACCACCTTCAAAACAGAGAGTTTGAGAATCCCCGTGAAGAATAAAGGTAAGGCCACGCTGCCCTGTGACTTGAGTTGAAGAGAAGTGAACGCAGGGCAACCACTCTGAAAAACATCCGATTCTCCTTTGGCCGTTCAAGGGCCAGCGATGGGAGATAATAATACACGCTGTAATGAATGTACGCGTCGACTGCTCGTACATGCACGTGTGTACTACATGGGCAGTTATTACGATGACAGACATGGCTAAATATCGATCGTAAACCCTTAGGCAAACAACTCTGAAAGTAAAGCTGGCTTTTAATCAGCAAATAAAGAACCATACAGGCTTTATTTGAAAGGTGAATGTCCTGTAACTTGCCGCTTCAAAAACCTGGGATTAGAATGCAGTTTTAACATAATTGGTTGAGATGCCCGTAATTAATCTCCTTCCACCCCATCTTCCCCCTTCTCTCTCTCTCTCTCTCTCTCTCTCTCTCTCTGTCTCTCTCTCTCTCTCAGACAGATTCTATAGAGCCAGATCTGCCCACATTGCCTTAGGTTTACACTGCTTGCCTAGAAATGTTATCCACTTGAAAAGTGTTTTAAACATGTTAGCTGATGATAGGTACCAGTACCTTTTTTTTAATATATATATTTTTTAACATGAACGGCTGGAGAACAAAATTATACGAAAAATATTATTTTCTCCAAATTTTCGAGATAATGCCAAACGTTCAAAGAATAATCCTCAGTTTGTAAGTAAACTCAGAAACAAACATTAAAAAAAACATAATATAATAATAAATTACAAATAATTAGAAACGAAACGAAAAAAAAAAGTTTACTATCACCAAAGATACTAAAAATAATATGGGACTACTAGCGCGTTTAGCGTGCACAGATTTCGCACCGCCATCCAGCGGCCAATGCGCGAAAGTCATGAATACTGCCCTATTTTACAAAGCCAAATAGGGGAAACACTGAATTTTGTTCACTTTACGGCTATCGCTGTAATTATAACTTCAATAGCTGAGGGAAAACTGGCTATTTTTATTTTCTTAGTCGCAGTAGTACTGTATGTAACAAATTCTCATCATAAATTTATCGTTGTATAAAGCATTCTTTTCATGCTATGCGCCATGGGCCCCGCTCCCGATCAGCGAGCAAACTGTGTGCAAGATTTTTACAGAGGTGCGAAGAAGGGAGTGTCTCATCTTATCGTTTCTAGTATCTTTGCTGTTGTCACTAAAGACATTTGCCTGGTTAAAAATAGAAGGGTACTTCAGACACAATATTCAAAAAAAAAAAAAAAGCTGAAATTAATAGCCGGACATGAAACACTTGGTAAGCCCAATAAACGTTGCTGCTACTCTGCATGTTACCTTATTTTTGGTTCCTTTTAATATTTTGCATAACTTATACCAGTATGGTAAACTAATGTAACTCGATTTTTTCTGCAAAAATTGAGATATTTGGCTTGCTTGCTGCCCTTGACAACCCACAGATTGTGTTATAAATTGGGGATAAAATGCTGGAAACTAAGGGCCAAATAACGTGGGTTTTTTTCTTTTTAAATATCTAACTACTGAGCCTGATACAGCAAGACACCCAGTTTATTGATTCTCCTGAAAAGCTAGCACAAACAAAGATACGACAGTTTACTATGCGGCTCTCGAAACCTCAGACACACAAATCTGCTAAATTATTCTATAATTCGAACTAGATGATGTACCCGGCATTATCCGGGATAAACCTGTGAACCCACCATACCATCTCTCTCTCTCTCTCTCTTTCGCTTTTTGGACTAGAAAGCTTCCCATATGCTACAGTCTTTCTACCGATTCCTTACACACCAGAGCATTACGCACTCATTTCTGGTAGGGTACCTGCATGCACGGAATTGAACACGTATTAAAATCGTTTCCGGTGCGGTGGGCTTATCACAGGCAGCCAAAACTAAGATCACTGTATTTTACAATTTAAAAATACCTGAAACTTGAATGAACACAATCAGTCGATACAAAAGCGATTGGGCTGGATTGGTCGACACTTAAGAAACTTAATTTCATAATTTTTGAAACTGTCATGCAGGGCAGTAACGTCGAGCAAAAAAAGGGCCAAAATTGAACCACAATGAATTACTCCCACCACAATTCTTTTTTATAAGACTAGATGAGCTTCCCGGCATTATCCGGGATAAATCCATGAACCCACCGTTCCATCTCTCTCTCTCTCTCTCTCTCTCTCTCTCTCTCTCTCTCTCTCTCTTTTGGTCTAGAAAGCTTCCTATTTCTTACGGGTGCCGTAGCAGAGGTCGCGGGTTCTAGTCCCATCTTGATCATTTTTCTTTCTTCCTTCTTTCACTCCCGCTTTCCTTTCCTGAGCACTAACTAGGCACTACAACCTCGGTTCGCCTAATCCTTATTTTCTCTTGAACAATTTCTTACAGTCTTACTACAGATTTCATGCGAACCAGAGCACTACACACTCATTTCTGGTAGGGAAATTGCGCGCACCGAATTGAACGCATATTAATACATCGTTTCTGGTGCGTCGGGCTTACTGCAGGGAGCCAAAACAAAGATCATTGTATTTTACTTTTTTACGACTTTTAATTTAAAAATACATGAAACTTGAATCAACATAATCGGTCGATACAAAAGCGCGATTGGACTGGATTTGTTGACACTTAGGAAAATTAACTTTATAATTGTTGAAACTGTCATTTAGGCTCTAGCTTTGAGCAAAAAAAAAGGGTCAAAATTGCACCATAATTTTTTTTTATAATAAGACAAGACTCATGCTTTGTTGGTTTTTATCGTTCCTTGAAACAACAAAAAAAGATTATCGGCATCAATCATCGCTGAGCCCGCAACAAGTCCGAGGAAAAATTCGATTTATTCAGTTATGGCAATTCGATTTCTGCCAACATTGCTTGAGCAAATGGAAGCGCTGTACCTCAACCAGTTATTTCAGTATACAAACTAGGACATAAAAAGGGAACCGGAAAAAGAATAGAAAGAAAGAAACATACTAGAATAATTCCCTGAAAAGTCACACTAATGAAATCTGCAAGTAGAAAGTGGAAGGGGATGTAGAAAGTGTCCAGTCTTCAAGGCTGCCGCGTTGAACAACCACATCAAAAGCTCAAGTGTTCCCGCAAGGAACAATGCCACCAAAGGGCAATAACTGATAAAATGCACTGATTAAAGACGACATGCATTCTCTTTCTTTGACAACGGTTTGTAATGATTTGTGTACATCATAGTACATGTATACCTGAATGACGAGTATAAAGATGTACTCTCTCTCTCTCTCTCTCTCTCTCTCTCTCTCTCTCTCTCTCTCCTTATCTATCTATCTATCTTTGTCTGATGACTGATTGATTGACTGAGTGGCTGACTGATCCATCGATTGAATCCCTTTTTCTACAGAAGTTATGACGACCACTTCACTTTGCGTCTGCTAGACAGCTGATACCATTGGCTAAACACAGTGTAGCTGTGTGTGAGAAGAGGAAAAGAAAATATATGTCTGTCTCTGTTAAATCAAACAAAGAGCAGATCGGAACTAAAGGGGGAAAAAAAGGAAGAAATAAAAGGCCGACGAACAAAATTAATGTCTGCAAATTACACGCGCCAAAATTGCTGGTACACACGCAAAGCATTCTTTCTACTGACGTATTGTAATGTTGTTTTGGGGCTTTAATTGTGAAAGCTTCGACAGGGTTCCTCCTCCGGT
The DNA here is from genome assembly GCA_963931925.1 of Onchidella celtica. Taxonomy (NCBI): domain Eukaryota; kingdom Metazoa; phylum Mollusca; class Gastropoda; order Systellommatophora; family Onchidiidae; genus Onchidella; species Onchidella celtica. The sequence goes on from OZ007578.1 coordinate 42,847,043, forward strand.
GTCTATGCCATTTGTGGAACCAAACTAATAAAAAGTACAATTTGTGGGACTTGACATTTGCGGAACTCTTTACCGATTCTCTGTATCGATACACTTCATAGAGACGCGCACATTGAACTACCCTCTCACTAGACAAGCAGCCTAAACTGAACAAAAGCTACCGTGACCACTCAGGGGTAAACAAAGGATAAAGTGGTTGGAAAGGACTTTCAATGCCAACCAGAAAGGCGATTTGTCAAGGAAGGACTGTAACCAAAGAATCTCATACAAAAGCCTGCTTGCAACAACCTTGTCAATTTTGTATTCCTTATGCCTGGTTATCTAGTTTTATACCTCTGTTTCTGCAATGCATTTAAAAAGAAACCATTATTCTGCTCAAAATTCTACTCCCACCTCCTAGTGGTGAACAGGGGCAACATGAAATGCCCCCTTTGCATAAAAAGGAAAAATGAAAAAATACCTGGAGAACAAAAGAGATCCAAATGCAAGTCAAACACTGAGTTATGTATCGAATTGGTTCTAGTTGAGTTATATTATATTCGACTCTAAAATTAGTGCCGCAATTTGAATTTTTTACTCGGTCCCGCAATTTGATCCCATTTTGGTTCCGCAAGTTGACTGCACCCTGCGGGGCCATTTGATAAACAACAACAATAATAATAATAAAACAACTGTTACTATGTTTTCTCTCAGTAGTTGGTCGGTGCTGAACCATTTCAGCTTGTTTCAAATGCATATTAGTGTTACAGGCTGTTAAAAAAATATTTTTTTAAAATACTCAAATCAACTGAACCATATAAAAATGTGATGAATTGTCATCCTCGGACGGCCAGACTTCACGCAACTCATGGTGTCTAGTTTTAACATGACATGAATTATTTTTTTATAATAATATTCAAAGATGTCAGTGAAATTGTGTTCTCCCTTACGTAACGTTTTGTGATCAGTATCCCTAATGCATGCTTTTTCACAATCCCAACTTGTTTCACCACCAAACATACCTACATAAAGGCACACAAAACCATAATTATGATAACAGGCAACCAGACAGGCCATGACACCAAAAGTCTTAGCTCCTATCTCTCTAAATCAAATTTCGTGACACACCCCACAAAGAAAATCCAAACATTACAATATGGTTTAGATAAGTTCCTTACTTTCACCTTAACAAAACAAACAAAAAATGAATAAATAAATTGATTCATTAATAATAATAATATCAAAATGTTGTCGTTCGCAAATGTGCACATTCCTTGTGAAATACTATTTTTTCACTTAATTCATAATGCATGCAGTACCCCCAGATTTCATTCTCTCGAGTTTCAAACAAAAAAATAATAATTAATTAATTAATAATAACAAAAACAAAATGTTATCAATCGTAAATGTGCACATACCTTAAGAAATACTATTTTTCACATAATTCATAATGCATGCATTACCCCCACATTTCGTTCTCAAGAGTTTCAATGTTTGGGGGGGACATATAACAAAGTCCTTTTCATTGTGTGACTGAATCAAATATTCAGCCATTAGCACCATTTACCTTCAGTTTCTCCTACAATTAAAACACACTTTACGAAAAACAACGTCGAAATTTGAAATGGCAACACAGGTTATTTGTGACTGAAATCTGTACCGCAGGGGTGGCCAACATCCTTACTGAAAGAGCCACATACAATTAACTTCCGATGCTTGAGAGCCACAGTATAAGAACAAAATGTACACACACACACACATTTTTATTGTTACATACACATTTTATTACAAAAAGTTTACCTAAATATTAGAATATAACTGTTAGGAAGTACATGTGTACAACAATATTTACTCTTGTACGCAGTTTTTCAAACTGCTGGGCTGAAAAAAAGAGCTCTGCCAACATAGTTTCAAGAACCGCACATTGAAGGCCAAAGAGCCGCATGTGACTCCCAAGTCGTGGTTAGAACTTGCATACAAAATTATAGTTTAAAATGAGATATAACGAATATTTTCTACCTAGATGGCACCTAACGCTACCGAAATGACTAGCTACAGCTGTTGTCCCACAGCCTCAACAGTTAGAGTTTTAATACAAAAACATCCAATGGACTTACCCTTGACAATTGACGCCTCTCCGTCAGAACAGTATGAGTCCACATCAATTCGATTCCAGCTCAGCGCTTTCTCATCTTTCTCGTCCGAGATTTTGGTATGGCCACAGTTGAAGCAAACCTTGGCAAATAGATTCTGCTTTTGTCGTCGGCGCCGATTGGTTAATTTGTGTTTGGCAACCACCGGCGATGGAGGCATAGGGAAATAATTGGTTGTCAGGGGCTGGCCCAGAAATACGTTTTCCAAGATCGCTCTCCGATTGGCTCGTTCAGCGAGGTATGCTCGGCTGCGATTGGTTGGATCTGGTAAGGTGGAGAACAGGTTTTGTGGCAGAGGTCTCCGGCTGGCTGCTTGGTTTAATCCTGGCCATTGAGATGCTCCCTCCAGATGTCGCTCTATCCATGTGTCATCAGCAGGATCCACAAAACTGACGTATCCCTCACCCGACTGCGGGAAGTAAACTCCACAGTTATAATCCATGGTGATTTGACTGCAAAGATAAAAAAAAATATAAACAGGTTTTGTCTCGTGTGAACCAGCTGTGATATCAATGCAAGTTGCGAGAAGGCGGGGGGGGGGGTGGATGGGGGCTGGCAGAGTTGTTTAGTTAACGCTGTTTTAGCAGATGTTTTGAGCATTATCGTATTTGTAAATTTTGACAGAGAAACGACCCAAATGATATTCTTTGCATAAAGGTAATAATTAGGTTATTAAACAAAACAGAGAATTGCAAACAAATGTATCCAAAATCTTGACCGCAGCATGATAGATAAATCATGCTCAAAGTCAAGCAAGATGTGTGGAGTGATATGTGACTAACTGGCGAAATCGGTCTTAGGGTGAAATTTTTATTACCTCTTTAAGAAATCAAAATAAAATAAAATCTAAGACGATTTCAAGCAAACTGAACGCAGAAAACTAGCTAATCTGTCATTTTATAAGGAAATCTCAATTCCTACAGAAATTGTCCCTCCAGGTTTTCCCAGGAATTTGGTCTTTCACTTTAAAGCCAAATTTCTTAGATCTTTAGATCCACTCACATATAATAATTATTTGGTCAGTCTGATATAATATCTTCAAATAATGCCGTTAAATAACCTCGTTGGTCAGGATAATAATAGCGCTGATTCCCCCCTGTTCTCGTCTTACCCTCCAAATGATCAGGGTGCTTTGTTTTTGTTTTGTTTTTTTTCTTTGCTACTTTTACTTAGAAAGGGATGAAGAGAACGAGGGCTTATCAAGCAGTAATGAGTTTCGGACGCAGCGAGAAGTTCTCCGAATAGGTGAGCATTCCAGAAGCACGCCCGCATGAGATGATCTACAATCTACATTCTTCTTTCTCCATACAGAAGGTAAAAAGTGCAATATTATACTCTGGAATCTACTGGATAAATACCTGCAATAATCTGAGTACTCGGATCAATAGTGAGAACTAGCCTAGCCGACTCGCGCAAGATAAATCTTGCAAATTTTTCTTGTACCAAGCCCAGCTGTATATTATCTAAATGTAAATCTAAGTCGCATTATACACTTGGATCCGATGCAAAGACGTATAAATCTTTTTGTTTCGCCACAATTCCTTGCAGAATACACCGATGTGATAAAACGACTTTCCTACGGAAATCTGTAAATATTGACGTAGAGCGCAGTTTCCGGTTACATTTTTCGATTTTATCCAATGAAAATGCGTCTCTGTTTTTGCGGCTCAAAATTTTTTAATATAAGTAATAGTGAAGACTGATTTTTGTCGAAAATGAATATGTCCACGTAACTCTTCGTCAAAAATTGATGCAAAACACCAAGTTTCAAGATTTTTTATGTCATAGTCGCGAAGTTTTAGCTGCTTACAGGTTCACCCTCTAGCTCAATTATACATGTAGTAAGATACGGAAATATCAAAACGTCTTCTTGTTAATGCATTCACATTCCAAACTTGGAACGAACAAAAGACAAAGTTTATTAACATGTTTAAACCACATTTTAATTTAACTCTCAAAAGTTTCAGTGTCAAATATTCCCTCTGTATCTCTAGATATGGCATGTACAAAAACACGTCCAAACAGATAGGTGCAAATGCATAGATCGGCAAGGTGGTTCTTTGAGAGAAAACGCCAGTTTGACTTTGAGTCTCAGATTGGATTTAACGACGGGTCAGTGCGATAGCGACCATTTTGCGCCTTTTGGGGGTATAATTCATTGTACTTCGATTCCCAGAGCTCGATCAGTTAAAATGTCCCACATAAAAAAAATATATATATAACGGTGCAAAGCCTGTCCAAAATAGTTTTCATCTGTAAAGTTTTCAGAATAATGTTTTCTGTGTAGATCTAGAATGAATTTTGTAAGTATATTAAAACTCAAGCTCTCAACTTATAGACTTCAGCCTCCTTGAGGAGGGACAAGATGCGCTGCAAGTTCACGACAGAATAAAAGCCAGACGTATTTCTGTGTCTAAATACTGTTTCATTTATGACACTTTGGGTTCGGGGGGGGGGGGGGGGGGTAATTCAGCAGGGGTAAAATGCACCGATGTTCTTTCTCTGAAAAGTTACAAATTTAAGCAGTGGCGTATCTGCTATGACCCAAATGAAGCGTTAAGCTTCAGGGCCCCTAATCCCAGAGGAGCCCTGAGGATTTATTTTGTTTTTTAATGAGTGAATTTTGGATGTTGCCCCGCTGTTGCTGGTTGCTACAGGGCCACAGAACAGCTCAAGCCTGCCCGAAAAATGCAGGTCCACCACTCAATTCAAGAGTTCATTACTTCTGAGGAGACGAACGGGCCTGAAGACGTGTGCCTTGGGAGCGCCATGTATGTTCTTATCAGGTGGGAAGTGGCGGGCGCACAATCACTTGATGGGACATTCTTGAGAGGCAGTATTTGGAGGGTCATTGAGTGGAAAATGATAGTGCCAAGGAAGCGACTGAATTAGAAATGGAGAAATGGACATGATAATAATAATAATAATGATGGATGGCATTTATATAGCGCATATCCATTTTAAAAAAATGCTCTATGCGCTTTACAGAAAGACTTGTTCTCTCGATTTGCATATCTCTCTCTCTCTCTCTCTCTCTTTTCTTTCTCTCGTCTCACCCTCTCTCTCTCTCTCACTCTCTCTACCTCTCTCTATCTCAGAGCAAATTGTAACGCAGCCTGTTAGGCGCAGTTCACAACTCACAACAGTTCACAACTCACAACTTGTATTCTTAAGTATTATAATAAAATTGAATATAATTATATCAATATTTATTTAATGATGAATTATAAATTTTTGTTGGTGATATGGGAGTAGTTCTCGGTTATCTAAATCTGTGTTTGTGTAATCATTCATGTCCATTAAATGTTTTAACCATTAACATGTTTTCTTTCTTTTAGTTCTAATTCTCTTTAGAATTTATTGTATAGTTTATTTATTGTCTTTCTGAGCGGGGGAGTACGAGTGCTTTGCAGCATACAGCTTTTTTTCTTTTGCCCAGATTTTAACTTAACCCAGCCAGCAACCTTTCGTCAGTTCGGCATAGATTTTAGCAGTATTGGTATGTTTATCGCAGGGACGGATTCCTTACTCCAAACCGACATCGGCGCGATGTCATAGCCAGCGGATCTATGTAGAAACTGTGTCGCTGTTATGTGCAAACTTGACGTCAATCCTACCCTTCGGATTTTCCTGGAGCTGCTGGCCAGGATCCTCCCCCACCCCGCCCTTCCACAGACACACACATACATTTCCTTATCCTCATTTCTTAAAAGAGAAATAATATTCGAAAAAATTTTTTTTTTATCCCATTCATATTATAACCCTGCTCAACTCGCTTCAGTTAAAATCGCCTCATGCCACTCAAGTCAAACACTTTAACATATTATTTACGTGTCCAAAAACTTTTGTTCGATCAAAATACAAAATAATTGTCCAACCTGAACATTTTGTTAGTGAGGCTGACCTTATGAAGACATGTGAACAAAAACAAACGCAAATAACAGAGAACCCACAGATTTGTCTTGAATCTACTCCATAATAACCCACCTTGTCACATCTTCCGAGTTTCGGTACTCACTTTTGTCTCACAGGTAGTTTAGATGAGTGGACAGTCTCCAAATTTCGTAATTTCAACATACTAACCACGGACACAGGCATACGTAACATTGCGGCAAGCCCTAAACTGAAACTTAGACAAGGTAACAGAGACCCATTAACTGCCCCATTCTTCTTATGTCATGGGTAGAAAAAAAAATGTATATTAAGTTTTTATGTTCAAATCAAAACCTTTTTAACAAATAAATAAAACTTATGGGGACCATCTATATAGCATGTACGCTCCATGTTAGTAATTTTTGACTGACTTTTTCCCTCATATACGCTTTTCATAGGCTTGATTTCACGACCATCCCACGCCCAGACCTTTCCCCCTGTACGAGTGTACAGCCATTAGAGTGGTGAATGTCCCTGACAAGGCCTTGAAATTTAAAAAATTTTAAATTGCATTTTTCTTGCATTATTCGACCAATTCATAACATGCATATTGACACCGAAAACAAACAACATAGTAAAATTCATGCTACATCAAAAGTGGAATTGGGCTGGACATGTGGGAAGGATGAATGACAATAGGTGGACAAAACGCTGCACTGGGTGGCAACCAAAGACAGGAAGAAGAACAAGAGGAAGCCGAAGAAAAAGATAGCAAGACGACATAAAACAGAGAGGAGGTATATCATGGATGAGGAAAACATCAGACACAAAATTAATGAATGGAAGTCATTATCGGAGGGCTACATCCTACAGTGGATGAACAATGCCTAGGTGAAAGGTGAAATAACCAAAATGAGATATTTTCTTATGACCATAGCTGATGCACTGCAGCATTTTTTGCCTGTACTTATCAGGTTGTAAAAAAAAAACACCACGGTAACCAACTACACATTTTTCTATAGATTCTAGTTGGAAAGTGTAACGTACTTTTCCCAAAATCCCCACCGGCTCATGCAAACATGCGTACTTTATGAAAATCCCCTTTTGGAACTCAATCCACGGGTCCTGATATCCCCTATCCCCTATCCCCCCCCCCTCCTCCTCGCAAAGAATCCTCCCTTTTCAACCCGCCGCTGCTTATTCGACTGACTTCTCCCATAGCCCCCTCCCCCCGCTCCCAGTCCCAACCCATCCGCCCCTTCCTCGCTTACCAGACATTTTACCTTTGTTTTCACCCAATTTCAAATGTGAAATTATTATTTCGTTTCAGATCTCATTTCCCAACTTTTGTTCCCTCTTCAAAATAAAAAGAAAATAAAAAACTAAAATTTTTTTTTTCCTTTTGTCCTCTTTATTATCTTTCTCTTTTTTCTTTCTTTGTGTTTTTTTTTTTTTTTTTCTGCACCTCCACCTAGATTTCTTTTGACTCTTATTTTGCCCATCTTACATTCTGACAATTTCTTCCCTGTTCCTGTCAATTTCGCATCACTTTCGTCTGAGTTCTTTTTACATGTAAAATCAGGTGGACTTTAGCTCAAATTTCCCATATATATACCGTATCAATATAAATATAAAAATTTCCTGTCTTGCTCATGGCAGTTTCTGACGGCCAGCAGATTTCACTGTAGTCGACATCATTCTTTTCGTAAAATTTTGAGGTTGCTTTTTTAAAAATATGTCTTGAATTACGAACTAGAATAATAATTCAAAAAAAAAAATTTGCTAAAAAGTGATTTCGGAATCTGTTCTAAGCTAGCTTGCTTAGGGAAGTCGACGCGTAGGACTGACGTCAAATTTGTTCATAGGAAAGACAAAATATTGCAAAAAGAAAAGTGTGTATGTAGCAAAGATTTTGTGTGGGTGTTGTTGTTTTGTTTCCTCCAATACTATGCCTACACTGTCTCCTTATTGCAAGACCGGCGAGAATGAGCAGAAATCGAAAGTTGATAGTGATATGACATTAATTGACTAGATAATAAGACACTGACTGTTATGAATCCTAAATAAATTGTTCCGTAACCTGTTCTTCGTAAGGGAAAGGAAGAATGTAAATTATGTACATTCGGAATTGTTCAAAATAGTATTTTATCATTCACAGGAATGTCATCGTTCACACGTAAATCAGCTGGTTACGACATCTCTTCGACGCCGGTTTGATGAAGGGAACCTAAACCTACTGTAATCCTACCAGACCTACGGAAATCCTATCCAAATCTACTTCGGATTGACGTTGGCATGCTGGCTGGGGTTATTTAAAAAAAAAGAAACACTGACGGGACTAGCCCGGATGGCTTCCGACACGGAAAAGGTTCCTTTTTAGATTTGCAGACTTGAAATGGTGGGGAAGTTTTTTCTGTTTTTTTTTTAGTTTGCACTGTGTCGTTGATTATCGCTTCCGACCCTTTTTATTTTCTCACAAACGCCTCAGCCCATGACGTCATCATTTCCTGCCATTGTGTCCACTGCAAAGAGGTTATATAAACTCTTTGGTCCACGGCACAGACTAATATTAATAAATTAACCAGACTGGAAACACGAGCTTCGGGCTGTGTCGTTTTTTACGGAATTTCCCGAGCGACGACTGTATAACCAACATGGCCTCCGCTCGGGAAATTCCGATTCTAGTTCTATCTGCAGTAGAAATTTCTTTTCATTTGTCAAGATTGGTTGTACATGTATTAATTACTTGGTGCGGAACCAAACTTCCGCGTTCAGTAGGCGCGTCAAAATGGTGTCATTCAAAATTGTAGCTATGCTGAAGCGTCGGTCGCTACCTTAAACCTAATATGGCGGATGGTTCATGACCTTTCGCTGTTTTGTGACGTCACACAATGGGATCATCCAGTCTGGTTAATTTATTAGTCTGTGGGTCCACTGTCAAAATCAGTATTCAAGACGCAAAATATTGCCATTTTATGACTGTTTACGCCTCGAAATGCTGACAGGGTACGTGGGGCATATTCTTCTATTAAGAAATGGTCACGATTTGAAAGATGTTATCAAAATGCAATTGTATCATGTAGTACATATTATGTGAAAGTTTTTGTTCCGTGTTGTTGGTTTTGCCTATTCCAAGTCTGTCAGCGTCCGGGCATGCTGTTGTTTCCTTTTAAACATCCAAAATAGTGGATGATGTTTGTGCCGAACCTTACTTTACAGAATTGTGGAATTATGTTTAAATGATGCACTGATGAAATATAATTATAAATGAAAACAGAAGATGGAAGAACGACATTACATTTTACAATTTACTATAAAGAAAGGGGGAACAATATGGATGAGGAAAACAACAGACAGTAGAGAATGGAAAGCATTGTCGGAGGGGGGGGGGGCTACATCCTGCGGTGGGTAGACAACAAATAGGTGAAAGGTGATGCACTGATGAAGTCACCGCACGAGAAATTTTGATAATCGTGCTACAGAAATGCATGGACCACCTGTCCTGTTTAAAGGGCGCCAGCTGGAAAGACTGCCATACAAATTGTATTATATTTTCATTTAATATTGGTTTTTAAAATAAGGATATGATTTATTGTTTCCTCTTACTGCTTATTTATTGTGTACATCTTTATAATAACCATTTATCGCCCATCTCAAATGGCAAAAATCTACACTTTATTTTCTTTAAAGCGTGGCATTCGTGGCTTTTACATTTATGTATTTCACATGAACATTATAATTTCTTGTGCAGAGATGTGGGCCTTATTAGCCATACCCTTCATAGCAAATTCTTCTATTGGATGAATGTTTCTGTTATTAGAGATAATACACAACTTTTCACTCATTATTCTGTTTGTTTGGTTCTTGTCGTAACACAAGCAACTGAAAAACTGAATCTTTGTCTCATTATCAATTGGTAAAAATGCATAAATATAGTGTTTAATATTGAAAAAGAGTATTACTTGAAGATCACTTCAACTACTGTTGCTTCTTCTCCAAGCAATCAGTGGACTTTATCCAAAAGTAGACATAAAAATTAGTATTAGTAATGGTAACATTTACTGCTGGGATACTTTTCAAGGGTAATAAATTAAAATCCACTTTTCACCCAAAATAATTATAAACATTTGACTTCACTGAAAGTTCACTTGTGCATTCTGTTGTCATTGTTTACAACTTATTATGTAAAAATTCACAAACAAACCAAAAAATACTCAGCAAGATGTGGATTAACAGGCAAGAGGAGTTCAAAATACTTATCTAAAAACAAAGGTACAAACAACAACAAAATACACCCAATGGAACAGGCAAAGTGAAGCAAACTTAATCCATCATAATCACCTGGACCTGAAACTAATGAACAGATTTGTCCCGGGCAATGCCGGCTACCTCAGTTAATTAAAAAAAAGTAATAATTATAATGATAATAATGAAATGTTAAATTTTCTCTCTCTCTCTCTCTTTCTCTCTCTCTCTCTCTCTCTCTCTCTCTCTTTCTCTCTCATGACTTATATGCTTCATTTAGGCTCGTGCTCACTGGCTCACTGCCTTTGGGATTCTCATCCCCCACCACCTCCTCCCCCACCCTAAACCTGACAGGTTGGTTCCCCCTCAACACCCATACATGTCCCCCTCTTCTGTTCATGCTTATTTTTCCTGTTCCATTCTCTCTGACACATGCGTGTTAATCCTCCACTTCCTCTCTCCATTGTTTCTCGTGTTTACCTTCGCTCTAACTTCCTTCTCCCCCTCGTCTTCTTGTCATTTTTTGTTTTTTTGCAATTTTTTTTTGGTTCCCTTTTTTTTTTCTTTGTGTTACTTCACGCTCAAGCTATCAGCCCCTCCCTTCACGCCCCCGCCCCTCAACCCAAAGCCCCAAAATATCATTACCACTCCAGTGAGAATCACAGAACCAGAAACAACAGATGATGCCAAAAATGATGCTCCATGTTAGTAATTTTTCTGCCGCAGTGACAAAGAACGACTTTCGCTTGACAGACAACTTGTCTGATTTATACTGGAATTTCCTGCAGTCTCAGACAGAAATTATTTGTCTGTCATTTTTGTCTGTGGGGAAAAAAAAACGTTAAGCTTAGAGAATTATTACTGTACACCGTTGATGATTTAAATATAGAAAGTTAGGTCTGGCGCCTTTGAAGTTTGGTGTCATCAAAAAAAGTCCTGTGATTATGAAATTAACGTTCGGAAAGAGGGTAATAATGATAAAATTAGGTGCAAAGACAGAGAGAAAGGGACAAGACAGGTAATGTTGACCAAGAGCATTGTTAGTGGAAATACGCCATACAAATGTAATGTATTATTATTATTATTATAAAAACCGGCTGTTGCCCACCTAGGCTAATTCCCACTCCAAATGGAGCGCCGCCCGGAACTACTGCCTGATTAAAATCCGAAAGAAGCATCAATTTTTTCATTCCATAATTCTTATTCTAAATTATTTGATATCTTTTTTAATACACTATAATTACTCACTTTTCTGCAAAAACTCGCAAAATTTGAATATTCAAAAAAGCCTGCGAACTGTACATTCATTTTTGTCTTCCGCGTTGTTACCTAGGGTAAAAAAGTATGACCACCTTTTGCTTTTCCTGTTCCCAAATGGCCAATTTATCTGTGCCCTCATCCCTCCTTGGGGGATTATGTGAATGTTTTCATTGTAGCTCAGTATAAGCAAAGTTTTTCATCACCCTGACAGCAGAGTTCCCCATACACGGCACTGTATGTATGTGTGTGCTAAGGGTTGAGAAAAGCCAGTGAGATCATGCGTAGGTGTGGAAATGCATACTTGAAAAGTGAGGGAGGAGACGCGTTTACCTGCCAACTGTTTCAAATTGACAGCAGCGTCTCTGATTTCAAGTTAAGATTACGACCATGATATGGAAAAAGATGCTATATGACAAAACACAAAAATTCTCAGAAGTCGATACACTAGATTTAAAAAAAAAAAAAAAAAACACGTTCCGCCAAGCTGCATTCTTTCTCCAGATTCCATTTACTTATGACCAAAAGAAACTTTAACTATAAATCATGCAAAATTCCAGCCCCGATCGAAAGGTAGAGCACAAGTCATGTCATTCTATGCAATGACGATAAATAGTGAATTTGACCTAGATTGGCACATACCGCGTTGTCTGGTAGCACGGCAGATTACTAATCCAGCAAACACCGGGCCCATCAAAACACATTTCCCAGCCTTTCTATCCAGGTACATCATTAAATACATTGCGCTGAGCCCAGCGCACGAATACTCAAGTCAGACAGAGACACTGTTTGATAGTTCGATGGTAACCGTCTCTCTTTTCTTTGAGAGTTCAAGTTTATTGTAGGCCTTGTGGCCAATTCAAAATATACAGAAGAATCATGCAAACAACTTTGAAAACATTTTTTAAAAAAAAAAAAAAGAAAGAGAGAGAGAGAGAGGCCCAACGGATATTTGAGTTGGTTTTGTTAATTCTTCCTCCTGGCAAGGCCGTTGGTGCCGTAGCAGAGGCCGCAGGTTCGAGTCCCGCCTGACTCACTTGTTTCTCTTCCTTCTTTCACTCCTGCTTTTTCCGAATACTAACGAGGCAAACATTTCTGAACCTCACCTTTTCTCTGTTTAATTTCCTTAGTGCTCTTTCTCCCTGCAAGCTTCTGCTTACTTTTATTTACTACTGCAAATTAGGTTTATGTAATCCACTTGCTGAACGTAGCACTCCCTGGACCCTGCAAACCCCGGCAGTCGGGGTGGGAGATAAGAAACCACCTCTGCCTCACAAATCCAATGCCATTACCAACCCAGAGTGCGGTACCTCCCCTGGTTGAGACAGATCAACTGTAAGATTACTTTCTTTTCCTTGCCAAAAATAACTTCACTCGCTTTCTCTTTGTGCATGCCTGCGCTCACTCTTTCTTTCGTTAGTTCTCATGGTTAGCTTGACTATTTTATTCATTCTTTGGTTCAGATCAGTGAACACCTGCAAGAGTGTCCTGCATTCTGTGAATCAACTTAACAGTCAGTACACCACCCTCATCCCATTCCACAATCAAAATACTCACCCCAACTCTTTTATCAGGCTGTTTTTTTAAGACACTTTCTTTAGTTTCTAATTTATCAACAAATATTTTTTTAGGATAAAGTATAGGGTGTCTCAACAACAAAACATAAAAAAAATTGCACAATGAACTGCTTCATGTTGTTTGCAACTCTACTGAACTGCGTTATCATCTGTGTCTGGCCCAGAACGGCCATCAGTTTAAACACATGCGATAACTCAAATAATTACCCATTTGTCCTCTTTAATTTGAATTATAAATCTTGGATGTATCTGGATTGTCAGTATAATAAATATTCAAAATGTGCATGCATTTTTTTTCAGACACCCTGTACTTATTCGTTTCCTTTTTCCTAGCCTTTTGGAATCAGCTGTACTTATTTCGGAGGTTGTGGCTGCATGGCTGCATAAGTCAGTGCCTGGCCACTTTGAGGGTTAAAATCACTTTCCATCACTTCCTCCAGCTCCTCATTTTTTGAAGTGCATTCATTACTGCTACCATATATAAAAAAAAAAAAATCACCTTACCGTTAATTCGGGGATAAGAGACCCTAAGAATGATGTCTTAGTTTTTCTTACAATTCCTTTATCATTTAGAATCGTTTCACGAAATTTCAGGTATTCTCAAGCATCCCCCAGCTCAGGTTCACTATACTCTTATTTTACATTTAAGGCACAAAGATGCAATCAAAGTTGCACAAAATGTCACGCTGCCGATTCTTACCTTTGGATATAAAAGACCCAGACAATGTTTTATCTTAGAACTATTTTCGAGAAATGTCAATTGTCATGTATTCTCCAAGGATCTCCCCCGCCAGGTCATGATAATGATACCCTTAATTTGCATTTTAATATAGAAATATGCTCACAAAAGCGCACGACATTTTAGTTTCCGGTACAGAAGTCACTGAGGCCGAAAAGACCTGCAGACGACGGTTAGGAGTGAAAAAAAAAACATGTTCCGTACAATAAGTCACTAGAGATCGTAAAGACTTGAAAAGTACGCGAACAGGATACAATAGCAACCTACTAATCGAGTTAAATACCACACCACACTACAACATTTACACAAGGCTCTCTAGGAAACCACTTCATCCTCTCCAGTGCCATCCATCTCACCTTCATTCTACAGACAGTTCCACCGAAACGTGATTATCGTACATCAGAAAGAAACCTGCTGTAGATAGCTTTGTTTAGAATACAAACCGTGATTTACTGGACTATTTCTTCTAGGTCAGTGATTTTCAAAGGGAAGGCACTTGGCCCCCAAGCAGGGACGTCTTTAATATCATTATGGGTCCCTGGGCAAATCAGTAGACTGCATGATGTCCGCCCTGCTGCCAAAACCAATGTAAATTTGCATGCATGGGGCTCCCTAAACCCTAGGGGCCTCTGGTCAACTGCCTAGTGTGCCCATGCGTTAAGACGGCTCTGTTCCTAAGGAACGAAATTCAAAAGTAAGTAGAGTGATTTCAACCGCGGGGGGACCTAGGGAATAATTTCAATCAGAGAAGGAAACTCCAAATAGAAGTTTTATGATCCACTGAAATACGGATTTCTTATTCTGTTTGACTGCAATTAATAACGAAGTTTAGTTTCATAATTGTTTCAATAACCACCATTCTAAAAGTATTCAGGTGAAAACAATCATTAAATTGCAGTTCAAGATGGGAAGGAATTTGATCAAATCCTGGCTAGCATGGGGTAGAATGTAGCCTGGAACTCTGAGAATCACTGACCTGGGCGATTCTATCCCCCATTCTCTACCCCCACCTCCCCCGTGTTTACAGGTAGCCCTGCGACTTCCAGACTGAGGGCTGCAGGGTGAAGAACTTGGTCGGTGACTGTGGTAGTTGGGAATCACAACAAAAACAGCCGGTCAGACCAAAGTGATAAAAATATGGGACGCTGAAACAGTAAGATGTCCGTGCGCTGGACTTGCAGGTTTGAGGGGCAGGGGGGAGGGGGGGGGGAAGGAGGTGTTTGGAAAAAGTGGTCAAGGTGAAAACCAAAATACGTAGGGCTGACCGATGAAAAGAATGAGAAGGAACAAAGAGATGAGTGGCTAATGATATACATCTGTAGTAGAAAAACGACTATCGCGAGGGTACAGCGATGTTGTGGGCGGCGGGGGTATGACTGACACTGACAGGTGGGTGTGTGAAGAGAGTGGGGGGGGGGGGCGGGAGAAAGGAAGGGGCGGATATGGGAAAAGAGAGAAAGTGTGGAAGGAACAGACAGAGGGCGAGAGGGATAGAAAGAGAGAGGCAGGGAGAGAGGGAGAGAGAGAGAGAAAGAAGAAAGAGATCAAGAATGGACGGCGGGGGCAAATTAGCGGAGAACTGCCAAGATGAAAAAAAAAAATAACTAAGGCTGACGGATGAAAAGATCGGATGAAGCGAAAAGATGAGTAGCTGACATATCTGTAGACGACTAGAAGAAAGACGAGTGCGAGATTAAGGTTAGTATAGCTGTGTTGGTGTGTCGGGGGGGGGGGGTAGATTATAGTTTAAGGAGGAGGCTGGAATGGGATATATGTAACTGCCAATTAGAGATGAGGAATGAAGGAGAGGGGGATAACACAAAGACTGGGATACTGCCAGTGGCGGACTGGGTCTAAAAATATTGGTTGCCAGGAGACAAAGGGGGCCCACCCACCGGGGACCCCACCCACCGGGGGCCCCACCCACCAATACAATTCTATCATTTAATTTTTTAAATTAATAAATTAAATTTTCAAAAACTATGTAAGTGGAAACAAAAAGATGTAATTAGAATTCAAATAGTTTACTTGTAAGTTGTACTGCACATTATACACATCAATAGACAGTTCAAAGGTACAAAAGTATATTCAAGCAGTCCACTATATTAAGATCAAGCAGTCTACTATATTAAGAACATTCGTTTGAGTTCACTAGATGTTTGTGCGAATCTGTCAATAATTGTTTCTGCATCCATTTCATCCAGCAATTCCTTTTCAATGGATAGCAGCATGTATGATTCCAAGTTCTTCACAGACAGCGGATTTCTTAACCTTGTCTTAATGATCTTCAGCTTTGAAAATGTCCTCTCACATTGGACTTGAGTAACTGATAGTGTGCAGATGACTTTATAAAGTTCATAAAGGTTATCATATGCCAAAAATGTCATGAAGTCTGTTCGATGCCAGAATTTTAAGTACTAGTACACACGATGGGCTAAGTGCTGCAAATTTTACAATTGTTGCAACTACATGTAGATTCTGTATTCTCACCATCATTAAGCAACAGCTTTAATACATCAAAGTTTGAAACAAAAGAAGCCAATTCCAATTTTACTTGATCTTTGCTGATTAGTACAAACAGCTAAATAAAACCTCCCAATGCTTCATCTTCAAGGCCCTTCTTAGCAATAGTTTAAAACTTTGCTGGCTCCAAACAGGATAAATCTTTTAAATACAACTGTTTATGTTGTACAAAGCGTGATTCTAATGACTGGACAATGCGGTCCATTATTAGGCTAAACACGTTTACCCAAAAAATCAGCTAGAGAATATGAGGAATTTCTTTCATCATCAGTAAGCTCATCTGCCATTCTTTTCTTCTTTCTCTGCCTCTTAACTGGCAATACTGTTACCAAAGGATCAATTTCCAATGTTTGATTTGCATTCATATTCATCTGTGAAATCTGATTATTACATTAATTAACAAATTCCAAAGCCTTGCTGTGAACGTTATCAAATGTTCTTGTCTGTTCCTTCAGCTTTGTTGTAGCTGAATGTACCAAATTCCATGCGGTAAACATATCCAAACCACCTGTCTGTAGATAACTTGACAACGGGGCTGTAGTTTCAAATATATACAAGTATATGCAGAAATGTTGATATTCTAAGGTTAGAAAACGTATATATTGTTCTTCAAAGAAAATGCAATATTTGAAGCTAGCTGGAGATATTTCAAGGTAAACTATGCTAATTGATTTGAGGTCTTTATTTTAGGAGGTTCGCTGCCCTTGGCATTTACACCTCACTTAACTTGTTTTATTATTTCTTGTTCTGGGGGGGGGGAGATGATATGGATAAATTTTAATCTATTAATTTCAATTTTGCCCGGGCAGCGGCCTTTCGGCCTGCTCTTTACGATTTCCAACTGCCAAGGTATCTTTAACGTGCGCAACGTGCACACGGGCCCTCCGAATTTTTTCGTCCTTATCCGAGAAGACTAGGTACTCGATCCTACCCCCCAATAGGACCAGGGACTTGAAAATATGAGAAAAATCCATTTTCCAAGAACTACTCGATCCTACCCCCCAATAGGACCAGGGACTTGAAAATATGAGAAAAATCCATATGCTAAACTATGCTAAAGACCTTACAACCAGCTAAATATAAAAAGAATAGTTTCTCATGACATTTTAAGATTTATATTGTAGACAATAGTAATTATCATAACCCTGTAATAGAATTGAAGATATAATAGAACTTTTATAATATTCTCATGCTAATAATTTTTTTCTAATACTTATATTTTTTTGAAGATTTATATTTTAAATACCGGTATATTGTCTAATGTCTAAGGGGGGCCACTTCCTCAGGGGCCCACTTGCCATTGGGGAAGCTGACAACCTGGCCAGTCCGTCACTGGATACTGCGGTATGTACGAAAGCACAAGAGAATGTCTGATGATATCCTGAACATGAGACACGACAGTTGAGACCAATACGATATATTTACATCAGGAACTATACAGAATAATGACTGCTGGAACAGTGGCAGGGAAGGAATGTATAAAGGAATGCTTGAAGCATCTAAGCAAACACAACACGACTCGCGCAAAGACTCTAGCTAGAAGATACAGGACAATGGCCAGTGGCGTGCAGAAAGGAAGGCACAAGAGGCGACAGCTCCAGGCATCCATTTCAAGGGGCATCCAATCAAAGGGTGAAATTAAAATCAAGTTTTTGAGATTTCAAATTATCGCTGTTAACTTCACTTTACAATCTGCCTTTCAATCCAACAAACTATTGTGAATGTGGATCCGTGTTTTAATGACTGAGATCTTTCAGTTGATGTAAAAAAAAAAATTCTGACAATATCTCATAATGGAGCTCAGAACTTAATTAATGTGGCTGATTTAATTTGAATAAAAGTTTGTTACATCATTCTGTTTTTACATATTTAAAATGTTTTCCTGTCTTACATTTATCACTACCAGGCCCTGTAGGCGTGAGTCTTGGGGCATACAGTCAATGAATTGGCCCCGAGCATCACCAAAACCTCTACACTCCACTGACAATGACTGGCAATAGTGCAGTGAAAGGGATCAAGTGAGATCACATGGAATATTGCATCATGCAGGTGAAGTGAGGATGCAGTCCCAAAGGTCAAACGAGAATCTATTTAGCTCGCCTGATATAATTATTATTATAATTATACACGTTGTGGTGACCATAATGGAGTTCTGATACCGGTAACAACGTAGCGATCAAAGGAGGATGCATGGGAGGACAGTAGAAAGGGTCGAGTGAGTACATTTTCAACAGTGAAACCAAAAACAATGCAAAACATGTCACTAAACAACATCTAAAGGAAACACTGAGGATAGACGATAGTAACACGCATCGTCCGCGCTGGTATAACAGCCAGACATCATCAAGAAGATGACAAAAACTAAGGGGGCGGGGGGGGGGGGTGATCAACCGACCTATGGATGGGGGCTACCACTTTCCCATTCTTAACTTCATGTTTATCTTCTAATGTCTCTGAACCGCCTGAAGCTTCTCTTTGCCTCTTCCTGTCCCACTTAGGTTTACTCACTGCCATCGATGCTTTATATTTCCCCAATTTCTCCACTTTTTTCATTAATCACTTCCAGGAAATTTTTCATGTTATTTTCCATTATATTAGCAGTGCTGGCGTTTGCACTGTCACTTATGGGATACTTCCCCTTTTTTTTTTGAAGATTGTGCACCAAGCTTATGTTGGATAGGCTACTTGCTTACATCAATTTTGGTGTCTTTGACTGTTCCCCATGAATTTTAGGTAGACCTAGGTGTAACAGCTGAGGTTGTTCTAGCACGTTATAGTAGGGGGGAGTTAGTTGATCTAACTACAACCCTTTAGAAAACGAAACTATTACAGCTGTAAAATAAATAAACACGAGATCCGACGATAGATTAAATAATACTAAAGTTTAATAACTGTATAGTGAACAATAAGTTACTAGGAAGACGCCAGCGAAACTAAATATCTACGCCACACAAAAGGAAACTCACTTACTCACCCCTACTATAACGTGCTAGAACAACCTCAGCTGTTACATATTGGGGGCTCGTCCGGGATATTTAGTTTCGCTGGCGTCTTCCTAGTAATTTATTGTTCACTATACAGTTATTAAACTTTAGTATTATTTAATCTATCGTCGGATCTCGTGTTTATTTCTTTTACAGCTGTAATAGTTTCGTTTTCTAAAGGGTTGTAGTTAGATCAACTAACTCCCCCCTACTATAACGTGCTAGAACAACCTCAGCTGTTACACTAGGCCTATTACATCTAAACTATCATTTAACAAAATGTTCCTTATCTGATTCAGACATGATATCAATTTACAACTCTAGCCTATAAATCTCAGGTAGATCTAGACTAGATCCCATGAATGGTGATGATGAAACAGGAAATCTGAAACTACATAAGTACCATAATACTAGATCTAGATCTAGATCTAGAGATCTCTATTTTCTTGACAAACATCTAGAATCTAAATTACTTTCTGTTCTGAGTCCGAAATCTAGATCTAGAATCTAGATATCTGGAGCTTGATCTTGATAGATTTCCCGTAAAAAAGACGTTCCCTGCTCAATAACAAAACTGTTGTACTAAGCCATGTTTTGTTGATGTACACGTAGATTTAAATTTAACATAGTAGAATGCATCTTTCTGTTGTATCAGACCGTGTTTGATACATGTAGGCCTACATGCCCGATCTAGATCTAGAATAGATCCTCGTTCTCCCACACCTCGTTTTGGAGCATTAAGGTTAGATTAAACTGGTAAATAGAATTCTTGGCATAAATGAACTGAAAATGTCACAGTGTGTTAGATACAGGTTAGAAACATACAGAAAACACCATTTCATGCCCAATTTCTCCTTAATAAAGGATGGGGGCACAAAATAAACATCGTTAGGGGGTGCCGAACCCCAAATATGCCACACAGTTGTGACAAGATATCTCAAAGAGTTACATAGGTATCATTTTGAAACTTAGCATCAGTGTAGAAAGTAATGCTACACAGACTTTAGACTATTTTTATATAGATACTGTTGCTACTTTTTTTTTCTATGATTTTTCAAAATCATGGAGGAAATTTTTCCGAAATTTATGGGGATCAGGATACCAAAAATTTAGCTTTACACCAAAAGTTATGGGTTAATAACTTTAGGAATAGTCTATTGTCACCTGCATACCATCAAGAACTACTAGGCAAAGTTTCAAGCCAGTAGTTTGAGTAGTTTTTGAGATATCTTGTCATGACTGCAGTCGCTGTACTGAAAATGGGAAAACTGAGAAATCTGAAAAAAAAAAAAAAAAAATCTAGATCTAGATCTAGATCTATGCGAAAATACATTTGCACTCACCCTAAAAATCAAAATAAAATACTTCTTGAAGTTCTAGAACATTGTAAAACACAGAAATGTGCAGAATTTAATAAATTTCATATTAGGGAAAAAACGAATGCAGTAAACGTGCAGTATCGCGACATATGTTGTTTACATCCATGCGGGCCATCTTGTGACGTAATGGGTATCGTAGGTGGGCGATCCAGGTGGGTTATGATGGTATCGCGAGTATTGATATTCGATTAGAATTTTGATATTTGATTAGAATTGGATTAGAGAGAGAGAGAGAGAAAGCGAGATGGTGCTAGTGGTAGTTTTGGTGAGGAGGAGTGATGGTTGAGAATAATCTAAGCTTGTTCATCTGTTTTGTCTTACTGACTAGATTATATTTTCTTGTTCATCTGTTTCATTGTATAGATCTATTATTATTAAATTTGATTATTGCTCATCTGTTTAGTTGTATTGACTATAATCTTTTAGTGTTCATGTGTGTTGTTGTATTAAAAATTAAAAACAAAAAATAAATAGATCTAGACTATAATTAAAATGATAAATAAAATTTAAAAAATCAGTTGTTACCGTACCTTATGAAACGAAACTGTGTACACTGTCCACACCCAGAACAATGAATAGAAACTTTATTGCAGTAAGAAAGAGTTCGTAAAATCCAAAACAGTGTCAAAACAGCTTCCAAAAATTGAAGACTGTAAAATTCAAAACAGTGTCCAAACATTGAACAAACTAAAACAGTCCAAACATTGAAACTTCCAACTTATTTACAATTTAGTGTATGCTTCTTGGCCTAGAAAACATATACCTCACTGACACTTGTATTTATTTGCCAATTCACGAAAAAGAATCGAACTTTGGTAGATCTAATCAGTCGTATTTTCGATACTGTACTCAAGACAGTTTTTTAGACACACTCACCACAGTAGGCCTAAAATTTAAAATAGTCTACATAATGTTTTGCCTTTTTCATTAATAACATTTTATTTATTCAAGCAACACCAAAAGAACAACAGCAAATAAACAAACAGACAAATCAAAAATATTTTATTAAATTTTATTATCAAACAAATACCGTAAAAGAAGGAGAGCGAATATCAGTATTCACGATACCATCATAACCCACCTGGATCGCCCACCTACGATACCCATTACGTCACAAGATGGCCGCCATGGATGTAAACAACATATGTCGCGATACTGCACGTTTACCGTTCAGTGAATCTTCTCATTCTGTTGTATATGTCTAGACGTAGATCTAACTCTTTGGCCCCTTGCACCCAAACCTCATTTGGCGCCTATGTTAATTGTTACAACTGGAACACAATATCGCATACAAAAGGTCATAAGCATTATATTTTTACCAAAAATATCTCCACAAATGCCTTTTTCATAACTTAAACCACTTACAACAAATTCTTATAACACAAATTTCACTCCGATGGCCTACCAAAGCCATGGATTAAGAGATGTAAATTCCCCAAGTTCAAAAAACATGGCGCGACTATATTGTAGTGATGGCATCAGGCATGGGCATGATATCGGTATCGTTTACATACCGATGCTTGGTGCAAATATCCCTAGGCCTATTTTTGATATTTTAATTGTTGTTTTTTTTTAAATTTCTAATCAAATTCATTTAACGGTGAAATAGTTAGACTTCAAAAATTAACGGCAAAAAGTTCACCGGGACGACCGATCGAGGGGATGGGAGAGAGTGAAGAGTGATAAGGCAAGCGGGACAGTGGATTTTCAGCACTGGAGACTGAGCTGAACATCAGTACAAAATATTATGCATAATAATGGAATAAGAAAATAAAAGTGAGTTCCCAGGGTACACTGGTGATATATGAAGTGTACATTATTTATCGGCCTATGTATTTCTCCCTCCTGTGTGTGTTAGTTTGATTCATAATCAGTTGTATGAGGTAATTACAAATGCACCCAAAGACTAGTTAACAAAGCATCAATGCCTCCTAGCGTTATTCTATTTTCACAGTCTTTAAATATAATCCATGCAATTTTACTTCTTGGCCCAATGCACCAAGAAAAAATGAATAATTAATTAAATAAATAAGTAAACAAATATCAGCAATGACACACATTATTACACATCTTCTGTCATCGGGTCCTTTGTCCACAAAAAGGTATTAACATTTTACATGATTATTTCCCTTTCGATATATCCATAATCTTCTCTCTAAGTATCGATGTCAATATCGATATTTTTATAGGACATATCGCCCACCACAACCATATTGATCGGAACAGGAATTGACTAGGCTACGGCGCATGTGCGGCGTCCGTCGATTTGCTCCTCCTTCGTTGAGATAGATAGCCTAGATACAACACACTAGGCCTATGTACAGATCAACAATTTCAAAGCTAAAACAAACCTAGGCTAAACATGTCCTTCATGAAAGACATGAA
Source organism: Onchidella celtica (assembly GCA_963931925.1). Lineage (NCBI taxonomy): Eukaryota > Metazoa > Mollusca > Gastropoda > Systellommatophora > Onchidiidae > Onchidella > Onchidella celtica. The sequence continues at coordinate 42,870,137 of OZ007578.1, forward strand.
GAACATCAATGACGACACCAGGAAAAGTGGAAACATCGTCACATTTAAGAAAAGACTCAAAACTGAATTGTTTAGGATTGTTTTCATTGAAACTGAATGATGTCCGTTTTTGGTCATTTGAGGATGAGAGTAGATCAAGTGTTTGTTAGTGTGTGTGAGTGGGAACATGATGAATTGATCTTATGTTGATCATGTTTTTAATTTTAGTTCAGCGCCTTAGAGCACATCATTTTGTGTGTGTGTGTGTGTGTGTGTGTGAATTTGAGCGCTGTACAAGTTAATTACCGATATTACATTAAGTCATTACCATTACATTATATCACCCATTAAAGGAAATGCTAGTCATCATTAAATGACAGCCCATCTTTGTCTCCAAGGCGGTAGAGCGATTTAAGGTAAATATTGTGCTTTTTGGTTGTAAATGCAACAAACTTTGTATAGTTCTGGTACACTAACAATTACACATATAGAACTACCTCCCCCGATGACTTTGACCACCTCAAAATGACCTCTAATTTCCTTAATATTTCTTTGTATTTTGAATAACATTGATTCAGGGATATAAAAACTGAAAGTAAGGGGAATTTTCTATTTTTTTTAAATTCTGATAGCTACAGTGAGGCTCATTAGTCCTTTGGTAATGACCATTTAATTTTCCATAGTGATCTATTTTTTTTTTCTACATGTTAGCCTTGTCCCAAACCCTGCTAGACTGCGTTTACCTTCAGATTGCTCACCCAGGATGGTTTTTGAAATAGGAGCACAGATCCTTCCATTCCGCTCCAAATGACGCTACTCTACGTGAGCTTAGCGGTGATCCTGGTTTGCGCATGCCCACAAAAAAAAATAAAAAAATCTGTCAACCTCCAGCGGTTCCTGTATCGTTATTTGAGATCCCTCAGAGTGGTTCTTATACCACATTTTGCATATTTTGAAGTACTCGATTGGTACCCAAGATTTGGAGCCTTTACCACAATGCGCACAATTCATATAGAAAAGACAACCTAAATGACTACTAAAAACTCGAAGTAAATGCCCACTGAAATAATCTATAAAAAGAATAAAAGTTCAGAAAAGCCACGTAGGCTACTTTGGTCTTCCCTTATTTCACAACTGATTTCCAATCCGGCAACATTGCAGATTCGCACTCCTAAACAATTTTATTCGCAGTAGCTGGAGGAGAAGAATGTTTCTTCTTTTATTAAGACCTAAGGCCATCCATAAAGTGCGTACACCACCCTTCCCTCCTCCCACCTCCCCCCCCCCCCCATTCCATCCTTTGTCCACTCCTCTCCGTGTGTGCTTCTAATACGCTTGGGGTCACCCCCCCCCTCCCTACCCCGGCATACCCCTTCCCCCACTTTCACCCAAGAAAATGTACCAGCCCACGATTAGTATAATGGTGTGTATCCATGACAAAACAATGCCTTGATATTCCAAAGCTTTAAGTGGCATTTTGCACAGACAAGATTTTTTTGTTGTTGTTGTTTAAAATTCACGATCATCCTCCTCCTCCTCCTCCCCTCCCCCCCCCCCCCCACGCACATTCAGGTGCACGAGTGGTATCAGATGGAGAGGATAACGTTGTGTTCTCAGGCATCGCCATTGTTTTCAAGCCTCCCTTATGATATCAAGGAATGGATTGACATTATTGACAACAAACAAAACAGCGAGACAGAACTTGGGCCTAAATCTCAGCAAACTGTAGTGCTATGTAAAACATCCATTAAAGCTTTCCTGGAAATTCCGCCTTGGTTCTCTGTGCAGCCGTGTCGAGGAAAAAAGACAGTACACGATAATCTAGGTCCAATAAATGTTTGATGTTTTTTTTTTTACTGTTACTAGGTGAGATTACCCCCGTTCCTCCCGCCCATGTCTCTCTCTCTCTCTCTGTGTCTCTCCCCTTTCTCTTTCTCTTTCTCTCTCTGTCCCTCTCTCTCTCTTTCTATAGTTCTCTCTCTCTTTCCTCTGTGTGTGTGTGTGTCTCTCTCTCCTTCTCTCGCTCTCTCTATCCGTCTCTCGCTCTCTTTCTCCCTCTTTCTCTCTCACTCTCTCTTTCCCTCTTTCTCCCCTTCTCTTTCTCCCTATCTCTCTCTCTCTATCTCTCTCTCTCTCTCTCTCTCTCGCTCTCTCTAAAGTAATCAAATCTTGCTTCAGAAATCATGCGCGCTAGGGTACCACGCACCAAACTGAACGTATGTCAAATCCTATAGTCTCCCCCAAGTGGTGAGCTTATCACAGCGAGCAGATGAGATAATGGTCTTTGCATTTTACAATTTTACAACTTAAAAAAAATATATATATCTGATACTCGGACAAACACAACGGGTCGATACAAGAGCGAGTGGGTTAGATTAGTTGATATTTTGAGAAAATTTATTTTATAATTTTTGAAACTTATTGAGGCTGTAGAGTTGGCAAAAACAAGAAAAAAGGCGAAAATTGCACAACAACGAATTACTCGCACCATTATTTCTGTTTTTATATATAATAAATAAGATAAGATATGATTATCATAAAACGTAAAATGTGCTCTATCTTTCTATTTAACTTATAACTTTGTACTGCTCATTGTTTCTTTCAGAATATGGATTTGAACAAAGAAAAAGATCGGGCCGCAACGGAGAATGTTTCTTTTACATCTCCTGCAAAAATTTCTTTTCGTGCATACTATCTTTTTCCATATCTTGGCAGTATGTCCTTGTGCTACTCTATTATTATTATAACACAGTACGATGTCGGTGGTGTCAAATAGCAAAAACAGTGGGGTGGGAGGGGAGAGAGAACATTAGTTCGGGCAAGGAAATTAAGATACCCCCAATACAAAAGAACACATTAGCATTGAAGATATTTTTGGGTGGGTGGGTGGGGATTCTGACCTGGGTGGGGATTCTGACCCAGTATACACTAATTATAGCCACTACTCCAGTTCTGAAGAAACTATTTTACACTAACCTACAACCCAACCCATTCCACCACCTCCCCCTTTCCAAACGAGCATACGATCACAAGAAAGTACACCTCGCGTAGAACTCGCTACTTGCTGGACTACCGCAGGAAAAAATTAAACACTGCAAATAGTATAGAATAATGCAGCACGATAAATCCTTAAGAAAATGAAAAGAGATCATACATCACCTCTGTTGCAGAGTTTGCACTGGCTACCGGTAGAAAAACGAATCTATTATATATTTCAGTAACTTGCAACCTTTGGCATGACTAACTGACCAAACTATACACTCTTCAGGCCTTAAATTTGGCAGGAAGGTGGCAATTGAGATAAGGAAGATGATGGCTATAATTAAAAGTTGTTTACTTCAAGCATGTATTTTTTTAAAATAACAATGTTTATTGCTGTGTAACATCTGTATTTTTGCATGTTTGTTTCGTAATATATAATAGCGTGCATGTCATAAGAAGTAACCGTATCAAGCGTTCAGTTTGGTGCGTAGTGTTCTGGTGCGCATGAGTTCTGAAGTAAGACTATAGTTTATTACTTTTATTATATGAGAGAGAGAGAGAGAGAGGGGGGGGGGGCACACAATTTTTATTCCGGGCAATGCCCTGTAGGTCATCTAGTCTATTATATATTTCAGTAACTTGCAACCTTTGGCATGACTAACTGACCAAACTATACACTCTTCAGGCCTTAAATTTTACAGGAAGGTGGCAATTGAGATAAGGAAGATGATGGCTATAATTAAATGTTGTTTACTTCAAGCATGTATTAAAAAAACACAAACAATGTTTATTGCTGTGTAACATCTATATTTTTGCATGTTTGTTTCGTAATATTTATAGTACCGCGCATGTCATAAAAAGTAACCGTATCAAGTGTTCAGTTTGGTGCGTAATGTTGTGGTGCGCATGAGTTCTGAAGCAACACTGTAGTTTATTACTTTTATTATACGGAGGGGGGGGGGTGGGAGGGGGGGGAGAATCACATGATTGTTTATTCTGGGCAATGCACGGTAGCTCATCTAGTAATGTATAAGCTGGCTACCATGTGTCACAAATGTATGTTACAAACACGCACGAACTTATTTAACTGATCTTTTGACTCCCTATATACCACCAGAAGATGTCCCTCAAGGCCATGGGTGAAAAATCTTTTTCTTGACAAGAGACTCAGATTTGGAATTCTTTGCTTCTGTCTTTGAGGGAGGCTGAAAATTTTATGACTTTTAAACATCAGCTGAAGTGTCATCTTTTTACACTCTGAATGTCCATTTTTTGTTTTTGCCTGATTATGCCTGTGTATTGTGTGTGTGATTATATTTATGATATAAATGTTGTAAAGCGCTTAGAGCCTGGTTGTCCACGGGATGAAGCGCTAAATAAATGCTGTGTATTATTATTATTATTATTATTATTATTATTATTATATGGATAATACTTAATGTCGACGATATTGGCAAAGCCAAATTAATTTCTCTACCAAACTCCATTTATAAAGTTTTGAGTCTGTAAATAAACGTTTAAAATCAGTCTCTAATGTTTCCCTTCTTCCTTCTTTCTCGTCCATTCTTTTCTTTAGCTCTAGTTATTTTATCTCTCAGCATTTTTTTTTTTTTGTTGTAAATTTCTCATGAAGACCGATTCAGCTATGACTCATGTTGTAGAGAAGATGGAAGTGTTATCAGTTATTCTTAAGTAGTGGCCCATCCATGAAGCACGTGCGCTCCATTTTGGCGAGCTTGCTTTCCCCTCTGCCCATATGGAATGCTTTTCACAAGTTTGGTTTCACTCCCCCCCCCTCCCCTCCCCTCCCCTTTCCCCTCAAGAAGTACAGAAAAGCTGGGGAGCCGCACGAGGGTTTGAAATTTTGTGAGAAAAAAAAATCTACTAAGTGAAGTTAAGAAATTGCCTATGCTCACAATTCCTTATTAATTTTGAAAATTGAAATACATTTAAATCGTGTAGTTACGTTCTTTTTTTTTTTTTTTCTTTTCAGCATCTCTTAGAGTCTGACAAAATTTAATGTTGGTGGCTGAAATCTTGCTTGGTGTAATTCATTTATCAGTTATTTTTGCTGGTAAGCACACAAATCATTGAATAATGTTCGTACTTCTCATTTCTAACCAAGAGTTTTGACTTTTTTCTTTCTGTGCCTCATGTTAGCAGAGACGTCACGAGAGTACAGTGGATTGAGTGGATGTGATACCAAAGATATCGCCAAAAAGATTAAAAGGCAAAGAGGAAATGAAGCAACTGCGGGGTGGGGTAGATTAATTTATGACAGGAAATAATCCACAGATCATGCCAAACAGCCGTGGGAAAGAAAGGTACAAGGATAGTCATACAGGGGCTTACGCAACTGATTGCCAATGTGTCACAATTATTATAAAACAACGGAAGGTTCTGCCATTTTTATATAATTGCAGAAAATCCAGTTTAAAAAACTCATGAAAAAAGTGTCTGAAAATAGATAAAACGTAATGTGATTTTCGTGTCTGGAATGACGACACTGGGAAAGAAGAGAGATAATTACATTGAAACTGTCTGGGGGGAAATATCTATTTTCAGAGATTAGTTGGAACTGTTCCAATCTGAAAAGATAATGACGGCAAAACAAAGAAATATTCAACACTTAACAAACTGAGAGACTTTTCTGCTCTTAACGCTGGCATTGTTCTGTGTGTAAAATCCGGGGAATAGAGCAGGACACACAAGTTTTAATCAGGCCCAGGCAAAGCTGTTGCAAACCTGGTCATATGCCCAGGCCACATGAGAAATGTAGCATCCCATTTCAACCTGCGCAATGAATATTTTTGTATCCGTAATAAATACATTTGTTTTCTATGTCTTAGCGGTATTAATATTTTATGAATCTGCTATCAAGTATTAATATTTTGAGCACCCCCCGCCCCCCCCCCCTTGATTCTGTTTACAATATGAATAATCTTTACCACAGATTCACATACACACACCCCTTTTCACCTCTACTGGAGGGGGGGGGAGAAGGGGGGAGGGGCTACATACAATAATGCGAATTCAGGTGTCGAGAATAACATGTTTTCACGTAAACCCTGGCGTCTGCTGGACTTTTCTATTTGTTCATTATAATTTAATGTTGACTGGGGAAAGGGAGATTGGGAAAACAGAAATTTTATGTGGCTGAGATGGCCCTGATTACTGGCCATGTAGGGTGTGTCCAGTTGTTGTTTTTTTCTGCTCCTCTCCCATTGGATGGAGAGTAACTAATTGTCGTCATAATCCGCAACACTTCAGCACCACTCCTTCTAGACTCCGCTCGTCCATCATGGTGGAAAGTTCTCATTCACTATTTCCCTGTAAGACTACAGTACACCTCGCCCACCTCTCTGCCAGAGTAGAAAGGAACTTAAAGTGCACGTTTAATCAAAGGTCTTAACGGGGAAAAGATGATCCCTGCCGCAAGACAGACCTTTGACCGATATTAATGGGTGTGGCTCTCGCAGCCAGTCGTAAAGTGAGAATTATAATTAGACTGACCTATTCATTCCACCAAACTCCCCAGGTGAGAGTAGATTCTTTTGCACTGGCTGCTAGATTACATGGAATTACTGCCATTTGTCGGAGAGCATGCAGACATTTAAAAAAGATGGTGGGTCTTTTATCTCTGGATAATGTTAGGTCGTTCCTTTTTCTGATTCTTTTAACTGAAATGACACACTCTTCTGTACGATGTTCAGTGGGCTGATGGCGCACTGCGTCAAAACTATCTTGAGTCTGTTCTGACTCAGATTCAAAAGTCTTTGAAGCATCCCGCATCGAGTCAAAACTGTTTCGTCTTTGCTCAGCTTGTCCACAACTCACACCGAATCATATTCAAGACAATTTTGACTCGGTACGCCATCAATGTGAATTTTTTTTTTGTAGCGGTTTCATGTCCTATTTCAACACAAATGGAGGCTGCTGTGATATGAGAGAGGATTTAATGTTCTTTAACAAAATATTATAACAAACACAAGATTTTCTAGGAACTCGCTAGGCATTTATTCTCTGCTCAAAATGGAAATTCTTTGATTTCTCGGGGGCCTCAGCCGAAGGTTGTTGGCCCCCACGACTACATCTCAAAACTGTACACATGATCATATTATAATGCTGGTCAGCCTGACTGGAATGGCCGACACGTGGGCGAGACCAAGGATGATCAACATGGCCAGAATGGCCTAGCGTGTGGGCGGAATCTTTAGGGTAAGGTAGCCGCTCCTCTGCAACCTCGGACTTGTGAGGTGTGAGCAAGACCACCCAGTGGATGGAAAACCAGTGTGGGAAACTGATATTATAACACTGCATCAAATTCCCGCAGGCCCTCGTCAGGTCCCAGACAGGTCCCCGTCATGCCCCCATCAGCGACCCCCCCCCCCCCCCCGCGCAGGCAGGCTGCCCCGCCATTGACAGAGCTCCATCGGGGCCCAACAACTGAGATTGTCTTAAAAACACTCTGAATATTAAATGACTTAGGCTGGACTGTGTCCCGAATAAGATTCGAATCTAATATTGTATGTAAAATCCTAGAATGTAGTTAGGGGCACACAGTCCAATTACAAAGCCAAATAGAGAAAATACTGAATGTGTTTATTGCTCAGCGATGGCTTATAATGTAAAGTACTACGCGCCCCTAACAACACCCAAAATCTTATTGAACGTACCGTTTCTTTTCGGTAAAATGACTAATACATAATACAAATGAAAATAACAATAAAGTAGATTTAACCACAGATAAATCATATACAATTTAACTGACTCAGTCCTAGTGTTTTCCTAAGATGACTACAGCTCTCGTAATACCCATTCTTAAAGTCAAGGATCAGTGCTATGGCTATGAGAAAACATTGTGAGATATAGAAAAATGCTCAATTATTGGAAATTTAAAAACAAACATTTTGTGTGTGTGTAATTCTCATGCACCATTTGAATTGAAAGATTTCACTCTGTTCTTGGAACCCCTACGTCTTTAAGGCTGCCGGCCCACTGTGTCAAGCTTTTTTCGGTTTTAGTATGTGAGATGTGAACTGTGGATGACACGGTGCCTAGCGCACTGGCCAGATTGAAACAAATCTGTCTCACTATTTCGGGGAAGTCAAAATTGTCTTGATTCAACTAGCGGAAAAGGAAACCTCGCGCATTCAGCCAAAACAGTCGCAAGACAGACTTCACACAGTGCACTACCAGCCTAAGTCTCTATCATTTCATAATTTGCACAGATCCGTCCGATTCTCTCACCTGAGAGCAACTTTTCTCGCGCACATACATAATACGTTTATATTATGCAGATAACATAAAATCTATTTTTAGCATGCACAATTAACCCCACCGTCTCTTTCGTTTCACACTTATATTTTTGTCAGCTGTTCCACATCACCATCTGGGACAGGGAGCGAATCGGTTTACTGAAGGCAGTTAACCCATAGCTGTTGAAGAAGAAAAATGTGGATGATCCAGAAGGCTCTCATTTCATACTCTCGTTTCTTCACTCTTTTATACATAATACGTGTTCAGGTGCACGTGAGTGATTGCTTTTAGCCGAAATTCGGGTACAAAAGAATCCAAAAATAGAGTGCTCGTTTTCAATTCTGTTTTTTAGACACAGATGCCAACCCACTTACATAATATAGACTCAAGGAATATAACCAGGATGTGAAATATACCTGCGTCGGGTTTTCCCGCCTTGTCATTACTCAAAAATGTGTATGATTTGAAAATACTAGCCGACCCGCGCAAGATAAATCTTGCAAATTTTCCATGGACCAAGCCCAACCGGTATATTTTATCTCGATTTAAGCTACATTAAAACGTTATTTGGATTCGATGCAATGACTAATAGAACTTACTGTTACACCACAATTTCACGTAGAAATACACAGATGTATTAATAACGTTGATTTTCGTCCACCAATGTGTAAAGAGAGGACAAGGACGAAATTTCCGATCATGCTTTTTGATTCTACTCGACGAAAATGCGTCTCCATTTTGCGGCTCAAAAAATCCTAAATAAATGAAATTAAAGAGTGATTTTTGCCCAAAATGAATGTGTCCACTTAACTTATCGTCTAAAATTGAGACAATACACAAAGTTTCAAAATGTTTTATAGCGTAGTCTGGAAGTTTTAGGTGTTTACACGTTCACCTTCTAGCTCCATTATAGTAAGAACATATATATAATACCCAGCGAAATCAGCATTTTTAAACATCTTTTCGATTCTTCCGTCTCTGTGGCGCTCCAGACTCGACGGCAGGCTGGCGTTGCACATATTCGAGTCTGTTTTTGTCCCCTTTTTAGTGTGAGACGTAAACTGTGGAGCTAATGGCGACCTCGCGTACTGGCAAGACCAAAATGTCTGTCTCAGTACTCACCAGTCCGGGCGCTTCAGAACTATCTTTGAGTCGCCTTGTGACAAACGTTTGTTTATATGCAACTCCTGTAGACAGCGAGATTAAGCCTCCGCGGCAAACACATCAAATGAACCTGCAGGTTCTAATCAAGATTGTTCTGACGTGAGTTTGCATGTTAAGATTATCTGATATGGAAACGCAAGGTGAGCCACTTGGTTAGTGCCAGCACGAATCTACATCGTTAGCCCGGGCAAAAGACAACAGGGCAACGAGAACCTTAAATGTTCATTTCTGTAACCCTCATTATGTTCCGCCCATACACTTTTTAATTGTGTATTTTTATTCATGCATTAGGGTACATGATTTTATGCACACACGCTACACGATTGTCCATACTATTACTATCCTCCCCTTCCACTTCACCTCTCTCCAAATCCAGTAAACACACCTTAGCATTTTGAACTAAATAAATAATTGTATTACAGCAGAAAAAGGTACCTTTAGAAAGAAGGTTAGAAAATAAAAACACAGAAATAGGAGTGTTTCTTGACTCCCATGCTCATTTTACAACTTTTTTGACACGCAATCTGGCAAACACAGATTACAACTCTCCAGGGGGTGAGCTTAAATTTGGCCAGGGAAGCAACGGAGCATCCCATATTATTTTCTTTTCTCATAGAGTTCAACTATCTCTCTATCCTGGGCACATCGTGCGTTGAATCACCCCAGAAGAATGCACCTTTACGTTGTAATGTGTACGGGAAATGACAGGATTTCTGTTTGTGAATGTGCGTGGGAAAATCTTTCCAGACCCGGCGTTGTTTACCTTTGCGATGCCACCCCCCTCTCTCTCTCTCTCTCTCTCTCTCTCTCTCACACACACACACACACACACACACGCACACACACACACACACACACATATGCTACCTTCCATCCACCCATCCAATTTCATTATTCACCTTTCGAATCACATTTTTGTTCTGCGCACTCTTTTCGTTAATCTGTATAATTTTTGTAAAGGTGGAAGAAATGGCAGGAACAAAAACAAGCCTTTCACCTTCCTATTTCACCGGGAGAAAAGAAAACCTGCGAGATGTTTTAGAAGAAAATAGAAAATATCTAGGTGGATCTTCAAATCTCAGCCAAGGTTTTCCTAGCTCAGCAGCGGAGCATCTTCCCAAGTTGGATCCTGGTGCACTTTATCCAGGGGGATTTATGCAATTCCATGTACATTCTCCACATTAATATCTTAGTATCTATATATTATTATCGTATTATATATCTTTATATATCTAATGTGTTTATATCTACGTTATATGATTATGTTGGCGGTGCTCTTGCTCAGGCTCTGGCCTGTTGTTTCTGGTGAGAGAGAGGGAGAGAGAGAGAGAGAGAGAGAGAGAAACCCACATAGAGTGACAGACACAGAGACTGAGTGAGACAGAGAGAGAGAGGGAGACAGAGATGAGAGACGGACAGAGAGATAGACAGAAAGGGGGGAGGGAAGTCAGAGGGGAGGGGGGGGGCAGAGAGAAACCTACGCACGCAGAGAAAGAGAGAGAGAGGGGGGGATAGGGACGGAGAGAATCAGAAGAGCGAGAGACAGACTGGGAAAGAGAGGAGAGGGAAAGAGAGAGGGGGCAGAGAGAGAAAGAGAAAGTGAGCGAGAGAAAGACAGAGAAAGAATGAAAGACAGAGACAGGGAGAGAGAGAGAGAGAGAGAGAGAGAGAAAAAAAAAAGATTTTGCTAATCTCAAGTATCAGTCTGTGTGCTGTAGATGTTGAGACCAACATCCTTGACAAAATAAAAGAAAACCTGGAGCGGAATGTAAGGTTGATGTTTGGCTTTCAAATGTTAATCCTGTGATAAGTTGGTCTAATTTGAGGAAAGTTAAGAAATCTTTTTTGTCAACATTTCTACGCTGGGAATCCAGTTCACATCTTTACGGTTTACACAGATTGCTTGGCTGTGTGGTTCGTTATGACAGGCTGAACTCATCAAACGGCTTCGGATCGTGCGAAAAACACAAAGTGAGTTCAGAAGAAAAAAACCTGCTTTAATTAACACAAATGGACTGCAGATACGTCTATATTCACGGTAACCTTTAAAAGCTTATTTTCTTTTGTTTCCTTTGGGCATCATTTTGTTTGGGCGTTTTTGTTGGGTTTTTTTTTTTACATTCATTTAAAATAACACTGACCTACCATTAAATCGTGTATTCGCACAACTGCTGAATATGACAATTCTTTTCAGGCCAAAGCACTTGAACAAGTTGAAGGAATTTTATTTTTTCTACTGATTAACAAGGACTGAAGGAGTAGAAAAGGCCTATTGAGAGCTGTTTGTAACTAAAAATGTATACATAACATGTAAGAGCCTACTGAAAGCTGTTTATGGCTAAAATGTATACATGTAAGAGTAGAAAAGCCTACTTAAAGCTGTTTGTGGCTAAAAATGTGTACATGTAAGAGTAGAAGAGGCCTATTGAGAGATTTTTATGGCTAAAAAATGTATACATGTAAGAGTACTGAGAGCTGTTTTTGGCTAAAAATGTGTACATGTAAGAGTAGAAGAGGCCTATTGAGAGATTTTTATGGCTAAAAAAATGTATACATGTAAGAGTACTGAGAGCTGTTTTTGGCTAAAAATGTGTACATGTAAGAGTAGAAGAGGCCTATAATTGAGAGATGTTTATGGCTAAAAAATGTATATATGTAAGAGTATTGAGAGCTGTTTTTGGCTAAAAATGTGTAAATGTAAGAGTAGAAAAGGCCTATTGAGAGACGTGTTTGGCTAAAAATGTATGTAAGGTAAGGAATATACTTCATGTTTTTTTAGTGTGCCTCCCAGTTAGCGAACGATGACGCCACTGAGGTATTCAGAGAGCTTTAGTGCTTTGTGGAGAATCAGATTCTTAAAACGATACGAAGGTTAGCCATGGCCCTTTGATATGTTATCCTCTAATTACTTTTCATAACAATTTGTCCACAAACTGGCTGAATAATTGCTTAAACTATTGCTTTTCATCTCCGAAAGTTCTATGGCAGATAAGCTGGGTTTTTCATGTCTACCAAAATGGGAATGTCAAAAACCCTCCAGATGGTGCAAAAGATAGAACCTTTTCGTGTGTACGGAATTTTTTACATGGAACCATTCGTTCTTTCTACTGTTTGACGGAGTTTTGACGTTTCCGTTGCCGTTTCGGTTTCCGGAGATAGGAAAACACAGCTTTATCCAGCTGATGCATTGTCAAACTTAAGCCCAAATTCACCACTGTTTATGACATAGATGGTTTGAAAGAGACATATGAAGGTAAAGGAGCTGACGGTAAGGGACCTCTCTGGATCCCTTAATTTCTTCACCGAGTGATGGGGGAGATGCACTAGTGAGCCTTGCACCAACTGTATCCACTTCTGGCCGTCATAGGCAAGGGCCTGGGTTGTGGCAAAGTTTCACGGACAATATCACTGAATGGACAGGGGAAAACGGTGAGGGGTGGCTACCCATAAAGTCTGCATGTTAAAGGGGAGGGGGGGGGGGAAGGATTTGCCCCCAACCTATGAAAAGAGTACATGGGGGGGGGGCGAGTTCCAGGGAGCGTGTACGCCGGCTTTTCAGTTACGGTCGGTAGTGAATAAAAAATGGTTCGGGTTTTTTTTCAACAAAGAAGAATGTAGGATTGTATAAACATCCTTTTTTGAATGCAACAATTGTGTGCTAAATGCTGCTGCAAAGGTTTTAGAACAACAAGATTTCATCATGGACATTCTACATTCAAAAAGCTTTGCGCTCGTACGGTGGATCGGGGTTGAAAACCTATCGTATGAAAAGTGTATATAGAAAGGGGAGGAGAGTCAAAAGAGCCAAAATTGAGCTTACATCCTTTCCGGATGGCCCTTAAAGATCGACAAGTAATGTGCGTATTGTTTTGTTAGCTTTGGTCTAGATACCGAGGGCGCTGATACATGAACATCGGTTGCCTGCAGGGGATTTGAACCCACTGGTATGCAGAGTTCAAGAGGGAATGGGAAATCACAGTAGATGTGTGGTAAAGCGAGCTCAGTGGAAATATAGGGCAAAGAGGAAAACAGACAAGATTTAGGAGCGAGCGGCACAGAAGACAGGGTTAGGAAAAATAGAAGATAACATCACCATCGTACTTTAGTGCAGTGAAGGGGTGAACATGTGAGAGCCTGAAGCATTATGACTACCTGACAAAAAATTATGAAATGTTGCTTATTGTCTCCATCTTTGACGGTAAATTACGTGAACACGTCCATTTCGGACAAAACTCAGTCTATCATATTATTTACTTACTATTTTTTCGAGCAAACCCCCCCCCCCCCCTTTCCCCCCAAAGAAAAAAATTAATAATAAAGCACACTTTTGTCGAGTAGAATCGGGAAGAATTATTGGAAATTCTGTCCATCCCGTTTCTCTGTTCTTGGCCTCTCTTCAAGTGTCTTCACACATTGCTGGTTGAAATTCAGAGTTCAATACATGTATCGCATCTGCGTAATCTCCAGGTCAACTGGCCAACAAGTGAAAAATGTCAGAAAGAAAGAAGGAACAATTCGGAACCAGTTTAGATCTTCGATCGCACTCACAAATCTCTACATGTACTTGAGGAATCTGTAACAAAATACGCTAGCTTCAAAAACACGCTGATGATTTTAAGTGTTTTAGAATCGCCAGATGACTGCCAGAGAAATCGCGTAATTCAACAGAAATCGGACTTACGAGCTATGGCGCATCAACTAAAGTCTGTTTTTCGTCGATTTTGATTCAGACTTGCACTTCCTTGGAATCAACTAGGGGGATAGACTTTTTTCAGAGTCTCACTGGTGCGTGTTTAGCCGTTTAACTCCACAGTCGACAATTCACAATAAAACCGAGGCAAACATTCATCAATTAAGGCATTGATGGACGGATCGTAGACGATTCGTTAGACAAATTGATGTGCAAATGGAAGACAGACCTATGGATAGACTGATGTTGAAAGACGAGTGAACAAATGAATGAAAGAGTGGCTGAAATGATGGGTGGGGGAGGTGTTCGAAGGATAAATGAATGGGTGGATAGAAAGAAGGATGGGTGAGTGGATGATGGTTTAGTCCACGTGTGAATACATGGCGATCTTAGTGCTTATTTGTTCCAACTCCTTGTCTTTGCACCACTGAGAAACTCGGCGGCAAACGTTTGCGGCTATAGTATTGCGATAAGGAGTTAGAATAAATCGGAACTGTGAAACCGTTGGATAAGTGCCACAACGCACTGCAAACAAGTGTCAGAGTGTGCAATTCTTTCTTATACCTCTTCTACATACTAAAAGATCCGCAGTTTTTCAGACAATGAAGAGAGAACAGAAATGAGTGAGCAAGTGGATGGCTGGATAAGGTGGGTGAACGGATGGATGAATGGACGTATGTGTGGACGATGGGTAATCACCGAATCTCTCGCACAAGAGAAAGTCCCTTTGAAGGCACATCAAACCTCTCACAGAAACTGAACAAATGTTTGCTGCTCACACTCGCCCTGCAATTCTCTGACTCGAAATCTTCCCCGCGTTAGACACTTTAGTAAGTTGATAGTAGTTGGTATGTCTTGGAATGCTAGGCTCCTTTCTCCGCAGGAAAGAATCATGAATACATCGCCTTTCACAAACAGGGCGACCTATTTACTTACAACATGTTCGGTATTTTCTAAGTCACATAACGATTTACAGGTATGCTTCGGTAGAATTTTTATGTTGAGAGAAAGATTGTCTTGCTCGGGGATAATGTTTGTTTCGTTACTTTTCGAGACACAGTGGGCAACTTTTTTTTATTACCTTTGATTATTGTGTTTTCGGAACATATGGGTGCTTTTCATCTAATCTGTGCTAGTAAAAGCTACATCTATTTGTAACCAACTTGGACAAAGAAAATAACAGTTTATATTTTGCGAGAAAAAAGACATTATTTTGTTGCGATAGCAGAGAAAGCACCTGAAGATATTGAAGTGATCTTCGAAGTTGGTAGGTTAAATCTTGTTATGGCTTCCACACATTCTCTGTGCTATTTCAGTTCAGTTCTCATGAGATAGTTATGAGGATATTTCATGTATTAAAAGATTGTCTTAGATTTTCAATCATTACAAGACTGGTGTGGCATTTGAATTACAAGCATTACGAGACTTACATTTATAAGTCGCTTCAACGCTTATAAGTTAGGCTGTCCTGAACAAATGTATTTCGTGTTCTTTTTTTCAAAGCCACATTCAATTATTTAATATCTCTTTACAAATTAAGTAAGTAAAACTATGAAATACTACTCACCAAATTTTCAAATCACACTCTTGAAACTAACTGCAGTACAATCCAGATTTTCTCCAATACAAATACAGTACAATCCAGGGTTTCCTCGAAATTCAGTGCAGTATAATCCTAATTTAATGGACATTCAATGTAGTATAATCCACCTTTCCTCCGAGTCCAATGAATTCAATTCAAATTGCCTCGAAATGCAATATAATCCAATCCAAATTTCCTACAAATTGAATGTATAATCCAGGAATTCTCCAAATTCAGTGCAGTCTAGCCCAAACTTCCACCTGATTCATTGCAGCTTAATCCAGATTTTGTCCAAATTCAATGCAGTATAATCCAGATTGTCCAAATTCAATGCAGCATAAGTCAGATTCTGTCCAAATTCAATGCAGTATAATCCAGATTTTGTCTAAATTCGATGCAGTGTAATCCAGATTTTTTTTCCAATTTCGATGCAGTATAATAGTGATTTTCTCCAATTTCAATGCAGTTTTTTTATTCAAAAATTCATCAAATCAATTGTAATGTATTCCTCTTCTGGAGACACCCTGATGTATCTTTAAATAGTTAACTTTGATTTGACACATTGAAACCTAATTACGCTAAAACAAAAGAAATATATTACTATTTACCATAATTTGACTCGAGAAAATTAACCATTTCGTCTCTTTTCACAAGTTCCAAAGAGTCACATAAACTTAATCACTGACTCGCCGCACATGCGCACCGATGGAACAAACTGACGTCTCACAGGACACCGAAAACGCGCATGTTTTACGAACACAAGCTGCCGTATTCCCTTGAGACGTCACTGAGAGGGTTTTAATTTATTGCATTTGAAATGAGTGACCCTCGGGTATGTTATTTTCCCGTGTGTGGTTCCTTTTCAACACCAACAATAAAATCAAATGCATTTCCAATTAATCATATGCAACACAATTTTCCTGTCAAATTTCTTGCAAGAGCTTCCACATTTTATGTCTCAATATACTACAAAGGGTGTTTTAAAACACAAAAATCTTCACAATGACTGAAGAAATAAGGACAGGGACTTGACGTTCCGTTCATGTTTTCATTCTTAAGTGTGGAATCTTCGCTTGAAGCGACACAGTAATGATTTTTTCACTTCCAAATTGTAAAATATTTATCACAAAACAGAAAGAAATCTTCCATTTTCTCTACATTTCGAGGCACGGACATGGTTCAAAAAACAACATTAGGTAAGTGCTACAGATGGGATCAAATTTTCAAAAATCTGGGCGCATTCTGAATGTGTGAATTCTTCGATCTTACATGTATAATCAGTTTTCACTATATGGTCGGCCGATCTGATCAATGATGACCACTGGAAATTAGGCTGCAGTTTAAGTGCTTAAGTAGAGATCACTAATTTATCTAGAGGTTTGAAGAGTTTACTTCTAAATCGTGTCCGTCCAGATCACCAACAGCTCAAACTGAGATACAGTACTTTCGCAAAAAGCGTTTTTCGTGTACTCTTTGAATATGAGAAGTTTAGCTCTTTCAATATGCTTCACCTGATTACAAGCGTTTTGTATTTGTATAATGTTCTAAGGTAAGAAATATTTGCACCTGTTTCCACAGACACGCACAGACACAAAATAGAAGTTTGGCGTTTCGTGTCCGAGGACACTCGTAATTATAATTTCATGACCTTCCACCACTACCCAAAAAATCTCAGGCAAGATTGTTTTTTGCATCTGGTGACAAGCTGGAACAACGTTGGTATCTATTTGCACGAACGGATAATGAAATTGTTATAGAGAATTTCATTTTTGTGCCAAGCTCATCTTCAGTTTCTCAGGAGGATTAAAAAAAATAATAATAAAGGTGAAAGTGATGACAGAACGAGGGATCTGTTTCACTGCCGTTTGTTACACAGGGCATGACTTGAGCAGCTGGTTTCAGTATCGCAAAGGGGGTGGAATAATATTGATTAGTAATGTGTCCGGTT
Source organism: Onchidella celtica (assembly GCA_963931925.1). Taxonomy (NCBI): domain Eukaryota; kingdom Metazoa; phylum Mollusca; class Gastropoda; order Systellommatophora; family Onchidiidae; genus Onchidella; species Onchidella celtica. The sequence goes on from OZ007578.1 coordinate 42,887,741, forward strand.
ATTGGAGAGTATTGGAGTGTTGTCCTTGAACTGTGGACAGGTTTTTAATTCATCTACTTGTTGCTCCCTTGTTCTATGAAGAATACGCTGAGTAGATGACAGAAACGAACGAAAGGACAAACGTCACTATCGAAGGACTCCACCCCCAGCCCAAAAAGATAGCTGGACAACACTGCCCTGGCCCGGACTCTCACCCTGGCCCGGACTCTCACCCTGGCCCGGACTCTCACCCTGACCCGGACTCTAACCCTGGCCCGGACTCTCACCCTGACCCGGACTCTCACCCTGACCCGGACTCTCACCCTCCCCGGACTCTAACCCTGGAAGGAAGTGTGCAGTAAAAAGCTAACATTCCAAGCTGGTTTAAATGTTTGTCCGCACTCTGAAAATTAGTCTTTTTTTTTTTCTAAACGTTGAACCATCTCATAATATACAAATTGAATTACGAGCATGTAATCTGTTCCCAGCGAATTAAGTTTTGGTGAATATTGCAGGTAAAACACTTGCAGGAGTTTCCACCTACCAGAAAGTAAACTTGTTCCTTAAGATGACCTCAGTAAATCTTCGTGTGAGCAACGTATTAATTATCTAGGTCAGTATCAACATACATGATGACAGATAAGGCACTCTAATTACTTATTCAGTCTAACTAAGTGCTTGAACAGGTAACGAAAGATGAAAAAATGCGAAAGGATAACAAGATAACCGAGACTAAATACTAAATCCCTTTTCCCTTTTCCACACAGATCTCAAAATAATGATAATAATAATAATACATAGCATTCATATAGCGTTCCATCCCTTTAACGACAAGGATGTAAGAACTCTACAACATTTATTTCATAGCTGTTTTGATTCACACACACACACACACACACACACACACACAGACACACACACCCACCCACACACACACACACTCACACACCACACACACACACACACACACACACACAGAGATAAGTTAATTAATAAAATAAAATAGAAAAACAGAAACAATCAGGAATATTCAGAGTGTGAAAAAGATGGCTCTTCAGCTAATGTTTAAATGTCATAAAATTTTCAAATTTTTCTCAAAAACCGGGACAGAGAATTCCAAACCTGAAGCCCCTGAAAAAAAAGAAGTAAAGAAAGATTTTTTCACCCATGATCTTCGGGAATACATTTGGAATTTTAAACCTGTTAGTGTCAGCATATGGCTTAATACGGTAGGCTACTATCCTACATAATAATATTAACTCAGAAATATGTTATTTCTTGAAAGGATTCCTAGGTTCCAGTGTAAAGCTCCTGGCTCACAAAAGGGTTTACTGCCAGGAACAAAGCTCGGGTTTGAGTGGGCTGTTTGGATCAAGGACTCACAGCATAAGGATTTATTTAGATTAAGCGGTAGTTAGACTTATCGGTTATGCGTTACGTAAGGTGATCGACGTGCGCTATATGTCACAGGGTCCCTGGCAAGGCATTAATTTTTTTTCTTTCACTTCAGATTCTTCAGGTTGGTTCTTATTTCGTTAGTCGTACGTGCTGTCTGTGTGTGGTTTATGCCTACGTTTAGTTAATCCTCAGTGTGCAGCCAACTAGCGTTTTGTGCATCTTTATACTTTGAAAAGTAGACTCTCTGGAAGCAATAAACAACGGACGGTTCAGATATCATAAGTGTAAACTTCAAAGCAAGAAGTCGAACAATTCACCTAAATAATACATCGTTCCATATCCCAGGATTAAAAAAAAACAAAGCAAACAAAACAAATATAGCACCTATAGCACCCAGTGTATCAACATCGCACGCGCTCATTGTGAAGGTTAAGTAGGCCTATTTTTATTTTTTTTTAATATTGGCACTTTTCAGCACTGAACACTACTCACCAATGATTAGAACACACTAGTCTTGTGTAGACAAAAATTATAGCAGTGAACACACTTCTCAGCACTGAGAACTACTCACTAAAATAATGACAACACATGTATAAGCGTATACGATATACAGTAGTGAACACACACTGTTCCTGCACGCGCTTCACTGACAAGCCTAATCGACGTGTTATGTACTCACTCCACAAGTGGCTACACACAACACCTGCCTTGCAGGCAAGAATCCCTCTCCTGTTCTCTTACGGTGACTAAATTAGATCACCCTAAATGCTCCCGGTACGTTTTTAACAACTCACCGGGTTGCCGGCCGTTTAGTTTCTCTACCTACTCCGCCTGGGAAGGCCGCGCTGGCAGTTAACAAACACCGGTAAAAAATGTTAACAAACATATAGACTAGCTCCTTGTGTTCCAGATCTGCTTCACGTGGAAAGATATGAAGGTCTGGGAGTATTTATTCATCCTTTGCTTCCCTCGTTTCGTACGCTCAGGGGCGGAGTGCCAGAAACAGTATGGGAGAGGTTCCAAAGAACATGATGAGGTCGTCTATCTGATTTTTCTGAAGTACTGGCGCATCAACAATTTTTATCATTTTAAAGACATACATTTCAAAGCTTGGGTCACTTTTATCGTTATAAGATGTGCCAAAAATATTTCAGTTTATGAAATTCAAAATGTTTAAAGATGTAAAAAAGATATCACTTTGTGAGGATGTAGATTTCACCGTGAGCAGTGACACGGTAGCTACAGCTTAAAACCATCAACGTCACCGATACGCCAGTACCTGAGACGGATGATGCTGTGAATGCAGTAGTCTAAGTTTCCGTGAACAACAACAACAACAACAACAGAAAGAAAAAGCTGCAAAAGTTTGAATACAAAGCACATTGTACGAAATCTCCGCCAAAGCAATATTCTGCCAACGCTGGTCAAATATGCGAGGAAGCAGAAAAACAACAATAAAAAAAAACAAGTAACCTCATCATCTGCTCTCCGGTTTCCAGCTGTTGCTACAACCTGTTGCCTACACAGAATCCTTTTTTTGTCAGTGTGGGACGTGACAAAAAAGACGATCCAAAAAATATTTATGTAAGATAACCGTGTTTCATCGTATTTTTTTCTCATCATTTTTTTTTAAACTGTTGAAACAAAACACTATTTTTAGAGTCAATTTTCTCTTGACATTTTGTCATCTCAAATTGCACTTGCAGGAAAATGATAAAATCCTCCCTTTCATTTTTGCTATATTGTTTTTATGATTATTTTTAAAAAATTATTATAATGACTCCGTGAATACATTAGTTGTTGCGAAGAAAAATCTCAGACAGATTAAAATCCATCATCTTTGTGCCATTTTCATCTGCAAGCCAATTCCTGCGTGTTTGTGAGGCGTGGGGCAAAGCAAAAAAAACAACAACAAAAAAAAACCCAATAACTTTGACATGAGGTTTGTTTAGCAGACAGTTATCTTTGTTTCCTGTTCAGTGCAGGAACCTGTCAGATTTTCATCAGTGGCACTGGACGAACAAAGGAGAAGAATGTATTAAATATCTGATTGCCGCCAACTTGTAGGTGAGATTCCGGTGGTTTGGGTTCGATATTTGTGTACAGTGGACGGCAACAGTTTATGCGTGGCCTCTGGTAATCTACTGGTGACCTTTCATGTGTTTAGAATACATCTTTCACGGTCCTGACTCTCTCCCTCTCTCTCTCTCGTTTCTCCCCTCTCTCTGTCTCTTTTTATCTCTCACTGTCTCTCCCTCTCTCTCTCTCGCAGTCTCTCTCTCCCTCTCTGATTCTCTCTCTTTCACTCTGCCCCCTCTCTCTTCTTTCTTTCTCTTTCCCTATCTCTCTCTCTCATTCACTCACTTACTTTCCCCTCTTTCTATCTTTCGCTCTCTTTATCACACTATCTCTCTCTATTCTTTCTTTCTCGCGCGTGTGCTCTCTCTCTCTCTATCTCTTCCCCTCCCCTCCCCCCGTTATCCCCCTTTCTCTCTCCTTCCTTCTTTCTCTCTTTACCCCTCTCTCCTTTCACTCTCTCTCTCTCTTTCTTTCTGTCTTTCTCTCTCTCTACCTTTCTCTTTCTTTCTTCATGTGTCTCTTTTCTCTCGCTGCCTCCCTTTCTCCCCATCTCTCCATCTTTTTCTCTCACTCCCCCCCCCCCTCTCTGTTTTTCTACCTCATGCTCTCTCAGTCCTGACTATTCCAATGTACCAGAGTTACCGAGCGTATCTTGTATTGTTTATTATTCCTGTTCCCTTTCCCATTCTAGCCTTGTGTGCCAACAGATGCCGCTCTGTGGATCTGTACTGGCTAACTTTTCAGAGTGCAAGTTCAGTGTTTGACAGACCGCGTTACCTCCATTCCCATGATATCTACACTTTATCAGTGGCCTTGATTCTGTGGTTTTCTTGACCTCACCAGAGTGCGGACGCTGTATCAAACAAATTCTATTGGCTTTCAAAAGCTCCAATTTTTTTGTAGTCAGGGCTCACGTAGGCTTCCAGCGTACTGAGTCAGGTGTGTTTTGCCTTGGTTTCAATTTGAGATGTGAACAAAGGAGTTGAACAGGACCTCGCGCACTAGGGAGACTGAAATAGATTTGTCTCGCTAGTTCATTTGAAGGAAGTTCAAGTCTGAGTCAAAACTGACGCTAAACAGACTTGGCACAGTGTTAAATTTCTTGGTATGTAAAACAACAATAATCTAACAAGAGGCCTTTGACACTTCGCACTTCTCTGTCTTACACTCTGCAGTTCGTGAGACAAACTGTGTCTATTTCTTGTTTCTCTCACTTTTCAGAAATCTGCACGAATTACATCATGTGATCTTAAGGCCAAAACCATTAAGGATATTAACATAGGATTTAAGAGAATTAGTGGTGACCATTTTTTTTAAAGATAATTGGAAAAGAACACCATTACGCATCTGTAGATATATTTATTTCTGTGTGTCTGCGTGTGCGTATGTTTATGTGTGTGTCCTTTCCTTCTCTAATTTTCTTCGATCTGAATTCCATATTGTTCACTATCTTAGAATTTGGCAGTGTACTATATTCTATTTTATATAATTTTGTTTTGGCCACTATTTGACAGAATCATTCGGCCCTTGTCACGTGTTCAGTGTTAGAACTATTGATACCACCATAATATGTTGGTGAAATGGCAGATTTTATTTATTTATTTATTTATTTATTTATTTATTTATTTATTTAATTACTTTCCCATTTATTCATTTATCTATAGATATATTTATTTTATCCTGTTAAAACAGTAACTTTTTCTCAAGGATCAAGTCTACACTTTCTGCTTGACTTAGAGTCAGTCTCTTCCTTCTATGCAATGTCAGCAAGAGTATCTGTGCTAAGACATTTGAACTCCCAACTTCAGGTTCTGAATGAAGTCAGGAGGGGAACTGGTGCTTTCAGCACAGACTAATAAAATACCCAGACTGGATGATCTCATTGGGTGACGTTACAAAACAGCGAAAGGTCATGAACCATCCGCCACATTAGGTTTACGGTGACGACCGACGCTTCAGTATAGCTACAATTTTGAATGACACCATTTTGACGCGCCTAGTGAACGCGGAAGTTTGGTTCCGCACCAAGAAATTAGTACATGTACAACCAATCTTGACAAATAAAAAGAAATTTCTACTGCAGATAGAACTAGAATCGGAATTTCCCGAGCGGCGGCCATGTTGATTATACCGTCGCCGCTCGGGAAATTCCGTAAAAAACGACACAGCCCGAAGCTCGTGTTTCCAGTCTTGTTAATTTATTAGTCTGTGGCTCTCAGTGATATCAGACTTGCATGGATGACTGGCAGAAGACGAAAAAGATCTTCAAGCGTGAGCTGTTTCTCCGTGGCAAACAGAATATTCGACTGGCAAGTTTCCCTTCACCACATGAAGTCAGTATCTTAGTTCAATGTGGTCACATCTACCAAGTCTGGCATCTGATCCAACTTTTCAAAAGACTGAACCGCATACATCATAGTGGTAAAACACATGTCTCGAAGACCGTATCTAGCACTGAGATGCAGAAATTAAACTTTTTGCTCTTGATTTATGTGTAACCATGTCGACACCGGAGGAGGGGGGGTGAGCTCTTGAGAGTGTTATGGAAGAAACTGCAATGAATTCTATTTCATAATTATTATCTTTATGCACAAACTGTGTTCCGAAAACGTGTTGGGTCGCGTATGCTGGAAGAGAAGAGTTGGACTAGAAGGCGGTCAAAACTAGCTAAATAACGAGCGTACGTCCTGTGAGGATGGCCCTTGTCAGAAACAATAATATATTCTGTTTGATAGAAATGGAAGTATGAGTCAAAAAACTTACTTGGTAGAAACATTTAATTACTAATCTCTGCGAGGGAAAATAAACTGAAATTAAAATTAGAAGAAAAAAAGAAAGAAAAGAAAAACGAAGACATTTATTTTCAATTCCTTCTTTTTATTCTTTTAGAATCTTTACTGCAGATAGCTGTTTACTGTAACTGACAGTTCCTGGAAATCTAAGTAGCGTTATCATTATGTTTAGTTTTTCCAGTAAATATTTTGAAATCTCTGAGTTGTAAACATTTTTTCTTTACTATGATGCTCAGCATGACGTTACTTCAGGCAGTTCTTGACATCTTTGACAACTCGCTCTACTCCTATACCTGCCCCCAAGTCCCTGTTTCCCACCATCCATCACCCACAGCTAATAACATTATTCAGATTTGTAGAGTGAAGCTGGTGGCACACCAAGACAAGACTTTTTTGGTGTCGGCTTTAGTGCATGGTGTGGATTATAGGGCCTTATTTGGAAATTTCTATACAACCGTGAACATCCCAACTAAAGTATCTTGGGCTGGATTTCCATGTACACGGAAACGGAAACGACAACAGAAAAATCCATCAAGTAGTGAAAGAAAGAGTGTTTCTATGCGTGCAGAAACGGCATTTCCTTGCACATGAAAACCCCCTTTCTATTTCACTACCTGAAGGGTGTTTGTTGTTTTCGTTGCCGTTTCCGTTTCCGTACGAATGAAATCACAGCCTTAGATATCCCCCATGCATGTGCACGTAAGCGCTGAGCAGACTCCATGTTGTTTCCACATTCAGTTATCAGCTCCACAGATAACTACCTCAGTGAAGCACTAACCCACCGGGCTCCGTGTAAACATAGATAAGTAATGTTCTGATGATACACAAGTGTCTCCCTTACGTGCGTATTTATTTGTCGGGTACTCAGGGAAATTATGTCTATTCATAGACGCTCGTCCCTGCCACAAATAAATGTATATAATGGCAACTGCAGCATTTTTCTGTAAATGTAGATTAATTCTGTACATGGAGCTTAATAGCACTTCGGCACGATAACGTTATGCCTTTCACGTTGTTGGTTTTTTTTTTTTTCGTATCTGACTTTGGACCAACATTCACCTTCAGATTCCTATAAATAAGATGCAATAAAGGTGAAGTTAAAAAAAAAATCTAACGGGAAGAAGTCCGTACTGTTTGTCCATGAAGCCCGTAAATATGATAATAATCCGTTAAATCAACTTTAGACCACGACCTCCATCAGAAACGTTAAGATGCGATTAGGGTCCACGTCAGGTAATAATTCTTTCATGTGCCCGCTAGTGTAGTGCCTTCTTCGGATGTGTGCAAAATCCACACATTCTTTTAAAATGTGGCTGCCAGTGGCAGCCACACAGTAGGCCTATACATTCGGGAGGATCTTCCTCTCGGAGCAAAAAGCTAGGAGTGGGGTGGGTATGGCCCGGACGGAGTCTTGTAAGGACAATTTCACCTCTTCCATTTTGCGGAGAGGTATGTATTTGTAGGTTGTCTATCCCATCTTTCCTGCCATCTCGTTTTGATGGAGTTGTGTATAGCTGGCTTAAAATCAGTGCGGGGGGATCTCCAGTTATTCTAGTGGCTGCCTCAACCCGTCCTTGGCGAGGGTGTCCGCCCTCTCGTTTCCCTTGATGCCGACATGGCCAGGGATCCAGCAAAAGGTAAAATCATAATTATATCCCCTGCCGGACAAGGTGTGAATGCGTTGTAGCAGTTGACAGATGTTAATTTTTTTTATGTAGTTTTTTTTTTAAGTTTGGAGACAAGACAGTAAGTCTGAGAAAATAATAAAATATCGGCTCCTGGATTTGATTACAAGATTAAGGGCCAGACTGACCATATGACGTGTATTTCTGCAGTGAATACAGAAGCGTTGGTATTAAGGCCCAGGCGTTGGGTTTTGCCGTCCGAGTTTGAAAATGAGGCAAGCCCCCCCCCCCCCCCCCCCGGGCCGTGGTCTTTGGAGCTGTCTGTGTATAAATGTCCGTGATCAGAATGGTCGCTGATCACTTCTCTAAGCATTCGTTTGTAGGTTTCTGGCAGGGCGTTGTCTTTCGGACAAGCTGCGAGATCTAGAATAATTTTGGGGTTTGCGTGTGAGCCATGGTAGAATGGTAGAAAATGGGTCATCTTCCAACTCACTCAGGTCAGATCTCGGGCCCGCGCGAGAAGGGACGGAATCCGAAGGCAAATGGGCGGGGTGACTCCAGGGGAGGTTTAAAAACGGTGGATGATTGCTGGGTCGATAGCTGAATAGTGGGCTGGGTTGTCTGGATGAGAAGACAATTTCAGTTGTCCTGGATAAATCTGTTTCCGTTTCTCTCTCTCTCTCTCTCTTTTTTCTCTCTCTCTCTCTCTCTCTGTCTGTCTGTGTTTCTGTCTGTCTCTCTCTCTCTCTCTCTCTGTCTCTGTCTGTCCGTGTGTCTCTCTCTCGCTCTCTCTGTCTGTCTGTCTGTCTCTCTCCCTCTCACTCTCGCACTCTTTTTAAATGTTTAAAACTTTTGGCCGTGAATAGGAGAGTATGTAAAGTGCACAGAAGGTGTTTCTGTTGATATGGATAAGGTATTTAGTGGGTAAATATTCAGAGACGAGTGTGCACGTCCTTGGTCATGACTGTGTACATGAATACTAAATGTCAGCATGAACTGGAACTGCTGATCGAACTCTGCCAGCGATGATAAAGGAAGTAAGAATAACAAGTTACCGGAAATCTTCATTGGACAGGCGGAAGTGAATGAGACCAGCAGATAATGAGTAATTAACGGTGTTAATCAGGTCTTTAGTTTAGCTCTTTACATTTTGGACATTGTCCCAGAAAACAGCTGACTGAGGAGGGAGAGAGGGTGCATTAGGGTTAGGATTAGGTAGGGTGATTGTTAGTTTTTTTGTTTGTTTGTTATTTGGTCCTTTCTAAGTGGTGTGAAAGATGGAGAAATCTGATGAATCCCAGTATCATTATTGTACACCGGTAATATAGTTTTTCATAAAGAACCAATTGGAATGGATTGATAAAACTAGAACCAGATTCCAGATTGTATTAGTAATGGAAGAAAGCAGTTAGCACTATTGGGATTTTAAAACATTTAAAATGTTTTACTAATTAATTTACTTTTACAGTGATTGAAACAAAAAAACAAACAATGAAAATAAAATCAAAAAAAAAAAAAAAAAAACAGATAAAAGAAATATTGATCAATAACAGAAATGATTATGTACTCATTTAATTTTTGTATTTTGTTTTTTACTCATTTTTTTAATTATTAAAATGGTTCCCCCCCCCCCCCCCCCCATAACAATATTCTAACTTCTGTCATCAATCAATAATGCAATTGTTTCTGATGCAGTTGTTTGTTTCTCACCCCCACCCTTCCCTTATTCAAAGTGTACAATTTTTCAAGTGAATATTGAAGTCCAGTTTAGCAATATCAAGATCTCTGTTGTAGTAAATGTGTGTGAACCAAATGATGTGTAGAAATCTCTATCCTCTGACGATGAAATTTGCCCTTCCGAACACTAAGTCAATGTTTGTTGCCAAACATTTACATTCAATTCCTCGTCAGAGAGATTACATAAATAGATTTATACTTAATATACAAGTAGATGTACATCCTTAAGTATAAAATATTAATTTTACCCCTATCAACATACATATTTATCAATGAGATGAATGTGAAGCTCTTATAATTTCACCTATTTTGGAAATATAGGAAATCTTGAGTATTTAAATACGAATACATCATACTGTAACATATCTGGTAAAAACATCGCTACCGGTGCTTTTCAAACTCTTTAAAAAATCCGGATTTGGGATTTGTCAGGGAACACCACCATTGGTTTCGAACATTTGAACGGCATTATGCACTGAATCACTTAGAAAACTTGACTGTGCTTCGGATGGGATCTATTGTGTAGGTGTCTCTGGACATTCACAGTTGAAATTTTGTTTGAACAATACTTTTATCATACATGAAGTATCATTAAACAGCAAAAGCTGCCCCGTGAGGAACATAATCTGGATTCATCTTCAGACACAAACTGTAAGCCTAAGTGTCGGGCACTGCAGAGAACAATAAAATTATTGTAAGGGAACATGCTAAACGTTAGGTCAGTCCATTGATGAAGGAAGTGTGTCAGAGTTACGTGCTTTGTTGTTTATTTGCCATAAAAATACAAATTTACAGTAATATTTGCACACTGATTTTCGAAATCTTGTAAGCATGACGTCCAGGTTTAACATCCAAGGAGGAATCCCATTGCGTGAGTGTATGATGACCCCCCCCCCCCACCCCCCTCCCCCGTCTATCCCTATCAGTTGCTGGCAGACAAGAGGTGTACACTATGATTTTCTATATTTTCTGAGTAAATCCAGGACGTTTATATCCTACTATGCCTGGCCAGACGGTCAGCGTCTCCCCCCCCCCTCCCCCAACTTTACCTGCTTTGATGTATGACTATCACATCATTTAATGTGCTTTAACATTTAAAGTGTGTTACTAGAACTTAGTAGAAAAAAAAAGAAGATAAAGCAATCGCACACTTTAGGGTAAAAATTGTTTTAAGAATATCCTTTTGCCCTATTCAGTATCTGGTGAGTGCTGAAAATTTACTACAACCATTGGCTGAACTGGTGAAATGCAAACCGCCTGGCCCAGTATTCTTTGTTTATTTCAAAGAATGCAGGCTGCGTCTAAGACAAAGTTTGAACATCGTCCAATCTGAATGTTGTTTTCCACTTCTACTTTCTCTTTCACCTTCGTCCAAACGGGTTCAAATCGGGTTGAGGTGAGGGTAGTCCACAAATATATTTTTTAATTACTAGCTGAGTTCCCGGCCCTGCCGGGGATAAATCGATTTATTAGTTTCAGTTCTGGGTGATTATTATGGACCTGCTTCATTTTGCCTATTCCTTTTAGCTTTATTTTCTTTTTGTTTGTTTTTAGATACGTTTTACTGCTCTCCCTTTGCGCGTTGACGCCCTGCGCGTCCCGCCAGCATCCGTCAAATGGCTATGATTTGCTTACGGGTTAGTTTGTTTGTCAATGAAAACATCACAGGAAGTTATAACGTCATGTGTTAATGGAAAATAAATAATATATTTTCCTAGGCATATATTGAAAACACAAACCTGTACTTTTGGCCCTGCAGCGTCAATTTCCCAATTCCAGGCCTTTTCTTTTTACTATTCTAGGCACATTGAGAACACACAAAGTTTCAAACTTGATAGTCTAACTCAATCGCATCATTCAAACCAGTCCTAACCGGAAGTTGCTTTGTGAGTGTGATACGGATACCGGAACCAATCTCAATTGCGTACATTTGCCGAAAAAATAGACCGAACGCCAATGTGTCGCAACCTAAAAAATAATACAAACGTTCTGCGAGTTATTAATTATTTTTTTATTTTCTGTGCCGGCGACACGACGACAGTCTATACTAAGCGCTGTATAAAATCTGATGGCCACCGAATCAGCATTAACAGAGGAGTAGCGAAAGGCGCGCTGCAATTGTCGTAAAGTTTCACTTTTATTAATATAGATAGTATATATGCGTTATTTCGTTTTTAACTGATAATTTTCACGTCTTTTTCACGATAATTTTCGTCGTTTTTAACTGATAATTTTCACGTCTCACTGGCTCTCTCATGAAGCTGCTCGTGCAAAGGACCTAATTCTGCAAGAGAGAAAAAAAACTGTTTTACTTGAAATGTATTTCTAATCTTAAATACAGTTTTACTTTGGCAAAAAAAATAATTATCGTTTCTGCACGATTGTGTTCGAAAACACTGGAGGGCCAGCGATATGCACTACATTCGACAGTGGTGTAACTAGGGTGGGGCAAATGCGGGGTACGTGCGCTGATGCCAACTACGCCCATAGCACCATCAGCCCTGGTTATACCTCTGATGGTCAAAGAGTCCCAACACCTCTCTCCACAGATGCAAGTCGCATTTTTCAAAAAACAAAAAATTCGGAGATTGCTTTCATCCTATGAATTGCACAGCAATTGAAAACCATTACATAAAATACATTTTGTTTCTCCTTTTATTGCAATATGTCCTTAATAGCCGAATCTTGCGTTAAAATGTTGGTGTTTATATTTCCTTCTTTCACGGCTATGAGAGCTCGCTCGTGCAAAATTGCGCCGGTCTATTTATTTGGAGGGCAGAGGTGTCTCTCAATCAACCATTCTGGTAATGCTGTACAGCTGGATCTGTGTGGGAAAGCGAATGATTGAGATATGACATTTTCTTGTCAGTTTGTAGCTCTGAACCCATTTGTAGCTGTGATGAGCTCCTTGAACAGCCGGGGCAAACTCTCTGCTGGCGCTACATTAAAGAATTTTACTTTATTACTTGTTTTTTAAATTCTGCAACTGCAATTCGTTGATTAAACTGCTCACTTTTAACACTGTCTTGCCAGAGCCTATGAAATCGGCTTTACGAGAATGTACACTATGGGCTTCGGTTTCTAGTTACATGTAATCATGTAATATCAAATCCTTAACCTTTGCTGTACGCCACTATAAAATATGCATGACACACGTCGTGGTGTCTTATCGACACCACACTCCTAAAGAACAATTTATTACTATTAGTATTCTGTCTTTAAAAGTATGGTGTATGTCAGACTGCAGAACGTAAGAGTCTACCGGGATATAACAATAAAATCCTATTTAAGAGTGTGGTGTATCTCACATCCCAGGAGGTACGACTGTCAGGACGTGCGCATAGGAACAGTTAAAATGCATGTCCGTTGGTGGGCACACATTATATTTTAAACTTTTAATACTATGAGAAAATGGACAACGACATCATTGAGTTATGCTTGAAATTTCAAGAAAAAAATTCCCAGAAATAAGATAATTCCAAATGTTTTTCCTGGCTTCTGGGTGAATTAACCCGCGACATACAACGAAGGTAAACACCTTGCAACTCAAACCCCTGGACAGGACACAGGAATTTTCCACTATCAGGGAGAGGGTTAATTGCTGAAGTCATTCAGACCATATCACAGCTTCTTTGTTCCTGGTCTTTAGAGATTTTGCAAGATAATCGTTGTACAAAGCCGTGTGGCTGTCTTTCTGGAACCGCAGGTCCAGTGTGTACGACCAGACCGGTGAGCGTTGCAAATAATGGCGAGACACACAAACAAGAAAGACAGACAAGCAGACAGGATGTCAGACAGACAAACAAGAGTAGTCTACGGAAAGAAAAACAGCGGAATGGTTAAAAGCACTCAAAATTAATACTGAAGCAGACGAAAAAACAAAGCTCACCAAACAGAAGAAGGGAGACAACAGACAATTTGCCGCCCGCTGCAACTTTCCGGACACTACTGTTGCTCACTAATAACTGCAGTAGAAGTACCATGTTGCGGTCTGCACTCTGAAAGTTGTGCCCAGAAATTCATCTCGGTAAATAATAATATTTTTTATGCCGAACTGCCGACTGATAGTACAAGACGGTATTATAAGGGAAGAAACCAAGACAGTTCTTGTTCCTTAAAGGTTGTGTCCCTTTATTAATACCCAGTCGCCGTCAATGGTGCAATGGTGGCAGCACACTGAACAATATAAGGTGACATGTCTGTCCGTCTGTCCGTCCGTATGTCTGTCCGTCCGTCCGTCTGTCTGTCTGTCTGTCTGTCTGTCTGTCTATCTGTCTGTCTGTCTGTCTGTCTGTCTGTGTTAATTTCTACTTTCCTCTCTCCCTTTCAAACTCTGAAATAACATTTCAAAATACTGACCTCCACACACAGTCGTGCATATTATAAGTATTCTCACGTTCGCACGTACGCATCCACTCAGCCGCCACTAGCATTCAAGTTAACTCGATCAAGAACAACAAATATCAAATGTAAATATTCTGCATGAATAGGCCTACATACAGGCCTGAAGGCTTTCATTCTATATTGTACATGTTGGCACAAACACGCACATTGCTGGGGCAACTTTCTACCTCAGTTCTTGTTTGATCCAACTCCACTTTTTGCACAACTGAGAAATTCCATGTTAAACATTGGCGGCTTTGGTATTTTGATAAGGAGTTAGAATAAATTGGAACTGCTAAACAGCTTGAGAAGTGCCACGACGCAGTTTAATAAAATTAAGAGTCAAGTGTGCATCTTCTACATACTAAAAAATCTCCAGTCTTTTTCAGAAAATGGAGATAAAACAAACAAGAGCTACGGTCGCGAACTAACTAACATGCTGGCGTCCGATGGCTGGAGTCTATGACTGGTTTTGAGTTTTCCGAGATGTCAGCAGGTCCTTACATGAACAGCTGCCCTTATGTTAACCCGTGTAAAGAGCGCCATAAAAATTTATTTCTTCAACAGTTTCTCTAATGTTTCTATCATTACAGCTTCGCTTCAAAGCATGTCTTCCGTAATGTTATTTTAAAATATTTACCTAAGTAAAGTACCCCAAAAAAACCGCGAAATGCGCAAAGTGGCCATTATGGTGCCGATGCGCCGTGAAACCCAAACTTACCTCAAATTGTGCGACAGAACAATCGACAAAACCCCAAATTTTCTATCGACTCCTATAGCAAAACTAAAAATTACAATGGGAATTATTTGAAATGCTCGGCGAAAACAGTTTTCGGGAAAGCAGTCATAATAACAGAACACAGTGTCTCACTGTCTGGGAAAGTAGAAAAGTGTATTACATGTATATAAAAGTAACATTCCTTGTGCTGACATCCTTTATTACTATGATATTATTTATTATTACAAGAGCGTAATCATTATGATGTTACACCCTGCCCTTGTCGTTCACATAAGGTTTATCGTTTACCTATGGTCAACAAATATGACAAAAAGTTGCTGTAGCAAAGGCTCGCGTAAGAAATAATGCCGAAACAATACAAGTCTGGGCTCTCAGCTAAACACTCATACTGGTTTAATATTCTACATTTTTGTTTTATTTGTAACGTTGTTTTATTTGTTCAAGTTTCCGTCCTGTTACTTTCTGTCCTTGTGAAGATCAATCGATCGAAAGCTTGATTTGTCTTCCTTTTCTCCTTGCGTTTTATTGTATCGTTTGTGTATTATATCTTACGCGAGTCTTTGCTACATACAATGTTTTCTTTCTGCCATGTTTTGACTTTGCTTCAAGCCTTGCTGCGATCCTGCACATTTGCTGTGGTTTTTGCAGGGCCGGACTAAGACCTTTATAGAAGCCCTAAGCACTTAAAAGTCTCTGGTGCCCCTTCTATACTGTACATTTAATTCAATGTCTAAACAAAAATAAACCATTAAAAATAGAAAAGCGAATCTTACACGCCAGCAAATACTTTAATTTTTTCATTTTTTGTTAACTCTGATTAGCTGCACTATAACTTGCAGTTTTGCACCATTATGATCCATGGCAAATCCGGCCTTGAAAAACATTTCTGTGGTGCCCCCCCCCCCTTTCCCTTGATGCCCTAAGCACGTGCGTTTGCTTAACTTAATGGTTAATCCAGCCCTGAGTTTCTATAACGTTTACCTAAGGACATGCCAAGTGTGGCTATAATGCGCATTCACGGGCTCACCAATGAAAAGTTTTAATATGTAACTAAACTAAAACAGGAAAAATATGCGCAGCAGCGCCCAATATGGGGCTTTCTATTAAAACAACAAATACGTGGAGATGTGCATAGACCGGGATCAGCCCCACGTGCTTTAACCATTTTGTGCCTCTGCCACGGGAAAAACAAACCAAAAATATTCTTGTGAATCAAAGAGTACTGGTCCTGTAAGTTTCATGGTTACAAAATATCACATGACCTGGAATTGTCTTACGGTGTTCTTATCTTTGGCTGGCAGTTATATCGCGAGCTCAGTTCTTGTTTGTTCCAACTCCACTTGTTGCACAGCTGAGAAATTCGATGTTAAATGTTTGCGGCTTTAGCATTATGATAAGGAGTTAGAATGAATCTGAACTGTGACACAGCTTGATAACTGCCACAAAACATTTCAAACAAGTGTCGACGTGTGCGTTTGTTTTTGCCTCTTCTACATGCTAAAAGATGTCCAGTTTATCAGAAAATGGAAATAGAACAAACAAGACCTACGGTCGCCATATTATGACAATATGAAAACTTTGGTCTCCAGTTAGAATACATTTAGAATACATATATAAAATTATCACAGTTTAATGAAAATGCTTGTGTAATAGGGGAAACCAGCATTAACAGTAATGGCAATAAAAGCAGCCAGCGTCAATGTTGCAACCACTATTCCATCATGATCACAAATACAAAATACATGTACAACAACGTAGGTCCATACTTGGCCCTGTCATCTGAATACTGCTAATACTATTGTTCCTGCTAATATTTGATTCTAATATTATAATGTGGCTATTTTAAGGGGAGGAGCGGCTCAAAATATTGACCACTGGGTCTAGATCTAGACAAAATTGGGAAACAATTTCAATTCTCAATTTCTCCATAACTAGCAGACAGATTGCCCCCAAATTTTGCACATATGTACTTGGATGTATGTTCTTTGATATTACAATGGCCAATTTGGGTTATTTGTGATATTTTTTGCGAGCTAGAGCAATTAGAAAGGCCTTAGGGCCCTTTGGTTTTAACGCATTTTCACAATTTCAGTTCTTAATTTCTCCATAACTAGCAAACCGACTGCCCTCAAAATTTGCACACGTGTCATTGAATATATATACTTTGATGTTACAACGGCCGATTTGGGTCATATGTGATATTTTTTCAGACAGAGTAATTTGAAAACTGTGTTGTCAGATAAAAATGAAATCTACTACTTCAACGTTGGAATATGACCAATTGGATAAATTTATTGGAAATATGGCGTTGTAACTCTCTTTGCATACCTATTCTTAACTTGTATGCAAAATTTGAGCTCATTGCAGCCGATGGTTTTCACAGAATTATTAATTTAAAAATGTAATGAAAATTCAATATGGCCGCCGTTACCATAGCAACCGCAAAGTTAAAATAAAAATTTGAATACATTTTTCAAATCACATTTTCATTCTGATTCATTACCACAAATTTTATGGAAATTTATTAACAACTAGAGAAAATAGAATTTTTAGCCACTCCTCCCCTTAAAAAAAAATTAAAACTTTGCCCTCTTTTGTGGTATTTCATTCAGATTTCGTTCTCTCTCTCTCTCTCATATTTTCCAATATCACCATCGCTACATCTTGGCCACATTATAACTTTGAAAGAAGCCTTCCTGCACCCTGCAGCCTTTCTGTATCATGGATACTGATGACATTATATTGATATAGTATGTCAATGTTGGCCTCGTTATGAATTAACTATTACAGTTCTAATCTAATATATACATGTAATTATAAGAACAAATCGTCGCTCGGATGTTGGAACCTCGTTAAACCTTTTCCGTCCTCAAAGTCTCCTGTTTGAGTACACCGTGGTATTTACATGTACATAGATCTACAGCTGAGCAGTGAACACAAGTCAGCATCTTTGATCTCAGTTTATTTTAACCACGTTCCAACAGCCGACGGGCAAAATGTAATACTAATGGCATAACTGCTGGCTTTGCAACTATCATGCAGCTGACGTCATACCACTAATGTCCTACCGAAAGGCCAGTAGTATAGTAGAGGTCTTGGCCTTGGTTGATTTTCGTATTCCACAGGATCAAAACATAAAGGAATGTTGGACCATTCGCTGACCGGTAACTGCGCCACGGGTTCCTGAAACATCAACATACGCTGTAGCCGGACTGGAAGGCGAGTCCGTGCCACACGCTCTCTTCTTTCGGGGCTACAGCCAAGAGCTGAAGACACTGTTATGAAGGCCAGTTTGACCAAAGGCCAGGGTTCACACATAGCCCGATGTAACAAACTACCCATGTCCTCACTCAGTTCTTTATCATCCTCAAAATGAACACGTATGGGAACACCTCTGTCTGCACGACTTAATGCTACTCTCAGCAACGCTAAATGAATTTCTTCTACGTCAGTGTTGGTCAAGTAACAATTGGCAATGAAATATTTCACGACGTCGTCACTGTTGAAATGTAACGCGCAGCCAATGGGGGATTTGTAATGTTTCAGACCATAGGAGGTCTCCGGGAACTGGGGTACTATCCCATTACATACCACCAGCCGTGTAAGTTGTCTACGCCCATGAGCGATAGCGCTTTCCAGTGTGAAATTATCGGGTGGAAAGTTCGACAACCGCCAGATCTTGTTCACCATTTGAAAGACGGAGTGATGACACGGGTCAACCACAGGGTCTGCCCCGTGTTCTAGAAGTGTAGTGACGTTACTGATGGCCGTACTTATACTGTTTGTATTTTCTAGGGAATGAACAAGCGCTGTCCAGCCTGTGTTATCTTGTGCTTCGATGTCAGCTCCACTACTTAACAATACTTCCATGCATGGTTTCTTCACTACGTACATCAAGGCCGTTCTGTCGTTGTTATCCTTGGCGTTAACGTCAGCCTTATGACTAAGCAAAAGCTGACAGCAGTCTGCAGACTTGGTGCTGGCGGCATACATTAAAGCCGTTTTACCGTCCTTATCACGAATATTTGCTTTAGCCCCGGCTTGGAGTAAAGCTCTGACGAATTCTGCGTCCTCGTAACGTAGAGCGAGTAACAAAGGCGAAGAGTCATCAGCGGTTACCGTGTCTTGATTGACTTTCGCCCCAGCTCGCAGGAGACATTTCACGCCTTCCATATTCCCAAACTCGAAGGCCAGCTTTAGCGGAGTTTCCCCGGTATGACTGGACAAGTTGACCTCAGCACCAGCAGCTGTCAGAGCTTTCAGACAATCCACATGACCATTTTCAGCAGCAACCATGACGGGCGTGACACCAGGACTTTCAGACAGTGTCATGTTCACATCCGCTCCAGCGGCAATGAGAATTTTCACAGCCGTCGGGTTATCGTATTCCACAGCTACATGCAAGGCGGATTTTCCATGGGCGTTCCTCTGATCCACGTCAAGGTGATTCTGCCTCAGGAAGTTCTGCAAGAGTTGTAAATCTCCATGACAGGAGCAGTTGTAGATATGAAAAGTTCGATTGATGTCGTCCTTGACTGGTGGATTCATGGCCTCAGAAGATATTTCTGATAGTCCTAGAGAAGGATGGAAAAATACATGTATTTTAAATCGAATAATCCTAAACCTCCTTCAGGATGATGATAAAAAAAAAGAAAGTTGCAAATTAGATACAATATAAAGATATGGACGGTCTGAATTTGAGCTTTGTGCTAAACATCTGGAAGCAGCAGCAAAAAAAAAAAAGAGGGGGGGGGGGCGTGTCTAAGTTTACAACAAAAAACCCCAGATTGTTGGATGTTACTTATAAGACAAACGGTATGCCTGCGTAGTAATGCTAAACGGACTTCCTAATAGTATTAAGCATGAGATAAGTCCATGATATCATTGCTCTATTGTTTGCACAAGGAGTACATATCGCCACTGCTCTACGCCAATGGCAAAAGTCATTTTTGACACTTTTGCGATATTTAGAAAAAAAAACTGTTTCTTTTCCTGTCATTTTGGTGACTTATGCCATTATGATTCTATTGAATTATTACATTTTCCTACTGGCGGATTATTATTATCTGATAGCTCCAATGTTCAGGAACGCAATGAACCGCCAATTGCCTTTTGGCATAAGTCTGAGAGATGCAGTTATCGCAGAGCAGTGACGATATTAAGGTTTACATGGAATATTAATTTATCTGTGTGGCATTCCTTTCGTAAGTGCCTTTTGGTTTTAGAGACATTCACAAAGATGTGCCTAAAAGTGTTCTGCAAATACAAGTGAATGTCATTGTGTACACAGTGTTACCATGGTGCTACGGTCATTACAACTGTCTTGTCACTCTGTGTCCGAAAACTACCGCCCTCCATAACGTGACAGTTCACTAGGAAATTTAACGGTGTTAAAATAATTAATTATGAATGACGATTTACAGTTAAAATGGAGTTTTCAGCTTAACCATATCACTTTGTAGATCATACCTAAGATCTGGGTGCGGTTTACTCTCTATTTAGACTCTGTTCACTATCATATTTTTTAAAATTTTATTTTAATGTGTGTTTCAAACGTCAGCACAGTCGTCGCCGAATGCACTGCGAGCTATTCTGAATTTCCGCGCAATAGGCTTTCCTTGCGTCTCACATGTTTGAGGTTGAGTTAGGAGGAAAGCGCGTCGACACACTCCACAGTGATAGAAAAAAAGCATGACGATAGAGAGATGTAATATATAACAGAACGGTAGGACAGAAGGGAGCCCTACAAGGAATGTACACCAACAACCGCGTCATATTATTGTTTCTGCCCCTCGTTAGATCAAGAATTATTGTTTCAAAGACTCAAAAGTTGCCCTGTAAACTTGCGTGTTTGCCAGTCTGCATACGAAAAACACTGGGCAGAAAGGTGACCCAATATAAAGTAAATGTTTGTTAAGAAGTAAGACGGACTTTTTCTAGTGATTCCACTGAAATCCGCCAAGGCGAGTTTGACCCGTGGTCATAATGTAAAATCCGTGCAGTGTATATGACATTATATATCTGCAATAATGGTTCAGGATGTAATGTCCTATGCACATTTAGTTCAACAGCATCGACCAACAGGTCCTCTGTTTGTTTGTTTGTTGGTTTTTGGCACTGCAAGCTTACACTTACACTTCGGTACATTGATGAAGACCATATGGAAAAACGACCATAGTCACAAGAACCTCAAACTATCGATTTTTTTTATAAGGCAAAGAGTCTATTACTTCTCTCTTGCAACTGATAGGCTGATTTCTTATTTTGTATAAGACTTATGATTGCAGATCTTTTTTCAAACTTTGGTTTGGCAGAGACGAGGCTGGTCAACCTAGTTTACAAATAGAAATTTTTGTGACTGTGGCCATTTTTTTGCCTGTGGTTTACAAATAGAAATGGTAGACCTAGTAGGCCTACAAGTAGTTTGTGTTATCGCAGACTCTCAAGGTACTGACCCGGTACTTCAGTAACTAAACAATCACTGCTCTTCCGGCAAAGGATGGCTCTGACGCACCTCAACATCCAGAAAGTTTGTTTTGGCTTGACCAGTAGGCTACAGACAATTAATGCTGCCAAATGCCAACTATACCGGTAACACACTAACCTCAAAGCTTTTTTCTGTTGTAACGCAATGTCATAACATTCAACACTCACGCATGGCTCAGTCAAGAAGTGATAATATCAAACAGTTGTGGCTGCAACAGGGTAGTTTCTGTTACTGCTGGGTGCATTTTACTAATACCAGGTCAGACAAATAAAACGTCTTCTTATTTTACCGTCAGTTATGCTGTATGCGTTATGTTTCCTAGCACCGGGCTATACACTAACATTCACATGAAAAATTCCTGAAATATTCACTGAAACGGTTTCACTCGCCCACGTGACGGTGATACCGCATCACTAACAATGAACTACCGGTACCGTATCCATGTAGATACGGCCTCGGCATGAAATACGGTAGGCTCGTAATTTCCTAAGGTGGAAGTCGAACATTACTCATCCTGTAAAATACCGCTTTCATAAGATTTGCCTAAGAGACCCAAGTTTCACACAACATTATATAGGCTTGTTATCTTTGCAACTGGTATAGGGAGTTACACAACTGACAGCACTATACACCAGTGATGTGATAGATAACACAGCTGGTGTAACTAGGTCAACTCGATGGGACAAGCCTGTATGTTTGTAACTGCACCAAAAACGGTGTGAGGCGGTTTTGCCACTATCATTTGCGACATAATATTATGATCAAGGTCATAGCAACGATCATTTGTATTAGTTATGGGCAAAGATCTTAAAATAGTAAGTATACTATTTTAAGATCTTTGGTTATGGGGTACTCCGGGGAGATAACTTCGTTCACACGAGGACATAACTGAGGCACAACTGAAGCGAGAGTACGTGAAATAACGGGAGGAGTTCCATTTGAGTGGCACAAGAGGGATATTCCAAGGACACGACGTTTGGAGCGTCTGTCTGCGAGGGGTCGCGGGGCGGGGGGCCAGCGGTCCCCTTGCAAATTTGTCTTCGAGGTAGATGTTTTATAGTAAATGCGGGCTCGGCGATTAACATACAGAACATGAAACTGGTACGAGACTAAAGTTGTGTAACTCATTATTATGGTACTCCTTCCAAAATAACACTGATGCCACATCGATCTAATGGGTGTTCCTTTGTTTGTTTGTCAGTTTGGTAAAAAGGCGCTAAAAGGCTGATTAATTTTTTTTTTAAAGAGATCAGGTGTTGGTCTGCGAGAGGAAAACTGCGTGTGTAATATTTATAACATGCATGAACCAGAAAAAAGATGAAAATGGAATCGAGGCAGTTTGGTGAAACACGACAGAAATAAAGTCG
Source organism: Onchidella celtica (assembly GCA_963931925.1). Lineage (NCBI taxonomy): Eukaryota > Metazoa > Mollusca > Gastropoda > Systellommatophora > Onchidiidae > Onchidella > Onchidella celtica. The sequence continues at coordinate 42,910,327 of OZ007578.1, forward strand.
AAGACCACAGGATCATGGGGTGGTGGTTAAATACCGTGAAATTTAAACACCGCCCAAAGATCTACGACAGAGTAAATGTTCCTATAATTGTCTTCCTCTCTCAGGCAGTGAATGCTCAGTTTTAAATTTGGTACGTTCTCATTCTTTCCTGGCAAGTTTACAAGAAGCTCTACCTGGTCTTTCCAATGAGCAGCTGATCGAATCCTTGACTAATAATTGACAACAACATTTGACTTGAGTGCCATTCTCCAAAATGAGACATTACCATGGCGTTGCTCAGGCGGGAATGGAAATTGCAATTTCGCTTCATTATGCCGATCTACGGTGTTCAGTGCATTTATAAAGATAAAATATTTGGGTCATGCCACGGCTGTCTCCACTGCAGTGACACTGACACTTTGGTGGATGGTGGGGACATGAATTCATTTAGGCTTTCCTAATTGTGACAGTAAAATACATACCACACCACCGAATGGTGCCAGGGTGAAATCATTCACTTGTGAATTCCTCCAGGTTCTTGGGTATGAGTAAATTCAAAGCCAGTCCAGTACATTATTGTTCTTTTTACACTAGGCTAGGCCTAACAATGAGACGATAACAAACTGTAACATCACCATCGTATTCAGTTGCAAATAAGAGGCCAAAATTTGAAAATGAAATTCAACTTTCTAGTAATGCACATTTGTGCAAGGTAACTGTCTTACAGCGTCCAGATACATTTTTTCTTTGTCTGCCTCTTGTAATTCAAGCATATTACTGTGTAGAGCAGCCGATGTTAAACATTGTTCGTTCTGCAATTTGTTTCAGGCTTTTCAGGCCTACAATTATCCGGTTCAGACCATTGAATATGTTGCCAGATAAGCACTTCCGTCAACAAATACACATGTTGATGTCCGTCTGTTGTAGTGGGCTGGACCACATCATTATATAAATCAGTTTTAGTGGTATTATTAGGTGCGGCCTTTGAGAAACATTTAAAAGTAAATAGTAATTCCATGCAACTCAAAGATCAACATGCCAAGGAAACCGCGTGATCAGCCGCCACCAGCACCACCAATGGCTATGTCCGAGTCAGGTAGGGGACGTGATGATTTCAAGATCTAGGCCTACCTAGCCTATAAAGGATTACATCTAGATCTAGATCTAGATCTATCTAATTTACTTACGGTTTTTAGAAATGAAAATGTTGCACAACTAGATACTAGACCTAGTTAATTTGACAGCATACTCTGTACCATGTGCACTCTCTAACAGCACTAAGAGATAAGATCTAGACTATTAGCTTAAGTTGTAAAGACAGTAGGCCTGCAAATGATGTTAAATTGCAATTCAAGATCTAGATCTAGACGTCTAGATCTAGTTTAATATTTATCAGGAGATCTAGACTAGAGTAGCTTCATTAACCCTTTCTTGTTTCTATTCTGGCTACTTACTTGTGAAGTACTGTAATGGCTGACTTCCTGGCTATGCGGCTGCCCTGATTTGTTTACATTTTTCAGCTCTATGGCAGCCGCTGCTGCGTGCCTTCACTGAACTTGAAAGTAGTTCCCATGTCGCATGATCTATGATAATGAATTTTGTCATAGGCCTACTTATTGAAAGTTATTGAGAAATGAATGGACTAAAAGATGAACCTATTTACATCGGGAATGCCAAAATCTGCTTGTTGGTTTTGTCAACCTGAAATGCTGAACGGGTAGGCCTATGTGTAATTGTAAGTGTAACACTACCAACCATGATTGAGACAGATGGACAAAGTATTACACACTATCGCATCCCATCCCATTTGTTATCCAAGCATACAACACTACCCGCACAAAGGCACCATCCTAGTAGGCCTACACACATGTACTATTTACTACAAGCATGTGCTGACCAATAGGGCCTACATGATATAGGCTAAGTCTTAGAGTTAGAGGGAGGAACAGGCCTGTTGGATGAACATGTGTAATAGTACTAATTAATACTCATACAATACATTACTTGTAGGTCTAACTCATGCTCTATGCTTCGAGCTGGGCCAGCGGGCATCTGAAGATTACCTGGTGATGCCATTTACTATTTATTATAGCTATTCATCCACTGCTCTTCCTTTCAAAATTGTATACGAAACTGGGGGACACTGGCCGGCTGGATACGGCTGGGTTGAACACATTGGCAGGCATCATAGACAAAGCTGGATTCGGCCGGGTTGAACAAATAATCGTTGGCCATATTTTAAGGCCATGTTTGGCCGGGTTAAATAAGAAAGGGTTAAGAGGGAGACATGGTGATTTGTCTCCATGGTTATGATGACAGAAGTAAAAAGAAACAGCCATGAACAAGTTTTCTTGCAGGGTCCCAGTATATAAATATGGATGTTTGAATCTAATACATACAACATTCCAGTCAAGCTGTTGTCAACCCTGTCATCCTAAATCATTCCTATTCCTGACAGAGTCCATAGAGTTTTCACAAATTGTTAATTATTATTGTAGGAAAGAGTCCCATGTGATAAATGAGTTATACAGCCTAGTCCGGTATTTGTTTCAAAAATTGATGTTAACATCAAACCATGCGTAATGTACTCCATAGGACCACCTAGCCTTTAAGCCAGCAGACACGAACACTCCTAAAGACACATCCTTGAAATGCCCTGGCTGTGTGCCTCAAATGGAACTCCTTCTTAAAAGACACTATGTATGTGATGCATTATGGGATGACTGGAAGTGTAGTCTACTTAGTGTGAAGAACCAATAATAAGATTGTATAGCAGTGACCAATAGCTCTCAAGTATTTCCACCGAGTGATCTATATATTATTTAGTTGCATCTCCGAAGAGCTTGCCTCAGGCAAGCAGTGCCTTTCTACCAGCCCTGGTGAAAATGACAGAATGACCTTAGTTTCAGAATTTCCATTAGATACTGACACTAACTGTAACTATTCATAGTCCCTACATCTTGTGCGCCGGTTCCCTGATCTTGATGTGAAATCGTGAATAAAATTGTCTGGCTTCTCAGAATGATTCAATTTTCTGTCATTTGTCCTCAACCTAGATGATGATGCACCTGAAGAAGTTAGTGGGTCACTATCACGTCACGGGGAAGCATCCCGCCAGAAAGAGGTTCAAGCTGCAGAAAAAAGGAAGAAAGATGCTTTGAGAGAGAAGAGACGTCAGAAACAAGAGTTGTTTCGTATGCAAAAAGTGAGAATAAAATCCAGAAGACATGTTTGTTGGGAACGAGGTATATTTTAAAGAAAGGGACAAAAGTGACACTGAAGCGACTAAGTCTTGTCAGTAAATCAAGTTTCATGTCCTGCAATATTTGGCAGAGATAAAAGGGCATTCATAATTTTTTTTTCTGCTCTTTTTTTTTTCTTTGTATTAGTATTGCACTTGGCTCTTGATATGAAAAGCAGCTTAATGAAATGCTTTAAAAGAATTGATCTGCTATTTTTGATATCAATTTGGATTTTGTTGAGGAAAATGAAGGCAACATAATAGGAATGTACGAGTTGTCAGTTATAATTTAATGCATTTCACAGTCAATAATAAGTACATTTCTTTTGACAGGAGAGAAAATTGCAAGATCTCAGTAAAAGGAAGCTGCCGCAGGATGTTTTAGATGCAGTGTCAAATAAATTTGTCAGTACACAGGAGGCAAAGAAAAGTAAGTCAAAAGTAGCACCGTTGAAATGATTTGTTGATTTATATTATGTGCAACCTTAACTCTTTTATAGAACAAATGCAAATGATATGAAAGTGAATGAAAATGTGAGTTTATTCAAAGGATCTGTCATCAGCAAGGCTCGAGTAGCCTCAGGCTGGTGGCAAGTAGGGAAAACAAATCTGAAAAACACCTAATAATCATGGGTGAAAGTTCGCCGGAAAAATTGGGGCCGTTGGGCCTCACGCCGGAAATGGTACGGGAAAGCTTCTTGTTATGTGTTTTACACTTCTTGTGTTTGTGACATTGATCTGCGGGAGTTTGTGTGGCAGAAAAAATGTTGCAGGAAATTTTGAGTTTGGCTAACCTTCACCCATGCTAATTATAAAGGTTTGTTAAGCTCATTGATGACTTCCCTGCTCATATATCACAAGCAAAGGAGCTGTCATGTGGAATGACATGCAAAACTTTATTTAATTTTTGTTCATTTCATTTCATTTTAATTTTTAGCTCGTAACAATTTCTTCATTTGTCCTAATAAGATTATGTCATAATGCTAATATTCTGCATTTGCCAGAAAAAGATCAGTGTTATTTAATAATTATTGTTGAAATGTTTGTCACAGCCATTTTGCGCTTTCAGCATTGTCATTACTAATTGTGAGTGTGCATGAGAAAACCCACAATAAGTCGCAAACATCACATTTTGAGTTCTGTACACATAATAAAAGACAAGACATTTCTGATAAATTGAAGTCAGTGACCCCCCTAAAACAAGATTTTGAGAAAACGGCATTTAATCCTAAAAGTGGCAATAGCTAATTGACCCATTAATATTGGAGTGATTGCTGTTAGGAGACCGTAGTCTAATAACTAAGTCGTTATAGAGATCATAGTGAGTAGTGTTCACTGCTCATCTACAGTTTACCCTGTAACATGCCACGGGCCCTTAAACAACTGCCAAGTCGGAAGTTTTTGGATCTTGTTAGGAGACCGTAGTCTAATTACAAAGCCTTTATAGAGATCATAGTAAGTAGTGTTCACTGCTCGTCTACAGTTTACCCTGTACCATGCCATGGTCCCCTAAACAACAGCCAAGTTGGAAGTTTGTGTCAGACCCATATTTTCACTTCAAAGCCGTTTTTCTCAAAATCAGCTCTGCCGACTTATTGTGGGTTTTCTCATGCACACTCATAATTAAGAAAATGAATCTAAAGTTAAAATTGAATGAAGTGCAAAAGGTGTTTGCACTCTCTGATCTCCTTTGATTGAAACCAAGACAATGAGGATGGCCAAAGATTCAAAATTACTGTGGGTTTTTGTTTTCCTTGTAAAAAAAAAGTCACTCTCCCTCTCTAATCAGACATTTTACAAAGGTTATGACTTTCTTCCAATTTCCATTTCTGTGTTTTCAGGTTCAACTGCCATGAACAGATCAGAGCAAGAAAAAGATGATAACAGCGATAATGAAACAGAACAGGATGATGGTCTTGGTGATGACCTGTCTGACACGTCTTTTATACCACTTGAGTGAGTTTATAATTTGCCTTTATGGCTCTATGCTAGATGAGTTAACTAGTAACCAGAATATTCTGGTCAGCTATAAAAATCAAAGATGGTTGACGGTAGGGATTCAGAAATGTGAGCCTGATTGTTTTAAGTATTTAAATTAATAAAATCTCAATTATTGATTGTCAAACTTCATTGGAATAATTTATAAAAATTTATTTATCTCTGCCATTTTTTTTTTTTTTAATATTGCCCATTTTCTGGTTCTTCCTGGCAATGACAGAAAAGAAGCAGGTATAACAACATGATTTGATCTCTGAATTATATGGTGATCCACCATTAGAGTAATAGATCTTTTGTTCAACAGTTACCTCTTTCAAATATTTGCTGTCTTGTATTTTGCAGTAATCTTGGCACCAATTCCTTGCATTTGCAAACACATGATGATCTGGTGAGGAAAGCAGTTGAGTCAGGATACGCAGCACGAGGGTTTAAGATGAATCAGTTTTATGGCAAAAATGTTCCACGTTTAACCAGTAAGTCTGTTGTTGTATTAGACTGAGCCAGATTTTACTTAGTTCAACACAGTGTAAAGCAGTGCTTCTCAACCTTTTTCAGGCAATCGCCCTGTTAGGCTCCAAATTTTCTTTCACTGACCTCCCCCCCCCATGAGAAGAAAAAAATGCAAAGCCAAGAGATAAATTTCACAAGTGGGCAGACTACACTCAAATGTGAGTGTGCATGGGAAAACCCGGCATAAGTCGGGAACATGACATTTTGAGTTCTGTACATATAATAAAAGACAAGACATTTCTGATAAATTGAAGTCAGTAACCCCCCTAAAACAAAATTTTGAGAAAATGGCATTTAACCTTAAAAGTGGCAATACCTAATTGACCAAGTAATATTGGAGTGATTGTTGTTAGGAGACCGTAGTCTAATTACAAAGCCGTTATAGAGATCACTGTGAGTAGTGTTCACTGCTCATCTACAGTTTACCCTGTAACATGCCACGGTCCCCTAAACAACAGCCAAGTTGGAAGTTTGTGATGGACCCATATTTTCACTTCAAAGCCGTTTTTCTCAAAATCAGCTCTGCCGACTTATGCCGGGTTTTCCCATGCACACTCACAAATTGGGATCTTTTTCAAAACCTTATTAATGGCAATAGGTGTGTTAATTATTTATTATGAAACAAAGCATTATTTTATCAAAGACACTAAAAGAAATAGAGCATCTACACATGCTATTGAACAAGTCAGTGACTGCCCTGTATTTGCTCCCAAATTATACTCCATCCATGTTTCTCCACACCCCCCCCCCCCCCCCCCCCCCCCCCGGAACCACTAGTGTAAAGCAATGGTTTCAGGCAACTTTTCTGGAGGAAGACAAACTGAATAAATGTCAGTGGATGTGGCGAAATTGGATATTGGATGAAATTTTCATAGGTCTATAAAAAAAACGTAGTATTTGAATGAAGCTGATTTCAAGCAAATTACAGTCCAATCCACTTATCTTGACATGGCTTTTGTCGACATTCTGGGTAACTCGTCACAATTTTTAAGTCCCAACCTGTTCGTTCTTTAATGCTACTAAATATTTCCCCGTAACTCGACTTATTTCATTCTTTCCTCTTATATTGACACATTTCTCCCCGACCGCGGCGAAACAAGTGCACTAGATCTACCACTGTGCTACCAAAAATGCCCACGCAGCTCCCCGCATATAGGACCTCTTTATTTCTTTTTGCGGTGCTGGCGGGAAGGGGTAGGAGAGGGGGTATGTGGACACAGAGGATGACGCTTGGCTTCAGTAACGCGAGTGTGGAGTGCCTTGCATAAGCATACAGCAGTAAAACTACAGAGTAGGCTACTACAGACTGAGTAATTTTTTTCCCACAAAACATTCATGCGCTGTTGATACTAGACCTTGATATAGATCTCTTGGTTAACTGCCGTACTGTGTGTGTATCGGTATCATCACTTCCTCTGAAGAAACAGTCAGGTCGAGGTTAAAAAGAAATACATGTGGTAAACCACTGCGCATTTGATAGCTACAGTATTTCTCCGATATCAACAAATCTTTGCCATGCAACCGCTCCACACAACAGTGATATTGGAGGAACGGGGGACAGTATGCCGATAATTAAAAGAAAAAGGGACATAATTGGGTTATTTATTGGACACTTCCCATTATGGTGATGTTTGATCTCCCCCCTCTTTTTTTTTCTCTTCCACCACTAATCTGTTATTTCGACTCTTTTTACTTGACGCAAGTCAGACGTTCCCACTGATGTCAAGATATTAGAATTTAGGATTGCACTGTATTTTAACTGAATACAGAAAAATTGCTAATCTTTCATATTGTAAGCAAATCTCAATTTCCATAGCAAATGTTTCCCCTTTTCGAGTTTTCTCGGGAATTTGGTCTTTCACCTTAAGCCCAGTTTCACCAAATCCACACACACAAATGTGGAAAACAATGGACAGACGCCGAGAGTTTTGTCACTATGTTTATTGTTGTTTTTTTTCTTGTATTTCTGATCTGTCATAAGACACTTTTACATAATAATTATATGGCATAGAATTAGAGTCAACCATTTCTACTGAAAACATGAAAGTGAAAATGTGGCAGTTGGGCAATGTTTAGTCTGGGACGATTATTTTATAATGATTTTAGAACTTACAGAGGTTTATCATGATCGGTGTGAGAATCACAATAATTAAAATGAATATTAACCAGTAGGATGGTAGTTCGAGTGCAGAAAATAATATTTTACCATGCAATAGCTAACCCATGAATATTGGATTTATTAAATAATGTTTATAGATTATAAAACTTGTTATTTTTCATAGACAGTGCTGCCATTTGTTGTTGAGGTTGTAATTAATTTGTGTCAACGTTTGTTAAATTTTGCTGTTTTTCCTTTCAGCCAAACAGAGGCAAGCAAGGATATCAAAGCGTTCTGCCTTTTTAAAATCATCCAGACGACAAGTGTAAATAAACTTTGTTCATGAATGATCAGTGTGAAGTGTTCAGTGGTGTGAAGAAGAATGGATGTTGCAAGCCAGAATTTATAAGGATATGTGTTGTTTCTGAAAAAATGTTGAAGTTGACGATGACATTAGATGTAGCTCTATCCCTTTGACATAATTCTAAAATTGTGATTCTCAGAACACAGAAGTGGGAATTCTGAAAAGTTGGGAATTCCCGATTTTTATTCTGTTATTTTCAAATGACCCTCACATAAGTAAACAAAAGAAGGGAAACCTGTTTTGAAGCTTGTCATCAATGTTTGATAGTGTCTATTAATTATTGGCTGTTGTGGTAAATAGCCTGGGGAATTATTTTCATACTTAATTCCCACTTGTACACAAAAAAAAAAAAAAAAAGTCATTAGCTGTAAAACATTTGTGCTAACTCCTTTTGGAACATTCAAGAATATTTAATATAATTGCCCAAAATACAAATGGAGAAGGGGCGGGATGTGTTGCCTGCATGTCTTCCCCTCCCCCCTTTAGAAATTAGGGGGTTAGGGGTACATGCACCACACACATACATAAACGTTCACTCTCTCTCTCTCTCTCTCTCTTTCACTCTCTCTCTCTCTCTTTCACTCATGCATGCAAGACAGGAAGAAAAATGAAAATGCTGATAATATACAGGGGGAGAAAAAATAAATTCACATTTTTTTTTATTATAACTTAGGAAAAATGATTCTACCAATGTTTAGGGACATCGCAGCAGCTTGGCACAGTCATTACATGTATTATTAAAAGTTGATCACAACTGGTTTTGGCTGTAAATTGCCCTTACTGATACCAGTTTAAACATAAGAATGTACGAAAAAACCATATTTGGGCAAGAACAGTTGCATAAAGAAAGATGCTACATAGTATAGTTACAATGCTGATTCAGCATTTAGTGCCGGAAATCAATCCCATCATGTGGTCAGTAAATTAAGTTAGTAGGCCTTTATGTCGCAACCCATTCTTTATTTTACTTTTACTGAAAATTAATCTGTCCACTATGAGCAAAAGATCTGAAATGGCAGTTTCAGTCTTGGAGATGCTTCACGTGTATATTTCAAATTTGGGAAATACAAAAACACAAAAAAATTGTCAAAAAGAAGTCATTTCCACATGGGACTTCAATATTCATTTAAAATATGTATACATGTACATGTTATATACATGTATTTATGAAAATTAATTAAGTGCATAGCAAAGATACAACATGTAAGCATTGCTGCTTATCTCAAGATTTGACAGCAATTTTCATTTACAATGTACACAATTATCAAGTACACTTACACAATCAGAATAAATATCACACATTTTCTCATTCATTTAGAAAGTGCATGACTTATCTACACCAAATCGTTCCTCAAAGTTTGTGATATCACATTTGCCATCTCAACAATTTCCTGCATCATTTTCCCAATTTTCAAAAGCATAATCAATAAATAATGCTGTCTATCCCGGATCACAAAGATCAGTCAGAAAACCCATTACTATACGTAATATATTTTTCTTATATGTACGTGTATAACTTATGGAAATGACAAGCTGGTGTAAGGACATCTTTGTAGAATTCTGATCTGACGTGACAATGATGGCCCCAGCAATGATTCTGCTCACTGTAAGAAACAAATCCTGCAATTTATATCATAACATGTACATTTAATATCGCATTATGTTGATAGTCATACCTTAATATATGTACAATATCTTATCAGACTTAGGCCAAAACAGAATGTACCTGTTATGTCATTGCCCTATCCATGGTGCATCTATTAATGTAAAAATCATTCAAAAGTGCCACGCCATTATCCTGGAAATAAAACTTTCTGTAAGTGTAATGGCCTAACTCATTAATAGACGTATGCCATTTTGATTCTGGGGTAGTTTCAGGAAACATGGATGATGGCCACTTTTCCCTAGAATCATTTTGGCCTAAGTCTGACTGCATTGCAAAAGAATTTAAATAAATTTTTTGCGATTTTCTCAGAAGTGCAAAAAATGAGTTAGGCCAAAAGGTCAGCACCATGACGTTATGCTCCTACCATCTGATGTTATCAAATGGCCTAGATATTTGAAGATACCAAGATACTGGATACAATAAGCGTGGACACTTTGGGTGTTTAGCACTCACAGGTTCCACACTGCCGCCCAGCAGGAGAGATGTAAACAATGTGTGAGAGATGTAAACAATGTGTGAGAGATGTAAACAATGGCTTGTTTTAGAAAGCTGAATAAAGAAAAAAATTGAGTTTTCTTCACTGTTCAGCCATCACCATGGACCTCAATAGAAGTTGCTAGCTTTGATATTTTAACTGAATTCGCTGCTCAGGAAACCCTTGGCCACTTTTTAGTGCTCTTAAATGTGGTAGCAATCTGACAAAATTGTTTACTAACTTATCATCATACATGTACCAAGATAGATCGAGTAAGAATACATGTATTTTTAGAGTAACATGGGACACGAGGCAGATAAAAAAATCTCATGCTCTGTTTTTCCTTCCCTCAGCCACCTTTTTTATGTCATATGCTTTAAATAAATATTGCAGATTATTTTAATAACATGATATTGAAATTGCCCCTGGAAGCGAAATCAATCTCTGTTGTCTTCTTTTCTGTACAAAAACAGTGTACGAAGTGCTGCCTCAGCATGCTAAGACTGGGTGGGGCCTATGAGGCGTGCATGCTTTTTTAAGAGGCAGGAAGAAGGGACTGCCCTATCTTATCATGTCTAGTATCTTTGGGAAAACCACAGGCTCAGAAATTGTGGAAAAACAGTTTCACATGAAATGAAAGAGCATACATATATCCATTCTTGCAAATGCTGTCATAAATGTTCACCAATATGCTGGCTATCATGTGGATCTTACTACATACTGTGGCACTTGAGTTTTAACGAGATGTAATGTTCTATCAAAAATATCTCATTATACCCGAGGTCTCACTATTCCAGGAAAGAGGACAAAAAGCAAGGCAATGGATTGAAATTCTCCCCTCCCCTATTTTTATGGCCGCCTCCCTTGTTAACATGTCCTCTGCATCAATGTAATTTCAAATTGATATCAGATCTCGGCCTTCATATTGGTACTGGCTTTATTTACTTTTTTTTTTTTTAGCTGACAGTAGCTTTGTTTCAATCGAATTATAGGACGAGATGAGGGTCAGATGCAAAAGTTAGAAGCAGAGGAATGCATTTATTTCCAGTGGTTTCTCATGCTGTACCATTCAATGAATGTGAACAGAGCGGCCACATGGTAGCAATAGGGAGTGTAGGCATTGGGCCACTAAGTCCAGTGCAAACAAAGAGCATACAATGCGCAGAAGAGATTAATGATAATTATTACACATCACAGTGACCAGACAGTGCACATGTCCGACAAAGCTACACAGTAGTAGCCTACCTACTCGCCCCATTTTGTCTCACTGAGTGACTGTGTGTAGTGTGCTTTCACAGCACATGGTCAATAGGGAGAGAAAGCATACTATGCCTAAGCGAGAGATGGCCAGGTGAGGCCACAACTCACAAGACAAAGAAAAATATGTGTGTGTCATGTTTGTCTCCCAATATGCTGTATTACGGCCACCTCCACAGTTTGCCATAGCACTCAAAAGTACACACTGCAATTCTCTTGCTATAAGTGTTTTGATTATCGACTGCCATTATTCAGGGTTTTTTTTTGATTTAGCTCATATGGCAGAAAAGACAAGGATTTACAAAGTTCTTGCTGTTGGGGAGATCTCGTTATAAGCAGTGTCACTGAACATGATGGTCCATGGTATATCTAGTATCAATCACTGCTGCCTGCAGGTGATGTCTGTATTTCAAACTGTTCTGCTGCTGGAAGCCACCACTGCACCATCTCATCTTCAGGATCAACCTTTTTGACAATCTCATACACCATCGGTTCTTTCAGCTTCATAGGCGCTTCATACTCCCTTCCTGCGTCATGGAAAGCTATTCGAATCTTATCCCTTACAGTCTTTGGACATGTCCAGTTTGTTTCTGCAGTATCAGGTGGTAAATCATGCACAGCAAATGAAATTTCAGGCTGAAACAAAATGTAACAGTTTTTGCAACCAAAATTAAACCTGGAATTGGTTTCTGGATAAAAGGGAGCAAAAGATGTGATGAAAAATGTTATCCAATTAAATTCAAACACCCAGCTCCTTCTTCCCCACATTTTTGTATTCACCACTAAATGTCTTAAGTGATTGTTGATAGTTTGTTCACTCCAGTTTTGAGAGCCTTTTAACAGGGCTCGTTTTCGTAGAGCTACATCTGCCTCTTGTAATGTCACCAATACTCTTCTAACTGCATCACCGAAAACCTGAAAGTTTTAGAAAAACAAATCGCAAAGTCAGTACAACAGCAATGACAAAGTTCCTCCACCAAAAAATTGTACTGATATTTTGTTGACAATATTTTTAGGAAAAGTAACTTTCAAAAATTATATTCCATGTTGGGTAAGTGTATAGCAATGTAAAGAGCTGAATCTTCCAGCAGCATTCTACTCACTGTCATATAAATTTTAAAAGCACAAATTTTGTTGACTTTCAATGGATATTTTGTTTTTTTAGTTTTACAAAAACTGGTGCTACCTGTCACAAACTGATACTGAAATTTGGAAACTGCTAATCCCTCTTCCATCCCAATTTTTAAGTTGATCCTCCTTTGTTTCTCTATAATTTGTCACTTGCTTGTGATTCATGCTAAGTGCATTATTTTATTTTCACATTTTGTAAGCTTCCGGATCTCACCCTAATATCTGCACCAAACAGCTCCCCAGGGAGTTCTACAACAAAGCCGTCCAGACCCAGATCTTGAAATGCCATTGTGAATTTGTAGAAAGTTGGTAAGAGCCTTTAAACAGACACAAAAGAAACATCAAACATAAGTTAGGTGTGCCATGTGAACTGATTATATCAAGTAACACATACATACATATAATAATTAATATGTACTAGATTGCCGACGAGGCAATGTCTTTATGCATCAGATTTTATAATGCTTAAATTATCCCCACTGGAATGATTTGTGCAGCACTTCTGTGAAGGCATACACCTAATGATGCCATTGTATGGTTTGTAATACACTGTAGTTCATATGTAGATCTTATCTAATATTTATGCTTTGGTAAGATGATTAAAGTTTCATGAAATCTAATTACAGGGAACTGAAATGATAAAATTATGCTGAAATACATGTATACTGCATGTGGCTTTCAGATATATAAAATCTACTTTTGCTGTGTAAGAATTTACTTATTCATGTATTTATCATACTGTTGGTCGCATTCTAATGCTTATTGCTTTTTCAGATCAGACACACCACAAAAATTCTAAAATACGATGGCCTCCCTGTCACTGACTGGGTATACTACTAGACTAAAAGTTGGAAACATACTGGTATACTTGAGGACAGTTTCCAGCAATCTGAATTTTCATGATCCATTTGAATGACTCACCTTTCAGTGTTGGCCTCTTGATACAGAAAGTAGCACATGGGAGAAAGAGAGATAAAATATAAAATGTATTTGGCTACATAAACTTGTAACCAAGATCATGGACATCATAATTACATAATTTATAATGTCATAATTCTAAAAAATACAACTGAATTGTGCAAATAACTGAAGTGAAATCTGCATTCATACAAAACACAATGTACATTGTAATTCGATCAAAATACAAAATGGATGCTAACAAAACTACAGTTGTATTGCACCTCCCTGCTTCACTACTTGTGATACTAGGGTTAATTAGTTTAAAGGACATGTAGAAAAATAAAAAAGTGGAAATACATATATTATGATCTTTGCTCTTACTATTAATATTATCAATTTTGCAGGAGCAGTGCATGCTTATCACTCAAGCTAAATAAAATCTAAAGACATTATGACATATTTGCATTTACTGGAGTTTGCTGAAACTGCAACTTGCAATGGCTAAACTTTGTGTGTACATGTAGGCCTATGTGCATGCCGGCATGTGGTAATTAATTACAACTGTTAATACATGTACATAAAAACATGTAATTTTACAATAAATTTGCGTGTTTTACCTAATGAAAAGGTATAGTCATAATCTGGAGAGCCCCATAGTCTGGACTTCTTTGCAAAAATACATTCAGTCTGTCTTTTAATAACCTCGAAGTTCTTTAAGGACGCCACATTTCCGGCATCATATAAGACTGACTCTGCAACTGCTTGGGTTATACTAGCTTCCTTATCCTTGGTCAAGTACCCTTGACCCGTTTTCCCTTTATATGGGTTGACGTCAAAACCGGCTGTGGCATGCCGTTGGGAAACCTGCTGCCTTGATCTCAGCCAACTAAACAGCTTGCTCCAGACATCGATGTAAGTTACTGAAAATGAAAGGACAAAGGAAAAGAATACCATTGTTAACTGTGAATTTACTTCAATAATTTCAACCTGAGAAGAGTATCCCAACCAGCAAACCTTAGGTCAATCCAATGTAGATTTTCATTTGATTGGTAGGATTACCATAGAGGCAGGTTCCTACACCTGTCCGATGTCGGCGCGATGCTGTAACCAGCGGATCTACTTTGGAAGGTTGTCATTCCTATATATGCGAACTTGACGACAATCCTACACATCGGATTTTCATAGGGTTGCTGGCTGGGATGTAGCTGTAAGTACTACTGCCATGACGCAGATCTAAATTAAGAAATACATATGTAAATATCATTATGCCTGAACAGTGAATTAAAATCTCCGAGCACTATCTGTCCTATTTATTGGCAAGTGTATTTCTCCATTTTCGTTCCTTGAGATTCTGATCTAGGTGTGTTTTTCTTTGACTCTTGAGCAAAGTACAAACTGTCCTTCACTATGCTTCAAGTTATCCATAACTTTAGGCACAATTTTGTATTTGGAATGACCAACTGCTAACTTATGTACAATTCTACATTTTAGATAATACTACGTGCACACTGCGTTTTGTATCTAATGTATTATCCTTAACTATTCCTTCCACAAAAACCTTTCTCTTCTATTTTAAAAATTTTGTAAATTAGTATGCTTCAGCAAAACTGAACCCTGCTCGAATGGTTGCCTTGTCAAGAACTTTGCCTGTGACGTGTATCTGTCTACAAATAACAGTCATCAGACACTGACACAATATGACTATTGAAATGTCGCAAGAAAAAAGAAAAAAAGAAAGGCTCTTTAGAACATCATTTTCCAATGCCCAAGCCTTTGTTACGGTTTTGTAGCAAGAAAACTACATTAAACTATAAAAAAATCAAATATAAATAAAGATGCGGTTGGGGATGGCATGCTATATTAAAGACCATGTGAACGAAAATTTTTCAATACTCGTTTTATTCGCTCATAACACACTTCGACACTTATTAATCACGTCAATATTATGGCATTTGTAGGTCACATTTTGCCTTCTTTTCTTGTGGCCAAAATTAAGTCCCATGCTATCCTTGATGTTATAATGCCAAGATAGTGTCTTTCTTACTGTACACTTGGAATTAATATTATTTAGATCAGTTATATATTATCTACCTCTTTGTGGATCTGCCTGATTATTATGTATGAAACTAACTTTTTACCCTTATAGCCTACCTTTTTACTGGTGTCAAGATATTAATTTTCCGGGAGGAATTCCTTACGAGATCCGCACTTTTTGATAAAAAACCCTATATATTTTTTCGGTACTTATTAATTTTGTTAGTTTATCCAATTGTCATTGGAAAAAAAGCAATGTTGGGGGCGTGAGGGTCTAGTCAGTTTGTATCAATGGGCGGTAGTCAGATTGACTACTCAGGCGAAAAGGGGCTGGGGTAGTTGTGTTAGTTTCTGGTCTTTGGCGCTTTGTCGGCAACAGTGCGGATCTCGTACGGAATTCCTTCCAATTTTCCAATACTATAGGGGCCCTACACTCCAGCATTCCTTTTCTGTGGGGTAAATTAATCATATATACATCAGAATATCACATTTTCATTACAATGGAAACCTTAACAGTTTCAGCCACCAGTAAACCGGTTGAGTTTCAACTTACATGTTATCGCTATGAAAATCAACAAAGTGGTGCACGAAACATGAAGAGTAATAGAACTTCTCAAGAGTAATATGATCAAACATATTCGAGCTGCAATTTTGATATGTTTAATCTTCAGTTCCATCTCTTTCTTCCACGGCTGTTACAGATTCGGTGCTTCATCACACTGTAAAAGTTTGAGTTTTCTTGTAACCATTATTTTATATACAAATTATTTATAGCGCCTGATGTAAACAAGGAAACACGTTTTCGTTTTTCTCCGTTGAGAATTTCGTTTCCTGTTTTTGGTTAATCCATGTTTTACCATTTTCAAGCCACACAAACGCAGTCATCATTGTACTTCCGGCTTTTTGGTCTAAATGGAGAAAATAAAAGATGGCGCCCATTTGAGCTCATCTTCGTGAATTTTTTGGGTAACGTTAATTTCTAACTTACTTGTACCTTTTTTCATGTCAACCTTCAGGTAAAAATTAGCATTATTTTGTAACAGAGTGTCTGCATATCTCAGGGATTGATATATAATGTGGAGATTGAATATCAAGGCGCATGAAATCTTCGCTGTAGTGAAGGTCGCCCTAATCTCCGTGACAGCCAAAATATCCGAGAGACAGCGACATCGTAAAAATCGTAACTAGTGTTGTGTCAGACTACGGAAGATGGATCTAGAATCAATGTAATGAAGTTAATTTTATCCCATTTAAATTACTTTTAAAAACCTAATCTATGGATAAAGGTTTAGCAAACGCATTCGTGCACTATTTTTTCATGATGCTAACTTAATCTAGACTGGACCTAGATCTAGATCTAGATCTAGACTCGAACTCCTTCCGCTAGTACTACTAGATCTACTACTACTAGTAGTAGATCTAAATAATAGTCTAGTATTTTTCCATAAAAACTTAAATACATGTATTTTTTTTTATTACATGAAATTCGCACAGGTAGCCTATAGGGAGGAGTACCTTACTCGAGCGCCACTTTTTGATAAAAAACCCTATATATTTTTTCGGTACTTATTAATTTTGTTAGTTTATCCAATTGTCATTGGAAAAAAAAGCAATGATTGATATGTAACGACGTGAGGGTCTAGTCAGTTTGTATCATCGAGGCCGTAGGCCGATGTTCGTCTGGGCAGTAGTCAGATTGACATATCAGGGAAAGCCGCCGGGGTAGCTATATACTGGCGCTCGAGTACGGAACTCCTTCCCAGGTATATAGATCTAGTTAGAGTAGACAAATAGTAATACAAAACCACAAGATATTGATCTAGATGATAGATCTACAGGGTGTCTGCTGGGTACATGGGGGATTTCAGCAGGATTTGCCCCTGCCCATTTTGCCACAGCTGTTAGAGATTGGCTGAATGACGCTTTTCCTCACTGGATTGGAAGAAGAGGTCATGTGGATTGGTCCCCTTGTTCACCTCATGGATTAGAAAAGGGCTAAGTTTTCTTTTGCTTTTTGTTTTGTAAAGTCATCATTTTTTTTTTTTAATAAAAAATTGTGCAACTACTCTTCTCTTTTAAAATGAATTATAAAATGTCAAATATAATTATAATTATTCCTGTGTGTTTTCAGATGGATTGTAGTTATCTCAAGACATTCGGATGAAGAATTTTATGAATATTTGTTTTCTTAGTAATCTTAGACTCAGTTCCCATGGGACAGCAAGGAGGACAGTTGTCTAAAGTATCATTGTCACTGTGTACCTGGAACAGTTAGTTTCAAACTACAGTAAACAATCTCGGCCAGTATTTCCAAAGTCTGTGAAATTATGGATGAAGACAGCTATATCAGTTCTTGGCACAGTTTTTATGGAACCTTTCAAAATTCCAAGGTCCTTTTCTCGCCATCTGCCGCTGGTGAAGAGGTCAGTGTGAAAAATGCTGGAACTTCATTGCTATTTGACACTGGAGGTGATTATGCCAAAAATTTGTTCAAAAGCTGCGGTTTGCTTGGGGGAGACGTTATCAAGTTAAATTTTCTTCTATGGAAATTGGAAGAAGAGTGTCTGCCCAAGATTATTGTCATGTATGAACAATATAAACGTGCCGAAAATAATTTTAATATCCATAGTGCCATTGACACAGTTACTACTGAAGGTGTTCCGACTGCAACTTTGGTCCCAGAGTATGCTGGGAGTAGTGGTGAAATGGTTGAGAAGTCAGGACGAAAAGCTCCGCCCGATAAAATGTTAGACAAGGAGATGAAAGATGACATTCACAATGACCTGGTCCAAGGTCCATTGAGTGAAGAAGCAGAATTAGATGGTGGACATCGCAAAGTGGCAACCAAAAATAAGAAGCCTGAATACAAAACACCCGGATCAAAAAAATCTGCAGTCAACAAAAGCAGCCAACATTCTGGCACAAGAAGGAAACAAGACCGTGGCTCAAACAAAGATAAGAATAAAAAGCAATCCAAACGGGAGACTGTGGAGAATATTGCCACTCCAGACAACTCAGGTATAAGACGAAGTTCTCGTCATGTGAAAGTGACTCCTCGTTTCCAAGATGTCAGTAACATGATCATAAAATCCATAAAGCCAGAACCTGTTGTTAAATCTCCAGAAGAAGCTCAGAGTGAGGAGGATACAGATGAGATGGAGGACGAGGAGGAAGAAGATGCAGGTCAAGAAGAAAAGAATGCCAAAGAAGGTGGATTGCCGAAAAATCAGAACACGTCAGAGAAAGGTCGTGTTGCCCCAGTTCCTCCATTTAAGTGTTCAGAATGTAAGGAATCCAACTTCCGAAGTTCTCTGGAATTGTTAAGTCACTGGCGGGCACATGACGGGAATGGAAAGAAAAAGAAGGATGAGTGCCTGGCCTTTTTGTGTGACTCCTGTGACTCATCTTTTGTCAGCTACCACAGACTGAAAATGCACTACCTCACCCACACAATGAAGAAAATGTTTAAATGTAAACAGTGTGGCATGGAATTCTCTAAAAGCAGTGCCCTGAAGAAGCACAAAGCAGAGAAAGGCCACAAAATCTCTGATCAAGAATTTAATTGCTCAACTTGTGGCAAAGTATTTGCAGACAAACGTGCCCTGGAACGCCACATGGTCAATCATGGAGGAAGTCGTGAAACGTGTTCTGTGTGTGAAAAAACTTTTGCCAGTGTTAGAAATCTTGAGGCACATATGAAAATTCATTCCAATACCCGTCCATTTAAGTGCCAGTATTGTCCCAAAGCATTCATCAATGACCAGCACCGCAGAAATCATGAAACTATTCACACTGGAGAGAAAAATCACTGCTGTGAAATTTGCGGCAAGCGGTTCAGGCTCAAAACTGGATTAGACTACCATGTTAAAGCCCACAATCCTGAGGATCAGTTAAAGTGCCCCAAATGTCCCAAAAGATTTGTAGATCAGAGACAGTTAGATATGCACATGGACAGGCACAAAGGCATCAAATCATTTTTCTGTGAAATATGTGGAAAAGGTTTCTTGAGAAAAAAAGGGTTCCTGGATCATAAGAAACTGCACTCAGAAAATAATGAATTCAAATGTGAAGTGTGTCAGAAGTCATTTGTTACTCAAACTGTCCTGGACGCCCATCGCAGCATTCACACTGGTGAGAAACCCCACGTGTGCGACACATGCGGAAAGAGATTCCGTTTGCCTCAAGGTCTATATAACCACAAGAGAATGCACAACCCGCGGAAGCAGTTTCAGTGCACTGTGTGTGACAAAACGTACATTGAAAAACGTAGCTTGGACCTGCATTTGCTTTCTCACCAGGGTATCAAACCACATGTTTGTAACATTTGTGGTCGCAGTTTCCTAAGAGAGATCAGTCTGATCAAACATGTAAATCTCCACAACAATCCGGAGGCACACAAATGCAAGATTTGTGATAAAACTTTTGTAGACAAATGGGGCTTGATCAAGCATCGCACCATCCACACGGGTGAGAAACCACATGTCTGCAGTGTATGCGGGAAAAGTTTCCGCATCAAGAAAGGACTCGATGACCACTTTAAACTCCACAATAAAGATCTCCAATTTAAGTGTTCCATTTGTCCTAGAACATTTGTAGAGAAAAGAGGTTTACAGTACCATCTGAAAGCACACAGGGGAGAGAAGTCCCATGTTTGTGAAGTTTGCGGATCAAGGTTTAGTAATCCAAACTGCCTCAAAGTACACATGCGACGTCACACTGGTGAAAAGCCATACAAATGTTCATTCTGCCCCAAAACTTTCAGCCAACAGGGAACCCACACAGCTCATGAAAGATTCCACAAGGGAGAGAAACCGTATGTTTGTGATTACTGTGGTGAGGGATTCATTACACGAAGTCACCTAAATATCCATGTCAGGAAACACACAAACTATCGTCCATTCAAGTGTGAGCATTGCGATTATGCAAGCACTACACGCAGTTTACTCAAAGTTCATCTCCTGAAACATTCTGATGCCAAACCGTTTCAGTGCAATGTTTGCTCATCAGCCTTCAAACGACATCACCATTTGGAAAACCACATGCGTAAACACGGAGAAGGAGCAAAATTGTTCCGTTGTAGTTTCTGTGACGTGACGTGCACCACAGAGCAGCGGCTGGAGAGACACATGAAAACACACGAGATTGTTGTGGTGTCGGGGAAACCTGGTGAGGAAATCTTTGAAGTAACTACCTCAATGACAGATGATGGAACAAGACTTGTTGATCATGAAGGCAACATAAAGACTGAGATAGTTGTCATACCAGGTCCTCATGCTGACCAAGTGTATGAGCTGGCAACGGCACCTACTGAGGAAGACCTAAAGCCCCATGAGATTGTGGTGGTATCCAATGCAGCAGGCAATGAGATTTACCAAGTGCCAACATCTACCACCACTGATGGTCCTCAAGAGGTGGCTGTGGATGTCGTCTACTACAGTTACAACTAAGAAAGGTGGGTCTTTCTGACAGAGTTGTGATGTCATGACATTTATATTATGTCTGCTGAGAAATGGCTGGCGTAAAGTTGAGATGTAAATTTGTGAAATTGCAAGGCAAAAGAAGAGCCTGGCTGGCAATAAAAGAGTGCACAAAAAAATAAAAAAAAGAATAGAAGAAGTAGAAGAGAGAGACAGAAAAAGATGAATGACTTCCGTGACATTGTAATTAGAAATAAGCTTAATGTCAAACAAAGGTGATAAACTGTTAATTCAAATTTTTGTAAAATTGCTTACAGCTATACGTAGAACTTGTAATTGCCCAGAGTTCCTAAGGTCCTAAGGAAAAACTTGTCATGGGATTTCCTTCAGCGAGATAGTAGATAGATGCCCTAGGGGTAATTATCCAGGAGACTGCAACAACAAAATATATCATACAACATGGATTCTCTCAGGGCCTCTAACAGTGAAATGAAATTGCTGCCAGAGTTTCTCCAAAAAGCATTAGTGACCTGTAATGAAGTCAAGGTTGTAGAATCTACGTGATGAAATCAGTAATTGATTTGTTCCCTCACAAACCATCATGTTAAAGGATTGAGCTGTCACTTTCAAAAGCTGCATTTTTTCACACATAGCTGTTGACATTTCAATGATCTACTGGGGCTGTACATGTAATTATCCCTCTCTAAGATTCCAAGCCAGATCATCCAGTTTTTTCATAAATTTCAGTTATTTTCTACGTTATCAGAGAAGGAAGATTTTGACTTTGTGACTTTGTAAGTTTATAGGTGACCGTTGTCTTCCTCAAGGCTGACCTCAGCTCCATCAAGATTTTTGTCCACTCTCAGCCTGCGTACCCGGTATTTTAATTATATTCATGCGTCATCATATCTTCATGAAAATATGAAACGTGCAAGTTTACAGCTCTAGGTTCAGGCCTGTCTGGTGGTTGCAGATAATTTTCAGCCCTATGAACATTTTCCAGTCTACAGATCTGTAATACTAACTAATACTATTTAATAAATTTAATTTCACCATTTTTTTTTATCTATCAACAACAGGATGAATGGCTTGAGCTACTCACAAATGAATTGGTGCCAGCTTCTAGGGTGGAATGAAGTTTTGCCGGTTTGGACAGACATGAGGGTCAAGCCTGAAGTGATGATGCTCAAGGGATCCACCTAATCAGTGTAAATAGGAAAGCCATCGAATGTTAACTGCTGTTGCTAAGGCCTGTAAGCTGTAACGGTGGTAATTCTTTCATTATGCTTCAAATTTTCATTGATTAACAGCTTTTTTTTTTTTTTAGCCCTAACGCACCATGAAAGGCCTTCAAAACTGGAAAGGGAGGGAGTCCTGCCTAGCATGCCATAAAGCGCAGTATTCAACACTGTGTTTTCAAGTGTTCCTGGCAAGAGGCTTCTCAGGATGGGATGTAATGTGAAATATGTGACTTGAGACAATACTTTGACATCCTCCGTTGTAAAAATAAGTAAACTCTAGATCTGCTTTCTATGTCCTTTGTTTTTGTAGACTTGGCATTTGAAGCATTTTTACAATTTATCTGGGAGATAAGGGATGAAACAAGGATGTAAATGATTTTAGAGGTTTAAATAAACTTAGTGAAACTGATAGTGATGCAGAAATAGAAAACAAAACTCAAAATTCACATGCTAAATAGTTTATTTCAATTTTTAAAAAAAATGAAATATTCAAAATTTGAGTAATGCCCCTTTTCTTAAGCAGGCAAGGGATGGACTTGTGAAAGCAGCTTAGGCAGTTTTGGGTTGAGTGATAGAGAAAATGGTAGATATTTTCACCATTAGGCCATATTTCCAAGAGATACAGTATGGGACATGTCTTTCATACCAGTACAATCCAAGGGAGAAAATATTAGCTGTATTAAAAACTGAGGAGTAGCCAAACTTAGTGACACGGGATCTGGACAGTTTGTTTTTTTCTTTGAATGTCATACTACATGTAAAAATGATTGTGTTTAGTACATACTGAGACCCAGTGTTTGCATTATTGAAAACTCAGAAGAATGTATTCTGTTGCTTCCTGAGAAATCCACTCTATAACTCGGGGGTTAATTTATTAGTCTGTGGGGGTGTTTGGTTGAAATACATGTATTTTTCTTACTCATTGTTACGAAGGACTTTCAGATGGGTCTCATGGCCAATTTTCTAACGTATCAAAATATTCCAAACTGCAGGGAATACAGATCCTCACAAGGATGCAATTTTACAGGAGAGTGGAGGTGGCAAGGCGAGTTGGGCATCTATTGGGGTGTTTTTACAGTTAGTTCACAGCTTGACAGTTAACTAATGGCTGTTGAATACACTCAAAGGTGCAATCTGGCAATATAGGCATGAGATGCATTCAGAAGTCTCTCTGATTTTTAAAATACTCATGTGCCCAAAATATTGTATTGTGCACTTGGGCATAAAATTGCATTTGATATATCCTCGATTATTTTCCATTTTGTTGTATGTGCATTTTTGTCTTTTTGAGAAAATGGGGATTGAAACTTTGAAGAGGTGTGTAAAAACAGGACAACATTGTATCGCAAACACATATCTCTAAAAGTTTTTAACCGATTGGAATGACACTTATAGACACTTATAATGAAATTCGGAGTGACAGAACCACTTTCATGACAAAATCTCAAAATCTGCAAAATGTCGCATTCAGCAATATAATGGCAAATACCCCACAAAATGACGTGAGATAGATTGGTTGATTGTTATTCTGAAATGATTTTCAAAGACAAGGGAGATTAATGAAGTAAACCTTCTGGACCTCTCACCAAGCTGAAGTTAAGGTTTTTGTATGATCTGCATTGATTGAGTCAATTCTTTATCTCTCTTTGTGAGTGGCTGTAATTGTAGAGTTGTTTACTTGATTAAGTTTGTGGACAAGAAGTGATGATTTTGTTGCTGACTTCCATGGACATGGAAGCAATTTCATGTCATATTTAGGCACTGTATTTCATATTTATTTTTTACTGATTTACATGATGTCATCAGTAGCTGTGTAAATAATAGTAAGTCCCAAAAAGTGCACTGAGGACTTAGTCAAAGACACCCTAAGACCTAGAAACTTGCAGTTTTCACATAAAGTCATTTTAGAAAAAAAGTAGTTTGCAGTACTGTAAATTGAAAGAATGAAATTTTGGGTACATGTTCAATTTTGCTCAAGGAAGACAGTTTTTGAAGCTGAACCCTATCTAATTCATGCTGCAGTTTTGTTAGCTAACATTCCCAGCTTTTCTTGTCCTTTTGAGATGTTTTACAAGTAGCCTACATGTGAAGATCCCCATATCTCCTCAGTGTTTTAAAAAGCTGAAACATGATTGTGTGTAGATGTGACAAAATTGGGCACACGGTGAAAGACCAAATTCCTGAGAAAACCCCTATGAAGTATGAAAGGGTGTTGAATTCTAAGGAAATTGAGATTTGCTCTTAACATGAAAGATTGGCCATGTTCCTGCAAACAGTTAAAATATTTTGCTTGAAATCATCATAGAAATACGTGTATTTTGTTTTGATTTTTTAGAAGATTTTTCCTAGAATTTCATCTGTAGCCCAGTTTTGTCAGATCTGCCCACAGTTGTGTTTGCAGTGGGTTTGGTTTGGTTTTTTTTGGTTTTTGTGGCTTTTCTTTCTGTTTGATTTTTTTAAAAAATAAACTTTGTAAAGCATCCATTGTTTTTCTTACAAAGGACAGATGGTCCCATGAAAAAAAATCTCAGCAATACGATCAAAACTTGGATTTGTCTTCCGCACCACCACCCAAATTTGAATCATTTGCTGGCACTGAAATGTCACATTTTGACACTGTTTCAGTGGAAACTGTTAAGTCAATTCTAAAGTTGTCCCCACCTAAGTCATGCTGCCTGGACCCCATTCCAACACCTGTGTTAATTGACAACGATAGTTTTGTTGAGATTGTTACAATCATTATTAACGAATCGCTCCAGTCAGGAACAGTCCCATCACCTTTTAAACAAGCAATCGTCACACCCCTTTTGAAGAAGAATAATTTGTCCCCAGAAGAATTGAGGAATTTCAGGCCCGTGTCAAATCTTCCATTTGTATCAAAAATTTTAGAAAAAGTAGTTCTTGGTCAATTGAAGAACCACCTGAGTCAAAATAATTTAAATGAAGTGTATCAATCTGCCTACAGAGAATTCCATAACACAGAGGCTGCCCTTCTCAAAGTTCAAAATGATCTCTTGTGTGCTGCTGATGGAGGGATGGTTTCCATCATGGCCCTCCTTGACCTTAGTGCAGCTTTTGATATTATTGACCATTCTATCCTCATTGAGAGGCTAGATAAGACCTTTGGTTTATCTGGGACTGTTCTCAAATGGTTCAAGTCATATCTATGTGACCATACTCAATCAGTTCTTGTAGATAGAAATATGTCAACATCTTTCAAACTACATTTTGGTGTGCCCCAAGGATCTGTATTGGGTCCTCTTTTGTACACGCTGTATACACAGCCACTTGGTTCAATCATAAGAAAGCATAATGTGAAATATCATATGTACGCTGACGACACCCAGCTGTATATAATATGTCTGTTCCACCCTGTGACATCAAGAAACTAGTTACTTCTATAGAGTGTTGCATTGAAGATGTGAAAAACTGGATGGAATCTAACAAGCTAAAGATGAATGAACTGAGGTGATACTGTGTAACACAAAGAGAGGATGGAACCCGAGTGATGTAGAGAATATCTGCATTGGGAATGAGAACATATCTTTTTCAGAGAAGGCTAGAAATTTGGGGGTATATTTTGACTCAAAGCTTTCCATGCATTTCCATGTTCATAATTTGTGTAGAACCATCTGCTGTGAGATGCGAAGAGTAGGTCAAATGTCATCTTTTCTAAGCGAAGACTCTCTTAAGGTCTTGATCTCATCGTTTATATTTTCTCGCTTAGATTACTGCAATTCCCTTCTTGCGAACTTACCCAATGAAACTTTAAACAGACTGCAACGATTTCAAAACCAAGATGCCAGAATTGTCTTAAAGAAGAAAAAGAGTGAACACATTACCCCCATGCTTATTAAACTGCACTGGTTACCAGTTAAGTTGCGAATCCAGTACAAAATAGCAGTTCTGTGTTACAAGTGCATAAACAAAACTGCACCACCTTACCTTTCCACTCTGGTAGAGCACTACTCACCACCTCGTTCTTTAAGATCAAGCGATCAGGGCCTTCTTAAGATTTTTAACTGCAAGTCAAAGAAACTAGGAGGCAGAGCATTTACACACTGTGCCCCGCACATCTGGAACTCACTGCCAAAATCATTGCGGGAAGCATCTACCGAGTCAACATTCAAAACTGGTCTAAAACCCCACCTTTTTAAAAAACACTTTCAGTTGTGAAGTCTCATTCCCAATCCATTTATTTTCTCATTTCACTTTAATTTTGCTGTTTTAACGTTTAATTTCTGTCTTATAGTATGTTATGTGTGTGTATCTATGTATACAATGTATGTATAGCAGAGAGAGAGAGGGTGGGGGAGAGAGAGAGAGAGAGAGAGTGAGTGGCAGATGGAGAGAACACGACTTTCTGTAAAGCGCCTAGAGCAAACGGTTTGGATTGGGGGCTATATAAATGATCTTCATTATTATTATTATTATTATAAATTCCTGTTGATGACAATTGTCATACTGTACTTTTCTTATTAATCAACTGTATAATCTCTTGTATTTGATCCATTAAATCCTCGCATCATTATGCATTTCATGTTTTAAATAAATGTGTGTGTGTTCAAACTAAGTTTTTACTGATGTCAATACAATGTACATGCATGAATTTGGTTTTATTGGAAATACAGTGTAATCTATGGAATTTTGTCTCATATATACAGACATGTATGTGTTGTTGAAGATAATTACAAGATGGTCAACCTTGTCACTTATCATTTTATGTGCAACACCTCCACATTTTCCTACAATCATTCTACTGATTAAATATGAATGTCTTTTCACTTCAGACTATTCTTATTGTAGTTTCATTTCTGTTGATATGTGCGTTCATTCATAATTATTTTATAATTATGTTTGGTCTCTAATTGTTGTTGTCTCCATCTATCTCTCTCATGCAGTAGTTCTCTGTCTTTCTCTCTGTCTGTATTTATTTGTCTATCTGTCTGTCTGTCTTTCTCTCTCTCTCTCTCTCTCTCTCTCTCCCCATCTCTCTCTCTCTCTCTCTCTCTCTCTCTCTCTCTCTCTCTCTCTCTCTCTCTCTCTCTCCCTCCCTCCCACAAGTACCTTTTGAAATTCAGGAGCAGCTCTAAATCATTCATTCAGCTATTTCCCCTCTGTTAAAATTCTCGTTCATCAGACTGATTTGGTACTCTCTACTCTATACATGTAGTTAACTAGAATAATATGCATCCTGCCTACGAATGATGTTATTGACAACATTCTTTAAGGTAGTGCTATTTTAAGTGTAATCCAGATTCTGTTAATTACACAGGTAGTGGACCTTAATTAGGCCACCAAGAGCTCGCATCGCATTTTCATCAGATTTTCTTTTGTATGAGCAAACAAAAACAAAAAAGTGGCTGGATACAAAACCATCAATGCCTAAATTGAGCTACAGATTAGCGCCAGTGCATATTCTCAGTGCGTGCTGAATCTCGTCATGTAGCCGTGGAATTATTTACTGTCTAGTTGCACTGTACTCTGGTTTGTAAATATTCATATTTTATACTGCTAAACTATGTAATCTCCGTTCATACGAATGGCTTTCATGAGTCGATGTAATTAGCCTATATAATATTTATATTTATTTATGTAGTATGTATTTTGTTTATGTTAGAAAGTACACAAACTTAAAGTGCTGGATCTCCAAAACAGGCAAGGTCGGCATATCATGCAAGAATATACAATACATGTAATATTTTTTAAAAAATAAAAAATTGTTTGTTGATAATATACCCGAGTGCATCAAAAACAGCGTCATTGGCACCAGGTGGCATATTTCAGATATGGAACACTGGGCGATGAGGGGTTAAATCTCTGCCTGACGCCTGAGTCTATTGTGGAGAACTGCCCAAAGGCAGCGAAAGGAACCCAAAGCCACAGCGTCTGGGCTGTGGGGATTGTTTAGCTGAATGTTGTAAGTCTAGCATAAGTTTGGAGCTGCATTAATGAGTGTGTTAAAATATTAAACGATTTAATCGGCGGAACACTGTTAAAGGGTTGGGTTGGAGTGGGAGGGAAGGGCAGATCGGGGTCCAGTATAGCCTATGAGACAGGCGGCTAACGTGCCTTATGACGGATTGAGACAGAGCAGGGGTGAATTTTAGATTTCTTATCTTTCTTTCATTGTGTGTACCTCTGCATGGGAACAGAAGTGCAATGTACTAGTTTGCATCAATTTGTTAAATATTTCTCATTAGGTGTTTAGGTCTTTATTTTAGGAGGTTTCGCTGCCATTGTCATTTACACCTCAGTTTTCTCGTTTTCATTTTTCTTGTTGTAGTTGTAGTAGGGATTCGCTTTTCAGAATTTTGTCCGGGCAGCGGCCTGTTCGGCCTGCTCTTTTTCGATTTCCAAAGTGCACACGGGCCCTCCAAATTTTTCGTCCTTATCCGAGAAGACTAGGTGCTCGATCCTACCTACCAATATCATAGGATCAGGGACAGGAAAATGTGAGAAAAATCCCAAACTTCCAACATGCCTGCACTCCCGGGATTCGAACCCGGTACCTTTGGCATGAGAGGCGAGCACTTTGCCTTCAGGCCACTGCGTCCCGAATTCTAATTAGGATGTTACCTATCGGCTTTTATTGGAGAGAGAGAGATAGAGAGAGAACTCTATCCGGTGGTTAAGTTTATTAGCTGCTCAACAGAATACATCAGTACAGTGCAAGAGGTGATGACACCATAAAAACACTGCGGGACCTTATTCGTTTTTTCTATCTCCATTTTCTGAAAAACTGGAGATCGTTTAGAGACAGAGGGAGGTGGGTAGGGGGGTGGTACGTCATCTAGTAATAGATACTAAAGCCACACACGTTTAACGTCGAATTTCTCAGTGATGTAAAAAGTGTAGGGAGGGGGGGGGGGAGGGGAGAACTAAGGTTGCGATTGCTTTGGGCGCGGGCGCTACCATTGTAAAACAGCAGATTGACAAAGGATAATGCAGGTTGTACGTACTAGGCCCAACGTTAAGAATATTACACACCTTGAGAATAAGCTTGCCACTGCAGAAGTGCGTGATATTGCATGCGACAGCTGTATCTTCGTCGACCTGTGAATGCTGACGTAAGGATGAATCGGCACGATGTTACTTGAAAGTGAAAAGAGTTTAATACATGTAATAATATCGTCACTGTGCTAACAAAAGGCCCTAAGTCAGACTTAGGCCAACGTTGTAGTAGTCTTTCGTGTTGTTCTTGGGGGTCAAATCTGATGCTGTCACATAAGGTAAAAAACAAATGCCCTCATCAGAATCTGCAATGAACTATTGGTCAACATACGATAAACATTCCATTGCAAGCCATTGCATTCGCTATTCTCAAACCATGAAAAAAATAAGATAGGCCATTGAGTTAGCTCACTGACGATATTGGATTTAATATTGGAAAAAGGATTTATAAACCGATTATCCAAAAGACTCACGGTTTAGGAACGAACTACTCTATGTGTGAGCATTGCCTATTCCAAACACCCTGACATATTTAAGTTGCTTGGCATCTATCTAGGTCATTGACAGCCTTTTATAGATATCTTCAGAACCAAAAAGGACAGAGACTTGAGGGGCACGCTTTTACTATTTAGCATCTTTAGTAATAAACTACTCTCCTTCTGCCTGCCTGATCTTCCTTTCAGTCAATGAAGCCTACCACATTAAGGCTTGCAGCAGATTGAACTAAGTCTGTTTTGCGTCGGAATTAACTCAGACTTCAGCTAGCAAGACAGTCTTGTTTCATTGTCATGGGGGGGGGGGGGGGTTCCAGTTTTACTCCACAGTGCACAACACCAAGGCAAAACAGAATTGACAGTGTGTTATGGGCCTAAGACCAGGTAGACAAGAACAGTATACGGGCCGAAATCAAGAGAACCGAAATCAAGGAGACAGAGATCACGAAGAAAGAACTCTAGAAAACTGAAATCAAGAAGAAAGAAATCAGGACTAGAGACCCCAGCAGTATTCTGCCGAGGCCCTCGCGAAGCAAAAAGATCTCCATCAGATATATCTTCAGTAAACGCCTTACATTCTCTTCAGGCGCATGAGACTTAATTAACAATCAAATTACACAACAGGACAAGAGAACAAGACAGAGACAAGGCAGGCTATGTTATTATTATCATAATTACAGCCACAGTGTGTTGTACAATACACAGAGATCCCACTATACTACGAATGTATTCCGAGGTTGAAAATAGTAGAGTTTTAAAAGTTGTAGGATTCTCTACCGCCCAGTTTTAGTGCTGTCTTTTAAATGCATCTGCTGAAAGTATAATTGTAACAGTTGTTTACGATAAGTCATATCTGAACTTTTCTCATAAAATGGATGAATATATATGAAAAGGACAAGGATTTTGTTGGCGATGATCTAGAAAGTATATACCGTTGCTGTATCTGGTTTTTGGAACGGGGAAGAAAATCCACTTGCTTTGCCCAGAGGCCCATGGTGATGTTAAGGCGGCCCTGGCTAGACAAGGAAAGCACCAACCCGACATGAACATAGAACATTTTTATCTATACAGCTAAGTAAGAATAAACAATGTTAAAAGACCCTGTGCCACATTCTCGAAGTCCCACCATCCACCTTGAGAAACGCTGCTCTAGTTCATTCCTGTGGCAAGTTTATACGACACGTGACATGTGCGTGTGCACTGAAAAATCACTGACTGTGGAAAGTTCCAAGTTCCTTGTGACAATAATTATTACCATAATGCAGCACGTCATAAGTGACAGAGAGGTAGACCAGTGGATCTCACACCTCACACTGTTGAGATCCTATGGAGAGCCGGAGTGGGTGAGAATGGCAAAGAGATATGGAAAACGTTATGACCAAGAGCGCACTAACCGATTTTTGATCGGTCGCCTCGTTGGATGTTGAGCTTTGGTATCGAATTGGATGGTGACATCACGACGTTGATTTTTAGTGAGATCCAACTTAATGGATGGTGAGGTAACTACATTGAGGTCAGTGAAATCCAACTTAATGGATGGTGAGGTAACAACATTGAGGTTTAATGAGATCCAACTTAATGGAATGGTGAGGTAACTGCATTCAGGTTTATTGAGATCCAACTTAATGGATTTTGAGGTAACAACATTGAGGTTTAGTGAGATCCAACTTAATGGATGGTGAGGTAACAACATTGAGGTTTAGTGAGATCCAACTTAATGGATGGTGAGGTAACAACATTGAGGTTTAGTGAGATCCAACTTAATGGATGGTGATGTAACAACATTGAGGTTTAGTGAGATCCAACTAATTGGATGCTGACGTCACGACACTGAACTTCAATCAGATCCAACTACTTGATTGATGTGCGAAGTCTCACTGGAAACTAATGGTCGTGACGTCACCATCCAATTTAGTCGGCCGATCAAATCGGTTGGTGCAAGCCTATGTTACAGATGAAACCGTGAAGAACAGGGTGGTAATTAAGAAATTGTATTTGGAGACATGTGCAGAACCATCTGGGATAAAAACAAAATGAAAGATTTATTCAAAATGTTGTCAGTTCGGCTAGGGGAAACTTTTTTTTTCTTTTGTTAAATCCCCATTGCTCTGCAAAACAAATGTCACAATGCACTATCAGCGCGTGACTGAACATTATAATGCCCTTGAACTCGGCCTACATGGCCAAACTGCCAATGTCAACCTTGAAGCGTGTGACATCCGTCCCATTGCGCTGAATAAGGGAAACAGACGCGATTAATCAATGCAGGAAAGTAGGACAATTTTTTTGGTGGGTTTTTTTTTGGGGGGGGGGGGTGGGGGGGGGGGGAGGGGGGAGAGACACTAAAGAAACTAAATACAATAAGATGAGACAGTTAGCCCGTTTAATGTGCATATTCCGCACCGCCGCCTAGCCTTATTTTACAAAGTCAATATAGGGAAATACTGAATTTTGTTTACTGTTCAGCTATCGCTGCAGGCCTTCATTGAAGTCACTTATTTGTAATTACAACTTCAATCGCTGTAGGAGAACTTCGGTTTTTTGGAGGTTTTTTTTTTCCAGTTGCAGTGGCATCGTTACAAAAATCTCCAGCATTAATTTATCATTAAATCAAGCAGCATTATTTCATGCAATGGGCCCCGCCCACCGTCAGATCGCACAGAGTATTTTTTTTAGAGGCGCGAAGAAGGGAGTGTCTCATCTTATCGTGTCTAGTAGGCTATCTTTGGTTATCGTTTGTTACAGTAGAAATGAGATGGCCCAGAGAAGATCGGGGCGATTGGGGAGGGGGGGGGGGCTTCAATAAGAGACAGAATAAGGAATGGAGAGGTAAGAGCAAAAATAGTGTCGAATTGGTACTCAGCTATGGGCAGAAACTATAACTGAAATGCTTCGATCCCCACATAAAAATGCCACCATAGGGGCCACCTCATAGAGCAGGGGTGGCCAAACCTCGGCTCGCGAGCCACATGCGGCTCTTTGACCTTCAATATGCGGCTGGTGGAAATATGTTCCTCCATGTTTTGACCAGATATTTACTAAGACAATTAAATATTATTCCTCATTCTGGTGTCGGAGTCGCAATGTGAATGTCAGTACCTACGGAGTCGACACTGGCTCCGTGCCCAGCAGTTGCGCCCACTGACCGATGTCTGGCCTGTGCTTGATCCTGGTCACTATCAAAGGCCAATGAAGGCGGACACCTCTCTCCTGTACGTACCTACGTTTGAGTAAGTTATCGGGTTTTGCTACACGATGCAAAGTCAAGGGGAATTAAATCTAGATCACGGTGACGTGGTGCTTGCAAACGAAAAAAAGAAAACCTCGTTAACCGCGCAGGCTAAACAAAATAAGCAAAACGTGAAACTCTTTCCTACCCCACCTATTACCGTTTTCAATTTCCTGCCAATCTTGCCATCTTTACGCGTGATTCTTGATATGTCTCTCACAGCCCCCCTCCCCCATCCCCCCACCCCCCAAAATCCTCCCCCCTACCCCTCACCACTGCATGTTAATTATCCCATGTCACTCAACGCATTTTTGAGACCGACACGCAAATCTGAGATTTGCCAGAACATGCGTTGTTTGTGTTGAGTAGCTCAATTTCTTGTGGCTTTCAAAAAGTTCTGACTGATGTTTATGCTATGCAAGAACATTTCCAAATACCATTTTACAGCGGCGGATCTACAGTTTTGAGAACCTGAAACTTGAACTGTTATGGGACCCCTTCGCACACAGCAACATTAGGGCAAAATCCAAAATTCACTCATTAAATAAGTTTCTTTCTACTAATTGAGGTAAGCAGGGAACGGGGTGGGGAGGAGTGGGGTGGGGTGGCGGGGGGGGGGGGGGGGGTTAAAGACCCATGATGCTATATAGAGAGGAATTTATGTGTGTATATATCAGGTGTGTATTGTGTTCAGTGATCAACCACAATAACTAAAGATAGACAAAATGTATTGACATCGAGGCGAGGCTATAAGGTTTTGTCCCGAATCTGGTAAAAAAATGAGATGGGATGAAATACGATAGGATATGTAAAATCTAATATTAACTACAACAACGATAAAATTATAAGATAAAGTAAAATAAACAGCACCATATTCATGTCTTCCAAAAATTATGGTATCTCAGACAGCAATCCTACGTCAATCCGATGTAGGTTTCCGTAAAATTGGTAGGATTACCATGGGGGTCCCTACATCAAATCTACCTCGGCAAGGTGTCGTAACCAGTGGATCTACGTAAGAACGCTGTCATTCCTATGTGCCAATTTGACGTCTGTCTCGCGCGTCGGAGTTCCTTAGGTTCTGCGGGGTACTACTTGCGACAGTATTGCAAGACTAAGTACACGTATTTACATGTACTAGTTGGCCCACTGCACAGACTAATAAATTAACCAGACTGGAAACACGAGCTCCGGGCTGTGTCGTTTTTTACGGAATTTCCCGAGCGGCGACCGTATGACCAACATGGCCGCCGCTCGGGGAATTCCGATTCTAATTCTATCTGCAGTAGAAATTTCTTTTTATTTGACAAGCTTGGTTGTACATGTATTAATTTCCCAAACTTCCACGTTCAGTGGGCGTCAAAATGGTATCATTCAAAATTGTATCTATGCTGAAGCGTCGGTCGCTACCGCAAACCTAAAATAGCGGATGGTTCACGACCTTTCGCTGTTTTGTGACGTCACACAATGGGATCATCCAGTCTGAGTAGTTTATTAGTCTGTTGCCCAAGGTCAACTAAAAATGACAGTAGAGCGCACTTGTTATCAAGGTCTTGGATTTAAGTCAACTGTACTGGACAGCATTCAGGAAAACACAGATGTGATTTTTAAAGTTGAGTCTCAATCACTACTGTGTAGGCCGACATTGAAGCGCAGAACGAAATTTCGTGTCTTTACTTTGTAATTCTGCTAGAAGGAAAGGCGTCTTTTTTCTTTTTTCTCGGTTCAAAATGTCGGAACACTTTCATTCGATTTAAACTCAGTTATTTCTCAAAGTCAACGAAGTATTAAATATACAGAGAACTTCAAGGCATGCCAATGTACACCTTTACGTCTTTCTATAGGCAATAATTATGATATTTTGTAGAGTTTCAGGCTCAGCGGTTAAAAAGCCTTTCATGATTACATTGGAGACCTTGCTTCCTTTGTAATATGATGAACGTTCCTGAATGTTGTCCAGTACAGTTGACTTAAATCCAAGACCTTGATAACAAGTGCGCTTTACTGTCATTTTTTAGTTAACAGTGTCAAGGGCTTTGCGCTGGGAGCATGCTCGACTGCTTGTCGGCAAGACTTCATTGCAAATAATATTTACCATATTATTGTACTCGCCAAGAGGAAGAGGGGAAAAAGTCGATCTTGTTGTTTGGCTTCCACGTTATTGCCAATGGCCTTGAAGTTACTTTATTACTACCCCCGCCCCCCTCCCCACAGCAGCATCTTCTCTCTAAAAATGTGACCCACTCAGTTTGGGCCTGTGGGCGGGTCCGTGGCCTTCGTAACTGTAACTGTAGTTACGAAGGCCACGGCGGGTCCCGGTGACAGATTTATTGGGCAGATAATGGCCAAAGACCAAAGAGGGTTATATAACTCTTTGCCCAAGACCTTGTGCGTAGCCCTTTCACGCTCTACTGAGCACAGGTAAGGGTGGCCTGACAAATCTTGAATTAAACGTTTAGCTCGCGATATGGTACCAATTTAATGATCCACATCTCCCATACCATATGATGTTTGGAATCAAAGTTTGTACTAACACACAGTGAAATTTATCTGCTTTATTATGATGCACATTGTGATAGAGTGTCACAAATATAACTTATGATTTTCTCTACACTCTTACCTGACCCCCTGCAAATAAGAGTGGTGTAAATTTTAGGAAGGCATTATAGAATCCTAACTTTCACATACTTTACATGCATGTCGATCGTCCACAAATGGCTCAGCTTTTCAAGAAATACCTAAGCAAGATTATGGTGGATGTATTGAAGTGGCAACATATTATCCCCAGCAGCCACCCAGGTTTTTCTCCTTCGGTGTCAGTGTTTTATTATTGGAATGTCACTGCAGATATTTCTAAGGCTGGAAGCAGCGTAGCTCTGTAGCTCTGTAGTCTAGCTGACCTCGCACGCACCATGCAAATGAACACGATACAAGCTGTGTTCTTGAACAGCGTCGCTGTGTGGTTCGTCTGTGACCAGCGGGCTTGCACGACTCGTCAGACGGCCCATTCAACTGTGTCGTAAAACACGTCTGTCAGAGCAGCCTCGCTTCTTGAGCATTTTCTACCGAAATCCTTCACAAGTCATCAAAATCAGCAAGAAGTAAGTATTATTAGGTGCTTTACTATTAGATATTGGTGCTAGAATCGACACCTGACCACAAAATCCCAAGAAATGCACTTTATCATACATTAAAATTTCCAATCGAAAGGTTGACCTACTTTTCACATGTAGTGAAAACTGTGGACTGTGTGCTTCTGGCCTCTGGTTCTAGAATCTAGATCTAGATTGATAGTTCAGGAATTGGGATGCAGAGGAATAATCTCTATAAAGGCCTAGATTCTAGATAGATAAATCTGATCTTGATCTTGATCTACATTTAATTTTAAAGTATTCACTACAGAATCTATCCAAATCTCTAATAAAAAGTATCTGGTGTGCAGTGTCCATAGACAAATCTCGAAGCAAGGGCTAGGTAAGGATGAAAGTAGAAGAATTGAGGAGACTGGAATTAGTTAATTTAAGATAAGAAAAGATAAGATAAGATCAACGTTTATTGTCCAGTCACTGGCACATTGGCTTGGTGTTTCATAGTACATAGTACACACATGTAGTTACATAATAATACACATAGACAGGTAGCGGTTATCCATCCATGCTGTTCGGACTACATTCATCCCTACCGCCCACGGGTGAGCGCGCGCGCACACACACACACACAACGCGCGCAAAATTTAATATGTCATGTATAATAAAAAGCCAAGGCACATTTGATTAAATTTATGATGATGGCAGTATGACGCATACATGTATGCCAATTTATTGTGTACAACGTTTAATGTTAGAACCATTGCAAATTCCTAGGATAAAATGGAACTAAACGTAGTCAAAAAAAGAAATATGTATGAATACAGGATAGCATTTTGGTAACATGGTAAAGATAAAACAATTAAAATGTACTAGCTTTTAGACTTAAGATTGTAGTTACACTAAAACAGCAGTTCCACCAGATAAGCCTGAGGTTAAATATTTTTCTTTTTTATGTCAGGAAAATTTAGAATGGCTACCGGTACCCAGTCAATGTCTGATCGGGATTTCACTGAAAGACTAATTGAGGAAGTTAAAAAACATCCTGTCCTATACAACCCGAGGGAACCAGGGTACAAGGACCGCTTCAAGGTTGAAGCAGAATGGAAAGCAGTAGCCTCTTGCGCGGGTTGCACAGGTGAGATTTCAAAGCTAGTTTATTTAGGCCTACAATCTCAGTATTTTTCAACTGTGCTCAGAAAGTCAGAACAGGACCTGGCAACACTTTTATTTTAACCAATAAAAAAAATAATTATCTTAAGCTTAAATGATTTTTTATCCAAACCCGACTGTATGCTTATAATATATTAATAAATATAATAATAATAATAATAATAATAATGTTACTGCAGCCTTCCCTCAGAAAGAAAAATGAGCTCAAGGCGCTTTACTCATCATATATTTTCACAGATGCATAATATGCTTAAACATTTTTGATATTGAAAAGAAAAAATACATATTATACTTATAGATCTGTACATATGTACATACTTTATTTATGCATTTGCAGCAGGGCGAACATGAGCCCTTTCATACTGCCAGGGGACAGCAAGGCCTGTCATGAAGAGATTTGCAAATTTCTCTCGCACTACCATTGCCTCTTGGGTTGGCCTTCCGGTACTGGACATGGACCTTTCTGTACCGTGTTGTAGCTGGAAGAGGTTTTCATCTGTTGATGCTTCCTCGGCAGCAGAATCCACACTCGCAGGTTGTCGTCTCCGCACAAAATTATGGAGTATGCAGCACGCTAGTACAACTTTCCTAGCATTGTCAGGGTTGATCCTCAGAGTTGTCTTTAAAATCCCCCACCTCTGTGCCATTATGCCGAAAGCACACTCCACAATCCGCCGTGCCCTCGACAACCTGTAATTAAAAATCCTACGTACGTCATCAAGCCCTCTGGCAGGAAAGGGTCTCATGATGTTTGGGTGAAGTGGATACGCCTCATCAGCCACAAACACGTATGGCAAGACTTCTCCCATAATCTCATCAGGTTGTGGGAGAGGCAGCTGCTGCTGTACTAAAGCCTTACCAAAGGAAGAATGTCTCAGTATCCCACCATCCGAGTGCCTTCCTGAATCCCCTACATCAACTGCAAGGAAGTTGGCTTTTGCGTCAGCCACACCTTGCAAAACAATAGAAAAATGTTTTTTATAGTTAAAAAAAGCACTTCCAGAGTTGGGGGGGCATTCAATGTTTATATGCTTCCCATCCACTGCTCCCAAACAATGGGGAAACTGCCAAATGTTTTCAAAGGCATTTGCTTCTTCCTTCAGAGTCTCCTCAGTAGGGCGAGGCATTTCCTTGTCCAACAGTTTCTGCCAGAGACATTCGCATGTGTCGTACACAATGCTGCGCACAGTGCTGTCGCCCATTCGGAACTGGTAGTGCAAGCTCCTTGCACTTTCTCCAGTGGCAAGATATCTGGAAGGGAAAAAAAGATGTTGAAAGTTCCTAAATTTGTGTTTGCATGATACATATATATATCATGCTCCAGCCTTACTTCTCTACAGCACAACCCATTCCCTCAATTGCAACACTCCCTGTAGTACCATATTATCTATTCTGACAGGGACTGACTGTACCCATGTAAACCATGATTCTGCCAACTTATGGGTTAAAAAAAAATATTATTCTACATAACATCTTTTTACTTTCACTTTCAGCTGATTCTGCCAAGAAAAGGTGGCAGAATTTGAGAGGCTCATACAGCCGAAGTCGGTCAAGCCAGAATCTACCCAGTGGCTCAGGTGCACCTGGGAAAAAGAAGCCCCAGTTTTACCTGGCTCAACAGATGAGCTTCCTGGAGCCACACATGCAGCATGGCTCTATGCTGGGCAATTTAGGCTCCTCCGAGCCTGAGCCACTGTGGGAGGAGGGCGCCTCGGTGAGTGGCAGCCAGGGTGACTTTGAGGAAACCACTCCCAGCACATCATCCCCATCCCCTTCACCATCTGACGAGCTAGAGTCACAGCCTCTGGAACCAGCCACACCTGCCCCTGTCAACAAACAGCGGAAGAGAGCGACCCCTACTCCCGAAAAAGATGACCTCTTCAAGGAGAAGGCGGCCCGCTTCTTGGAAGCAAAGATGCAAGACAGTGCATCAAACTCAATGCACAAAGAAGACCTCGAGAGTCTCAGGGGCCTTCTGCCTCACATGGCCACCCTCTCGGGTAGGAGGAAAAGGACCTACCTCCGCAAAATTTACAATTTATTGTTTGAGATGGTGGAGGAGGAGGAAGATGAAAATGCTGCTAGTGCTACTATTGTGTATATTTGATTTTTTGTTAAATTGTTTGTGTTATTAAAAGATATATTTGCAAGACTTTTTTGTTTTTATCAGTCTCCCAGAATATCATTGCTATGCAGTTTTTAAATTGCTTATATATTCAAATTAACATTCATACTAATCACAGCATTTAATAGCTTCAATATTATTAATTAATAACTAACAAGACATTGCAGATTTGTGACCTGATTCTTCGATTCGGCATCAAAGTCGATTTTGGGTGTTTTGAGTTATTGCATAAAATTGCATAAAACCGCGGGGACAGTATAATGCACACACACACACACACAAAAGAAACAACAACAAAAATAAGCTGATAAGCACACAAGTCAAACCAAAACAATGTTATTTATCATTACATGAAACCTGGAATGGCCGAAAGTAGTCTACAAAGGGGGTGTCGATGGCCGAGCGGTAGTGCGCCCGCCTTTTGACGAGGAGATCCTGTGTTCGAATCCGTGGAGGTTTACTGAGATTTTTTTCGGAGTTTTCATGGCTCCGACCCCGTCCTATTGGAGATGTACCTTAAATTCGAAGGTTCTGCCTCGTAAATGACCTTACAGTGTTGCATGTGGCGTTAAACCAAAACTTAACAAAAACTTACCTAAGGGTCAATAGAAGTCTTTCTCGTGGGGGTATTGCCCGCTGAAAGTTGGTGTCTGGCTTTCGAATATCATCTTGCACAGCAGTCAAGAGCTCCTCGAAAGCGACTCTGCTCATCCGAGTATAATTATGAAATTTATCCTCATCATCACACAGTTGAGGATACAGCTTGGACATGACCCCTCTGTGCTCTCTCTCTTTGTTTATTGGGTGTGCGCGAAAGCGTCGCTTTCTTTTTCCATCCGAAAGCAAATACAGTGCAAGACCGATTCCAACATCTTCGTCTGATGATGAAGCCATTGTGATACTGATACTCACTCCAACTGCACTCAATTCGAAATCTAGGTCAACTGAGCCTGTTGCGGGGGGGCCGCGGTTACACGGTACCTAAAAATAGCAAGGCAGCCCTGTCAGTTACAGACGCCGCAGACGATAACCCAATGTGCGGCTGGGGTGACACGCGGCCAGCGTGCTTCGCGCTAGCGCAGACACAGACCTACAGAGCTACACTGGGACCGGCTTAAAGGGTTGTGATTTAAAAGGAATTTGCCATATTTAAGAGAAATAATAGGAAACTTGATATTCTAATGGTATGGTGCCCCTACAAGAACATTCCAATGAAAATTAGTGAGAAGCTGAAATAATAGGATATCAAGGGCAGTTCAGAAATACATGTCCATGTACAATAAAATTACAAGCAGGAGGAGCTCAGTCTTCTAGATGTCAAAGATCAAAACTCCCACGGAAAAACGCACTTGAAAGTAGTAGTCAAGGGACATAGAACATGAAATAGATGAACCAGAAAAAAATAAACTCTCATTACGTTATGGACCAGTATGTTCCACCTTTGATCAAATCCTAAAGCAGCACAGAATTCTCCTCCAGGCTTATCACTGCACAGTGGGTCATGTATTGGCAACCAGTGAAAAAACCTGCTCACATTATTACACAGGTATTCTAACGGAGATCTAACAGAGCAAATAGTTCAGAAAACTATGGAATTAACCTAAATTAAAGACATTGACTTGCAAGCAGCAACAATTTCGAATATGTTTAATACACGCAAATGAACTCTACTCAGTTGTCGATTCCCATATTTCATATAGTAGCACTGTATTTCCCGAACAGGTTCTTGATATTGAACACGCCATTAAAATGTACTGCAGCTTTTATAGAAGAACTAAGGCAGCATAAATTTATCATAAATTTCATTGTTTTTCATGTTAGATATTTTTGGTTTTGGGTTAGGATTTCATGGTGAGCAAGGTGGAGAGCAACTGCATCAAACAACATCTGCCACTGAACATCAGGACACAGGTATTATCTACACAAAAGGCAAACTTAAGTTCATTGTGTCCAGGCACATGGCCCTGAAATC
Source organism: Onchidella celtica (assembly GCA_963931925.1). NCBI lineage: Eukaryota > Metazoa > Mollusca > Gastropoda > Systellommatophora > Onchidiidae > Onchidella > Onchidella celtica. Next base: position 42,951,671 of record OZ007578.1, read on the forward strand.
TTTCCTAATTTGATTTCAAAAGATCCACCATCCAAAAAAAGAAATAATGATAGCTGAAATTACTACATCTCCCCCTCATGCCCCCTCAATTGGTCTGCTTTGGTTCACAAAAAGAAATATTTGTACTGGGGTTGTTAAACTTCCATTTTCATGCTTTGCTTGATCGAATGGTTAAAGTGCATTGTTTTGTCATATCTGATTAAATGACTGTGTAAATAATGAAAGTTGAGTGTTTTCTTCTGAAATCTTTTGCTGTTTCATGAAACAGTGATTTCTGCATTGGGCGCACTATAAAAGAGTAGGGCATATACATGCACAGTGTAATCTTGCTATTGCTTTTCGGGTATCCTGCAATATGTTTCTTCTTCTTCTCCATGTGTCAGGTCTGGAGCAGACATCGACGACCATGGCACTCCAGGCTTCTCTGTTGTCCGTCATTCTTATCAGCTCGGTGTTACTAATCGACTTTTTGGTGGCATAGTTGTCGAGGCTGCCAATGTATGTAGTTCTTTGTCGTCCCCTACTTCTCCGCCCCTCTATTTTACCGCATAGCATTTGTTTCTCGATTCCATTCTTCCTACGTATGTGTCCCAGGAATTTCATTTGTCTCTTTCTCATTGTCCTTATTAGGGATCGTTTGTACCCTGCCATTTCGATAACATCTGCATTGGATTTTCTCTCTGTCCATGGTATTTTCATCATCCTTCGGAGGAACCATAATTTATGATTCTCAAAAATGTTTGCTAGATGTGTGAATGGTGTTATTACATCTCGGCATGTAAATTAGCTAATTGTCTGACGGAACTCTTCGACTTTGTATTTAACGATCGATTGCACTGTCTTGGTCTAATGGGTCTTGGGTAAAACTATTAAACAAAAATCACTTTCATTTTAGCTTTTAATTCTGTTGCAACAGAGGATTAGAAATAAAGGAACTTGGTGTTCAACTCAATTCAAATGAACGGAGCTCTGCCATCCACGTGTTAGTTAAGGGAAAGTCCACTGTTTTCTTTATTTCTTTCTTTTTGTTGATGTCAGAAATGAAGTTTGGTGGTTGCCCCCAAACCAAAGCCAGTCTAAGTCATGGAGGTACTAATATGTTATTAATAGCTCCATGGTCTAAGTCGAAAAGATCGGGAAGGAAGTTTAGCAGGGCATGCTGCGCGCGCTTAAGGGAATCCCCAGCCGGTGGGGAACCGAGGCAAAAATAAACATGCGTGACGTCAGAAGTGTCTGAAGTATATTGTAAACGAAGTGTTTATCCGTCGATACTGACGGATAAAATTTTCCCTAGGATTTTTTTTATCCATCAACATAATTTCTGTATTTGCGAGTCATCTCCCCTGATTTGAGCCCTTTCTCCGTCTTCCTCCCCTGTTCCTAACGAGCGTACATCCCGACGCGATCAACGCTTATATTGGGCGAGTGTTGAAAACTACATGTATATTGAAATTGGAGAGACTTGGAATTTGATTGATTTAATGGATACACGAAGGTTCAGGTCTAATCCGTTGATATGGGTTTCTTGGTTTGGTCATACTTATTTAGTAAGACTTTTCTCACAAGTAGTCAAGGTTCTCAATAGCGTAGTTGTTAGCATCTCTGCCCGTCAGTCAAATGGCAGTGGTTCAATTCTCAGCACGGGAGCTATTTTTTTCTCTTATTGTCACGTCTTTTTTATTAAGCATCAATTTTTTTTTAAATCCAAGAACAATGACGGAAGAAATTCAGTTTTTGTGTTTTTTTTTTGTATCGACCTGCCAATCGGGGGTACAGTGGTTCGATTCTCAGCGGGGTAGGGTTTTTTTTTTTTTTTCTTAAATAGAAGTCTTATCAGTAATCAATCTATTTGGTAATTTTTTAAAAATCCAATAACATTAGGAATACATCCAGTTTGCATGTTTGTTTGTTGTTGTTGTTGTTTGTCATTCGTTAATAGTGCCGATAGTGTTGCCGGGTAAACCCAAGTATCCGCCGATAATGTTGACAATAATCAGTGTCTTTGGTAATTTTTTAAAATCCAATAACATTAGGAATAAATCCAGTTTGCATGTTTGTTTGTTGTTATTGTTGTTTGTCATTCGTCAATAGTGGCGATAGTGTTGCCGTATAAACCTGGGCAGTATCCGTCGATAATGTTGACGGATAAACCTGGGCAGTATCCGTCGATAATGTTGACGGATAAACCTGGGCAGTATCCGTCGATAATGTTGACGGATAAACCTGGGCAATATCCGTCGATAATGTTGACGGATAAACCTGGGCAGTATCCGTCGATAATGTTGACGGATAAGGGCGGCCTATTGTAAATTTGAGTAATGCGAGCCGGCCAGGGGTGATGGCCGTAACTTGATATGCCACCAACAAAAGTGGGCCACCAAACTAAGTGCTCAGAAACAATGCCGCTGTGCCCCCCCCCCCCTGACACTGCTTCTCCTGTCTCATCTGAAATGGGTAATCCGGTAGTTCTCAATGTGGCGATATCACCCCCGGGAAAGGAAGGGGGCAAAAAGAAAAAAAGGCGACACGGGGGCAAAAACTATGAACTAAAGGGGTCGATTAGGATGCAAATACAGTGCAGCCATGGACTGGTCCAACAGCACTGTTGCTCAGGTGGGCTTTATCAACAGAAAAGGTTTTTTTAGTGCAGTGCTGTCTGTTTTATAATGAATACTCAACACGCCTATAATTGTCATTTATAAGGCTTTAAAAAACTGAATATCGTAATTTGTGTGCAGTCTGTCTACTTGCGAAAATGTACCTGTTGCTCGTCATCTGAACTAGTTCTAATGCAACTGGGGCTTCATAAAATATGTGACCTGTTTCTCAAAGCAGAACTTAAGTCGCAAAGGTCGAGCGGGGAAACTGGCACTTTTCATCGGCCAAGGATGATTTCGGTGCAAATAGAACGAATATTTTCATGTGCACCGAATGCCGTTTCCTCACACATGAAAACACTCTTTCTTTTTACAACGTGATGAACTCTTGTTATTTCCGTTGCCGTTTCCGTTTCGGTACGTATGAAAACACGGCTTTAGACAGAGGAAATGATGGAAATTAAACAATGCATCGATACTTTGGCACCGGATCCGATTATTGGTAGTCTTCTGTGTCGTCTTCCCCCCTCGTCGTCTCTACTTGAAAGCACTTGACCTTCTCAAAGACATTGCATTGCAGACTGGAAGTTGGGGACCTCCACCATGCTGCAAAAACAGAATCAGACTAACAAATTAACCGTTCCCGATTTCTTAAAAAAGTAAAGCACCCTCTAAAAGAAAAAAAATGAAAGCGGTTCGGTGATGTGGAATAACAATTATATTGCCTTCCATAATTGATAAATATTTACCATTCATCATTTTTTTTATATGACCATGATTGTGTAGAAAAATATAATTACATAATAATAATATAATGCAATGACACGGTTATTTATTTATTTATTTAATTTTTTGGGAATTTTGCAGTATTAAATTCTGCCCTCATGTCTCCGTGCCATATCAAGGTAATTTTTTTTTTTAACAGACCAGTGGTAGCTCATTAGCATAAGGGTATGTTCACACTAGAACATCTGTACCAGAAGGATACCATATAGAACTATCTAAATGCACTGGTTGGGGCTGAAATGGAGGATGCATTTTAAACAATCATGGGAAAATTCCCAAAATAATCCCAAAAATGCGTTCGTAAATTGTTTGAGTAAAGACTACAGCGCAATAGTAAAAGTTTTGATCATTATTAAATAGCTGGTGTTCACCAATAGGGCGGAGAGGAGGTTTGGTCGCAGATGTTTGACTGCTAAGCTAAGAACACACGCGAGAAATCGGCTGGTTTTCCCCGGATCGGAATGCGATCATGGCAACTCTTAAGCTGGGTTTTCATGTGTGCGGAAACGGAAACGGCAACGGAAACATCAAAAAACCTTCAAGTAGTGAAATAGAAAGAATGTTTTCATGTCTATGGAAACGCCGTTTCCGCACACGCGGGGACACTCTTTCTTTGTACTGCATGATGGATTTTTGCCATTTTCGTTGTCGTTTCCGTATCTGTACAGTATGACAACAGGGCTCAACGGCTCTGGGCACAGGACCTCCGTACCGATAACTATTCGCTAGTAACCATCATCATTTTATAGACCACAAAATGAGATATACAAATCCAATATGGCGGCACGATTGGCTATTTTTTATGGACGTCGGGGGAAAAACAAGTAAAGTTATGTTGTTATTATTATTATTTTTAAAATATCAGTCTAGGGGACGCAGCTCGCGAGGGGGAGGGGGGGGGCACTATGCCCCCCGAGCACGGACGCTCGTAAAGTCTCGTCCTTGGGTGGCCTTTTCTCGGCTTTTTTTTTTTTTTCAATTATCCATCCTATCACGTATTAGACTTCATTGTTCATTTTTACGTATTTTTTCATTCTGTGTCTTTGGCTGGCTCTACGAGAACAGCATGTTTACAAGTAGAATGGAAACGGTCGTTTGTCTGTGTATCTGCATGGTTCGCTCCGTGATTTACCAATGTTAAAATCGGGCAAAAAGAAAAAGTTGTATGTTGCGAAATCCTGCATGAGAAATAAAATCCCAACGATAGAAAGCAAACTAAAGAGAGGACAGAAAATACTTTGTCCATGATTTACCAGCATTGATACACATGCAGGCTGTTGTTAGGGGATTTTTCAGTGTAAGTTATCGCTGACCACTGGAGACTACTCAGTATTTTCTCTCTTGGGCATTAGCATTGTACTTAGACAAGGATCTTAGGTCCTTATTTTGGGAGTTTCGCTGCCCTTGGCATTTACGCCTCACTTTTTCTTCTTTTATTTTTCTTGTTCTGGTAGGGATTCGTTTGGTTGTTGTTGCTGTTTTTTGGTGAATTTTGCCCGAGCAGCGGCCTTGAACGGCCCGCTCTTCACGATTTCTAACTGCCAAGGTATCTTTAACGTGCGCAACGTGTACACGGGCCCTCGGAATTTTTCGTCCTATCCGAGAAGACTAGGTACTCGATCCTATCTACCATAGGATCAGGGAAAGGAAAATATGAGAAAAATCCCAAATTTCCAACACACCTGCACCGATCGGGATTCGAACCCTGTACCTCCGGTATGAGAGGCGAGCACCTTGCCTCTAGACCACCGTGACTAGGATCCTCTAGCAACAACCACTTACAAGCACTTTCATTAAAATTAATGTTCTTAGCAAGGACACCTCGGGAAATCGAGTTAATGGAAATGTACCCTGAGTGTCTCGGCTTGTTCTCGCGGACACTGCCCTTTGCTGAATATTACGGTTATTGACGTGAAGAGGGCGCTGTTGCGTGCCGTCAGCGCGTGTTCCTTGCAGTGTCAAGACAAACCAGCTTCAGTCAGACTGTGGCTTTCATACTGGCTCATTCGTGGATCTTCCATCGCTCGTATTCATTAGAGTTAAAGTAAGGTAAGTCAAGTTTGATGTGCCGAAAAAAAAAAATTTAAATTAATTTTCCTTGGGAAAAGATTTCATGTTATTTCTGAAATCAGTCTTTAATAATGGGATCAAACTTCTGTTGCTACTTGAGCGAATTCTATGAGAATTTTTGAAAGAATATCTCATCACTGGCGGTCAATAATTTTAATTTTGATTATGCAGCAAAATGGAAATGTTCCATTTCTTGGAAAAAACCATGTTGCTGTTATGGCCCCAGTCAATACTATCACACTTGATCAAATCATTATTACAATTGAATGATTTTTTGTAAATTATCGCGACCTTAGTTCTTGTTTGTTTGTTGTTGTAGTTGTTGTTTTCGCATTTTGCACAAATGAGAAATTCCATCTTAAACGTTTGCGGCTTTAGTATTATAAGGAGTTAGATCTAGAATAAATCGGAATGTGAAATAGCTTGATAAGTGTCCCAAGACATTTTAAACACGTGTCAGAATATGTATTACTCATGCCTCTTCTACATAAATGAAAATATCTTAAGTTTTCTCAGATCATGGAGATGGAACAAACAAGAGCTAAGGCCACACTCTGTCCATTCCAGTGTATCAATCTCCCGACGCCTGAGTTACACCTTTCTGTGGAAAACAAAAAAAAAACAACAGTTCGATGTTAATGCTGAAATAAGTGTTATTAAAATCCTATCATGTCTCCTCTCATTTGGAGCATGTGTTTGTGGAATCGTGATAAAATGAGGAATAAATTATTTCAAACAGGCTCCATCACCAGTTTTAGTCTGTAGGGTCACAGATGACAGCGCGTTTAATTAATTTTCGAACAATAGCCGATCGTTAAAATATTCAAAAAATTAAATATTGAAATTAGAGGTAGTTTTGCAAACATTTTCGGCACTTTCCAGATTCTAGGTACAGGGTTACAAAGGGTTTTACAGTGTTGTGCCAACTGTTCGTCTCGTGTTCAAACTTTTTACTTATTTATGCATAATTATCAGTCCAAAGGCGCTATTAGGGACTCCGCATGAAAATGGGCCTTTTGGGGAATATATATTTAGGGTGTATCTATCATTTTCGAACAACTTAATCGCTTTGGATGAATGCGCCTTGTATCTGATGAAAATGCATTTGAAAAAAAAAAAAAAGAAAGGCTTGGTGAATGGTGCGTGACCCCAGAACTGACGGCTGTTTTAACCTTATGTGAATGTATGTGGGGAAAAAAGCGGCGTTATTAGTTTACGTCAGGGAACTTGGGGGGCGGGGGGGGGGGCGGAAGAATGGAATGAAAATGGATAGGGACTTTCCATGGAATCGAGATTACCCTACTACACTTTCTGAAATGGCAAACAAAAACTTCGGTTTGCCTTGCGAGTAATGGTTTTATTAATAATTACACTGGGTCAAACAATAGATCTTGATTTGCTATTGCTATGGCATATTTTCTAAATCTCAAGTCACTTGAAAAACATCGATAAAGTGTGCATGATGAAATGTATTGCTATATTTCTTCTTGTTTCTGTTATCAAAGGAACATGGCTTACAGTTACTGAAGGCGCAAAGAAAAGCAAAACAAAAGTGGAAAAACCACGTTATCGTTCATATGTTACTGTCAGAAAGCTCAGTATTCTGAATGAAAAAGAACATCTCCAAAAATAAGCAAAATTGAACGGAACATCAAACAAAGTAAGGAAAAATGAAGGGAACGTCAAACAAAAAAAAGGAAAATTGAATGGAACATCAAACAAAATAAGGGAAATTGAACGAAACATCAAATAAAATAAGGGAAATTGAACGGAACATCAAATAAAATAAGGGAAATTGAACGGAACATCAAATAAACTAAGGAAAATTGAAGGGAACGTCAAACAAAAAAAGGAAAATTGAACGTAACATCAAACAAAATAAGGGAAATTGAACGGAACATCAAATAAAATAAGGAGAATTGAACGGAACACCAAACAAAATAAGAAAAATAGAAAAGACCCTCACCAAAATACGCCAAATTGAAAGGAACATCCCCACTAAAATTAATTGAACGGGAAAGGAGCACCCCAGAATAATGAAAATGTAAAAGAAACATCCACCGAATCATGAAATTGGAAAAGAGCACCCTCAAAATCATGAAGTTTGAAAAGAACGCCCCCCCCCCCCTTCCCCCCGGCTGTTTTTCTAACATGCAAACGCATTAATAATACCATGATTTTCACTAGAAAAGTAACGCCAAAGCATGATACGGACAAACGAATTTAAAAGATGAAACTTCAACGCAGTGTTCTCGTTTTCACGCCCGAGTGCAGACTATGTATGCTCATGCACGCCAGAAACGTCAGAACTCGCCATGCATAGACACTTTCAAGAATTTGAATTGCAAGACATTGTAGGCAATTGTAGATAAGTAAGAATGGCTGCATTTACATTCAAGTAGTGCCACGATTACATGGCAACGGCAATAAACTGTAATGCATTAATTATTTGTCTTTTTCTTTTTCTGAAACACAGGATCTTTGGAACAAATAGGGTGCACATAATTATTTCCGCTGTGAAAGCCACTTAAGAAGACATTTTGATGTTGTGTGTGTGTTTTGTTTTGTTTGTTTTGCTTTTTTGTTGTTGTTTTCCAGAATATTTAGAGCATTGCTGCAAAACATGTTTTGCCAGAAATAACCAGATGTTTTCGTGGATATGGAATGTTATTGAAGAAAGTGCATACTTACCCGGAACTGACTGTGGGGGTAAGGGGGGGGGGGTTTAGGAGGAGGCAACCAAATTGGTGCAGTGTTGGATTCTGCCCGAGTCTGTGAAAATGCTTTTCTCCCAGATTTAAGCTTAATTCCATTGAAACGTGTGACGGAAAAGGTTAAGATTTGAGTAGTTAGCGAAGAAAAGGAGCAACTGTTGTACATCTTACTGTTACGAGCTACAAGAAACTATATATTCTATATCTATATAAAAAAACAGCAAGAAAAAAAAAATCACTGCTGCGAGGAAGAAATGCCGAGACCTGAAAAAATTACATGTGAAAGATATTCTTTTTGCTACTATGTCTATTCCTTTGACACGAAAGCGAAGTATCATGATTATTTTGTAATAAATGAAAATAGTCCTAAAAACATCGAATAATGCTTTCTCCTCAACAATGATGGCCTCCCTCTTGCCTCTGTTTTGTTTCGACTTTAGTACCGTGCATGTCATAAAAAATAACCATATCAAGCTTGGTGCGCAGTGTCCTGGCGCGCATGAGTTCTGAAGCAGGACTGCAGATTAATACTTTTATTGTAAGAGAGAGAGACAGAGTACGTCATCGAATAATGCTTTCTCCTCAACAATGGTTGCCTCCCTCCTGCCTTTTGTTTCGACTTTAAACTTCCGGTTGCGTTTCAAAGTTTGAAGGCATGAGTTTCTCTGCCGTCTGCTGTATCACGGTACGGGCCATGCGGGTGTTGCTGTGCCAGTTGTGAGTTGTTGTCTTCCTAGATCTACATAATCTGTGTGCTGATTGTACGTGTTGTTTGCAACCCGTTCTTTGAACGGGCCCTTACACTAGTTATATAAGAAAAACACACACACACACACAGAAAATATATGGGGTCGCGGCAACATTTGAAGCAAAATCAAAATGTGGCAAAAAGAAAAAGTTGTAGCAAAGCCTCGATCGAAATCTTGATTTGTCTTTCCTTTTCCTTTGCATCTTATTGTTTTGTTTCTGCATTATTTCTTATTCGAGGCTTTGCCACATGCAACTTTTTCTTTCTCTTTTTGCCGTAATTTGACTTAACAAGAAACTATAATAATATATTTTAGTATGAGAGAAGAGAAACAATAGAAACGCTGCATTTAACAGAGAGAAAGAGTCGGTGAATCGTGGACGGGCTGTTTCTTACATTGTCTGTGTCTTTATTGACCCAGGGATGGACCCTGACCCATTCCATCTCTTCTGTGGTGCTGTGACCCGTGAAGGATGCTGTTGAGGCTTCAGAGAATACAAAATGAACCCAACAGCATCCCTATGTCAATCCAACGTACATTTGTATAGGATTTCCGTAGGGTTGGTAAGATTAACATAGGGTAGGATTCCCTACATTGGAGGGATGTCGTAGTGATCAATATAGGAACAATGCCATTCCTACGTGCAGACTTGATGTCAATCCTACATGTCGGATGTCCAAATGCTTGCTGGCTGTGGAGGTCTCGGTGTAACTTGGGCTTTTTTTGTTGTACGTTTGCATGCGTTAACAATTTCTAGGCCCCATAGATTTACTGAAAATAGATGTTTATACCAGGCTTAACATAGATCCCATATAGAAGTAACAACACTAATATTCTTATTAATGATAATGATGACGAGGAGGAGAAAGGCGTTATAATGGTGTTGGTGTTGATGATGATGATGATAAAGAGCATGACTTGTAATGATAGACGGCGGTGATGTGCCTACGTGAACAGCTTTCTCTATGTGAACAGTTACAACTTTCTCAAAGGTTTATATTAAATGTCATGACAGCTTCAAAACATGCCTTTCGTTTTTTTTTACGTCCATTTATGGTCACTGCTCTACGATAATGGACTATGCCGGGCTTATGCCCAACGGCAACTGACGGTTCATTGTATTCCTGAGTTATCTGGTATTATTATGGAAAAGGAAATGTGCATATTATATATGAAGTTGTAATAATCTAATAATAAAATCGTAATGTCGTAAGTCACCAAATGAGGGGAAAAGAAACAGTTTTTTTTTCTTAATATCTCAGAAATGTCAAAAATGACGTATGCCATTAGTGTAGAGCAGCAATGTTACAGACATGTTGAAAAGTAACATTCGTTTTGCTAACAATGAAATGTACCAGGGATTAATCATCATAAATTACAGCCAGCCTTTGCTGGTCTCATACGCGCGACTGTTCACGTAAGGACATGACAGGCAGTCATAACCTAGAAACATGTTTTTTTTTTTTTTAATGTATGCCAAAATCTGACACGCTAATTGAGGCAACTGGCAGGCACTTCACTGCATGGTGATGCAGCCAAGCATTCGTCAAAGCCTGCATATTATCACCTCCTCGCCCCAGATAAAAAAAAATAATGTCAAGGGTATCTGGCGTACGCTTTTCATACACTTGGTTCAAACCCCCCCCCCCCTTTTTTTTTTCCAACCGAAAAAAAAAAACATCCCCCACTCTCACCTTCAAACCCGTACTAACGTACGGCCATTGAAATGAACTTATGAGTGCCCATGGTAGAACCTTGATGCTCGTTAAGCTAAGCGGCATTTTGCTTGGGCTGTTGACTGTTTCAAAAGCTACATAGTTGATGTTTATATAATTTATCAATTCACACTGCATTTTCCAAATTTTAAAGATATTCATCATCAGAACTGAAAAGTGTGTGTTCCATCCCTAACGCCCCCCCCCCCCCCGGCGTCTCTCATGTACGGTTTTCATACATAAGGGACTAACCCCCTCCTCCCTCCGCACACACACACACACACACACACATGGGATGCGCGTATTTTATGGGACGGCCCCTTCCCAACATCACATCCACTACCACTGCCTTTTTTTTTTTGGCACCTCTCCGTGGCGACAGCACTGAGTTGTAGTGCTCTCAGTTTTTGTTTATGCTTGATGTGTAAGATATGTGGTCCACGTTAAAGTTTGTGCTCATAAACGCTTTGTGAAAGAGAAAATAATTCCCTCATGGGATAATTCTTCTCTTATCTATTAGTATTAACCCACGATCGCAATCACCAGCATTATCACCAGACCATCACCATCTATCATCTCCATCTACAGCCTTCCAAGATGAGTGACCACCTGCTTACCACAGTTGTCAGCGATTTCTACACAGACATCAATGCCAAAGTTAACTTTAAGACCAGATTTAACGAGGAGGATCACCCACCACGCATTCGTCAGCTCTTTGGGCAGCTGAGTGAGGAAATTCTCAAGAGGTAGGCATCGACGTTTGTCTCCTCCATATATGTGAAATAGTGTCTTTTACGTGAACATTAATTTGTCAGTGGGTCTAGCGAAATCTGGCTTGATGTGAAAGGCCAAATTCTGAGAAAACCCCTCTAAAGGGGGGGGGGGGGAAGTTTTGTGATTTTTTAAAGTTATAAAAATTTCGCCATAAGTCCAATTTAGCAAGATCCACTAAAATTTTTCTTTATGTGAACAGTTGGCCAAATGTAATAATGATTAGGCCTACTCCCTTGTACAATTCATTGTAATAATGACACTGACAGTCAACAAAATACATGTTACATGTTACTTTAAAAGTTGATTACAAACTATTGAAGCAAGCACACAAAAGGCATGCTTTGAAGCTGCACTGATATGGATATTTGAACAACTGTGGAAGAAACCAATAATTATAATATGCTCCTTCTGGAAGACTTGAATATATTTTTGTATAATTTTCATCCATTAGGCGAGAACGTGCAGTATTCTTTGGGGGGGGGGGGGTAACTCTAAACTTTCCTTTTATTGTGTTGTACATCAATTTTATCATTTTCTTGACATGAAAAATTCTTGTTGGCATGATGAAGAACCCAGAGAGCGAAGTGTCCCCTCCCGTTGGTTGACCCTTGGATTGGACAGAGTCAGACAAACAGACAGACAGACATAAAATATTAAAACAGATAGATTCACACACACACACATAAAGCTTATATACACACACAAACACGAGCCAGCGCGCAGACGCACCAACAGACACAAACAGACACGCACACGTGCATAAGAATAAGAACGTTGTTACAAGTACGTACGTCCCTCAAGTGTTTTTGCGCTAGGAGTGCATATTTTAAAGCCTTTTGTGATTCCAGAGCTAGAGAGCTTCTCAGGAAAGACTCCTAACAATAGCCTTGATTAATTATTCTTTCGGGTTTTCTTTCTGTCTTCCTCCTGTTTTTTGGTTGAAAGAGTAGGGGGCAGGGTTAGGGATTCGATACGATTTAGGATTGAGCATAAGGAGGGGTTAGGGATGGGTATGTATACGTACGTGCCCCTAGCGCAAAACGCTGTAGGACCATACGTACTTATAACAACAGCCCGTACAATAATGCCGAGGATCTGCATGATTTTATTATTTAGATATGATGGAATGAATGGGATTTTCCCTCCTGTCACTTTCACGAACAGTTGAGCTTGTATTTACTATGTAGTTTGATACTGGTAGCATCTGATGCTTGACCAGGGACTCCCAATCTTTTTCGTCCTATTTACCCCCGGCAACTTTTCGAAAATGGATTTACCCCACCTTGTTTTGTATGGTAATTCAATTTACACTTGTACTATAATAAAGCAACCGACAAAGGGGAAATTTTGAAATGTTCTTTTAATATTTTTTCACACACAAGGCCTACTTCAGATTTGCTTCTCTCAGCTTCAGATTTAATTTAATTTGTTTTTAATTATAATTTTAAAAGAAAATCCAGAATCAGCCAAATAACTCTTGTCTATGACGACTTTAGCTCTTGTTTATTATATTATCTCCATCTTCTGAAGAAAAAAAACTGGATATCTTTTAGTCTGTAGAAAAGGTACATGAATAACAAATGCACACTTTGACACTTGTTTAAAATGCGCTGTGGCACTTACCAAGCTGTTTCATAGTTCTGATTTATTCTATTTCCTTATCATCAAACTAAAACCGCACACGTCTACCATTAAATTTCTCAGTTGTACAAACAGTTGTGTTGGAACAAACAAGAACTAAGATGGCGGTGGTAAATTTACCCGGGCTTGGTGACCCCCTAATTTAGAGCATGGATATCTGGATTTCAGGGGAATAAGTCATTTGTTACTGTTTCTTGCCACAGATATTTAGGATCAGGCATCGTTATTCCAGAGAATATCGAGGGTGCCCGAATCTTGGACATTGGCTGTGGAGCTGGCAGCCTCGTCTTTATCTTGTCCAAACTGGTGGGTCCTACCGGATATGTGGTAGGCATTGACATAACCCCGGGCCTGGTGAGTACATCCAGCACCGTAGACTGGAGTGGGATCTCGGGTGTATAATGTTCCAACTATCCCAAGTCCAAAAAAGCTTACACTTCAATTAGATAGAACCTTGACAATTCCACACCACCTGGTGATGATGTTGGTATCACCCTGCTACCGTAAAAAGCCGTATACGACTGGAACAACAACGACAACAACAACAAAATAAATTCACAACAGACGCCCCCCCCCCCACCCCCCAAATAAGAAAATTAGGTACTCCGCTCTGAGCTATTATTTGTTCAATTTCCATTTCACTGATGACCAAAAGGAACTACATGTACATGTATTAGACGTACAAGATTATAATCCAGATAGCAATACCAGCTACATTTCATTCTATAAAATGATGTTAACAATTTTTAATTATGATCTTGATTGGTGTGTACGGTCTTCTTCCCTCACACTGCTGGGTAAGCAGGCATTGCTAGATTCAGTTTCGCTCCAATTTTTCAGTTATTTTGAGTCATGACAAAAGTTAGGGATATGCCTCTAGTTGCTTCTGTTAGTCTGGG